>JAJJWW010007104.1:0-713753 GCA_023531295.1 Papaver armeniacum
TACCGATACTACTTTCTCGTAGTTTTGTGATCTGATATTGCTGTTTCTATCGTACTAAGTACAATCGTAAAGATTGGCTTAAGATTGATTTCTCCGATATGCAAGATATAAAAGAAGTCACAAACATCTTCGTCTCATCGTTTGTGATTTTGCAATATCCTCTTTCGCTAGTCGATTAAGATTATTGTGAGGTGATTGATAATACTAGGCTATTCTTTCGGGAATATAAGCCCATGTTATCAATTGGTTCCTATTCACCTTGATTAATCAAAAGACAGAACAAAACTCGTAGGTATTTCTGTGGGAGACAGATTTATCTATTACCGTAGACTTTTTTGTGTGATACAGATTTGTTTATTAAAGTCTTCGACTTTGGGTCGTAGCAACTCTTAGTTGTGGGTTAGATCAGCTAAGGGAATCAAGTGCGTAGTATCTAGCTGGGATCAGAGACGTAAGAAGCGCAATTGTACCTTGGATCAGTGTGAGATTGATTGGGGTTCAACTACAGTCCAGACCGAAGTTAGTTTGTAGTAGGCTAGTGTCTATAGTGGCTTAATACAGTGTGTGTTTAATCTAGATTAGGTCCCGGGGTTTTTCTGCATTTGCGGTTTCCTCGTTAACAAAACTTCTGGTGTCTGTGTTATTTCTTTTCCGTATTATATTTTGTTATATAATTGAAATATCATAGGTTGTGCGTTGAATCGATCAATTGGGAAATCCAACCTTTGGTTGTTGATTGAAATTGATTGATCCTTGAACATTGGTCTTTGGTACCGTTCAAGTGATTTCTCTTGTATTCAATTAGACTCGCAGATTTCTATTTGCTTGAGTAAGTATTGAATCGAGAAAGAGAGATATAACTCTTTGATATACTTTTATTAAGATTGAGTCTGACTGTCTAGTTGATTCTCTTAAAAGTATATTGGAGTTAGTCCATTCAGATTGCTAATTGAAATATTGGGTGTGGTTGTTGTACCCCCGCTTTTTCAACAAGTACGTTCTTTCCATTTCATTTGGTATCAGCACCACCTCTAGAGAATCCTTTTTGAAGTAAAAAGGATGTTAACTTATGATACCAAGCTCTTGGAGCTTGTTTTATACCATATAATGACTTTTTGAGCTTAAGAACTTGATCTTGAAATAATGGATCCTCAAATCCTTTGGGTTGAGCAACAAAGACTTCCTCTTTTAAATCTCCATTAAGAAATGCAGATTTAATGTCCATTTGAAAGAGCTTAATCTTAAGATTACAGGCATATGCAATTAAAAGTCTAATTGATTCTAAACGAGCTACATGAGAAAAAGTTTCCTCGAAATAAATATCTTCAATTTAAGAATATCCTTGAACCACCAGTCTGGTTTTGTTTCGGACAATAGTTCCGTATTCATCCGATTTGTTCTTGAAAATCCACTTTGTTCCTACAATGTTGACACCTCTGGTTTCGGAACACGCTCCCACACTCCTTGCCTTTCGAACTGATTAAGTTCCTCATGCATTGAGCTTACCCAATCAAGGTCGCTAAGAGCTTCCTCAATATTTTTTGGTTCTATTGAAGAAAGAAAGCATGTGTAGTGACAGACATTCTGGAGTTCCCATTGAGTCATAACTCTGGCATTGGCATCACCGATGATATCATCTGTGGAATGTCTTCGATGAACCCACTTAGTAGGTTTGTGAACTTCTCTTCCGGTATCGTTAGGTTGCTCAACTATACTTTCATTGTCATCTTTATCATATATGTCATAAATGGTAGGAACAATTGCTAGTTCTTCTTCAATCTGTTTTTCTTTATTAACAGTTTCTGAAGGAGGAAGTTCCGCAGCAATATGATTATCTTGACGAAAATCACTAATGTCATCAATAACTACATTAAATGATTCCATCATGACTTTGGTTCGAAGATTATATACTCGGAAGGCACGACTATCAGAAGCATAACCAAGAAAAATTCTGTCATCACTTTTGGAATCAAACTTCCTTCTATGCTCTCTGTCCTTAAGTATATAACATTTGCTTCCGAAAACCCTTAAATAGCTTAGATTGGGTTTTCTTCCATACCATAATTCATAAGGGGTATTTAGAGTTTTTGACCTTAGATAAACTCTATTTATGAGATAAAAAGCTGTGAAAACAGCTTCCCCCCGGAATGTTAGTGGCAGATCTTTGTTGTGAAGCATTATTGTAGCCATTTCTTGAATATTTCTATTCTTTCTTTCAGCCACACAGCTTGCCTGCGGTGTAATAGGAACATAAAATTGATGAGAAATTCCAAGTTGATTACAGTATTCATATAATTTTGTATCCTTGAATTCTGTACCACGATGGCTTCTTACTTTCTTAATTTTGCGACCTTGTTCATTTTGAATTCTACACACAATAATCTTGAACTCCTCAAGAGTGTCATTTTTGTGCTTTAGAAAACCAACCCATGTGAACCGTGTGTAATCATATACCATTACTAAAGCATATTTCTTTCTCCCAACAGTTTCTTGTTGGATAGGACCAAGGAGATACATATGAATAAGATCAAGAGGAGCACGAGTGGCTATATCACGAGAAAGTTTGTGTGGAATTTTTCCTTGATTACCCTTTTGAAAAGCACCACATACACCTTCTATTTTAGTATTTATTTTGGGAACGTATCTGACAAGTTCACGATTACTGAGCTCACCCAGCATTCAGTAGTTGATATTGTTAGAGCACTGCTCGGTTAAACTCGAAAGCGTTGCTATCTCAATCTTGTTTGTCAAGTTTAGTTGTCAAAACTATAAGTCTTGATTTCTAGTCTACGTATAACTATGTCTCGGACTAGGATAGAATGTGTAGTTAAGCTTTAGACTTCACGGCGTTCATCGATTGAAGACTAAGATTTTCTGATGAGAGCTTGGATGAACTTCATCAACAAAAGGTATGTGGAGACTTGAACTCGTCTATCACACATAAGTCTATTTCTTTCTATCTCCTATTGAGACTAAGTCGTATAGCTATATAGACTTTAAATTATACACATTTGATATTTCGATATGAGTTTAACTCGCTTACATATTTCTCGATATATATGTTGGTAAGCTTTCTCTTTAACCAAGTTCATCTTTTATTCTTGACGAAAGTCAAAAGATGATCATGTGAAAATCGCCTGGTAACATCTTATATGATTTGTGTGAGACAGTCATTTGATGTAGACTCGGAATGTTTCGTATTGACCATTTGATCACTTGAAAATTGATTTGAAGCTAATAGTTTGTGTGAGACATCTATTCTCGTCTTCAAAGAATGTTTCAATGATTAAAATGAGGGTTTAGAACAACTAACCATTGATTGGATATAGCATAGTATACGTACTTGTATGCTAACTGTTGCAAGTGTATTCCAAGTCCGGGAATTTAGTATGCATACCCGTATGCGTACTGATTCAACAGTTGAAGTCGGGAACTATAGTATACGTACATGTATGCGTTCAGATTACAACTGAGTTCAGTCATGAACGACAGTATGCGTACACGTTTGCCGACTGGCGAACAAGACCAAGTCCGGGAACTAAAGTATGCGTACCCATTTACATACTTGAGTAGGTTAAGTTCTAAAATCGGTTAAGTATGTTTACATACTCATGAACAAATACATTTATATAATAAGGAATGCAATCTTTGCAAACCGTGGCTATAATGTTCATGAATTAATTCGAGTGAATCAAAATCGATTTTGCTTCAATTGTGTCTTGTATACTTCTATGAGAATATAAACAATTGAACAACTCTATAACTAGTTTCATTTGAGTCATTTGAACTAGTTGTGTTAAGATGAACAAGGTTGATATGAAAGTGTTCATATGGCTAACTTCGGTTAACTATTGTTGAGCCAACCGAGTGTACACGTTTAGGTACGGTTACCTACATCCAAATGAAGGTATATTTCATTTGTGTGTAACAAGCTAAGACCATCTAACGGTGGAGAGATATTGCTTTGGTTTCAAGCAAACTTAGCTTGACTCTTAGATCAGGTGTTCATCTAACGGTGAATATTGATTGCTTTTCTAAGCTATCAAACCCTGATTTGAAGACTATATAAGGGTGAACTCTAGCAACTGGGAAAGATAATCCCCACACCTCCTGTATGATACTAGTTGCGACTAGAGTCGATTCTCCTTTAACCTAGGTTTCTCCTAAAACCATTATAGATTAACGACTTGAAGACTTCATTGGGATTCTGAAGCCAGACCCAACTATTTTCTCTGTAGTTGCGTGTTCTGATCTTACTTGTTCTATCGAATTGAGTACTATCTTCTCTAAGATTTGCTCGAGACTTATCTCCGATAGGTAAGATATAAAAGTAGTCACAAACACCTTCGGCTCATCGTTTGTGATTCCACAATAACTTGTTCTACTACCATGTAGTTAAGTTATTGTGAGGTGATTGATATTTCTAGGCTGTTCTTCGGGAATATAAGACTGGTATATCAAATGGTTCCCGTGCACCTTGATTTATCAAAATACGGAACAAAACCTTGTAGGTATTTCTGTGGGAGACCGATTTATCTATCTAAATAGACTTTT
Source organism: Papaver armeniacum (assembly GCA_023531295.1). Lineage (NCBI taxonomy): Eukaryota > Viridiplantae > Streptophyta > Magnoliopsida > Ranunculales > Papaveraceae > Papaver > Papaver armeniacum. The sequence continues at coordinate 4,555 of JAJJWW010007104.1, forward strand.
CTGTAGGAGAAAAATTTGTTTATTAAGTCTTCAACTTTAGGTCGTAGCAACTCTTAGTTGTGGGTGAGATTAGCTAAGGGAATCAAGTGCGTAGAGTCCTACTGGGATTCAGAGGCGTAAGGAACGCGACTGTACCTTAATCAGTGTGAGATTGGTTAGGGCTCAACTACATTCCAGTCCGAAGTTAACTTGTAGTAGGATAGAGTCTGTAGCGGCTTAATACAGTATGGTGTTCAAAGCTGGACTAGGTCCTGAGATTTTTTTGCATTTGCGGTTTCCTCGTTAACAAAATCTCTGGTGTCTGTGTTATTTCTTTTCTGCATTATTTTTGTTTATATAATTGAAATATCACAGGTTGTGCGTAAGTTCAATCAATTTGTATTTCCAACCTTTGGTTGTTGATTGAATTGATTGACACTTGGATATTAACAACCAAAGGTTGGATTCAATTTGTAAATCCAATATTTCAAGTGTCAATAAATTTAATCAACAACCAAAGGTTGGATTCTCAATTGATTGAACTTACGCACAACCTGTGATATTTCAATTATATAACCAAATATAATGCGGAAAACAAATAACACAGACACCAGAAATTTTGTTAACGAGGAAACCGCAAATGCAGAAAACCCCGGGACCTGGTCTAGATTTGAACACCACACTGTATTAAGCCGCTACAGACACTAGCCTACTACCAGATAACTTCAGACTGGAATGTAGTTGAGCCCTAACCAATCTCACAGTGATCAAGGTACAGTTGCCTTCCTTACGCCTCTTGAATCACGTCGGATTCTGCGCACTTGATTCCCTTAGCTGATCTCACCCACAACTAAGAGTTGCTACGACCCAAAGTCGAAGACTTGATAAACAAATCTGTCTCACACAGAAAAGTCTATTGAATAGATAAATCTGTCTCCCACAGATATACCTATGAGTTTTGTTCCGTCTTTTGATAAATCAAGGTGAACAAGAACCAATTGATAAATCGGACTTATATTCCCGAAGAATAGCCTAGTGTTATCAATCACCTCACAATAATCTTAAACGATTAACGAAACAAGATATTGTGGAATCACAAATGATGAGACAAAGATGTTTGTGACTACTTTTCAATCTTGCCTATCGGAGAATAAATCTCGAGAAAATCTTAAAGAAGATAGTACTCAATCACAATAGAAAACATCAAGATCAAAACATGCAACTACAGAGAAATAGTTGGGTCTGGCTTCACAATCCCAATGAAGTCTTCAAGTCGTTAACCTATTGGGTTTTGGAGAAACCTAAGGTTAAAGGAGAATCGACTCTAGTCGCAACTAGTATTACACAGGAGGTGTGGGGATTAGGTTTCCAAGTTGCTAGAGTTCTCCTCTATATAGTCTTCAAATCAGGGTTTGCAATCATTGTTAACTTGGTAACAAAGCATTCAATATTCACCGTTAGATGAAAACCTAATTAGATTCAAGCTAATATCTTTTAACCGTTAGATCGAACTTAGCTTGTTATACACAAATGAAATGTACCATCATTTAGATAAAGGTAACCGTACCTAAACGTGTACACTTAGTTGTTTCAACAATAGTTATCCAATGGTTAGCCATATGAGCACTTTCATATCAACCTTATTCATCTTTATCATAACTAGTTCAAATGACTCAAATGAAACTAGTTAGAGAGTTGTTCAATTGTTTAGATTCTCATAGAAGTATACAAGACACAATTGAAGCAAAATCGATTTTGATTCACTCGAATCATTTCACGAACATTATAGCCACGGTTTGCAAAAGATTGTATTCCTTATTATATAAATGTATTAGTTCATGAACAAACCGATTTTAGAACATAACCTACTTAAGTATGCAAACAAGTACGCATACCTAAGTAGCCGGACTGAGTTTGGTTATTCCAATACGCGTACGTGTACGCATACCAATTTACGCTTCCAAACTCCAGCAGAAATTCACGGAACTTGAACTTCCGCCAGTACGCGTACGTGTACGCATACTTAGTTCTCGGACTTCCAACAACCAACCAGTACGCGTACGTGTACGCATACCATGGTTCCCGGTTTTGGACTTTACACAAATGTGAATACACACTATGTTTATATCCAATCATGGTTACATGTTTTAAACCCTCATTTCAATCATTGAAACATTCTTGTAAGACGACAATAGCTGTTTCACACAAACTATTAGCTTCAAAGCATTTTTCAAGTGATCGAATGATCAATACGAAACATTCCGAGTCTACATCAAATGACTGTCTCACGCAAATCATGTAAGATGTTACAAGGAGATTTTCACATGATCATCTTTTGACTTTCGTCAAGAATAAAAGATGAACTTGGTTAAAGCAAAAGCTTACCAACACATATTTCGAGAAATAGATAGGCGAGCTAAACTCGGCTCGAAATACCAAATGTGTATAATTGAAGTCTATATAGCAATACGACTTTTTATCTCAAATATGAGATATAGTAGATAAATTTTTGAGTGATAGATGAGTTCAAGTCTCCACATACCTTTTGTTGATGAAGTTCCACAAGTTCCCTTGAGTAGTTCTTCGTCTTCATTCGATGAACGCCATGGAGTCTAAAGCTCAACTACACTTACTATCCTAATCTGAGACTTAGTTATAAGTAGACTAGAAATCAAGACTTATAGTTTTGGCAACTAAACTTGACAAACAAGCTTGAGATAGCAACGCTTGCGAGTTTGACCGACCAGTGCTCTAACAATCTCCCCCTTTGTCAATTTTAGTGACAAAACTATCAATACATATGGATTACAAAATAAATAAACTTTGTAGCTTCTCATCCAAATGCTTGATCTTCTTGGTTATTCAACATTACTCGAATCATAGTTGTTGAAGATCCGTAGCTATAACAATGAGAAAACAATAGCTCTCAATCATTGTTATACAGTGTCATTGTATTATTACACAACATCAAAGTTCAATTGTATCAAAACTTTGACAACAATACTATGGTGATATGTATCACTCCCCCTTAGTCAATAATTCATATCACAATGAAAACCACTCCCCCTTACATAATGATCCGTAAACCATTTGTATTTGTAGTGTGAACTACACATTAATTCTCCCCCTTTTTGTCAATATAAATTGGCAAAGGTACGAAAACTAGTGGGATCCTAATGAAATTTTCATAGAGATACTTCATGACCAAAAGAGAACCACATATCAACTTTGTTTAGATGCAATCATATAGCCGAAGCTAAATGCATTCATCAAGGAGTTTATAAAGATACAAGATAACCCCTATAATATTCCACAGCCGTACTCCCCACAAAGATATGGCAATTAATCACAAGTTCAAATAAGAACTCTCCCCCATAAAATGTCATTCCCGAAAGAACAACAAGAGCGACCTTACTTTCACAAGAAAAGAAGGATTTCTTTGGACATTAACAAATCACACGGAACATGAATTGTATCCAAAATACTCAATTAAATTAACCACAAGAGAACCCATGATTAATTTAATCGGAAATGCTCAACCTAAGAAAACTTACGGAGCCGCACAGTATTTACACAAAGATGTAGATCAGGGAAGACCAATACCGCGGAATAAACAATGATTCATTCTATCTTTCATCACTATTTGCATAGAGACATATAATAGACTTAATCTTTGTAAACAAAAGTTCATCCTATCTTCCATCAATATTTGCATAATGACATAATAGGCTTAACTTTTGTTCGTCAAAAGTTCATTCAATCTTTTATCAATATTTGCATAATGACATATGAAAGACTTAACTTTTGACCATGTATGGGACAATCATAGTTCACAGACGCAAACACACATATCCCATAACAAGTTGCAATATATAAAACCATAAAGATTAATACTGCAAAATCATCTTCCAAATAAACTTTAGAATTTAAATAAATAAATCTAAAAACATTGCAAGATGAAAAACTTTGGAAATAGCTATGTGTACTCACAATAATGGCTATTCCAAACCCTAGTTATCCTTCTTAAAACATAAGAATAAATTCTCATAAGAAGTTTTCTAGACATCGTAAAGCTTTCTCAGAGCATCTACTGAGAATTCCTTCTCATTATTGAAAAAACCATTGATTATGGGATCGTTCAATTCCTCTAAATCTTCAGAAATATCAGTTAACTCACTAAGTTCTCTTTTTAGTCAACTTAAGGTGTTCTTTGTTAGAGACAACATGTGTTCATAGTAAGCTATCTTTTTTAAAGAGGAAATGATTTTAGATTTTAAATCATTTCTTTTGTTGATGAAATCCTTCACCACACCTCTAAAGTTATTATCAAAATGACAAACAGACAAGAGGCAGTTAGAGGAAGAACCTTCTTCATCATTTGTAGATCTCTACTTCTTCTTCCTTGAGGATTTGATTCCTTCACAGAGATACACATTAATTGCTTCAACTGCATCCCTTTTCGTGGTTCCTCTAGTTACAAGAGCCATGAAACTGTATCTTTCAAAGATAAAAGGAGTGAAGGGCATTTTGATCACAAATGAATATAAATAGATCAATGGACAGTCAAACCCTAGAAGAGCTTTGAAAAAGTCTTTCGCGGTTCATGATCCATTATCTATTTTAACTAAGAAGTTATTTTCTTAACATAAAAAATAAGAAATTAACAATTATACAAAACTTGAGCATCCTTGATGCAATCCTCACATTCTAAAGTTAATAATGAGGATGCAAATGTCACAAGTATTACATAGTGACGGAATGAGCAAAGTGCTCACGCCTTTTATCACATGGTGATTTATCAAGGTTTGTTGTATAAACAGACTTCTTACCTTGATGGCTCAATAACTAAAAAGTTATAATCAGAGCCTATTAGTTACAAGGAGATCAAGAGAAGACCCATCCTTCTCATAAAGGTAAAACAGCTAAATCAAACATAAGACAAATGATAACCAACAGTAGACTTGAGCATCTCGCAAATATCATCCTTGCAACTCTCAAGTTAGATACAATGATGAAGTTACCTAGAGCTAGGTAGCAAAGTGAGATGTAATCCCACCACGAGTATTGAGAGATGAACTGTGAATACCATCTGAGAGTTTGATCTCAGTATCTCTTACCTTCCTTTGGCTATTTCGTGTTCCAAAATAATTTGACATAACCTTTTTAGAAAATCCATAGAGGGGATTTTCTGTGGATTAAGTCTAGGACCTCTAGAAACTGGTTCCAGAAGATTAGAGGAGAGAGGTCTCCACCTTCTAGACTTAGATCTACCAAACTTATTCTCATACCCACTGGGAATGCATATTTTTGTGGTGTAAGAATTTGCACCATGAGAAGAAACACGACCCATGTAGAGATTTCGAGATGAGTTTGCATACTGGCGAACAAGACCAAGTCCGGGAACTAAAGTATGCGTACACGTTTGCATACTTGAGTGGGTTAAGTTCTAAAATCGGTTAAGTATGTTTACATACTCATGAACAAATACATTTATAGAATAAGGAATGCAATCTTTGCAAACCGTGGCTATAATTTTCATGAATTGATTCGAGTGAATCAAAACCGATTTTGCTTCAATTGTGTCTTGCATACTTCTATGAGAATATAAACAACTGAACAACTCTATAACTAGTTTCATTTGAGTCATTTGAACTAGTTGTGTTAAGATGATCAAGGTTGATATGCAAGTGTTCATATGGATAACTTCGGTTAACTATTATTGAGCCAACCTAGTGTACACGTTTAGGTACAGTTACCCATATCTAAATAAAGGTACATTTCATTTGTGTGTAACAAGCTAAGACCATCTAGCGGTGGAGAGATATTGCTTTGGTTTCAAGCAAACTTAGCTTGACTCTTAGATCATGTGTTTATCTAACGGTGAATATTGATTGGTTTGTTTCTAAGCTATGAAACCCTGATTTGAAGACTATATAAGGGAGAACTCTAGCAACTGGGAAACCTAATCCCCACACCTCTTGCGTGATGTGTGGCTATTATTGCTATCAGGGTTATTTTTTGTTTCTTTACTTTATGTAAAGATTGTTCTAGGTGTCGGCTTGACTTAGTGAATAGTAGGATAAACATTATTATACTTATAGATGGTGTTGACTAAAGACAAACATGCTATGAATTTTGTTTATGTACTAGCAATGTGGGCATTTCGAGAAGTGTCCTTATAACTAATTGTAGGCTGACATCCCTTTGGAATGAGTTAACAACACACATTGTAATAACACTTGCCTTCTATCTTCTAGCATAATTTATATCCTGTTTTGTGCTTTTCTCTTACCTTGTTGCTCTTTCTATAGAAGATAAGTTTTCCTTAATTTTTTTTTTTGTCATTTATCTTGTTTGATTTGGCTGTAAAAAGTACATTAGTCTGCTAACTTTGTAGCTGCAAATTTGATGTACTAAGAAAAAATCCCACTTAAATAGTAAATCCAGGAGGTAAATAGTAAATATAACATTACAATAAGGCGACAGTCGACCCTCCTTGTACCTTTCCGCCTTATGTTCTGGAATTTGTTACCCTTTCTGACTTATTGTAATGCTACCAACTTACCATCAAATTAGAACCATCGAGTTTATCAAAATAAAAAAAATAAAAAAATTAGAACCTAGGTTTTAACCTAGGTATTTGATTCATCTTAGGTTGCAACTAGAGTCGATTCTCCTTTAACCTAGGTTTTTCCTAAAACCATTATAGGTTAACGACTTGAAGACTTCATTGGGATTCTGAATCCATACCCTAACTATTTTCTTTGTGGTTGCGTGTTCTGATCTTACTTATTCTATCGTAGTGAGTACTATCTTCTTTAAGATTTGCTAGAGATTTATCTCCGATAGGTAAGATATAAAAGTAGTCACAAACACCTTCGTCTCATCGTTTGTGATTCCACAATAACTTGTTCTACTACCATATAGTTAAGTTATTTTGAGGTGATTGATATTTCTAGGCTGATCTTCGGGAATATAATTCCGGTATATCAATTGGTTCATGTGCACCTAGATTTATCAAAATACGGAACAAAACCTTGTAGGTATTTCTGTGGGAGACAAATTTATCTATCTAAATAGACTTTTATGTGGAAGACAAATTTGTTTATTAAGTCTTCGACTTTGGGTCGTAGCAACTCTTAGTTGTGGGTGAGATCAGCTAAGGGAATCAAGTTCAGAGGCGTAAGGAACGTGACTGTACCTTAATCAGTGTGAGATTGGTTAGGCCTCAACTACATTCCAGTCCGAAGTTAACTTGTAGTAGGCTAGAGTCTGTAGCGGCTTAATACAGTGTGGTGTTCAAAGCTGGACTAGGTCCCGGGGTTTTTCTGCATTTGCGGTTTCCTCGTTAACAAAATCTCTGGTGTCTGTGTTATTTCTTTTCCGCATTATATTTGTTTATATAATTGAAATATCACAGGTTGTGCGTAAGTTCAATCAATTTGTAAATCCAACCTTTGGTTGTTGATTGAATTGGTTGACACTTGGATATTAGTTTTTGATACCGTCCAAGTTCAGGCTCACGGATTTCTATCTGTTTGATTTGCTGATTACATTAAGAAATAAAAATATAACTCTTGGATATACTTTTCCTTGATTGAGTCTGACTGTCTAGTTGATTCTCTTGAAAGTATATTGGAGTTAGTCCATACAGATTGCCTAAACGAAATATTGGGTGTGGTTGTTATACCCCCGCTTTTTCATATATGACCAAACCGTTCAAGCCACAAATGAGTTGACTCTACCTTGGTCATGTTACAGTATAGATTAGAATGTATATCAAGGAGATAACGGTTATTCATACTTCGTCGTCCTCGAAAAATTATTTTTCCGGACTTATCTTCAATATCACAACCTCCCATATTGAAAATAACCTTATGACCTTTATCACAAATTTGACTTACTGAAAGAAGATTAGATTTCATTCCTTTGACATGAACGACATCTTTAATTTCAGGAATACCTGGAAGTTTGATGGTTCCCTTTTTGCCAATAAGACAGCTGCTTCCATCTTCGAAACTTACAGATCCTCCTTTGTAGTCTTCTGTATTTGTAAACCAAGAGAGATCACCTGTCATATGTCTGCTACAACCACTATCTAGAAACCATTGGAAAAGAGAAGTGGTTTTGAGTGCAAAGGCTCCCATACATTTTTCAACAGGTTCCACAGACCTTTTAACTTGATCTTTTGATTCTGAATTAGGGGGTTTTGTTAAGTTTCTAAACAATCGCGTAACACGTTTAATCAGATTTTTTGCACAAAAAATCTTCTGATTCAAGATTTTCCACCCTTATAGAAGAATTCCTTTATATTGTTTCTTCTTGTTCATTTTAAATGTCTAGATGTCAGAGTTGAACATTGATGAGACTTCCTTTTATGAAGTTCTAAGGTATCCTTGACAAGTCCTCTATCAATCAAGATATCACTGATGTCCTCAACATATGACTGGTTTTGTTCAGCATTTTCTTTTAACATCTTGACAAGTACCGAGCAAAACTATTCTGAATCTTCCAGATTATATTGAAGAGTACTTAAAATCTTTGATACATTATTTGAATTACCCATCAACTCAAATCTTATAAGTTGGATCGCATCAAACACATACTGTTTAAAAAGACGAGGGTACCCAAATGTACCGCAATCTTTTTGTTTCAACCTAGAAGTCCTCTACCGAATGTGATTGTCTATGGAAAGAGTCGAGAAAATACGACAATTCGGTTCACACTTCGTGTGATCGTCTATGGATATGAGATCGAGACAATACGACAACAAGATAACTTGTGTGATTGACTAAGGATACAAGATCGAGACAATACAACAAAGAAGTATGTTACTTGATAATAGGTCCAGTAATAACTAAACTTTATAGGATTACTATCAAGTAATGCGGAGTTAACGTATACGTGTATTTTACTTTATTATAATAAACAATTATAATACGGAAATCAAAGTAAAGACACAACAAGATTTTGTTAACGAGGAAACCGCAAATGCAGAAAAACCCTGGGACCTAGTCCAGTTTTGAATACTCTCAGAATTAAGCCGATATACAAAATCTAAACCAACTTCGTATAGTTGAGACCAAGCAGACTACCCCTAGATACTTAGTTCCCTCAGTAAACCTGCGCCTTCGACTTTTAGAGTCACGCACGTGAATAACAAGTCCTTTGGATCGTATTCCAAACAACAAAGGAAGAATCTATTTGGAAACCACTCTAATAAATCTTTGCTACAAGATATAAATGAGTTGTTGACAAAGGCTCTTCCGTTTAATATAATAAACTCCTTTGTCTGGTTAGATCAATTGAACTTTAACTACCGAAATAGTCAAGTATAGATTCACACTCAATCAAAATAAATCTCAAAGAGATATATTGAGAATGTCGATCCCACACAACTAATCAATCGAATAAATCCGATTCTAGTTGGATCCCAGCCGATCAAGGTTTGTGCACACAATTCACAAGATACGAAAACCAATAAGAAATCTTGTTCGTCTTCAAATCTTCTTTAATCTTCAATAACCTGCACAACACTACTTGAATCTCTTGTGATCAATCACGCACAGAACGGAATGGATTATCAGAAGATGTCTTTAGATCTAACAACAGTTTTAAAGATCCCGTCGATACTTCGATCTAGTTTGAGTGAATCTTATATCAGAAGAGAATATTCTCAAGAATAAACAAACTAGGTGCAATCTCTCATGTGACTTATTCGGCTAGCTTACTAGTCTGCCTGCCCTAAACAATAATACGCCTGCCTTAATCATTTGTGACGTGTAGTATAGTTATTTGGAAATTGTTGCCTGTTAGGATTAGAACACGTGTTCGGCTATGATGGGTTAGTCATTAGGGTTATCACCCAATCATAAGCTTATTTAAGCTGTAATGAAACCCTGTTTTAGGGTAAGTATGAGTTAATGAAGTATTAAGTGGCTGCTGCGGCAGAGTTACTATTATCCGATTAATTTCCGTTCAATTTTCATTGATTTCACTCTCAATCGTACTAAGAACAATACAATTGGCATCAGAGACGTTCCTTCCTATCATTCATCATGGTGGTTCAATATTGCAAAGAGTTACATGAAACCAACACAAGACATCAACATGAAATCGATTTCTTACACTTAAAGGTAAACAATCTTGTTGTGCAGCTCTGTACAACATCGACGAAGGACGATTTACAGTCGATGAAGGTTGAGATTGAAACTAGTATGCAATCACTTAAGACAGATATTGAAAAAAGTCTGCAATCTCAGTTGAATTTTTTTCTTCTTCTAATCGAGATCTTAACAAATATCAAAATGGAGCTATGGGTTCTAATAATGGTGGATATCCTTTTAGTTCTCATTCTGGTGGTCGTGATTCTACACAATTTCATCAGATGCCAAAGCTCGACTTTCCTCATTTTGATGGCGATAACCTAAAAAGCTGGCTGCAAAAATGTGAATATTATTTTCATATGAACAATATCCAGGACACCCACAAGACAAGGATGACGGCTATACATCTAGATGGTAAAGCAAATAAATGGTATGACAATTTTTGTCTTAATAAATCTCATATTCCACGATAATATTTTGTGATAATGTTTGGTCCAGATTTGAGAATCCTGCTCATGATAATATAGTTGGCTTGTTCAATAAATTGGCTCAACTGACCACTGTTGATGCTTATTTTCAAGAATTTGAGTATTACAAGGCCTTACTATTAAGCGTTCATAAGGATTTTCCAGAAACATATTTCATTGCTAGTTTTATTGGTGGCTTAAAGGAAGAACTCAGAAGTTCAGTTCTCATGTTTGACCCCAAAACACTGATTCATACTTTTTCACTTGCAAGAACGCAAGAAAAAACTCTTGTCCTGCAACAGCAACCACCTAAGCCTGCACCCAAATTTTTCTCTAACTCTTTCTCCACCTCCAGACCTTTTCCACCAACCAACCTCCCTCACAAACCTACTTTTGTACCATCTACTCAACATTCCATACCCAAGGCTAGCCCAACATTACCACTCAAAAGACTCACACCTGAGCAGGTACAAGCAAGAAAAGCACAAGGGTTATGCTTCAATTATGATGAAACATACAAGAGGGGACACATTTGTAAAAAATAGTATTTATGTGTGATAATAGGGGAAGAGGCTGAAGAAATTTTTGAGCAAGGAGGAGAGACTGAACATGAAACTGATGAAGATCCTCCACTGGAGAGTGATATGGAGATCTCCTTACATGCCTTGACAGGAAATGTCTCTGCTGAAACTATTAGGATACCTGGTTTTGTGAAAAAGAAGGCCATATCTATCCTTATAAATACTGGTAGTACTCACAGTTTTATAGACTGTGACTTAGCTAAAAGTTTACAATGTTCCATAGAACAAACTGCTAGTTTATTGGTCACAGTAGCAAATGGTGACAAAACAGTGAGTTCTGGTCTTTGTTCTCAACTGGAGTGGACTATGCAAGGTCACAAGTTTTGTGGTGATTTGAGACTACTTCCTTTAGGAGGGTGTGACATAGTTTTGGGAGCAGATTGGTTACAAAATCTGGGTGATGTTCTTTTAACTTATCCAAGCTGTGCATCTCATTCAAGCACAAAGGCAAGAAGATTACATTAACTGGTATTCAACAAAAGTATTCTATCAGTATGATGAGTGGCACTGCAGTAAAGAAATTTTTTTCAGAAACATACTCATGGATTAGTGGGTCAATTATTTTCCATCAACAACTCCTCTGTCCAACCCACCACCCCACCACCAATTTCCACCTTACTCAACCAATTTTCTGATGTCTTTACTGAGCCAACAACTTTACCACCTCAGAGGAATTTAGATCATAAAATACCCCTCAAACCCAATTTTGAACCAGTAAATCTCAGACCATATAGATGCCCTTATATACAAAAGTAAGTTGTTGAGAATTTGGTCAAGGAGATGCTCCACTCAGGTATCATACAACCAAGTCACAGTCCCTTTGCTTCTCCAAATTTGCTAGTCAAGAAAAAAAAACAATTCTTGGAGATTTTGTGTGGATTACAGAAAGTTGTATAGCATCACCATTAAGGATAAATTTCCAATACCAGTTATTGATGAACTATTAGATGAATTACATGGCTCCAAATTTTTTACTAAGATTGATTTGAAGTCTGGATACCATCAAATCAGGGTTTATCCTTCTGACATCCACAAAACTGCATTCAGGACTCATCATGGGCATTTTGAATTCAAAGTAATGCCATTTGGCCTCACCAATGCACCAGCTACCTTTCAAGCTCTCATGAATGATATTTTTCAAGACCATCTTAGAAAGTTCATTCTTGTCTTCTTTGATGATATTTTAGTATACAGTCCCTCCTTGGAAGATCACTTACTTCACTTACAAACCACTCTGGAACTCCTCAGACAACATCAGCTGACAACAAATTTTTCAAAATGCTCTTTTGGACAGTCTGAGATTGTGTATTTGGGACACATCATTATAGGAAATGGAGTTATGGATGACCCTGAGAAGATCTCTGCAATGGTGGATTGGCCTACACCTACTAATATCAAAGCCTTGAGAGGATTCTTAAGACTCACAGGGTATTATAGAAAATTTGTGAAGGACTACGACATTATTAGTAGGCCACTCACTAACCTATTGAAGAAAGATGCCTTCATTTGGTCTCCTGCAGCAACTACAACTTTTCTTCAGCTCAAAAAGGCAATGTCCACTATTCCTGTTTTGGCTCTGCTTGATTTTAGTAAACAGTTCATACTTGAAACTGATGCTTGTGACTTAGGCATTTGGGTTATCCTTATGCAAGAGGGTAGAGCTATTGCCTTTTACAGCAAACCTCTTGGACCAAGAGCTGCTGCTTTGTCCACTTATGAGAAGGAGCTTCTGGTAATTGTTCAAGCAGTCACTAGATGGAAACACTACTTACAAGGTCATCATTTCATTATAAACACTGATCATCAAAGCATCAATTACTTCTTGGAACAGAAGATCTCTACAGTCTTGCAGCAAAAATGGCTTATGAAGCTTTTGGGTTTTGACTATGAACTAAAGTACAAAAAGGGTTCAGAGAACAAAGTGGCAGATGCTCTCTCTAGAAGAGCTCATGTCACTGCTGCCTGCAATTCCATTTCCTTATCTCAGCCTGCTTGGGCACATAAAATTATTGCTAGCTATGTAGAAGATATTAAAGCTCAACATCTTATTGCTCAGATTACCATTACTCCTGAGAAAACTCCTAACTATTCTTACATCAATGGAGTTCTGAGGTACAAAAACAGAATTTATGTTGGCAGCTCTTCTACCAAAAGGTCCAAAATATTGGATTCCATCCACTCTTCAGCTGTGGGTGACCATTCTGGTATGCAGACAACTTACATTAGAGCAACATCTTATTTCTCTAGGCTTGCAATGAAGAAGGACATTCTCTTGTATGTTTCCACTTGTGATGTGTGTCAGAGGAATAAGGGGGAACACACATTTCCTGCTGGCCTTCTCCAGCCATTGCCCATTCCAGATCATGCTTGGCAACACATCTCAATGGACTTTATTGAAGGCTTTCCAATGAGTGAGAGGAAGTTTGTAATTATGGTGGTAGTTGACAGATTAAAAAAATATAGTCACTTCATTGGACTGCATCATCCTTACACTGCTTCTTCTGTTGCCAGAGAGTTTATTTCTCATGTTTTCAAGCTTCATGGTCTGCCCACTTCTATTATTTCAGACTGAGACAAGATTTTCACCAGCAATTTTTGGCAAGACTTAATCAGAGCATTAGGAACCCAGTTGCACCTAAGTAAAGCTTACCATCCACAGACTGATGGTCAAACTGAGAGAGTGAACTCTTGTCTTGAAAGTTACTTGAGATGCATGTGTGGTCACCAACCAAAGAAATGGCATATGTGGCTTCCACTTGCAAAATGGTGGTATAACACCAATTATCACACCAGCTTGAAGATGAGCCCCTTCCAGGCTCTGTATGGCTATCTTCCACCACACTTAGCATTTCCTTCTACTGCCACCACTTTTGTTACTGAAGTTGAGACCTATTTAAAGCAAAATATGCTATTCTGGACTTACTAAAGGATGCTCTGCATAAATCTCAAGAGCGGATGAAGTTTTTGCTAGTCAGAAAAGAACTGAAAGGGCCTTCTCTGTAGGTGACAAGGTTTACTTGAAGCTGCAACCTTATAGGAAAGCCTCTGTAGCTATCAGAAGAAACTTAAAACTTGCAGCCAAGAACTTTGGACCATTTCCTATTGAGCAAAAGATTGGTACAACTGCCTACAAACTCCAGTTACCAGCTAAAGCAAGAATTCATCCTGTCATCCATGTGTCTCAGCTGAAGAAGCATATTGTCATTCCTGCAGCTGCTCTAGATTCAAGAACTATTTTACGTAATGAAATATTTGTGTCTCAACTACTTATTAGGTGGACGAACGCTTCGGCAGACGATGCTACATGGGAAGATGCCAAGCGCATAGCGCATCACTTTCCTAAATTCCATCCTTGAGGACAAGGATCTGCTGATGGAGGGGTATTGTCATGTGACTTATTTGGCTAGCTTACTAGTTTGCCTACCCTAAACAATAATACGTCTACCTTAATCATTTGTGACGTGTGTCAGGAATCTGTTTCACAGTTCCTGAGTAGTTAAGGGCTGACCTATTACTATGGGCTATCTGAGTGGGTTAGTGATAATTATTCCATAGTTAGCCGTTGCTAATCATGTTTAGTAGTCACTGTGTGTGCCACACATGCTGTTGGCTTAGGTTAGTTTATATTCATGTAGTTTTACGGATTGATGTTCATTATGAAAATTAATCAGTAAAGTTATCTTTTATCTCTCAAATTCTGTTCTCCCCAATCCAATCTCTATCCTTAGAGATTTTGAATTGTTTCTGTGCTAATTTGTAAGGCAGGTCCTTACAATTAGTATCAGAGCACTCGATTCATGTGTGACCAAATGACAGATTTCACCCTTCATTCTTCAAATTCTATAGATTCAAATCTAGCAGGTGGAGGAAATTGTAGAACTACAGCCGAAATTCATTTCTCTAACGTGGATGAAGCTAGTTCTGTAGCTGGAATCCAGAAATACAATGGTGATTCAACGTTTCTAGCTTATCAGGAGGGTAAACCTTTCAATTCTACACTTGATTTTCTTAATGTCTTTGTGGAATCTCAAGGTACAGGAGTTAGTGTTCATCAACAAAGTAATTACAACACCTTGAATCTGCTTTTCGTTGAAGACTTTCAGCAGATTGATGATTGGAAGTTTATCACTAATGATAATCTTAATCAATTTCCTTCTTACCTTATCAAATTTATCAGGTTATACTTCACATTCCTAACTCAAACTACTTCTGTGTGTGATACTTATTCTAGTACCGAGTATACTCAGCTGATATTTGATCGTGGAAAAGAGTTTGAGGGGTCTAATTTACTGGATAAATACACTGATGATTTTGTTATTGAGCAGAAATCTGTACTTGGGTACCATTTGTATTTGTTATTTGAGTACTTGAAGGTATTTGAGTTTGTTAAAATTAGAGAAAAGTGTATTGCCAGCAAGCTGTTTGAGGAAATGACACAACAAGAAGGTGCTCTCTGCTTTATCTTTGGACTTCATGTGACAAAGGAAGGTGTCTATTATAGCCGAAATGTTGTTGGGAGGGTATTTGATCGAGTGATAGACACATTTATGTGTCTATTTTCATCTCATTTTTCTATATTGTTAGTACCCATTTTTGTATTCATTTGATTATTTTATGCTTATGTAGGTGTTTTTGGAGAAATGAACTTTTGCGGCGAAATTAGCTCGAAAAGTGGTATTTGCACCCCCGGAAGGAATTACTGAAGGGACCCCAGAAGTATGTTGGATACACCCCATGACATGTGTTATTTACCCCCTTCAAATGGATAAGGGGCACCCAGTTGATAAGGGGTAACCCTAGGGTAACTGCTATTCACACCCCACATACGGTTAGGGGACATCTTCATCTTCCCTAGTCCAAAAGCAAATTTGGCGGGAAATTATTTACTCGCCTTCATAATCTGGTGTGAAGAACTTGGATGAGTTTTAGGCGGACTTTCTCATGGATTTTAATTGTTATGGGCCTGTGGCGTTGAAACAGGGTCGGTAGTTGGGTTATGACCGAAAATATAGAAGTCCTCGTAATTGTTTCACCGAAACAGAGAACCGAGAGTATCACGGGTTTTTTTATAGTTTTGAAAGTTCCGTGGAGGTTGGGAGAAGAATGTTGCCTCGTTTAGATTGCATTATATCTTTGGAAGCAATTAGATGAACGAAGATACGTGAGGAAAGGAGTTTATCATCAAAGAAGAAAGAAAAGATATTTCGGGAATATTTGGAAGTAGCGTGTGGAGAAATGGAGAAAATATCTCCCTGTATAGTTGATTCCATATCTGGAAGAGATTGGTAAGATATGAGAACGCATAAGATGCGTAAGTAAAAGGATAAGAAGAAATCCCGAGTGTTGATTTTTCCGTGAGGAGGAAGAAAAATATATTGGAAGATTCGGGAGATTAAATCGACCCGTGGGTGTATAAAAGGTTTGTTGGAGTACCATAAAGAGGAATTGAGAGTTTGGGGTCAAACCAGAGGATAGCAGAGAAGTACCGGAGCTGAGGTCGGAGAAAGGAAAGTTGCAGAACTCGTTCCTGCACCTTCAGGCGAAGAAGAAGAATAGATCACAGACAAAAATAAAACAATCATCGTTTCTTTGTAACAGTCCTCCAATTGTAACAGCGTCCTCTATAACACCTCTCCAATAAAACACCCTTTTGAGCCATGAATAAATCTTTTGAGTGTGTTTTGGACACCATGAGCTAGGCCCCAACACTGAGATGACGGAAGAAGCCATTCTTCATGCGTGTGGTAATTCTATTAATTCTTTTATGACTTATTGCATTGATTTTCAATTAATTTATGATTCTTATTGAGTGATTGTTATTTCAATTGATGGGTCATGCTTTCTTAAGTGTTTTGATGTCTCATGCTTTCGGTTTACAGTCATTGCTTTTCAAAAATCTACTTTCAGCAATGAATTAGAGTCAATAAAGTGTTATTATTTGAGCTATAGATGTCTAGAATTATTAGTTGAACCACATGAATGAGAATTGGTGGAATCCTGAGTCTCAGTACCTCTCGATATTTGTGACAATCTTTGTATATATGTTCTATTATTAAGTCTGAAATCAAACCTCAACAAGTCTGAGAATCGAACATCTTATTTACCACTTCTACAACACATCAATTTTTGGTGCCGCCGATACGGACTTGTATTTATATTTTTTTAGGTTTATTTTTATTATTTTTTGTTCTTTTTTACGCGTTTTGGTATTTTCTGTTTGCTTTCAGATTCGGAGCTAAGCTAAAGAAAAAGAAAGTGCTGAAAAGAAAAGCAAAGCCCAAAAAGGAAAGAAAAGAGAAATACAAATGGAATGAAGAAGAAGATCTTGTATATAGTTATTTTATTTTTATTAGATTTTATTTTTTTTTTATTTTTAGAAACTGTAATTAGGGTTTTATTGTTGTAATTTTTCTTTTTATTTTTGGACTTTATTTTTGGGGCATTGTTTTGGACATTATTATTATTATTTTTAAAACCCTAAGGAAGGGTTAATTTTATAAAACTCGTGCAGGGAAGGACGACAATTACGATACGGTCTCGGCCCCTCAGTTTCGTACACTGACATAGGAGTCGGTGGCCTGAGTCGACTTCAACGGTTCATCGCCCGTCTGGTACGGGAGGTAAGACTCTATCCACCCACGAATCCCATGTCAGTGGGTTTTGTTTTGTGATACAACACGTGCACATACCAATTGCATCGTCAGATTACCGATAATTAGGAAAACACGTGGTTTAGTACGGTGAACCCTCTGGGCATTATCATCCGAAATACCACAAGCCTTAGCCTTGTACCTTTGACCAGTCTTTGACTGTAGGTATATTTTTCTAAAGGTAACCTGAGCTTACCTATTTTAGTCAACCTTGCATTTGCACGTGTACAAAAGAATGTCGAACTGGTATTACAATAGCCAGTATAATGAATATCCGTCTGAGTTTCGAAATGGACATTACTACTTTGAGCATAGTATGAATAGTGGTTGGGAACATCAACCTTTTGAAGGTTATGGCTCATACCATGGTGAGCCTAATTACTATACACACACGGACCGGTCATTTGAGCAACAAAATAAGGAATATTATAGTACTAGTTCCTCGTCTTTGGACAATATAATGAAAATGTTGAAAACTAGTCCCTATTATGATTCTTTTGAACCTGTTCTTCCTCTAGAAGAGTCTCTCAAACAATTAACTGAGAATACAAATAGGTTTGTGTTAGAAATGAATAAACAAAATGCACCTATGAGTGAACCTTATATACACGATACCATAAGGAAGTCATGTGAGTCGACTCAAAATCTTTTGTTAGAGGCCCAGAACGGAACTGCTCGAAGTAATCTTGATTTCCAATATAGTGTTTCCAATAGTACCCTTGAAAATGAAAATAGTTATTCACATAATCAAGATGACGAGTTTAAAATTGGTAACACTACTTGTTTAGATGAGGTTCGACCATCTTCATGTTATTATGATGATTATGATGAGGATAGTGCCGATGAAGAATCAGACACATATAGGCATAGTGATCAGGAATTTGTTACTCCAATTGAGCTTTACAATGATAATATTATTTCTAGTTCAAATCCAAATAATTTTAACAATTATTCACCTATTCAAAAGGACGAGGATTTGACTAAAGATTCCCAGGTTTTAGACGATGTAGTCCTTCCTTTTTACGAAGCCGATGATAGTTTAGAGGAGCGGGTTTATCCTGAGAATACTGTTTTCGAGTCTGGCGATTTAGAAACATTAGTCTTAGATAAAGAAGATAGACTCGTAGAGAGTTCAAATATTAGTGAGGATGTTTCACCCGAGTATAACCTAGAAGAATCAATCGACCATTTCCAGGAATCTGATGACCTAGAAATTAGGGAGATTGTGACTAGTCTACCTAGATACACTGAAAACTCTAAGTTTGGGGGTGATTATCATTCTCCACGTGCTTCACCTTTGACTCTTACAGAGATCCCTCACTTGGGACTTGACATATGTGCCTCAACCATTTTAAAAGATTATCTTCATACACATTTTCCCGAACCTAGTGATGTCCATAAAGAAGTTCAGTTGTTAGAAACTCATCCTCTGGTTGATGTGGTTTACCCAGGCTATGATACCCATATTGATTTTGTTTTCCCACCAAATATTTTTCAACCAATTGTGGGAACGTATAAGTTTCAGATGTGTTAATTATTTAGTTTTGAGACTAAACCTAAGTACTTTAGGAGATTAGAATCGACACATTTGCCTAAAATTGACCGCCACTTTCATTGTGGTCAATTGTGTGAGGCAAACCTAATTGACTTTAAGGATCCGCAGTTATTTAGGTTATTATTATGTGCTTCTAAGTTTTTACTTGAGTTTTTCCAGACTCTAATACCTGAATCGGATCTTAGCTATGAGGAAATGCATTCCATGAAAATATTTTATCTAGTCCCAGTTATAGAACCTGAACCCGAACCACAACTAGATGTAGTTGTATTAAACAGGAAACTAGACAAGGGGATGCTTTATTTGTTTCATTTTCTTGGCATGTTGCAGATTCCTTTTACTTGTGATAGCTTTATTTGGTTTTAATGACCCACAAATGTTCCGGCTATTACTTTATGATTTTATAAGGTGACTAATCCTTTCTTAGTCTGGCTGAAGACTTTAAACTTAGCACTTCTTGGGAGGTAACCCAATATTCATGCGACACAGTAATATCTTTCCTTATCTCTTTTGCTTCAAATGGTAACAGTTTCTCCTTGTTCATGCTTTAAATTTTTTCTTTAGAACATTGAGGACAATGTTAGATTTAAGTTCGGGGGTATGGGAGAAAATTTTTGTTACAATAAATAAACTCCAGATCCTAGAAATTTATGCTTATTAAGAATGGCACTAACCAATCTAAGTGGATGGAAGCATCTTGGTTGTAGGAGTTGAGGAACCAATCTGATTAGATGGAAACATCTAAAGAGTCTATTCATAAAAGCACAGAGCTCAGGTGTTAGAAATAACATGGTAGGCCATATCTCGTTGAGTCCTTTTCACTTCTGTTTTTATTTTGTTTTCTTTTTAAAATATGTTTCTCTAAGTGATTAGGTGGGACTCACGAATCAAGTTGTTACCACTGCTAGGGTAAAATAGAGTGATTGAGATACCAAAAAAAAAATGAAAAAAATAAAAAAAAAAATGAAAAAAAGAAGAAGAAAGAAATTGAGACCAGACCACTAGACCAACTGGAATAGATTCAATAAAGTCGACCACTAGCACCCTTGTATATGCCAGTTGTGTTGACCTAGAGTTAGGATTATAGACCACTAGTTCCCTTGTATATGCCAGTTGTGTTGATATTAGTTAGACTAGTATCTCGGACCATTAGGATAGGTTCATTTTGGCAGTGGCCTTCAGACAGATATGAGAAACACCGTTCACCTAGTCAACATCAAAACCATCTATGTCTTTCTCTATATCCATCTCTTAATCTATCCATGTGATTTGTTGACTCCGAATATTGATATCCATAGTGAAACTATTTGAGTAGAGCTCTGTCACTTATATATGAATTTTAGTATGCTTGAGTGCAAACTCGTGTACAACAATTGGAATTTCGCATCAGGGTACTTCCTCCTGTAGTCCATGAGAGTATGCCAACCAAGGAGGTTCTTTAGTGCTTTCTAAGGTTCTGCGTAGATAGTTAGGATTTGGAGTAAAGGTTTTGTGGGTACACCTCTTGTAAACCCTCCCGAGACCTAGAGGTTCAAAGGCTTGTTGCATACGCTAAATGCAATCACGATGCCTGCGCCAGTGAGTTAGGATTTTATTTTCTAGATTTGATTTGCTCGAGGACTATCAAATAATAAGTTTGGGGGTATTTGATAGACGCATTTATGTGTCTATTTTCATCTTATTTTTCTATATTGTTAGTACCCATTTTTGTATTCATTTGATTATTTGATGCTTTTGTAGGTGCTTTTGGAGAAATGAACTTTTGCGGCGAAATTGGCTCGAAAAGTGGTATTTGCACCCCCTGAAGGAATTACTGAAGGGACCCCAGAAGTATGTTGGAGACACCCCTGGACATGTGTTATTTACCCCTTCAAATGGATAAGGGGAACCCAGTTGATAAGGGGTAACCCAGGGTAACTGCTATTCACACCCCACAGACGGTTAGGGGGCATCTTCATCTTCCCTAGTTCAAAAGAAAATTTGGCGGGAAATTATTTACTCGCCTGCATAATCTGGTGTGAAGAACTTGGATGAGTTTTAGGCAGACTTTCTCATGGATTTTAATTGCTATGGGCCTGTGGCGTTGAAACAGGGTTGGTAGTTGGGTTATGACCGAAAATATAGAAGTCCCCATAATTGTTTCACCGAAACAGAGAACCGAGAGTATCACGGGTTTTTCTTAGTTTTGGAAGTTCCGTGGAGGTTGGGAGAAGAATGTTGCCTCGTTTAGATTGCATTATATCTTTGGAAGCAATTAGATGAACGAAGATACATGAGGAAAGGAGTTTATCATCAAAGAAGAAAGAAAAGATATTTCGGGAATATTTGGAAGTAGCGTGTGGAGAAATTGAGAAAATATCTCCTTGTATAGTTGATTCCATATCTAGAAGATATTGGTAAGATATGAGAACTCATAAGATGCGTAAGTAAAAGGATAAGAAGAAATCCCGAGTGTTGATTTTTCCGTGAGGAGGAAGAAAAATATATTGGAAGATTCGGGAGATTAAATCGACCTGTGTTTGTATAAAAGGTTTGTTGGAGTACCATAAAGAGGATTTGAGAGTTTGGGGTCGAACCAGAGGATAGCAGAGAAGTACCGGAGCTGAGGTCGGAGAAAAGAAAGTTGCAGAACTCGTTCCTGCACCTTCAGGTGAATAAGAAGAAGAATAGATCACAGACAAAAATAAAACAATCATCTTTTCTTTGTAACAGTCCTCTAATTGTAACAACGTCCTCTGTAACACCTCTCCAGCGTTGCAAATCCGATGTAGTAGTATTTTTCTCCAATAAAACACCCTTTTGAGCCATGAATAAATCTTTTGAGTGTGTTTTGGACACCATGAGCTAGGCCCCAACACTGGGATGACGGAAGAAGCTATTCTTCATGCGTGTGGTAATTCTATTAATTCTTTTATGACTTATTGCATTGATTTTTAATTAATTTATGATTTTTATTGAGTGATTGTTATTTCAATTGATGGGTCATGCTTTCTTATATGTTTTGATGTCTCATGATTTCGATTTACAGTCATTGCTTTTCAAAAATCTACTTTTGGCAATGAATTAGAGTCAATAAAGTGTTATTATTTGAGCTATAAATGTCTAGAATTATTAGTTGAACCACATGAATGAGAATTGGTGGAATCCCGAGTCTCAGTACCTCTCGATATTTGTGACAATCTTTGTATATATTTTCTATTATTAAGTCTGAAATCAAATCTCTACAAGTCTTTGAACGAACTTTTACTACCACTTTCTACAGCTTGTTAAAATCACATCACTCTATTTCACCCTAGCAGTGGTAACAACTTGATTCGTGAGCCCCACCTAATCACTTAGAGAAACGTATTTTAAAAAGAAAACAAAATAAAAACAAAAGTGAAAAGGACTCAACGAGATATGGCTTCATGTGACAAAGGAAGGTGCTCTCTGCTCTATCTTTGGACTTCATGTGACAAAGGAAGGTGTCTATTGTAGCCGAAATGTTGTTGGGAGGGTATTTGATCGAGGAAGGTTGATCGATTTGATTAAGAGGTATTCATATTACATTAGGAACAGTTCTAATATCAATTTAGAATTGTTGTTTGTGGAGTTGGATGAGTTTTTAATTGATAAAGCAGGTGAAAGTCCTCATGTTTGCAAATTGTGTGATAAATTATTACAACACATTATTACTCTGTGGACTGTTTTGAAACTTTTGATGCTTCAAGTGACAAGGATAAATGGGTATGCGAATGCACCAGGAATGTTTGATCAACTACTTGGTATGCATGCCAATCTTTCTACCCAAAAGGGAGAGGCTTGGAAGGAATACATGGAGCTGGAAATAATCGCAATCAACAACTCTATGCTACTAGTGTGGAGTGAGAGTTACTTGTTGTTACAGCTGAAGGATGGATGGTGTATGAAGGTGGAAGCCAAGAGAGAAAAGTATTTGCGCTATTGCTGAGAGGTATTTAATCCATGGCTTAAATGTGTGCAGCAACATCCACTCATATTGTTTTTAACTATTTAGGATGTGAAGATAATGTATGATAGCATGGTATGGACTTTTAACATAGCTACACTCTTCTCTACAGAGCAACCTAATAGTTTTCTTCATTGTGTAATGCTATTCAAGACAATTTATGTATCAGCTGTTAAACTATTATCACAAAGGTGGATTGGAGTGTTAACTTCAGAAGATGTCCTTGTTAGACTCCATGTATATTCTCTTCTGAAGGTTTCCTCAGTTGTTGAGACTTATGGTAAGCTCTTGAAGCTCAAGAGGGGTTATAGAGGAGTAGAATGCTGCAAAAGAAAAGTATAAATCATGGAGATGCTTGTAGTGTTTAAAGATGGTGAGAGCATAAAACAAGAGTTGTTGGAAGAAATGTTTAAAGTTGTGTGTTCTCTTACTCAGCTAGAAGTTGCAGCTTTGAAGTTAACTCGGATACGCAGTCTTATTAAAGCTTTGGGAGCTATCGATGAAGAAGGTGATGTGGTGAGTTTGCAGCTCAAGGATGTTTTACTTCTAGATAAAAAAGTTATATGTAGGGGTTCAGGGAAGTTGGATGCCAATGATGATGTGAATGAGCCTGGCCATATATTAATGATTCAATTAGAGGTAATCGCGTTATCTTTAGACTCAGGGATTGCGAGTCAATTGTGGCAGGTGGTGTTCTGTATCTTCCTGAAATGCTCGTCATATATGGCAATTTCACCTTATAATTCAATGAAATGTCGCATCACCAAGACCAGTATGCTCAAGTTTGAAGAGTTATTCTCAACTGTCAGAAGAAAGAGTCTGGTCAAGTACATTGTGCTGGCGGCTGAATACCTTCTTGAAAAGTGCCAACTTCTGAAGCAACTGAAGCTCTCCACATCAGATGCCACAGTTCCACATGAAAAAAAAGAGACTGTCAACCTTATGTTAACAAATCAACTTCAGAAATGCTCATCTCGCATTGTAACTACAACTCCTACTTCAGTTAGAATAATTATCACCAGAGTTAGTATGCACAAGATCGGGGTCTACAATGGATGTGCGACTTACTATAGTTTCTTTACACAAGTGATCGCGGTCGTAAGCGTCAAAAATAAATTACACTTTCTTACTACTCAAAATATAAATATAGCAAGGGCAAGAAAGGATCGATCCCACAGAGAGGTCTAGGTTGTCAAATTGTTTCGGTTCCCTATAAATAACACCGGGCTTTTGTGATTTTATAAACTAAAATAAAAGCAAATAAAGAAATAAGCAAACAAATCAAATCAAGGATAAGAAAGTATTGGTTACGGAGTTCGTTTTCAATCACAAACATGGTTTCACCACAATAACTAGAATTGATATTTTAATCTCAACTTTTATCAAAGACCCTAGAATACCTTGATCGCAAGAATATCCCGCAAACCTCCTCATGTCATCAACAAACACATTAAAAGATGCGAATATGAATTCTACCTAAAGGAACAACCTAACGTGTAAAAGCACTAATCAAGTTTAATTCCCTAGATGCATTAGGTTCTATGAAATCAGGCCAATCAAAGCAATCGAACGTGGAAAGCGCACTAATCCGATTTAACAAAGGTTATAACTCACATATGATCATAAGAATATATCACTACAAACTATAATCATATTTATGCTACTTGCAATCCGGAATTATCACTTTTGCGTATAATAACCCTAATCTAGCAATAAAGATGAAAGCAAACTCAATCGACTCGCGACTCGACTAACAAGCATTCAAATCATGTAACAATATTCATGGTGAATCATAAACGATAATATGAGAGAAAACTAATTTATTGCACAAAAACTCATGTTTGGAAATTCAACTTATTCCATAACCAATAATAAAAACTCTAGCTCATATTCATGGAGTTCATAACAAGAAGAAAGAGAAGTTTCATGTTTCTAAACCCTAGAACAAAATTAGAGGCAAAAAGAATTATAGATATGATATATGTTTTAAGAAAAGTCTTTTCTTTTATAGCTTCACTCCTTCCAAAATTAGGTTTTGTCTTCAAAGTCCATTAGTTAGAAGTCCACCAAGCCCACAAGTGAGAGAAACCCGTGTAGAAATTATGTCCCAAAAACGCTCGTCGGAAAACTGGGATTGTGGCCGGAATCCGGCCGGAAACGTCGCCGGAAAGTTATCTCGGGTGACCGGCAAAGTCAAACCGGTCACCGGTCAACGGGTCAGAACGGTCAGGGTCACTGAGTCAACTCGGTCAGGAAGAATCAGTGAGTCAGAACCGGGTCAAGGTGAATCAGTGAGTCTTGAGTTAGACCCAAGTCAGACCTGGATCAGCTGAGTGAGCTGAATGGCATTGGCTTGACCAGTTGCATTGGCCTGGACTCTGTAGCACCATCATTGTGCTTCAGCCATCATATTCAGCCAAGATGGCTATACACCCAATCAAAACAAAACTGGCATTCCTCATTTCAATCACAGCTGCAATACCACCTGCAATTTCCTACCACCTGCAACACAACTCCACCAGAATTACCTAGCCATTTTCTCAGCTCAGCATCACCACTAACTCATCTAAGTTGCAACCTCAGTGCCATGAGCCAACAATTCAAGCCATGCCCTGTACCAACAGCTTCATCACTCAGCTCAGGCCCTTGCAAGATCATTACATTCCCCTGAGCATAAACCACAGCACCAATATCTACCAAATTAGCTCCACACTGCAGCACCAGTCCATCATCAAACCCTGGCAGCACCACTATCTAACAACCCCAATAGCTCAAGCATTGTCAGGCCAACAGCTGCAACCACTTGCACCTCCTGAGCTGCAACCACTCCATCTCAGGCCACTGCTCCAGCTCAATTGCAGCTCATATTTCAACAATTTGCCAGGCCAGGCCAGACCAACCTCATTCACAATCCCAAGCCATCCAACAGCTACATTCTCAAGCCATCATTCCTTGCTCTCCAGATACAACCCATGCCTGCCATCTCATCAGCACTAAAATGCAGCTGCAACACAGCACTAGCACCAGAACTGCCATAGCTCATCTAAGTAATAAGCTCAGACCACCACCAAACTCCATTCCAGCTCACAATCTCACTCTGGCCAACAACCTGCACTGCCTTCCCACCTGCCAAACTTCTTAGCTTCTAAAACTGCAACCCAGCAACATCAGTAGCACTAACTCAGCCCTATCTTTTGCTTCATCTGCAATGAGCTGGTACATAACATCTCCCAAATCTCAGCAACAACTCCATTAGCAGCATCAACCTCTGAACTGACTCATCACCACAGCCATTCCTTAATTCCTTCTACAACCACACTTTGTCACAAACTTATTCAAGAACCACATTCCCTGTAACTCCTAGGTCTAGCCTCGCTTAGATGCATCTCATTACTGTGTCTAACCCCATCTGTATCTGCACCCTGGCTCAAGCCATCACAGCATTGCCAGCTCAATACCACCAGACCCTCATACTCCATTTCATTCTACAACCACTAATTCTGCAGCTATAGATTACTACAGTAAAACAACACCACCTGCAACCATAGCCAACACCCTGAAGTCTCACAACTTCACCTCCTACAGCCCACAGCTTCAACCTCAGTTCTTGCACATCAGTCCCATTGAGCCATCTCCTGCCATTCTTCATAACCAGCTCATCGCTCCAGCTCAAACCGCCGCAATTCCTACCAACTCTCACCGCCAACTCTGCTGCAATGTAAACTACTGACCAACCCGTAATGCCTTCACTTCCATTTCTCGGTACTACCATCTAAGCATCATTACTCGTAACAAAACAGCTTCAATTGCAGATCACCACCATCTTGTCTCTGGAAGTAACAAATGAACCCAACTTCCTCACTGAATTGCACCTGAATCACTCAACTACTCCACCATTTCTCAACCATCTCTCAATTCAATGAATCTGCCGAAACAGGAATTCGAGCAATCCTCTCTGTCGAACTCAGATTAATACCCATCTTCAAGAACACCAACCCTAATTCTTCAAATCGAGTGGCAATTCTTCAATTTCTGCATCGACCCTTCTCATCTTCTCTCGATTTCATCTCAGTGATTATCAACAGCACCAAAAATCCTCTTCTTTATCTGAGCTTCATCATCCTCTTCCTTGAGAATCCTCACAGCAGCCTCTTCATCGATCCACCATCAACAGTCAATCCCTTCTCTATCTCGGCAGACACCACCGAGCATCAACCTCTCAATCTTCATCACAAAATCACTCGAGCTCATCTGAAATTCAAGCCACCAAACCATGTCTCTCGTTCTTCTTCTTCTCCCCTGAATTTCTCCAACAGCCCTCTCGATCTCTCTCAGTTCAGGTGAGAAAATGATTGAGTGAATGAATTGAGAAACATCTTCTCGATTTAGTTTTTTAGGATATGCTGGATAATGCCACCCCTCTGCATCAGATAAGGGATACCCCAGTGGATGCCCCATAACATGTGGTCACCCCTTAACCACAGCTGGCTGCATTTAATACTTCTCCTAATAGAGTTGTCCCTTAACCATTACCGGGCTCCGGATAATGTTTGCTGTGCAATGACCATTTTGCCCTTTTCGCCTCAATTTGGGTGATTTCCGCTTCTTTTCCTCCGTGCGACTCAGTACCTAATAACTCGAAACACGCGTAAAGTACATAATTCACAAGAAAAATAGCAAAGAAAGCGTAACTACTAGATAGTAAATTAGGTGTTTTAGACACCTATCAGATTCCCCCACACTTAGACTTTGCTAGTCCTCGAGCAAATCAAACAAAATAATAAAATACAACAACTCCGTGTCGTCGAGGCTACGGTCACTTTTAGCATAAATAACAAGCCTTTAAACCTCTAGGTGTCCCTAGTGGACGAGTTATAGTCTCGTGAGGGTTTACTAGAGATATACCCACAAAACCTACTTTCAAACTCCGTCTATTCGTGACAAATCAATGAACGAATCCAAAATGACTACAGGAGGAGGTACCTTGCAAATTCAATTTATATATTAGTAAATAAACTCTAATTAGATAGTCGAACAAGCCACAATACTCGGAAACTAACAAACCACAATCACAATGAAAAGATTAAGAAGATGGATATAGATGTAATGTTGGCGAATGTTCACAAGTGTTCGATGTTTCCCATATCTGTCTGAAGGTCACTGATAAGATGAACCTAATCCTATTGGATTGAGCTACTTGGTTTGAATCCTACATCAACTCACTGGCATATACAAGGGAACCAGAAGTGACTTTATTCAACACAATAATAATTTCTTCTCTTTTTTTTTTATATGATTGGATCAAACTGGATCCAATTTTTTTTTTTTTTTTTAGACGGCATGATTAGATCTTTTGGATCCAAGCGCATGCTTCCTTGTCAACACGTATATGATAGTTGCCTTGGATCCTGCATTCCACGCTTGTTTAGGCGACGGAGACAGGGACTACGTTTCACACATACTGCTATTCCCAAGTGTCTTTTTATTCCGTTTTGGTCTAATTGGTCGGTCTTTTTTTTTTTTTTTTTTTTATATTTTTTTTTTTTTTTTTTTTTTTTTTTTCTTTTTCTAGTAACTCAATCACTCTATTTCATCCTAGCAGTAATAACACGTCGATTTTTAGTGACCCACCAAAGCACTTAGAAAACAATAGATAAATATGGAAAAATAAAAATAGAATGTGATATGGTGATATTCCGAGATATGGTAAAAAAAACTATCATGTTAATTGTGATTTCTGAGCTATGTTTGTCCCTTTTAGTTAATTGGTTCCTCAACTCCTGCATTCAAAATGGTTCCATCCACTAATGGTGTCATCCTAAAGGCACAAATTTCAGATTTCGGAGTTCAAAAAGCACAAATTTTTCTGATTTTTTTTTTTTTTTTTTTTAAAGGCATAAAACAAACTAAAACAAACTATACAAACATATAAATGCTCCCCCACACTTAAACTTCACATTGTCCTCAATGTGTAAAACCGAAAGTTCTGAATTCTGACGTAACAACAGATAAAACGCAAAAACTGTGCAAATTGGTAAGGAATTTGGAAAAACTCCATTTCACAAAAGTTGTTCACCTACGTGTTTTCTACACAGTGTCAAAATTTCACAGTGTTTTGATAAACGGTCTGACAGTTATGGTCTCTGGACTGAACTACGCGCAGTCTGAAATTTTCTGACGAAAATGTATTCATCATAATTCTCTTCTAAGATAGATTACGGACTCAATGAAATTAAACATAGGGATGCAAATATGATATGAAAACAGTAAAAAAATAAATAAACGAAACAAAAATAAAATGCAAAAGGATAAGAGATACAAAACCGGTGGGTTGCCTCCCACTTAGCGCTTGTTTTAAAGTCGACGGCCCGACTTAGCTTCTTGTAAGATTCATTCCCCATACACCAATAATCGGAAAAGTTGAGGATCCACCCATAGCACCTGTTTTGCAAACACTAGCTTCACACAAATATTAGTAATATAAAACAGAAACGAAGTTATTAACCGATAAAAGCTTCCCCCACACTTATTCTTGTCCACACATGGAAGTGCATAAAGAATATAGGAGTCGGGTACTTCCATGGTTTCTGGTTCCATAACCTGCATAGTATGAGAATCAAGTATCTCTAATGGCGGAAAACGAGAAACAAAGTCATCCAACAATGTTTTCGAAGCACATACATTCAAACCAATAAGAGGTAAAGGAGAAGAAACAATAGGCAAAGGGTTAGATAAACCTTTCACAATCTCTTGTATTACGGAATCCTCTTCATCCTTGAAAAACTCAAGTGAATTATTCACCTCATGTATATCATGGTCCTCTATCAAACCTTGCAACCATTCTTCGTCCGTTTCTGCCGTAACCAAAGTCTCGACATAAACATCATCATTACAATCATTTGCAAGCTCAATTGGGTCTTCCACAATATTGGTCAAACCGGTCTCATTCTCAACATAACCCTCCTTTTTGTTGTAAGGCACATACTCTTTTGCGGATCCAAATTTTATTATAAGAAACTTTTTTAGAACACTCGAAAATGCATCATCCTCAAGCTCCACCCTTTGAATAGGCTCTTGATCATTATTAAGATCAATGCTTGAGTAATCTACACAAGTGTCGACATAGTCCTCTTCGTCTTCATCTTGATCCCAAAAAGACTCCATTGTACACTCCCCGGAGATGTCACCATGAGTTGTTTCAAGCAATGTATCATAATCACCGTCACTATCATAGTCAACATAAGATTGGTCCTCGCTGAATTTAGTGTTGCTAATCTCGAACTCATCCTTTTGAATAGGTGAATGATCATTATTAAGATCAAGAGTTGAGTTAACTACACAATTATCCACGAAAGTGCCCAAGGATTGGCTTTTTTCAACATTAGCATCAATCAAATATTCATCACAAACCATATGCACATTAGAATTATCCATATCTTCCTTGTATTGATCAATGCCTCTTCGCAAGATAGTCATACCTTCACGAAGTTCTTGGAGTTGCTCGTTTGTAGTCTCTTTAGCTTTTTGAAATTCCTCTTGTAAAAAGGTGGAAACTTTGTCTATAAAATTAGAGACCTTTTGTTCACAAGCATAAGAATCCTCCCGTCCTTGTGGTTGTTCACACACATACCCGCCATAAGGTTGTTGAGGAAAACCATAAGGTTCCATGGAATATTCGTCATAACCAATGAATTGGTTTTGATTATACCCATGGAATTGGTAGTTATCATATTGTTGAGGTTGAAACCCGTATTGATTGCTCCAATATGCTCCTTCCATAGAAATAAGCACCTGAAATAATTCTCAAACCAAGGTTAAAACCCAGAAAATAAGAAAAACTAAAACAAAAACTAAATACAAAAATAAGAAACCAAAAACAATTAACAACCGCTGCCTCCTCGGCAGCGGCGCCAAAATTTGACCGCGGTCGTAAGCGTCAAAAATAAATTACACTTTCTTACTACTCAAAATATAAATATAGCAAGGGCAAGAAAGGATCGATCCCACAGAGAGGTCTAGGTTGTCAAATTGTTTCGGTTCCCTATAAATAACACCGGGCTTTTGTGATTTTATAAACTAAAATAAAAGCAAATAAAGAAATAAGCAAACAAATCAAATCAAGGATAAGAAAGTATTGGTTACGGAGTTCATTTTCAATCACAAACATGGTTTCACCACAATAACTAGAATTGATATTTTAATCTCAACTTTTATCAAAGACCCTAGAATACCTTGATCGCAAGAATATCCCGCAAACCTCCTCATGTCATCAACAAACACATTAAAAGATGCGAATATGAATTCTACCTAAAGGAACAACCTAACGTGTAAAAGCACTAATCAAGTTTAATTCCCTAGATGCATTAGGTTCTATGAAATCAGGCCAATCAAAGCAATCGAACGTGGAAAGCGCACTAATCCGATTTAACAAAGGTTATAACTCACATATGATCATAAGAATATATCACTACAAACTATAATCATATTTATGCTACTTGCAATCCGGAATTATCACTTTTGCGTATAATAACCCTAATCTAGCAATAGAGATGAAAGCAAACTCAATCGACTCGCGACTCGACTAACAAGCATTCAAATCATGTAACAATATTCATGGTGAATCATAAACGATAATATGAGAGAAAACTAATTTATTGCACAAAAACTCATGTTTGGAAATTCAACTTATTCCATAACCAATAATAAAAACTCTAGCTCATATTCATGGAGTTCATAACAAGAAGAAAGAGAAGTTTCATGTTTCTAAACCCTAGAACAAAAGTAGAGGAAAAAAGAATTATAGATATGATATATGTTTTAAGAAAAGTCTTTTCTTTTATAGCTCCACTCCTTCCAAAATTAGGTTTTGTCTTCAAAGTCCATTAGTTAGAAGTCCACCAAGCCCACAAGTGAGAGAAACCCGTGTAGAAATTTTGTCCCAAAAACGCTCGCCGGAAAACTGGGATTATGGCCGGAATCCGGCCGGAAACGTCGCCGGAAAAGTACCTCAGGTGACCGGCAAAGTCAAACCGGTCACCGGTCAACGGGTCAGAACGGTCAGGGTCACTGAGTCAACTCGGTCAGGAAGAATCAGTGAGTCAGAACCGGGTCAAGGTGAATCAGTGAGTCTTGAGTTAGACCCAAGTCAGACCTGGATCAGCTGAGTGAGCTGAATGGCATTGGCTTGACCAGTTGCATTGGCCTGGACTCTGTAGCACCATCATTGTGCTTCAGCCATCATATTCAGCCAAGATGGCTATACACCCAATCAAAACAAACTGGCATTCCTCATTTCAATCACACTGCAATAC
Source organism: Papaver armeniacum (assembly GCA_023531295.1). Classification (NCBI taxonomy): domain Eukaryota; kingdom Viridiplantae; phylum Streptophyta; class Magnoliopsida; order Ranunculales; family Papaveraceae; genus Papaver; species Papaver armeniacum. Next base: position 37,171 of record JAJJWW010007104.1, read on the forward strand.
CACCTGCAATTTCCTACCACCTGCAACACAACTCCACCAGAATTACCTAGCCATTTTCTCAGCTCAGGATCACCACTAACTCATCTAAGTTGCAACCTCAGTGCCATGAGCCAACAATTCAAGCCATGCCCTGTACCAACAGCTTCATCACTCAGCTCAGGCCCTTGAAAGATCATTACATTCCCCTGAGCATAAACCACATCACCAATATCTACCAAATTAGCTCCACACTGCAGCACCAGTCCATCATCAAACCCTGGCAGCACCACTATCTAACAACCCCAATAGCTCAAGCATTGTCAGGCCAACAGCTGCAACCACTTGCACCTCCTGAGCTGCAACCACTCCATCTCAGGCCACTGCTCCAGCTCAATTGCAGCTCATATTTCAACAATTTGCCAGGCCAGGCCAGACCAACCTCATTCACAATCCCAAGCCATCCAACAGCTACATTCTCAAGCCATCATTCCTTGCTCTCCCGATACAACCCATGCCTGCCATCTCATCAGCACTAAAATGCAGCTGCAACACAGCACTAGCACCAGAACTGCCATAGCTCATCTAAGTAATAAGCTCAGACCACCACCAGACTCCATTCCAGCTCACAATCTCACTCTGGCCAACAACCTGCACTGCCTTCCCACCTGCCAAACTTCTTAGCTTCTAAAACTGCAACCCAGCAACATCAGTAGCACTAACTCAGCCCTATCTTTTGCTTCATCTGCAATGAGCTGGTACATAACATCTCCCAAATCTCAGCAACAACTCCATTAGCAGCATCAACCTCTGAACTGACTCATCACCACAGCCATTCCTTAATTCCTTCTACAACCACACTGTCACAAACTTATTCAAGAACCACATTCCCTGTAACTCCTAGGTCTAGCCTGCTTAGATGCATCTCATTACCAGGTCTAACCCCATCTGTATCTGCACCCTGGATCAAGCCATCACAGCATTGCCAGCTCAATACCACCAGACCCTCATACTCCATTTCATTCTACAACCACTAATTCTGCAGCTATAGATTACTACAGTAAAACAACACCACCTGCAACCATAGCCAACACCCTGAAGTCTCACAACTTCACCTCCTACAGCCCACAGCTTCAACCTCAGTTCTTGCACATCAGTCCCATTGAGCCATCTCCTGCCATTCTTCATAACCAGCTACTGCTCCAGCTCAAACCGCCTGCAATTCCTACCAACTCTCACCGCCAACTCTGCTGCAATGTAAACTACAACCAACCTGTAATGCCTTCACTTCCATTTCTCAGTACTACCATCTAAGCATCATTACCTGTAACAAAACAGCTTCAATTGCAGATCACCACCATCTTGTCTCTGGAAGTAACAAATGAACCCAACTTCCTCACTGAATTGCACCTGAATCACTCAACTACTCCACCATTTCTCAACCATCTCTCAATTCAATGAATCTGCCGAAACAGGAATTCGAGCAATCCTCTCTGTCGAACTTAGATTAATACTCATGTTCAAGAACACCAACCCTAATTCTTCAAATCGAGTGGCAATTCTTCAATTTCTGCATCGACCCTTCTCATCTTCTCTCGATTTCATCACAGTGATTATCAACAGCACCAAAAATCCTCTTCTTTATCTGAGCTTCATCATCCTCTTCCTTGAGAATCCTCACAGCAGCCTCTTCATCGATCCACCATCAACGAGAATCAATCCCTTCTCTATCTCAAACAGCCACCGAGCATCAACCTCTCAATCTTCATCACAAAATCACTCGAGCTCATCTGAAATTCAAGCCACCAAACCATGTCTCTCGTTCTTCTTCTTCTCCCCTGAATTTCTCCAACATCCCTCTCGATCTCTCTCAGTTCAGGTGAGAAAATGATTGAGTGAATGAATTGAGAAACATCTTCTCGATTTAGTTTTTTAGGATATGCTGGATAATGCCACCCCTCTGCATCAGATAAGGGATACCCCAGTGGATGCCCCATAACATGTGGTCACCCCTTAACCACAGCTGGCTGCATTTAATACTTCTCCTAATAGAGTTGTCCCTTAACCATTACCGGGCTCCAGATAATGTTTGCCTGTGCAATGACCATTTTGCCCTTTTCGCCTCAATTTGGGTGATTTCCGCTTCTTTTCCTCCGTGCGACTCCAGAGTACCTAATAACTCAGAAACACGCGTAAAGTACATAATTCACAAGAAAAATAGCAAATAAAGCGTAACTACTAGATAGTAAATTAGGTGTTTTAGACACCTATCAACAAGTTTTGGTCATTACAATCTGGCAAATAAGTCTAGTTGGTGATAACGTCATTTTAGCCATTGGAGTTATGAAGGACCATAGACATGTAAAAAATGACTTCAAGTAGTTGAAGACTCCGTCAATCGCGAAAGACAGAAATCTTGAGTTTCATATCATCAGCGAAATTTGTATTCCTCTTCGAAGAGATAGGCTTGTTGTGTTATGATGAGTGCCAAATAGTGCATATTTATACACCTTTTTATTGGCATTTTACTCATCTTTTGCGCTTAGAAATCAGATATTATCCCAGATTCTGTGTTTTCTTTGTTTTCAAGAATAAATATTTGTATTAATTAATTTTGTGTTTTTAGGTAATAAATAAAGCTTGGAGAATCGAGGAGCCAAAAGAGCGAAGAATTGGAGTCAAGTGCCCAAGGAGCAGAAGCCGAAGTTCGCGCGCGCAATAAATGCTTGCAACCCAACAAGTAGCAACTCATCTACAAGACATGGGCTTGAGCTAGACCCGACCCGTGACCCGGATCCGAGCCCGTCTCTTCTGAGACGTTGAGATTTCTTTCTCCCTCATCCAACGGTCGCTGCTTCCACGTGCATCGAAGATCGCTGCTCCCGCGCTACACCGGATCACGCCAAAACCGCTTACCTCCCTCGCCCGTTCGGATCGTAGCCGCCTCATCCAACGCTCGCTCGGCTGTCTCATCGTCCGTAGTTTGCACCCGCCACAAAGCAAAATGCCCATACCCCTATACCCTAATCGAACCAAACCATTTCTCTCCATCCTTCTCTTTCTTCTCTCGGCGAGCTCTCGCAAACCCATCTCCTCTTCCCGACCAACTCGCAGAACCACCATCATCTTCCACCACCAACCTCTCCTACCACAGCTACCGCAGCCACCAACCTCACCGCAACCACCTTCCCTCCTCTCTAGCTATTAGTTACCTCTCTCTTAGCCTCTCTCATAACCCTAGAGGCTAATTTAGAGATAACTAAAGCTAGGGTTTCACTCAATCAAGCAAGAAGAGCTCTGAGGCGATTAGACAGAAGAGAGAGCAGAATCAGAGTATGGGTTAGGGTATGTTGAATTATTTTAATTTTAAATTTCGATTTTTGGGAAAATTAGGGTTTGGAGAATTGTCAGCTGCATGTATAAATAGCAATGAATTGGGTTGATAGAAACGACGCCTGGATTAGCCAGTGCAGTCATTTAGTTTTAATTCTGTTCTTTATCATTTTATGATGTTTTAATTAGTTTTGTTAGGGTCTCAATGAAACCCTGTTGCCATATTGTGTGTTTATGCTCTGTTGAACTTTCTTAAATGATTAAAATTATAATTATGTCTTCAATTAGGGCCTCCACTACTTTTCTCTCACAATGGATGTCTTGCATCCATTGTAGTTAGGTTACATCTATTGTGAGATTGCCACAGCTCATACCTTAGGCACAATAGCTAATTCCATTGACTAGTTGTACTTAATTAGACAACTAGTGCTCTGGGGTTAGCACTTTAGCTGTTATTAGAAGCATAACTTGGAGAAACCCCTTAGATAGGTGGTGGGTTTGACACCCTGCCCTTATCAGTCAAGGATAAGAAAGCCTCAACTCAGTTGAGCACACAATAGGAATTCAGAGGTGGATTTGCAGACCTTAGCACCCTTTTATCTCTGTCCTTTACCTTAGTTTAGGATCACATTTCAATATCAGCCGTTTCGGCAACCAAATATCTGTAAAACCCCCTGTTGTCATTTGTTACCACTTGAAACTCAGTAGAGCAGCCTTAGATAAATATCAGAGCACCACAAGTCCTTGTGGGATCGACCCGTACTTGCCGCGTCTCCGATAGACGCCGTGCACTTGCGGTATTACAAGTAGGTCAAATTTACATACACTTTCGAGGCCTACCAAGTTTTTGGCGCCGTTGCCGGGGACTTGGCGTGTGCCCTGTGATCCATTGCTTTTCTTTACCGAGATTTATTCATCCCTGTACATATCTAGTGTAACTTAGTTTCCATTGTTATACTTCAATTTTTGTAGCTTAGCTTCCCTGTAGTGTAACTTAGTTTAATTTTCTTATAAACTGCATCTGTAACTTAGTTCAACCATCTTTGCATCATCTTGATGGTTAGTTCGCATCTCATGCTAGCTGTTTATCATCTGTGAACAAACCATTGAAGGTAGAAGAAGCTTGCACCTCATCTGTCACATTTGCTTCAACTCAACTTCACTGTGACCTCCACTTCTCATTGCTAAACCCTCATCTAGGTTAGCTGACATTGTAGTAGTTCTGTTCAGCAAGTCTGGGTACTAAACTTCTGTCCTGAGTAAATAGGTACCTACCTTTCTCTTTGTCTTTGTGCAGTAACTGAACTTGCTGTGCTTGGTGTACTATGGAGCAATGGAACCAGCCCATTGAAACCAAAGAAAAGGCGCAGAACCTGAGGTTAGTACTTGAACTTGTATGCCCTGTTCGGTGCGGTTGAACCTTATCATGTCAACCATGTTGAGCCAAACTCCAGCTCCCTGAAGCCGCGAGTTTGAGCTACAACTAAGAATTCCAAGTTCATAATTGCATACCCCGACCATAACTCATTTTGTTGTTGTTTGCCTTGGCTATAGCCTGTGCTTGTATGCAAACCCTGAGTGTTGTGTTGTGTGGTGTTGTGAAAACCCTGAGTGAAAACCCTGTGAGTAATCTTTGCTGCTAGAATTGCCATTCTGTACCTGATGTGTTCTGTGCCATGTACCATTTGCATCACCTGTTGAATGCTAAGCTTGTTGAGCTGAGATTGAGCCATAACACGCATATTGGAGTACCCTGTGTTATCTGTTGATCTATGTGTGTAACCCTTAACCTCCAATCTGCCCTGAGCTCCAGCCCCGAAGCCGTTGAGCCTCACCGCAAACCTTGTTAAGCCAACTTGTTGTCAAACCAACCGAGCTTGTGAGCTATCCGCCCCGGGTAACATATTGGCTAGCTAGGTGGCTACTTATTTGCAACCTTGTTGAGTTTGTTAAGTTGTATGCCTTGTGAGTTCGTGCATTAGTTATTGGCCGAATTAGCCATCTCTTCACCGAGAGGCCCGAGCTTTGACAAGGCTCGAGCTCAACTCCAGCCTCCGGAAGCCGTGAGTTTGAGCACAACTCAGAGCATACCTGTGAGCCACCATTGTGTTGAACCAAGTTTTTACCCTGTGAAAACCAAGTTATTGTGTGGCCTGAGCATTATTGTGTGGCCTGAGCTAGCCTGTACTATAACCCATGTTGAGCCAAGCCCTGAGCCATTAGCCCATTTTGCATAACCTGCTTTGCATGATGATCCAGTCATTGTGCTAAACATTGTTCAAACTTGCAATAACTGAAATTGGTACAATCGAGGCCCGAACCGTGAGCTTAGCTCGTGCATAACCAATCTGCCCTCGGTGAGCCAAGTTGTGCCAAACCCCAGCCCCCCGAAGCCGTTGAGGGTGATTTGTAACTCCGACTGACCAAGTTGGCCGCAAACCTCACCGAGCCACCACCCCGTGCCCCGTTCCTCAAGTGCTCTGTGATGATCCACATAGCATTGTGAATCTGTGTTTGCTAGCTACCCTGCTGTGGCCTGTGAGCCTTGTGAGCCATCTACCACCTTGCTAGCCCCCTGAAGCAGCAAGTGTGGAGCTACCCTGCCCCTTGTGCTGTGTTTAAACTGCCAAACTGTCCTGTGCTGCTCTGATCACTTAAGTCTTGCTGTTGTTCTATGTTGTGTGGTCAAGCAAATCTAGGGCTGTGTCATTTCTTTTCTGTAGATTTGCATTGCTCTGTGCACATAAGTAGTAGGCTGCACATGAGCTGTAAACCAACCTCTGTGCCCTGCCAGAGCTGGGCATAAGTCTTGCACAATCTGTGCCAATCCCTGCACCAAAGCAACCTGAGTACAAGCTGTGCAGTGGACTATACCCACACAACTGAACCCTAACCAGGGCTCTGCACAAGCTTGCTGGCCAAACTAAACCCACACTGCTGGGCTTTGCACATAACTTAAGCCCACATCCTCTGAGCTGCTGGGCTGCTCACAATGCAACCCTGGGCTGCAAACAAACTAAGCTTAATAATTGAAGCCCAACAACTGGGCTATACATTTTTCAGCCTAACTGGCCGTGGCCAAACCGGGGCAGACCATCTAGGCTAGAACCCATCTCATTGGCCGTGCACCGGGCCGTTTAACCGAGCCCACAGGTTCCACTGGACTGTGCAAAAGACTAAGCCCCATCTCATAATGTTTAGCATCAACTGGGATGGGTTTCCCACATAAACCAAAGCTCCCAACAAAACCAAATTGAAACCCATACAAACCAAATCCCAAACAAACCAAAGCCCAATAAACCAAATTCCCACATGAACCAAAGCCCATTTTTTTGTTATATTTGTAAGAATGTTAATGTTTCTGTACATTATCTTCATTGTATATAATCCAGTAGAACTTGTTAATTTTTTTCTTTCTTGAATCGGTTGAGTCTTCTTGTGCATTTTTTGTGCTAATCCGATATGATCACCACTGAGAATGTTGGATTTTGCCTTGATTAATGAAGCTCAACCTTGCTCCTACCGACATCCGGTAATTTCTTCCCTTTTCTCTTATCAAGCATAGTTCTCTCGGTATGTGATTTATTTAAAATTTTTCTATATGTCGACACATTGAGGACAATGTTTGATTTAGGTTTGGGGGTGCATTTGCATTTAGAGTTTTTAGTCTTTTATTTTATCTTTTAATTTTACATTTAGTCTTTTATTTTATCTTTTAATTTTTCAAAAAAATAAATAAAAAAAATAAATAAAAATTCAAAACTCTTTTTGTAAAAACCTCCAACTTTTAGAGATTTTAGAGTCACTAGCATGCTTCTAGCTATGTTTACATAGAGAATCTGACCGAAATAACAAAAGTTAGAAGTACTTAGGAGAACACAATCGGGTTCCTTAGTTGATTAGAGCGTTAAAGTTGGATTTAACCATACCGGAGGGCGAATTAGGTGTTGTTTAGATATTCGGTAGTAGAATTGTGATCACCCATAGTGGAGACTACCCATTTTACATCAAGTGAGGCACCAACCTTCAATTTTTTGCAACTTTCTAGAAAAGCTGTTAGAGTGTGTGTCACCTTACGTAAATTCCGGGTAGGAATGGTGAGCTACCCAACTTCGCACCATTTTCAGCACTACTTTTGATCTCTTGAGTGCTAGTTTTTGTCAATCATGAGGGTGACGTCTAAAGATGAAAACTCCTTCTAAATACCGATTTGCCGTTAGCATCTCTCTCTCTCAATCGCAAGACCCATAGAAACACATCATCGTCAACAAACGGAGCATCATCAGCATATTGAAAGAAAAATTGATATAGTCCAAGGTTTATGTGCAACAAAGAAAAGAAAATAGGATGAGAATTAATAAAATTTATAAAATCAAGACAATACAAGTTGTGGAAAAATTGAGTGATAAAGTCCTTTGTCCATGGAGTTAGTTGTTTCATTATTTGTATTTTTATTCTCACTTATTGTAAAAAAAAAAAAAAAAAAAAAAAAAATCAAAAAAATATTGTAGTTTATTTTTGCTACCACCATGGTAAAGAAGAATTCAAAAAGAAAAATCCAAACAACAAGGAATTTGAGTAGAAAAGTTAAAATTTGTCAAGTTTTTGTGAAGTTTAGAAGTTCGTCATCAACATTTGAAGACCGAAGACCGAAGATTGAAGACGTTTCTATGGTTCTTATGAGAGAGTGATATTAATTGCCGATCGGGTGAGAAGTGAGTGAGTACTCCCACCCCTTGCTAATGGTTGATTTCCTTTCTTAGAGATCATCGAAAAAGATTCTTTTTGTCCACACTTCGTGGAGTCTCAGATTTTATTTTCGGAAGGTTATCCTTCTTACCTACAACGTGTGCAGGATTTCTCTCTTTATTCCCGCTGCACACATGAGAGACTAAAAAGCGATCTTTTTGAGTGCAATTATCATAAAACCTTAATGGTGAGGCAGAAGTTGAGACTTATGATCACAATCGAATCCGAATTCTTTCATATGGTATGGTTACTTCTCGCAAAGACTTAAGGATGAGAATGCGTTCTTCGATAGTTCTAACTGTTACTAGCATGCGAAACTCTATGTCCTCATAGCTTCTTGGAGGCTTGAGACTCTTTTACACTCGAAGTTGGAGAAGGTTTTGTGGGTACACCTCTCGGTAAACCCTCACGAGACTACAACTCGTCCACTAGGGACACCTAGGGGTTTAAAGGCTTAGTGCATACGCTAAATGCATTCGAGAGACCTACGACAGTGGTGTAGTTAGGATTTCTTATTTTCTGTTTCACTTGAGGACAAGTAAAATTCAGGTTTGGGGGTATTTGATGAGTGCCAAATAGTGCATATTTATACACCTTTTTATTGGCATTTTACTCATCTTTTGCGCTTAGCAATCGAGATATTATCCCCATTCTCGTGTTTTCTTTGTTTTCAAGAATAAATATTTGTATTAATTAATTTTGTGTTTTTAGGTAATAAATAAAGCTTGGAGAATGCGAGGAGCCAAAAGAGCGAAGAATTGGAGTCAAGTGCCCAAGGAGCAGAAAGCCGAAGCTCGCGCGCAATGCGGTTGCAACCCAACAAGTAGCAACTCATCTACAAGACATGGGCTTGAGCTAGACCCGACTCGTGACCCGGATCCGAGCCCGTCTCTTCTGAGACGTTGAGATTTCTTTCTCCCTCATCCAACGGTCGCTGCTTCCACGTGCATCGAAGATCGCTGCTCCCGCGCTACACCAGATCACGCCAAAACCGCTTACCTCCCTCGGCCGTTCAGATCGTAGCCGCCTCATCCAACGCTCGCTCGGCCTGTCTCATCGTCCGTAGCTGCACCCGCCTCACAACAAAATGCCCATACCCCTATACCCTAATCGAACCAAACCATTTCTCTCCATCCTTCTCTTTCTTCTCTGGCAGAGCTCTGCAAACCCATCTCCTCTTCCCGACCAACTCTGCAGAACCACCATCATCTTCCACCACCAACCTCTCCTACCACAGCTACCGCAGCCACCAACCTCACCTGCAACCACCTTCCCTCCTCTCTAGCTATTAGTTACCTCTCTCTTAGCCTCTCTCATAACCCTAGAGGCTAATTTAGAGATAACTAAAGCTAGGGTTTCACTCAATCAAGCAAGAAGAGCTCGAGGCGATTAGACGTAAGAGAGAGCAGAATCGAGTATGGGTTAGGGTATGTTGAATTATTTTAATTTTAAATTTCGATTTTTGGGAAAATTAGGGTTTGGAGAATTGTCACCTGCATGTATAAATATCAATGAATTGGGTTGATAGAAACGACGCTGGATTAGCCGGTGCGAGTCATTTAGTTTTAATTCATGTTCTTTATCATTTTATGATGTTTTAATTAGTTTTGTTAGGGTCTCAATGAAACCCTGTTGCCATATTGTGTGTTTATGCTCGTTGAACTTTCTTAAATGATTAAAATTATAATTATGTCTTCAATTAGGGCCTCCACTACTTTTTCTCTCACAATGGATGTCTTGCATCCATTGTAGTTAGGTTACATCTGTTGTGAGATTGCCACGGCTCATACCTTAGGCACAATAGCTAATTCCATTGACTAGTTGTACTTAATTAGACAACTAGTGCTCAAGTTAGCACTTTATTTGTTATTAGAAGCATAACTTGGAGAAACCCCTTAGATAGGTGGTGGGTTTGACACCCTGCCCTTATCAGTCAAGGATAAGAAAGCCTCAACTCGATTGAGCACACAATAGGAATTCGGAGGTGGATTTGCAGACCTTAGCACCCTTTTATCTCTCGTCCTTTACCTTAGTTTAGGATCACATTTCAATATCACCCGTTTCGGCAACCAAATATCTCGTAAAACCCCGTTATCATTTGTTACCACTTGAAACTCAGTAGAGCAGCCTTAGATCAATATCAGAGCACCACAAGTCCTTGTGGGATCGGCCCGTACTTGCCGCGTCTCCGATAGACGCCGTGCACTTGCGATATTACAAGTAGGTCAAATTTACATACACTTTCGAGGCCTACCATGTTAGTAATGGGAGATTATTTGCATATGCAGCTCTACATGCAAGTTTATGCTCATTCCTCAGTGGGTATGAAGGAATATTGGCGGTGCTTAAGGGTGCCTATACAGTTAATTGAAGTTGTTGTTCAGGATGGGACCATAGCCAAAGATGTTATTGCTGCAAGTGGTGCTTTTATTAGTAATCCTAAAGCCACGAACTATGAAACTACCGAGGGCATTAATCATTTTGAAGGTGGAGCATTGAGTACTTTTGAAGAAGTACAACCAATCTTGATACCTACTGTTCAGGTGAAGGGTTTCCAGCTTTTCACTGACCTGGGTGTTGAAGTTGTGAAGTTCACATTTCATATAACATCCGAGATAGAGCTGCAATTCAGCAACAGATGTACTCTATATGGATCGATCTCAGTTCATATCCTTGAGGACAAGGATAATTTGAAGGAGTGGGATTTGTCAGGACCCAGCTTTGGGCTGCCAAGTTCAGTTAAGGGTCACCTGGGTTATGAGGGTCTAGTTATCTGTTTATTATATAATTAATAGTTAATTAACCGTGATTAAATAGTTAATAGATGCTGCTAAGTAGGATTAGTAGAGTGTGCGTGTGAGTTGCACACGTGCACACCAAACCCTATCATTTATATTCCCTTCCTTGTTTGTATAACTCTTCATGGAAATTAATCAGTAAAATTTAGTCTTTTCTCTCTAAATCTTCTGTTCTCCCCAGTCTATCTCTATCCTTAGAGATCAAGAGTAGCTTTTGTGCTGATTTGTAAGGAAGGTCCTTACAATTGGTATCAGAGCAGGATAAGGCTCTCTGCATTATTGCGACACTTCATGTGACGAAAAAATATAAGTTTAGCAATGCAGGTGAACTAATTCTTCATATTAGTTCTACCAGTAAATGGAGTTTCAGCTGGTGTGAGAATCACCTGTATCTACATCTTAAGGGTGGTCTGTATGTGGAGATGGAAGCAAAGGGAGAGCTATATGGTTGTGAGGTATTCTCGCTAGAGTTTGATTGTTTCCTGCAACTACAACTCATGCTATATTTTCCCATGGAGTATGTGATTGAATCTGTTGTTTCATGTATCCTTAATACTAGAAGAGGAATTGCTCAGTACAAGGAAGTGAGCAAATTTCAATACAATCTTGGTACAGTAGAAGTGTTAATGACATTCTTCATTCTCTGTTATTATAAGGAAACAAGCCTCTAACCCGGTGCATACGCACCGGGTATGTGTAAAGCGTTTATGCTTAAAATTAGCATTAACTAACCTTACATTATTAATTTGAACTTCGTCTTGTATATCCTTTTGAGTTGGCATCTTTATTTCGTATTCCTGCTGGTACAATTTCATCGTTTGAAGATGACTTTTGTTTATCTTTGTGATGCAGGAGCAACATACGAAGAATATGTGCATGAGAAATCCCTCGCTTCTGATATTCAGTACGGTTTAAGTTAATCTTGAAAACCATGAGACAATGTCGTTAGGTCTTCCTTTCGTCTGAAAACTACACAAAAACCGTGCATAAAAAGCAGAAATCTTTACATGAAAATGGTTATACGTACTCCCATGGATGATACATTAGCAATGTAGGATGATTTTTCTTGTTGTTCATAGTGTTGGTGCTCCAGTTCAACTTCCCGCCCAAGAACCTTCTATTGCTCCAATTCAACTTCCCGAGCAACAACTATCTTTTTAGCATTTTTCCCTACTCAAGCCATTGTTTCTCAAATAGTTCCTAATAGATGGGCAAATGTGTGACCCGTTAGATGACATAAAATATTCCTTATCTCTTTGGAAAAATGGTAGGAAGCTGAGTTTTAAATCCAGCACGGCATCAATAATAATTTCCGCAAACCCATAAAACCAAAATGAAAGAAAATACGATTAATATTTCTCTAATTTTTCAGAAAAATGGTTCAGAAAATATTTCTCTAATTTTCTTGCCGGGGAATAATTATATCACTACCAAATAACACAGATAGAATATACAATAAAGGGACAATCTAGAGTTGCGACAAAAAACTCATTCAATTCTTTAATCCATCCATGAAATGATATGTCTCATCCAATTTAACTAATATAATATTGAAAACTTCAGCAGACAATCGGTTTAAGCGAGTGGACCATCGTTTAAATAGAAAATAAATTTAAAAGGGTTAGTAATTATCTCAAATAATGAATTCATCATTCAGGAATTTCACCCAACATCTAATGTGCAACAGAAATAGTTATTTCACCAAAACATGCATCTCTGGCTCTGCTTTAGAAAAAAATGAAATAAAAACATGCATCTCCTCTGAATACGAAGGGGAAAAAATTTGAACAAAAACTGTTAACCCAAACATGTTTTAAAAGTCATCTCTGTAACATCTTACTCTCACTCTTTAATCGAATTCCTCAGAAGGTATATCCTTAGATGATCTGGTGACCTGCAATACTAAGATTTTCAACGTTGTAAGGATTCACATAAGTCGTATTAAAAATCCAACTGTATGATATTAAACATTTTCTATCACTAAGAAATATGATGCGATCGTCCAGCCCATCTTGGCACACATAAAACTTGAAATGCTTTTGGTTTCTTGTGTGTTACTTGCTGCAAAAGGAATTTATGCTTTACTTCTTGGAATGTAACAAAAACTCTTAACATGCAAAAATACTCATACTCGTGAATGAAGTTCTAATAGCATCATTTCATTGCAGTCATCAATTCTTTAAGTGACAATCTTGATAACAGTTATCTATCCAAAGCCAAAAGTTTAGCCTAAAAAATAATATTAGTGCTGAAAAGACAAAACTTAACAGAAACCAACAGTTGTTTGACCTGAAACCCATTGGTTTTGAAAACGAACATCTACCGAACAAAATTTTGTTCGTATCTTCTCAAATATATATATAAGGTTGAAATTTATATGTATGCTTGTTGGTCGATTTGTGATAGCGAAGTAGATATGGTTTTCTCTGTCACAGAAACACATGTAACATTCTCCGCGGTGCCTTCATCTCTGTCAAAACCAATATTTCTTCTTGCACAACCTTCGGCCACTACTTCTACATTTTTGGTCAGATGACACAATCCCGGAAACAACTGAAAGTGTTTCCTGCTCCTTGGCTTTTATAGTGTAAAAACTTTGACATCTTCGCTCTTCGTCCTTCATTTTCTATTATCTTCTTTTCATATTTTGTCTTCGAACAACTGAAACAATGGAGAGAATATGTTATGCATTCCGAAACTACTAATCTCACTTGGTAAAACTAACAGTAATGGATGTTAATTACCTTGTTTTTCTCGCCTAACATTAATGGATGTTAATGAATGGTCTATGACCATTCTCAAGGTTAATCACTTTATTTGATAAAAAAAATTAATTCTCAATAATTTCCTCTCCCTCCTTGAATTAGACTTATATAAAAAATGTACCACCTTTGTCAGTGGAACTCTCTACAACCATGTACATGCAGTTTATGATGTTCTTTTTAAGTTCCAACTTTCGGCGCTGACGTTAACTATCCATTTCTTGAACGTGTATCCAACTCATTTCCTTGTACATGATGTTGAGATTTAATTATTGTTCTTCCGGAAACACTACGCCACACTGATCCGTGTTGGCTCTGAAGAAAAATTATGCAAAAATACTTGCTGCAAAAATGGAAGGAAATTATTCTATACTACTTGGAATGTAACAAAAACTCTTTACATGCAAAATACTCATACTCGTGAATGAAGTTCTAACAGCATCATTTCATTGCAAACTACTTGGACAGATAAGAGCGAGTTCTAATTTCTAACACAATTCGTGAAGCAGAAAAGCTTCGTCTATTTGAAGGTACGCTTCTATATCTGATTTTGAGAAAATCCACATATAGGCTTGGGCAAATATAGCTCATTATGTTAGAAGGTTTTCTTAAATTTTGTTAGATTTTCTTATCTTTCTGACTGAATGGAAAATGATGAAGAAGAAGGGTTGCATGGTATCTGTAGTAGCAGGATTTCCCACACTACACCCCTTACTCGATTTTGCTTAATTAATCCATTGAAAGATGTAAGATCAAGAATATTTATTGATTGAATTCATGAAATGTTTACATAGGAAAATAGAATTACACTTAGAAATTAAAGCATGCTTAAACTTTCTCTCTCCTAATGACTTGCCCAACAATTCCAAAGAGATCTCTCTCTTTACAGACTCATTTAGCCCTTTATATAGGGTAATACATAGTGGATGATGGCTAAGCTACCCTTTATTTTCGGGAATGTCTCGCGAAGTGTCGCAGATGCACAAACATTTACTCTCGCGACACTTCTTAACCCTCGCCAGTCTCACGTCTTCTTTATGTTTTGCACTGTCGTTATTCATTCGTCGTTTGTTTTAGCTCCCGCGACTCCTTCGCGGTGTCGTCGTTTATTAATCTCGCGAACCTTGTTTGTTGCGATATTACGACCCTACATCTTGCCTCTTTTTCCTTGAATATTGCTTGACAAGCGATCTTTAAGGAAAAAATCTATTGTGGTAGCGATCTTTGATTTTTGTTGATGAAGGAACGAGCAAAAGAATACTTTCCTTGAAAAGTACGTACTTGCCTCTATTCTTTTGCAAAGTTCGAAGCTTCTTTGAGATATATACGAAGTATCGTCTCCTATCTCTCCTCATATTTCTCCTGCGAGGGAAGAGTATCATGAGATTTTTACAATATTGTTTCCGCGATCGCTTATCTTTATCTCATTTTGATTTTGTACTTTTACACGGATTTTGATTATTAATGTCTTTTCTTGACACGTCTCTTTCAACCGCTTATTCGTGACCATTCATGTCTCTTCGCATTAAATGACCTCGTTTTCTCGAGGATCTTTTTCCCTATATATAGTTTTCTTTTCCCTTCCTTTTCATCCTTTAGTTTCTCTCTCGCAACTTTTCTTTGACTCTCTCCTTCCGCAATTTGCGCTCCGCTACCGCAAATCTTTTCTTCGTCCTTTCTAGCGCCGATCCTAACCTTTAACCTCCCATCCATTCCCATACCGATAATGGCTTCCATTAGTCGTGCATACAAAGCTTCTTTTGATGAAGTTCAACGAGAAGTTGCTCGAGAAGGGTTTCACTCTATCAACCATTCCCGATCAAGAATCTTCATCTATTCTTTCGCAAAGTTATTTTCGATCATCAATGTGATGATCAAAAGATTATAGTCTCGCTAGGTCACTTCTCGCGGGACTTCCCATTCCCTTGTACAATCCCGAGATGCCTTTATTTTATGAAATCTTGGCCCATGAAAAATTCTCTCGGCTGTTTATCAATTGAGTGGCGATTGCATTCGTCTAATGCTTGAGTTCGCGAATCGTGGTGCTGGCAAAGGATCTTTATACCCTACTACTGTTAGACACCCCGATTTCGCAGACTTGGAAATAGTCACGAGAAGTACTGTTGTAGAGAGCTTTTTGAAAACTATTCAGTGATAAAGATGATTAATGCGAAATCTCGCTGGGGCATTCGCCTGAAAAAGAAGGATAATGTCCCTGAGGATAAATTGCTCATGCGGGATATTGATTGGCACCCGGGCAATAATACTACTCCTCGCC
This sequence comes from Papaver armeniacum, assembly GCA_023531295.1. Classification (NCBI taxonomy): domain Eukaryota; kingdom Viridiplantae; phylum Streptophyta; class Magnoliopsida; order Ranunculales; family Papaveraceae; genus Papaver; species Papaver armeniacum. The sequence continues at coordinate 53,067 of JAJJWW010007104.1, forward strand.
ACTCCAAAGATGAGAAGTGGTGGGTTGTACCCTTGATTTTAAATGGCCCTTATATCGCGGGCTCGCACGTTCTTCCTGCGAATCTCGCAGGGTATCATCCTTGGGAATTCAAATGGCCTGATAAGGCAAATGAGGTATGTTTCCCATTTTAAATCTTGCCTTTGCAACTTTCTTTTTATATATGTTGAGTTTGTAAAATTTCTCAGATCGCCAAATTGAGAAGAAAGTACAAGGATAATCCGTTGGAGAGTACTCTGACCATACTTCGATCGCTTACGAGTGAAGTAAGAAACATTTCCTTTGTTATTTGAAACAATATTGTTGCCTCTGTTTCTTATCTTTAACCGTATGCGAAGGTTTCAGCTGAAGAAGCTGTAGCCGCGAAGATTAAAAGTAAGGGTAAAACTGTCGTTCGCAAGGGTAAATCTTCTGCTCCATTAACTAAGAAGCGAAAGGTCCAATCTTCTTCTCGCCTTAGCTCAAGCTCCCAATCTTCTGACGAGGATAACCATAATTCGAATCCTTCTCTCGCCAAGAAGATTCCGTCGACCAGTTCTTCTATGGATCAGTTATCTAGCATCTTCTCAGACTGTTTCCAAGGAATGGGAGATGCTCCCTAGCTTCTCTTTGCGGGGCTCTCGCAAACGTGTGTAATGCTACTTTATTAGAGGGCAATAATTCTTTCAATGGAGCCTCTAGAATTGTGTCTCCTGACTTCTTGAATGCACTTGGATCTTTGGTACGTATGCGGTCGTATTTCCCTTTTAAATTTTTAAATATATGTATATTAATGATTTTTCTATCTTCTTTTATAGGTTGGAAGAACTTCTTTTGTAGTTGCCTCAGATCTCGAGAGAAGACGCAACAATCTTGAAAAGAAGAATTTGCAATTGAGCAAGAAGATTCAAGAATTAGAGACTGAAGCTGCGTCATCTCGCGATAAAGACGAGAGAATTCAAAAGTTAAATACCGAACTTGACTCTCAAAGGGATAGGGTGTCCACTCTTCAGAACGCTAATCAGCAACTTTATGGTATAAGATTTTACTTCCTTTTATCATTTCTATTTTATCGGTTGCATATTGCTGCCTAACTTATTACCTTCGCAGATGTATATAATCTCTCCGATGAGGCCATTCTTCTCCATACATTTCCTGAACCTATGGATAATGATCTTCTTCTTGCTCACCTTAATCAATCTCTAAGTAGTTCCTCAAATAAAACTAACCTCCTTTCATTAAAGGATCTTCAATCCCAATATCATCTCTTAGAGATCGAACACAGATCTAGTTTGAATTTAACCAATCGCTTTAAACGAATGTACCTTGATTCCGAGAAGAAAATCAAGACTTTAAGGAAGAAAATTAGTGATCTCATAGATGAGAACGACCGCATTACTAACAGAGGTGCACAGGCATTAGCAGAATTCCACAAATCTCTTCTTGGTGTGCAAGTTGAACGAGATGAACTCCTTCATCGAATACCATGTTTAAGCAAAATGGAGAAGAGCAAGTTCGTTCTCTTCTCGTTATTAGTAGTGATGATGAATTCGCCCGGGCTGCGAAGGTTTTAGATAATGCCAGGAATAACCTAGGTGTTGATGTTAGTCTTCATGCCGAGCATACTTCCTTGATTAAAGATATGATATCTCGATAGAGAAGGTTACTTATTATACCTTATCGCTTCTTACTTCGTAGTATTGCTTGTAAATTGTTAACTTGTTGTTTCTTATTTGCGTAATCCGAGAAGAGGCTTCAGGTTAGAATTAGAGAGCTTGAATCTTGAAAAGAACAACTCGCCAGAATTTTCCAGCGAGAATTGAAGAACTCGAAACCGAAAAAGAACATTTCAGAAAGAATCTCTCCTTCGCGAGAATAAATATTCCAAGTTGAAGAAACAATTTCTCGACGACAAGTGGAGAACTTTAATAATGATCTGTTAATTCGTTTTCGCAATGGAGCCATGGAGTATGTTTGTAAGGACCACAATATCCCTCTCGTATTCATATCCCCGGCTCCTTGAAAAGGTTCCCGAGAATCCGCCTGTCTCGGACGTTTTCGATAGCGAGGCCGAGGCGAAGAAGAAAATTCAGCGATGAGAATAATAGGATTGAAGGATCGGATGAAGAAGAAGAATCACCAAAGAGATAACTCTTTTTGTTTTCTTTCTCGCTTGTAATATCTGTAATATAGTGTATTTCTTGGATTTTTCCCCCCGAATTCAATCTTCACTCCCCCTTTTTGGTAGTTCTTCCTTGTAATATAATTGGCTAACATTATTGATGTATAACTCTTTCATCGAAGATGAATAACAATATTCCATCTTTTCCATTCCCATACTTGCCTCTGTTATTTATCTTCAGATGGAAGATTTTAGTTGTCATCATGTATATGGTTGAATAATAATTTTATTGTTATTGAAATGTATTGTTGCGACGAGGTCGCAGGTATCTTCATAAATCAAGAATTTTACTTGCCTTGCCTTATCTTCATAAATGTATTTTATCTCTTCTCATTGCGATAAGGTCGCAAGCCGCCCTTACATTTTCAAGTAAGGGCCCATTGACCCTGCCTTATCATTTTTGTGTGGTCTTCCGAGTTAGACCTCCCTAATTAGAGGTCTTCCCCTGCCACCTTTTATTGCGACAAAATCGCAGGACGTCTTTACACTTGCATGTAAAGACCCATTGATCTTGCCTTATCATTTTCCAAGTATTTTTGCCTCTGCAGGATGTTTTAGTCGCGACAATATGACATGCCTATATATTCTTGCGAACATAAAGCCCCATGACATTGCCGTCGTGCGACGAAATCGCAGGGACGTCCGTACACTTTCGTGTAAAGACCCATTGATCTCGCCTTACCCTCGCGTTAGTATTATTGCCTCTGCAGGATCATTGCACAAATATGACGAGCCTAAATTTTCTTGCGAAAACATAGCCTTATGACATTTGCGTCTGTTTTGACACTCCCCCTATTGGAGAGCGTCGCCCTTATCATCTCCCGGTTGCCCCTTCAAGGAGGCGAAACATCGGCCATACAAGACTAGCTCCTCCCATCCGGTCTTAACAACAACCAAGTTGTTTTCGCAGCCTCTTATCCCTTATACCTATATGGTTTATGGTTACGAGACCGCACCCTAAGTGGAGTTTTCTTCGGCGAGTGCAACATATGCCAAGACTTGCCAAGAATGGCCAGTGGTAGGTTCATCCATCCCGGGCACTACGGCTCAACCGTGTACCTCGGCGCCTTGAGCATACATTGACTCCTTGGAAGAGACCTCGGTCGCCCAACCAGGGTATAACCTTATATAGTTGGGAATCCAAGGTATCTCTCCCGGATAGGCTTTCATGGGCCCCAAATTTTCATGACTCGAGCTTCGGGAGCGGTGTAACCTTCCCCGAGCCATGTTGAGAGATACCCCTTATATGACGCACTTTAGGTCTTACATTTGCCTCTTACGAAATGTTATTCGCGAACTAGGTGTACGCCATAAAGGTTCGTCCCATTCTTTTACTCATTCATATTTGTTAAATCATTCAATCATTCATGTTTCATTATTTCTTTGATACTTGTTTACGAAGTATTCGCACAATTCTCGTATTTTCATTTTTCTTTCTTAACCGAGTTCCCATATACTCTTGGCTGCGAGATTCTCGCACATCATTACTTCAATTGCTACTTTTTCTCTCCTGTTTTCGTTGATTATTCACTTCTTATGCCTTTTGTTCCTCATATCCTTTGCTTCATTATTACCATAATATTCGCCGTTGTCTCTAGGCACTCACCTCGCGAGGTATGTTTAGTCCTTACTTCTATGGCATCCACCATCAATTTTTCCTTTCTCTGCTCATCTCTCACATGTTGTTTCCAACCTTTTCTTTTGGCATTTCTTTCTTCGCAGCTTTCTACATCTACTTCATGACATTGTTGCGACTCCTTCCAATCTCCTCAGTATAATACCAATGCCATTTGGATGTGGAAATTTTATACATTGATGATATGTTGATGCGACTCCCAAGATTTCATGAAGCCATGGCCTCCCAATCAGCGCATTGTATGGAGATTCCACGTCAACCACACACGAATAAAAATATCAGTTGATAATCCTTGTAGAGGTATTCTCATGCGAACCTCTCCCTTTGGTTTGTTTGCGGTGCCATTAAAGCCATATATCTTGTATGTAGAGGGATCAAATCCTCATCTTTTCCTCCCATCGTCTTGTAAGTATGGTAGAAGAGAATATTCACCGAACTTAGGTGTCGATTAAGATTCGGTTGATCGCCCAACAAGCTTCCGCCTCATCATCTTCTCCATCAACCGGTTTGGGTTAATCTCTAGTTTCACAACCAACGGGCTATCATGTGTTTCTCTTCCTTTTGGAACTTCATCGCAAAGAAAGAAATGGTCTTCAGCTGCCACTTTTCTAACTGCGTCATTCTCGCCAGGCTCATTATTTCTTTATCATTAGCATCTCTCGCAAAGACTCTACTGAGCACGTTGTCATGAAAATCTTCGATTGTGCGATAGGAGTGCACGATAGAGTTGCAATTCAAATTTTAGCTTTTGTTCCAACTTCTATAACAAATGTTTCCTTTCCTTTTGCTGACACTGTTCTATGCATCTCTGGTGGTGGTGGTAAAGTCTGGCCTATTTCTTCTCCCTTTAGAAAGTGATTTAGCTTCCCCTGATCAATCATCCTGAGAATAATTCTCTTTATGTTTCTACAATCGTTTGTTTGATGCCCATGGAAGCGATGGTAAGAACAAAACTCATGACTTCTATCGCCTGGCGGTGGTTCCATTCCCACATTCCAAGGTGCTGGTACATTTTCCATCACAAGTATAGCTTCCCAGATCTTTTCCACACTAGCATTCAGTGGAGGAATCTTAATCTCTTCCCATACTATCCTGCGACTCTCTCGCCCTCCACGGTTATTTTGCCTTCGTCCACCGTATGTTTCTTGCACATGATCTAGCCTCTGAATCTTATTATTGCTGTTATGGTTGTAATAGTTCCTTTCTCGTTCAAATTCCTCTTGATCGTGGCTTCCCATGGCTACTATCTTCTGCTGTCCCTCATCAGCTTTCCTTGCTTGCTGTCCTTGCGAAGTACTCGCCACTGTATTTATGAATTGAGGCAACAAACTTGCGTTCGCAGCATTCGAGCTTGTGTTCGCGACTGGATAAGAATTCATTTCATTCTGTCTTTCTTCTAAGGCAATGTATTCTTCCTGTAACTCTCGCAGTTCTGCCATCGTGATTGTATTTTTGATTCTAAAAATTTGAATGTACAACAAGTTAGTCGCAAAGAGAGCATTCACAAATGAGAGGATGAGATATCTTTCCTCAACCCGTCCTGCCATTTCGCTACACATGGTTCTCCATCTTATTGTCAACTGCCTTAAGCTCTCGCCAACCCTTTGTTTCAACCCGAATACATCTTCAATACCTGGTCGCGAAGAGCTGTTACTTATGTATGCTCCCAGGAATGTGGCTTGTAAATGGTTAAATGATGTGATTGTGTTCCTTGGCAGACCTTCAAACCATTTTAGTGCTTCTCCTATTAGGCTTGATGCGAAATATTTGCATAGTATAGCATCATGATTCTCCCACTGTAACATACATCTCATATAAGCCTTGATATGTTGTACCGCACAAAGTTGTTCCATCAAAGATGTTGGTTAACGCAGTAGATTGCACTTAGGAGGTATTCCTCCCATCTCCGTACTTCTAGCGTGAAGGGATTCTTCGCGGCGTCTGCGATGGCTTCGTCTAACCTGTCTCCTTCCTCCTTCCCTTCTACTATTCAAGTAATCCTCTCATTTCAGCCAGTTCTCTTAAGATTTGTTCATTTGCCTCGAGTTTGATTCTACCGGTCTTTTTAACTCGCTTCTCTCCTTCTTCGCTCGCGCCTATTTTGACCTTCCTGCTCGTTATTTTCTCCTCTTCTTTCCCTGCGACGCTCTTCTTCGTTTCTTTCATCAATTCGCACACCGTTATATCGGTTGTTCTCTCTTCTTGGCTGTCTCTCAGCTCTCATCTGCACCCTCTCATATTCTTCATTAATATTTCTATTGGTACGATTTTGTTCCCTTCTTCTTTCGCGGTTGTCATGGTTATTCTGCCGGATTGCCTCTTCCATCTCTTGATTTTCCATTTCTTCTCTTATCCTTTCTCTCTCGCGAGCTAGCCGCGCTTGTTCAATGTAGTGTCTCTCAATGTCATCCTCAATCTCTCGGTTTCTTCTCAGTTCTTCTCTCCCATGCAAGATTATTCTCCCTTCAGCAGCTGGGTCATTCGGTTCTTGGAGTTGCATGTTTCCTTGATTTTCCCTATTCCGCTCATTTTGAAGATTTTCGGGCTGAGGAATATAACGATCTTCTATTTCCCCTCTTCTCTCGCCATGCTCGCTGCACTCGGATTTTGTGTTTCTTCCTCGGTACTTTCTGTTGGTAAAACTCTCCTTATTTCTTCCCTATTCGATCTTGAACTTGATCTCACGCTACTTCTAGATCTCCTATTTTGCAACCTCATATTTTCCATCCTCAATTCATGATTCTGTCTTGTCAAGTTTGCTCGTTCCTCTGCCTCTAGCCGTCTCTCTTCGTGTATTGTTTGTCTCAATCTTTCTAATGCTGCAATTTCTTCGTTTTCTCCATTCATTCCCTGCTCTCCTTGTCCATTGTTCACCAGCTGCTGCTCCTCTTCTCTCTCATCTTCAGAATCAGACCTCCAAGTATGTACACTTACTCTATCATAATCCACAGCTGCGTTTGATACTGGGGAGATCGGTGGTTGGTTTTGATCTTCTCCATCGTTTCTCATATTCATCCTTGACGATTCTCCTGTTTCATTCCTCCTTTCTCCAGCAAGTCTCCCACTTCTTCTTACAATCGTTGGTTGCCCTTGTACATTTCTTCTTCTAGCCATCTTTCTTTTCCAATGAATTCTTGAGTATCTTCTCCAAATCTTTTCTCTGTTAATCCAAATTCCTTCCAATTTCTACGTCAATCTCTGCTCAGTCCCTGTTTCTAGCGCATATGTAGTAGCAGGATTTCCCACACTACACCCCTTACTCGATTTTGCTTAATTAATCCATTGAAAGATGTAAGATCAAGAATATTTATTGATTGAATTCATGAAATGTTTACATAGGAAAATAGAATTACACTTAGAAATTAAAGCATGCTTAAACTTTCTCTCTCCTAATGACTTGCCCAACAATTCCAAAGAGATCTCTCTCCTTTACAGACTCATTTAGCCCTTTATATAGGGTAATACATAGTGGATGACAGCTAAGCTACCCTTTATTTTCGGGAATGTCTCGCGAAGTGTCGCAGATGCACAAACATTCACTCTCGCGACACTTCTTAACCCTCCCTGAGTCTCACGTCTTCTTTATGTTTTGCCTGTCGTTATTCATTGCGTCGTTTGTTTTAGCTCCTGCGACTCCTTCGCGGTGCTGTCGTTTATTAATCTCGCGAACCTTGTTTGTTGCGATATTACGACCCTACAGTATCAATTCTATTGAAGCGCTTTGTATTAGGCATGATTACTTATGCAACTGAAGAGTTGCGTCCATAAAGCCTAGAGGCATTTTTGGATCTTTTCATTCTGCAAACACTTATTTGCTTGAAATGATGCAAACAATATAGAAGTGACTGTTGGAGACTTGGAGTTCCCTACTGTGTCCTTTAACGTTAAGTGTCTTTTGGGCATGCCTACTGGATTGTATTTTATAAGAGTATCCAATCAGATAGCGGTGACAGGGATAAATAGTGCTTAGGTGGCTTCACCAAAATTAAGGGTGATTGTGGGGTCGCCATGTGGCGACTTGGGGGTCTCTTATTATAAAGAAAGATGCTTGCAAAGGATAATAGTGGTGGAAATGCAAGACACGAGTGGCTGGATGAATTACTTAAATAAATGGTTAATATTCTTAATCATACAGAAGATGCATCGCATATGTGTTCTTTCGCAGCTATTCAAATATGCATTCTTATTCTTATTAGAGTCGTGGGAACTATATATGAAGAAGTTAATACTGTAGGGTTGCAGATTAAAGATTGGTCAACTAATAACAAAGGAGCTATCTGTGCTGGATCAATTCAGGTTAAGAAACAAGAAACTATAGCAATTCTGAACTACTTTGTTTGTGGCATTCTCAGCTTGATTATTTCTCGACAGTACTTTCCTCATCATAATCGACAGTTTTGTGAGACTGGGATATATGAATGGAGAGTCGGAATAATGCAGAGAAGGTTCATAGAAGCTAATGGAATTGTTCATGGTGATGACAGATTGTATGAGATTTTCACTCAAATGCATATAAAAGTTCTACGAGATGGGAGTTGGAGTTCTACAGATTTTGTAGCAAATTCTTCCTTAGCCGTGTACTTATTGACGTATAAAAACAACTCAATTTATAAATACGGACCATGGTCACATAACCCAATTTTTGGTAGAGATTATGGGTTCTTTCCTAGTATTGGGTGGCAGAAGTTATTCCCTACTGTAAGAAGAAGGAATCTATACAGGCTTGTTGTGCTAGCAGCTGGATATTTTCTTGAAGATTTCCATCAACTTTTGAAGTAGCTGAAGCTCTCCACCACTGATGGCACAACAATCCACGGGAAAGAAGAGTCTGCCAACTTTATACATCTAACAAATGCATCACATGAATTCTTGTGCAAGAGATCTATGCCATCAAAGCCCTCAAATTCTGTTTCAATTGACGGAACCCAACAAGATACAATGCATTACATGGCATGAATGTTACAAGAACTCAAATCATTCGCAAGCTTTAATTCTTCTTTTGTCTGCCACACCGAGATTGAGATGTACAAGTTCGAAGGTAAACTGATTATGCTAGTACTTTTTGAGGGTAATAGATAGCAATGTCCTTTCTTAATATCTAGTGATCCGGCTTCAGTTTGCACAACTAACACTAGAAATGTCATTTATGACATTCATGCTACATTAATTTTTGTCACTGCCATTTTGTAAACGGGTTTAGGTAGAGTTAACATCATATCCGACTCAAAACTGATGAGAGGATACATTCAGGTGATGATTGAGAAAGGAAAAAATCTTGAGCTACATCTCAGCAGTGGAGAAGTTATCTTTCCGAGAAAATAAAAGGTTGTTAAGTCCATCATGTCAATAGGTGCAAGTATAATTAAAGAATATATTGAGCAGTATGAAGGAATAACGGTTTTACAGTACAAGCTTAGCTCTGTAGAAGTAGCTCTCACATTCCTTAATTGGTTGGATGTACAATCCGGGCTCTATGATTTGGTTTCATTCATGGTGTTGGAATTAGCTTTGTTCCTCCTGGATGTATGGAGTACCAGAAACAAGAGTTGGATCAGACCGGTTCGAACAACTCCCATTGCAGCAATCCACCTTATTACCAGATGGAAACCTGAAGATTCATGTTCATGGCTCAACTGGAAGTGCAGTAAGGTATCTGATTCTCGAAGGTGCTAATATAATTATTTGTAAAGCTAGTTTGGGGTTGTTACTCATGTCTACGAGTAATGTCTTTACTAGTACTCAGGTTTTGAAGATAACCGGTGTGTTTCCTTTGGAGAAGTAAGCTCAGAATACTTAAGTAAATTGATCATTTTTGAAGGTGGAGCATCAACTATTATTGAAGGGGAACTACAACTAAGCTTGATGCCTATTGTTCAGATGAATGTTTTCAGCTTTTTAGGGACCTGGGCGTTAAAGTTTGCAAAGTTCACATCTGTTATTGTATCCGAGATAGAGCTGCAATTATGCAATAACTGTGTGTAATTCTATTGGAGCTAGCTTGGACCATGTGCAAACCCTAGATAAATCCTCCAAAAAAAGCATCACAAAAGGTTCCAGAAGAGTAGCAGGATCGTGGAGGAAAAGTTCAGAAGAAAAGATTATAGTGTCCAAAACTGTTGCAAAGAGTCAGAGAGAATAGATAATAGTTCACGAAACTGTGGCGGAAATTTCAAAACTAAAGATCACAGTCCATAAAAGCGTTGCGAAAAGTTCTCACGAAAAAAAAAAAAGTCGGCTATGCCGGCAGCAGGTCACGTTCACCCACTTCATGGTATAGTTCACCCACATCAAGTTTCTGTCACCCACTTCAATTCAAGCCAAGCTGTTGGATTTCTACACCCAACTTGATGAAGCTTCAGGATGTTTGCACCCAAGCCAACCCATAGACCTAGCCGTAGGATTTCTACACCCAACTTTCACAAAGCTTTAGATGTTCACAGCCGAGCCGAGCCAAGCCGACCCTTAAGATACTAAGCTGTGATGTTTCAGCCAATTTATTTTACCTACGGATTTTTCCACCCATCTAGTCAGCGACTGCCACATCAGCAATTTGATCCAGTCAGCAGCAAAATGTCAGCAAACTGGTCTAGTCAGCAAAGCCACGTCAGCAGAAAGGCGACATGCCAGTATGCCATGACATAAAAGGTACCACGCTAGCGAGCCACATCAGCAGCGAGGCGCCACATCAGCATGCTAGGTCGGCAAAGAGGCGCCACATCAGCATGCCATGTCAGCACGCTATGTCAGCAAGGAGATGCTACGTCGGTTTGTCACATCAGCAGGCGTAACTGCCACGACAACAACCCGATCAAGTCAGCAGGTGCCAACTCAGCAGTCGTTACTGCCACGTCGGCAATTTTGGTCCGGTCAGCATGCCACGTCAGCCTTGGCAAGGTCAGTTCGTAAAAATCTTGTTTCGTTAATAACTTCTTCGTTTTAAGTCCGAATGGAGTGATTTTTGGATCGTTGGAATCGTCTTTCAATTCCCTAAAACGTGGAGGTGAAATATCATGAGTTTCAATAAATTTATTTTTGAGGTTCTGAGCGGCACACCGTCCAATATCAAGTGAAGACTACATATCATATTCAATGTTCACAAACGCTGTTGCGTCGAGTTTCTACACACAACATGCTTGTGAGCAAAGTTCATGAGAGCTGGTTCGATTCATAAACCTCAACACGCACATGTTCGGTGCTGGTTTAAACTCCTACAGTCCAGTTGTTCGAACTGTTGTAGTCAAGTTATCCTCAGCAATGCTGCAATCCAGTTGATCGTAACTGATGCAGTACAGTTTTCGTCACAACTGTTGTAGTCGAGTTCCAATATGACTGCAGCAGTCCAGTTTTGATTCAACTGATGCAATCCAGCCTGGCATAAAATCTACTGGCTAAGTCGAGCCAAGTCGAGACACTGAGCCAACTGCACCAGAAAAGGCCTTGGTTACAGAGCCGAGATGCTCAAACTGTCATCTTCAACATGACGTCGTCATGAAGCTAACCCCATCCACAAGAATTTTAGCGTCGTGATGTCACCTCCCACTCACAACATGACATTGTATCTCACACAATAACACTTTTAATATGGTGCGTATACAACTTAAACATTTTCGCATCTTTTTATCTAATCATGCATACTTTTGTTCAGTGAGACATCTACAATGTGGCGAGCATTTTCGCATGCCAAGCATGTGGAGATGCACACATTTCAATTCTGCGCGCAACTGGAATAATGGGATTGCCCCCCTGCGCGGATTCCAGATAGCAGACACCTTCAACCTCATTACATGCGCGAGAAAGATGCAACAAGGAAGTGCACCCTTGTGCTAGCATTGAGCAGCATGAAAATCAATATCTTCTGGGGGCGAGTTGCATATCGCTTCAACGTGGATGACCATCACTTGGGGGAGAGATATGTAACACCTCATGGTCTAAAGTAACTCTTTTGGGGGAAGGCGTGTAACACTCCATACGCTTGGGGGCAAAGTTACGTAGCACCTAAATGCGATGCGAAATTCAGCTTCTGGAAATCGAAACAAAAGGTAACCCGAACTTCTTAATCCTCCAACGAGTTACAGGATTAAGAGGGGGAGAGGATACACCTTAATATTTTGATGAAATTATCGCAAACAGAAAGGTTAATAACTGCTACAGTCCATTTGATCGAACTGTTGTAGTCCAGTTCCTAAGCAACTGCTGCACTCAGTTGGACGCAGCTGATGCAGTCCAGTTTTGCTAGAAACTGCTGCACTCAGTTGGACGCAACTGATGCAGTCCAGTTTTACTCGCAACACTTATAGTCCAGTTGATCGAACTGCTATAGTCCAGTAGCACGGCAACTGCCGCAATCTAACTGATCGTATCTCCTACAGTCCAGCTGATCGCAGCTGCTGTAGTGCAGTGTAGCCCACAAATCTTGCAGTCCAGCAGATCGCAGCTATTGCAGTACAGTCTAGCTCGCATTTCCTACAGTCCAGCTGATCGCAGCTGCTGTAGTGCATCTTTGCTCTTTAATGCTGCAGTCCAGCTTTGCTCGAAGCTGTTGCAATCCAGTTTTGCCCATTACCACTGAAGGGCATCTTTATATGGCTGTCGCCTTTTCGATAATAGTTATGAATCTCATCCTAGAGTTGATAGCAGTTCAGTACTAACAGCTACTGCTACCCAGTCTGGCAGAAATTACTATCAGTCAGCAAATACAAGTTTCACTTACAACAACAGCCGACACAGGTTCCAGCTGAGTGACTTCAAATATAGCTCGTCTTTTCCAACAACTGTTACCAGTCTAGTTCTACGCAACTGCCACAGTTCAGTTTTACATCAACAGCTACAGCTCACTTTCAACACTACTCCGCTCTAGTATCATGTTTCCGTTGCAGACCAGTTCACCCTTCGTTCCAGTTTTTACATATAACAATGGTTCATGCTCAATTTTTCCCCGCCGATCTTCCAGTCACAATAGCCTCACTTGGGGGCGTCTTGATTATGATTTCCGCAAACAACAAGGGAAGGTTGCCAATCACTTAAGTAGCGATTATCCACACTTGGGGGAGAATTTTGTCATTGAACAAGGAAAACGAAATTTTCTTAACCCCCAACAAGTTGGAGGTTAAGAGGGGGCGATGTTTATACCATGAGTAAAAATGCCACATAATGGGCCAAATTGCTACTTGAATCACCTTTTGGCCCTCATCCAAGCCTGCCATCCAGCCAACCGACGTAGCTACCAGCTAGTCCAAGCGCTTCGTAAAGTCAACAACCGGTCAGTGGACAAAGTCAATATCCGGTCAACGGTAAAAGTCAACCGTCGGTCAACTATCGAAGCCAAATTTCTAGTCGCGCTTCTAGCCAGTTTTCGTACATGTTGCCAGCGATGCTGCCAACCAGTTCCCGGCCATCTCCCCCGGGCATGTCCCCCGGCCATGTTGCTCAGCCATGCCCATAGGCGGAATCCTCCATCCATACTGCCAGCCCATTATACTTGTCAACCAGTCAAGCCAGTCTTCCAGCAGGTCATACCATTCAAAGCTTGATAGTTGCAGTCAAACATCAGAAATGAGGCATGCAGAATTAATACAGGGAGGCATACAGGGCAAGTTAATGCAGTTTATGCCAGGAGGCATGCAAGGCAGATTAATACAATTTATGTCAGGAGGCATGCAAGGGAAGTTAATACCATTTATGTTTACCTCGCAATGAGGGTAAGACCCTAATTTGCAATTTGTATAAATAAGGGGAATTATAATCCTAAGGGGAGGGTGGATAGAGAAAAAGAGACCAGCAAACCCTAAAAGGGATCAGAAATTATTGTAACCCATACATCAATAAAATATCTCTCCCTACGGGGATTCGTCCATGGATGTAGGCAAACCATGCCGAACCACGTTAAATTCGTGTCTATCATCTTTAAGCTTGTTTTGTGTATAACCATAGTTTTGATCATCATCACTGAAATCATCGTGTTTAGTGCCTGGAAATATTTCTGGGTACAAACACTCTTATTTCTACTTATGTTACTCCTCCACCTTTTCCTAGCAGGTTTGCAAAGTCAAAGAAGGAGACATTGGACAAAGAGATTTGGGAGATCTTCAAGAAGGCCGAAGTGAACATTCCACTAATTGAGGCGATAAGGTAGGTTCCTCGCTATGCAAAGTTCTCGAAGGAATTATGCACTAACAAGCACAAATTGACCGGTAATGAGGTAATGAGTGTGGGGGAGAATGCTTCGGCATATCTTCAAAAGAAACTCCCACCTAAATTGAAAGACCCTGGTAGTTTTACTGTACCTTGCACAATTGGTAAAACAATATTTACAAAAGCTTTGCTAGATTTAGGAGCATCTATTAATGTTATGCCTGCTTCAATTTATGAATCTCTAAATCTTGGTCCTCTCAAAAGTACCGGCGTAGTTATTCAACTTGCCGATAGATCTAATGTCTACCCGAAAGGGGTTGTTGAAAATGTTTTGGTGCAGGTCAATGAGCTTATATTTCCTGTAGACTTCTATGTTCTCGATATGAGTGATGAAAATTCATCCTCGTCTACACCTTTGTTGTTGGGTAGACCATTTATGAGGACCGCTAGAACAAAGATAGATGTTTTTGAAGGCACCTTGACAATAGAATTTCACGGAGAGGTCGTACGCTTCAACATCTTTGAGGTGATGAGATATCCGAGTGATGTTCACTCATGTTTTGCTGTTGAGAAAACTGACGCTGGCTAGGAATGCAAGCGAGATGAAAGTCGGGCTGACGACTTTAAACCAAGCGCTAAATGGGAGGCAACCCATCGGTTTTGTATCTTTATATTTATCTTTTTATATTTAAGCATTTTATCTTTATTTTTGCATATAAAAACTCCAATTTTTAGATATTTTTGAACCATTTAGAATAAACACTAGCCTTTCTGAAAAAGCGGGGGTCTAACAACCACACCCAATTCGCTTAGCAATTTGTATGGACAAACTCCAATATACTTTCTAGAGAATCAACTAGACAGTCAGACTCAATCAAGATAAAAAGTATATCAAAGAGTTTATATCTCAATCTCTCGATTTGATCTTTACTCAAGCAAATAGAAATCTGCGAGTCTTTATCAAAGAGAGATAACTTGGATGGTACCAAAGACCAATATCCAAGTGTCAATCAATTTAAATCAACAACCAAAAGGTCGAATATTCTAATTGATTGAACAACGCACAACCTGTGATATTTCAATTATATAAACAAATATAATGCGAAATAGAAATAACACAGACACCAATTTTGTTAACGAGGAAACCACAAATGCAGATAAACCCCGGGACCTAGTCCAGATTGAACCCACACTATATTAAGCCGTTACATCCACTAGCCTACTCCAAATTAACTTCGGTCTGGACTGTAATTGAACCCCAATCAATCTCACACTGATCCAAGGTACAGTTATGCTCCTACGCCTCTGATCCCAGCAGAATGCTACGTACTTGATTCCCTTAGCTGATCTCACCCACAACTAAGAGTTGCTACGACCCAAAGTCGAAGACTTTAATAAATAAATCTGTATCACACAGAAAAGTCTACAGAATTGATAAATCCGTCTCTCACGAATAAACCTATGAGTTTTGTTCCGTCTTTTTATAAATCAAGGTGAACAAGAACCAATCAATAACCCGGACTTATATTCCCGAAGAACAGCCTAGTATTATTGATCGCCTCACAATAATCTTAATCGACGCAGTGAAAAAAGATATTGCAGAATCACAAATGATGAGACGGAGTGTTTGTGATTTCTTTTCTATATTGCCTATCGGAGATATAAATCTCAAGTCAATTATTTCAATTGTACTCATACGATATAAACAGCAAGATCAAATCACATAATTACAAGAAAACTAGTATCGGTCTGGCTTCACAATCCCAATGAAGTCTTTAAGTCGTTAACCTGGTCTTAGAAGAAGAAAACCAAAGGTTAAAGGAGAATCGACTCTAGCTTAGCAAACTATTATCACATGTAAAGTGTGGGGATTAGGTTTTCATTCCGGAGTTCTCCCTTATATAGTCTTTCAAATCAGGGTTTGCAATCAATGTTAGCTTAGTAACAAAGCATTCAATATTCACCGTTAGATGAAAACCTGATTAGATTCAAGCTAATATTTCTCAACCATTGGATCGAAAACTTAGCTTGTTACACACAAATGAAATGTTCAATTTTGGGTTTATGAACCGTACCCAAACATTAACATTTGTTGGTTCAACAATAGTCAACCAAATGGTTAGCCATATGATCACTCTCATATCAACCATATTCTTCTTCACCATAACTAGTTCAAATGACTCAAATGAACTATTTAGAGATTTGTTCAATTGCTTAGATATTATGTAACTACATAAGACACAATCGAAGCAAAAACGGCTTGATTCACTCGAATCGGTTCATGAAATTTATAGCCACGGTTTGCAAAAGCATTCCTTAGTTTAAATAAACATTAGTTCAAGAACAACCGGTTTTAGATTATAACCTACTCAAGTTCGCGGACTGGGTTCGTGGACTTAAGCTCATGGAAGGAGTACACAAACTCCAACAGAAATTCTCGGGTAAGAACTTCCGCCAGTTCGTGGACTGATTTCGCGGACTGAGTTCGCGGACTTCCATTTCTCTTGATCAACAAAGTTCGCAAACTTTGGTTCAAGGAATAAGGACTTATAAATATATGTGTTTCCACAACAATGCTTATATCCTACCAATGGTTATGTAATCTAAACTCTCATTTCAATCATTGAAACATTCTCAAAGAACGTTATATAGCCGTTATTCATAGACCATTTTTCGTCAGAGCAATTTCCAAAGTGATTGAAACATATCATGACTTTCGTCACTAGGTAAAGATGAATTCGGTTAAAGCGAAAGCTTACCAACACATATTTCGAGAAATAGATAGGCGAGTTAAACTCAGCTCGAAATAGCAAATGTGTATAATGAAAGTCTATACGTCTAAACGACTTTTGTCTCAAGAGTAGGAGATAGAGTAAATAGACTTTGAGTGACAGATAAGTTCAAGTCTCCACATAGCTTTTAGTCGATGAAGTTACTCCGGTTCCTCGAGTAGTCCTTCGTCTTGTATGATGATTTCCATGAAGTTCTTGAGCTCAGCTACACTTTCTATCCTAATCCGAGACCTTTAGCTACATAGGCTAGAAATCAAGACTTATAGTTTTGATCACTATCATTGACAAACATGCTTGAGATAGCAACGCATGCGAGTTCGACCGAGCAATGCTCTAACAATCTCTCCCTTTGTCAATTTTAGTGGCAAAACTATTAATACATATGGAATACAAAAAATAAATAAATAAACTTTTGTAGCTCCTATTCCACATGTCTAATCTTCAATATTACTCAAAATCTTCGTCACTTCCAAGTACTCCAATGATCCCAAAGGTTGTAAGTTTAGCATCATCGTTGTTAAAAATCCGTAGCTATAACAACAAGAAAACAAGAGTTCTCAATCATTGTTATACAGTGTCATAGTATCATTACACAGCGTCAAAGTTCAATTGTATCACAACTTCGACAACAATACTATGGTGATATGTATCACTCCCCCTTAGTCAATACTCCATCTCACATGGAAACCACTCCCCCTTACATAATGATCCGAAAACCATATGTATTTGTGGTGTGAACTACATATTAATTCTCCCCCTTTTTGTCAATAAAATTGGTAAAGGTACAAGAATGGGATCCTAATAAAATTTCCGAAAGAGACATTTCATGACCAAAAGAAAGACACACACATCATATTATTTAGATGCAATCATAAAGCCGAAGCTAAATACATTCATCAAGGAGTTTGAAGATTCAAGATAACCCCTATAATATTCCACAGCCGCACTCCCCACAAAGATATGACAATTAAGCACAAGTTCAAAAATAACTCTCCCCCATAATATGTCATTCTCGAAAGAACAACAAGAGCGACCTAAATTTCGAAGGAAAAGAAGGATTTCTTTGGACATAAAAAATCACATACAAGTATGAATTTGAATCCAAAATACTCAATTAAATTAACCACAAGAGAACCCATGATTAATCACAAAGAGTAATCAATTTAATTGGCCATACTCACATAAGAGAATCTATGGAGCAATGACTAAGTTAATCATGAAAATAACCAACCCAATCAAAAGTGCTCAAACATAAGAAAACTTATGGAGTCATAACTAAATAACCAAACAATATGATTAATTTAGTTCAATATGCTCGACATAAAGTACCTTATGGAACAACAACAAAGCTAACCATGAAAATAATCAACTTTGATTGTTTTAGTGCTCAACATAAGACACATTACGGAGCCTCACAGTAATACACAAAAAATATGGATCAGGGAAGATCAATTACTGCGGAATACACAAGGATTCATTCTATTTTCCATCACAATTTGCACCATGACATACAATAGACATAATCCTTGAAAAATAAAAGATTTTAACCTATCTTCCATCAATAATTGACAATATAGGCTTAACTTTTGTATTTGTCAAAAGTCCATTCATTCCTTTATCAATATAAGAATATCGACTTACGAAAGACTTTACTTTTGACAAGATATGGGACAATCATAGTTCACGGACGCAAACACACATATCCCATAAACAATTGCAATATATAAAACCATAAATATTAATACTGCAAAAATCATCTTCCAAACAAGTTTAGAATTTAAACCAATAAATCTAAAAACATGAAGATGAAAACGTTGGACATATGTGTAATCACAATAATGGCTATTCCAATCTCTAGTTATTCTTCTAAGAAACAGAAAAATAGAAGATTTACTAGATGTTAAGACCTTTGAAGAATTCTTTATCGTCCCCGATCTCCTTGTCGTCAACAACCATTGGGACATAAGGTTCATTAAGGTAGGAGTTTATATCAATAAACCTTCTTGGCTGATGATGTCGAACCAGGGCCTTCTGAATCTCATGAGTCCTAAACACAAAAGCTTTTATTTGTTGAATCTCCTTTCGCATCTATTTCAACACTTCAAGAACATCAGAAAACTTCTGAGAGTTTGAAGGAACGGCTCTTGGCTTCCTCACATTCCTTCTTTTTCTTTTCAATGTTGGAGCTAACGGAGATTTTTAGTTTTCCTTCATGATTGATGGCTTGACAATCATATTAACATCCTTTTTATCAGAAGACAGAGCACTTGGAGCATCCATAGGCGTATGGGTTTGTGAGAGGAAATCACAGACTCAACAAGTAGTCTTGGGATAAAAAGGAGTTTCAAAGAAGGAAAAGGAATGTAGGGTTTCGAAACCTTTAACAGGTTGATACACGACCACTCTCAACCCTATGAAGAGTAGAATTGTCGATAGTACCCTTTCTTTTTGTTTGACAGACACAAAATCAAAACTAAGAAAAAAAAACTTTTCCTAAAGCCTGTGAGGTACAAAATCATTGTCTGTTTGATCAGGCACATGAGACAAGATTTTCATCAAACAACACAATTAAATTGCATTGCGGTGAACAACAATTTGTCCACCATTTTTCTCATGAGAGTAATCCTCAAACTTTTGTCTATCAAACCGACTCGACCATACTTTCTTCTCTAATGGTTTTGGTTTGTCATTGGAAACTAAATTCTTAGATGAAGATAAAATCCTACATACCTCAGCGGTCGTCTGAGCAAGTTTAAGCTTCCTTGTTAAATGATTTGCTCTTCGTTGAAGTTTGTTGACGTGCCTTAGTTGGTGTTTGTACTTGTAACACCTTGAAAGTTCATGACCCCTTTGAGAACAATACGAACACGTCAATCTAGGATAAAAATCAGGCTTTTGAGATGTGCACGCAGCTAGGCACATAGTGGCACCTGAAATATTATAAACAGAGTTTCCAAAGTATGGATCAACTTTATCTTCCAGATGTTTATGGGTAAAAATCGTTTCCGCCGATTTTGGTAAATTCGGTAGGTGAGTGAGAAACTGGTTTAACCCCTAAACAAATGTGCTGCACGTGAGCACTTTCTAGATTCGAGAGATCAATCTGTACAAGTCCGGCCTAAACCAAGAAATGGCTTTTCCAGACTTGCTTCGGTCACAAAGTGGAGGAGAAGGGTTGATTTGGGGAGGGAAGCAAAGAAAGGTGTTGAGACCAGAATAATTATGGGAGAGTAGTGTCTCGACTTGTATCAGAAAGTGAAAGCTTAGGAAGCTTGCAAGAGATGAAAGCTTTTTGGAGAGCTTGCAAAGTTGCCTTTTCTGAGAGTGTTGTATTTTTCTCCTGACCGAGACTTGTTGTCTGGTGGAAATAGGTAAGACCTATTTATACAAGTCGAGATTGAAACGTACCCTGGCCTCATGAAGAAAGAGAGTAAAGGGTGAAATAATAGGAGGAGGTGGTAACCACATGGTGTTTATGGGTGAAAACGTTTTCACCATTATTTCCTCATTTATTTGACCGCTTTATTCCTATTCACGCTTTCTTAATGTGAGCGTAGTGTACGCTGCATGCTGTGACCGACAAACCAAGACCCTGGAAAGTATCCCCCAGTTTGTGTTGATGTCTCGAGTGTTGTTTGCACCTTGAATGCAAGTGGCGCTGCTAGTGGCGCGTGTGGCATGTGCCAATGGCATGTACGGAATGCCTTTGTTGCGGGTTGCACCTTGAGTGCAAGTGGCAATGCCAGAGCTGCAAGTTGTGTGTGTGGCATGTGCGGAATGCCTTGGTGGTAGGTTGTACGTTGAGTGTTAGTGGCAATGCCAGAGCTGCTAGTGGCGTGTTTGGCATGTGCCAATGGCGTGTGCGGAATGCCTTGGTGGTAGGTTGCACGGTTTGCAAGTTAGGCTACCAGCATGGATTTTGGCATGTGTCAATGGCACGTACGGCCAAGTTGGCCTAGGTTGCACGGCTTGCAAGTTAGGCTACCAACGTGCGTGTTTGGCATGTGCCAATGGCATGCGTGGCCAATTTGGGTCACGGCCTGGTAAGAAAAGCTACCTGCGAGCGTGTTGGCATGTGCCAATGGCATGCTCGGCCATTAGGGCCACGCCCTGGTGAGAAAAGCTACCAGCGAGCGTGTTGGCATGTGCCAATGGCATGCTCGGCCATTAGGGCCACGCCCTGGTGAGAAAAGCTACCAGTGAGCGTGTTGGCATGTGCCAATGGCATGCTCGGCCATTAGGGCCACGCCCTGGTGAGAAAAACTACCAGCGAGCGTGTTGGCATGTGCCAATGGAATGCTCGGCCATTAGGGCCACGCCCTGGTAAGAAAAGCTACCAGCGAGCGTGTTGGCATGTGCCAATGGCATGCTCGGCCATTAGGGCCACGACCTTGGTGTAAAAAGCTACCAGCGAGCGTGTTGGCATGTGCCAATGGCATGCTCGGCCATTAGGGCCACGGCCTTGGTGATAAAAGCTACCAGCGAGCGTGTTGGCATGTG
Organism: Papaver armeniacum; assembly: GCA_023531295.1. Classification (NCBI taxonomy): domain Eukaryota; kingdom Viridiplantae; phylum Streptophyta; class Magnoliopsida; order Ranunculales; family Papaveraceae; genus Papaver; species Papaver armeniacum. The sequence continues at coordinate 74,305 of JAJJWW010007104.1, forward strand.
CCAATGGTATGCTCGGCCATTAGGGCCACGCTCTGGTGAGAAAAGCTACCAGCGAGCGTGTTGGCATGTGCCAATGGCATGCTTGGCCATTAGGGCCACGGCCTTGGTGATAAAAGCTACCAGCGAGCGTGTTGGCATGTGCCAATGGCATGCTCGACCATTAGGGCCACGGCCTTGGTGAGAAAAGCTACCAGCGAGCGTGTTGGCATGTGCCAATGGCATACGTGGCCAATTTGGTATAGGTTGCATGGTTTGCAAGCCTAGGTGCGGGCGCTACTTTGGCATGGCGCGGCTAGGGCCAAGGTAAGGGTGTTTGGCTTGGCGTGGCGTGACCAGCGTAGCTAGGGCCAAGGCAGAGCGTGTTTGGCATGGCGCGGCTAGCTTGGGCTAGGTGTGGCTGGCATGATTTGCCATTGGCACGGAGGTGCGGCTAGCATGGTTGGCATGCTTTGGCGCGTTTGGTGTGACTAGCATAGCTAGGGCCAAGGCAGAGTGCGTTCGGTATGGCGCGGCTAGCTTGGGCTAGGTGTGGCTGGCATGATTTGCCATTGGCACGGAGGTGCGGCTAGCATGGTTGGCATGCTTTGGCGCGTTTTGGTGTGGCTGGCATAATTTGCCATTGGCACAGAGGTGCGGCTAGCTTGGGCTAGGTGTGGCTGGCATGATTTGCCATTGGCACGGAGGTGCGGCTAGCATGGTTGGCATGCTTTGGCGTGTTTTGGTGTGGCTGGCATGATTTGCCATTGGCACAGAGGTGCGGCTAGCTTGGGCTAGGTGTGGCTGGCATGATTTGCCATTGGCACGGAGGTGCGGCTAGCATGGTTAGCATGCTTTGGGGCGTTTGGTGTGGCTGGCATGATTTGCCATTGGCACAGAGGTGCGGCTAGCTTGGGCTAGGTGTGGCTGGCATGATTTTCCATTGGCACGAAGGTGCGGCCAGCATGGTTGGCATGCTTTGGCCCGCTTGGTGTGACTAGCATAGCTAGGGCCAAGGCAGAGTGCGTTTGGCATGGCGCGACTAGCTTGGGCTAGGTGTGGCTGGCATGATTTGCCATTGGCACGGATGGGAATTAGGGTTTTGTTCGTTCTAACCCTAATTTGAAAAAATACCCCCTATTAATTATTGACTATATGCATTAAATGTTCTAATAAATGTGTCACCGGTGACATTAGGTTATTTGGGGTTTTATGATTTTACCCTTTGTTTAAAAACCACCATCAACATTAAGTCCCCTGCTTAGCTCGGAACAGGAGCTTTGTTGCGAGGTAAGCATAAGATGGTGACAAACTATCAGCAGCAAATCGTAAATAGAATTGAGGAGGCTTGTCTGACCTTTTTATAAATAGGATTTGGAATCCTTGCCTCTGGCAGTTTTGCACAAATCTGGAGGCTGGCACAATTGGGAAGTCAGCGTCGTGAGAGACAGGGAGCTGGGCGGCATTTGAGAAGTTGGCGCGAGTTGGGAAACTGAGCGTGCTAGCTGGCGGGACCGGCGCAAAGTGGGGAGCGGATCGTGCTAGCTGGCGGGACTTGGGCGACGTTGGGCGGAATTGGTGGGACCGGTGCAACTTGGGCGACGTTGGGAAGTTGGGCGCAATTGGTGGGACCGGTGCAACTTGGGCAACATTGGGAAGTTGGGCGCAATTTGTGGGACCGGTGCAACTTGGGCGATGTTGGGAAGTTGGGCGCCCTTGTGGGCCCGTTCCTTATATGCACGATTTTTGGTATAGGGAAGTCCTTCCCTATTTCAGAATCTCCACGCCCATATATATAAAATCCCTTTCTCTCATCTTTGTTCTTTCATCTTTTCATACTAGCGGAAGAGTCATAAAGAAAAACCGGCTTCCAGGCATGTCTTCCAGTACTTCTCTTGTTTCCCTTTTCATGTAGGTGCAAACCCTAAAAGTAGGCGTTTTTCTTTCATAATCCTTGCAATGATATTGCGCATATGATTTATTGGCGTGCTTCTTGTAGAAAATATTGTATATATGCACCCAAGGGAAATACTGTATATATGATTCGAACCCGTAGAAAAACGCTCCATGTATAATTTTGAACCCGAAGAAGGATACCATAGACGCATTCGAGCCCGTAGAAAATACTGCGTATATAGTTTTGAACCCTGAAGAAGATATTGCGTGTGCATTTTCGAACCCGTAGAGAATAATGTATATGTGCTTCATATGACTTTGAACCCATAGGAAATATTGCATATATGAATTTCGGACCTGAAGAAAATCTTTGCATGGCAGTTTTGAACCCGTAGAAAAATGCTCCATATATAATTTTGAACCCGAAGAAGGATACCATAGACGCATTCGAGCCCGTAGAAAATACTGCGTATATAATTTTGAACCCTGAAGAAGATACTGCGTGTATATTTTCGAACCCGTAGAGAATATTGTATATGTGCTTCATATGACTTCGAACCCATAGGAAATATTGCATATATGAATTTCGGACCTGAAGAAAATACTGCGCGCGCAGTTTTGAACCCGTAGAGAATACACCCTCTTTTTTTTCCAGGTTTTCCTTTTGTTGGGTGCGGTTATGTGTCAGGGAGATAATTTCGTCTTTCTCCGTGTGCAGATATCTTGTTACTAAGTTGTTATGAAGAAATCCGACAAGATGTTACCTGAAAAAAAATTTCGCCTCATCGAAGGATGTTCATAGTTCCAAACCAAACACGGATGATGAATTCTTTTCCAAACCCCGCGCCCCTGCTCGGAAGAATCACCCAGGTTTCGTGCCAATTTTGTTAACCGGTGGTGAAGATGAAAAGAAGACACGTTTGGTTCGCACAGAGAACACCATACGGTTTTGTCTTCATAAAGGGGTATATTCTTCTTCTAACATTGATTTCAGGATGTGTCAAAGCCCATTGCGTTCTTTTGATAGATGGGTTGAGTACATGGTGAGTAAGGAGCACATAAATACCAACTTGACTCGAGCGCAGATTATTGATGCTGTTAGAGCTTCAGTAAATCTCCAGATTAGGAAGGATATCCCGGGCTTGGTTGCTTTCATATCCAGATGGTGTTCGGACACCCATACGATCATATGTAGATGGGGTGAAATAACTTTCTCCTTGGAGAGTGTGGCTCTCTTGCTGAATCTTCCAGAATCGAGAATCTTAATATCCGATTGTCGAAGGTGAGGAGAAGATGCGGGAGGACCTTGCCGCTAAGTTGGGAGATTTCGCTCGAAAAGACTCCATTTGCGAAGTCGAAGGATTCTGTAGGAAGAGGATGAAAGGTGCTTTTACAGATGGTGGATATCTCAATGGTTTCCGGACGAGCTGGAACCTAAACAGAAAAGCAGTGATCTTCATGTTGCAGCATTTTTGGCTCTCTGGTTGTCTAGAGACATTTTTGATGACGGTTCTGTCAAGAAGGAAATAAGACCAGAGTTGCTAGTGATTGCTGTGAAGTTAGCAAAAGGTGAGATTCTTCCCATTGGCAAGCTATTCCTTGGTTCCCTGTATGTGCATCTGGATCACCTAGTTGCGAACATGCGAGTTTCGAATGGTTTCATGAAAGTGGATTCATATGTGCACGTTGCTTTTCTGCAAGCCTGGTTATGGGAGCACTTTGAGAAGTATGCTCCGAAACTGTTGCCTTCGATTCCCGCGAGTTGGGGCGGCTCTCGAATTCTTCGATGGGTGAACAGGTGTCCAAGAGTTGGCATGAGCTTGGTTAGTCTTCTCGATAAGTCGCATGAAATCGGTTTTCGCCCATGGGAGCCGGTCCATAGGTCGGTGACTCAAATTGACACCTTTGCTTCTGCTCCGATTATGTCTTTGTCTTCTGACAGCAACTAGAATGTTGGTGAAAACTTGTTTATTCAAAGCTGCATGTCCGGCTATATGCCGTCTTTCCTCATGGGGTCTTTCCGAATAGTTGCTTACAATATTGACCGTGCTGCTCGTCACATGGGTTTTGATCAAGGGGTGCCTCTTGCTTACCAGCTGGTGATTCCTAAGGATTCATTGCGTGCTGCCCTCAATGCCAGTGCCCTTGAGCCGGGTATCCTCATTCCCTTCTTTCAAACGGGAAGAGTAACTTCGATGACTTTTGGATATAATGAGTTCTGGTACGATGAGTTCATTATGATCCAAGATTTTGTAAATAACGTGGTAGAGAATGTTCGTTGTAAACCTTCCCCAGCAGTTTTGAAGAAGTATCCAATGTTGAGAGATCCCAGCGAAAGTTGCACGGCAACTCGGAAAGTCCCAGGCAAAGGAACAGAGAACGAAGAATCATCTTTGGCGGGTTCGGGCGGTTTCAAAAGATCCTCCCGCAGACTCTCGTGTCTTTCAGTTCTTCCAATAACCGGTATGTGTCGCCTCCTTGTTGGTTTGTCTCAAAACACGTGAATTTCTGCTGAAAACATGTGTCTTGTTTGTTCCGGGGCTTCGGTAGTGTTAATGCTTTGCTGCCCTTGCACGTTGCCAGGAGACGGCAATTTCTTGAAGAATTCGGCGAACCGAGCCTTCTCATAGCGGTGATGAGTCAGAGAAAGAAGAAAGTTCGACAAGTGAGAGTGATTCCTCTGGAAGCACTGGTTCTTTTTCGGGAAGTGGTTCGGTGAGTTTCGCGCTTCTTTTTTTTTCTTCTTCCGTTTCTTCTTTTGAAAACTGTCTAACTCAAGTTCGCAGGAGGAATCCGGTTCGGAGGACGATTCTGGGGTGGAGCCACACGAAAACTTGCCTTTGGTGACCACCGCCGGTGACTTGGAGATGGGAGTTAGCCAATTGCCGGAACAGATGTGGTTCAAACGGTGGATGATTCCCTGATGGTTGCTCCCGTAGACATGGAAAAAGACCCTTTGCGAGTCGTGAGGCCGATTGCGGCGCCATTTTCGATCCCCCGTACTTGGTTCCTTATCCAGGTCATGTCTTTGGTTGGCGATTTCAGCGTCTTTGGCTAAGTATGAGGCGTTGTATACCAGAATCTGGGAGAAGTATGGATATATGGCCACAACCAAGAAGATCACTAGTCGATTTGCGCTGGTTAAGCGTGTGGAAGAGGCTTTATCTTCCATCGAGGACATGCGTGAGGTGACTGGCCACACCGTTTCTGAAGACGTTATTGCCGACTGGGAGCACCATCGCGACGTGTGTGTAGAAAAGGAGTTCAATGCTTCGTGGTTTGTCGAAGGCCTTGCTTTGAGATCCGAAGTCGAAAGATGCGAGCGAGTCGAAGGCCTTCTGCAGAGGAGATTGCACGACAGGAGGTAGAACTCGAAAAGCTTTCCAAGATGTTGATTATGAAGAGAGCGGCTCTTGAAGATGCAAAGTTGACTTTCTCCAAGAAGAGCAGACCTCTGTTGGATGATTTCCCTTGAATGTTTCTCTGTTAAACTTTCATTTAGGTTCCTCTTCTTTTTCTTTTTTTTTTTGAAAAAACATACTGGATGTCTGGTTCAAAGTTCGATCGGTTTTGATAGACAACTGGTAGCTTTTGAGGATATTGGATTATTTCTGGGATGAATGGTTTTGATAATATAACTCTGATTATGTTTTGTGAAAGGAATATTGCTTTTATGAAAGTGTGTGCTAGCAATAGGCACAAGACGCAGTAGTATGACGGTTTTATTAAGAACCTAAAAACAGATCGTATATCTTGCAGTCTAAATTTACTCACTTCATAGGTTTTTGCGAACACCCCTCTCCATGTAAAAGGCGGCTTTCTTTGGTAGCATCGCTAGCAAGTCCCCAATCGCTGGTAGCATCGCTAGCAAGTCCCCAGTTTTCTGGTGTAGTTTTTACAACTGGTAACCGGGTTGTCTGGCAGTTGAGTCGGATTGAGTCGCAAGTCCCCAATCGCTGGTAGCATCTTCAGCGAGTCCCCAGTTTTCTGGTGTAGTTTTTACAACTGGTAACCGGGTTGTCTGGAAGTTGAGTCGGATTGATTCGCCTCCCCCTACCATCTTGATATCTGGGTCGAAGAACGAGATCGACAGTCTGACATTGTAGCCGATAGATCAATCCTCCCGCTGTGGTCGCCAATTGTTTATGGGTAAAAATCGTTTCCGCCGATTTTAGTAAATTTGGTAGGTGAGTGAGAAACTGGTTTAAACCCTAAACAAATGTGTTGCACGTGAGCACTTTCTAGATTCGAGAGATCAATCTGTACAAGTCCGGCCTAAACCAAGAAATGGCCGTTCCAGACTTGCTTCGGTCACAAAGTGGAGGAGAAGGGTTGATTTGGGGAGGAAGCAAAGAAAGGTGTTGAGACCGAGAATAGTGCGGGAGAGTAGTGTCTCGACTTGTATCAGAAAGTGAAAGCTTAGGAAGCTTGCAAGAGATGAAAGCTTTTTGGAGAGCTTGCAAAGTTTCCTTTTCTGAGAGTGTTGTATTTTTCTCCTGACCGAGACTTGTTGTCTGGTGGAAATAGGTAGGAACCTATTTATACAAGTCGAGATTGAAACGTACCCTGGCCTCATGAAGTAAGAGAGTAAAGGGTGAAATAATGGGAGGAGGTGGTAACCGCATGGTGTTTATGGGTGAAAACGTTTTCACTATTATTTCCTCATTTATTTGACCGCTTTATTCCTATTCACGCTTTCTTAATGTGAGCGTAGTGTACGCTGCATGATGTGACCGCCAAACCAAGACCCTGGAAAGCATCCCCCAGTTTGTGTTGATGTCTTGAGTGTTGGTTGCACCTTGAGTGCAAGTGGCGCTGCTAGTGGCGCGTGTGGCATGTGCCAATGGCATGTACGGAATGCCTTTGTTGCGGGTTGCACCTTGAGTGCAAGTGGCAATGCCAGAGCTGCTAGTGGCGTGTGTGGCATGTGCGAATGGCATGTGCGGAATGCCTTGGTGGTAGGTTGTACGTTGAGTGTTAGTGGCAATGCCAGAGATGCTAGTGGCGTGTTTGGCATGTGCCAATGGCGTGTGCGGAATGCCTTGGTGGTAGGTTGCACGGTTTGCAAGTTAGGCTACCAGCGTGGGTTTTGGCATGTGTCAATGGCACGTACGGCCAAGTTGGCCTAGGTTGCACGGCTTGCAAGTTAGGCTACCAACATGCGTGTTTGGCATGTGCCAATGGCATGCGCGGCCAATTTGGGTCACGGCCTGGTAAGAAAAGCTTCCAGCGAGCGTGTTGGCATGTGCCAATGGCATGCTCGGTCATTAGGGCCACGCCCTGGTGAGAAAAGTTACCAACGAGCGTGTTGGCATGTGCCAATGGCATGCTCGGCCATTAGGGCCACGCCTTGGTGAGAAAAGCTACCAGCGAGCGTGTTGGCATGTGCCAATGGCATGTGCCAATGGCATGCTCGGCCATTAGGGCCACGCCCTGGTGAGAAAAACTACCAGCGAGCGTGTTGGCATGTGCCAATGGCATGCTCGGCCATTAGGGCCATGCCCTGGTGAGAAAAGCTACCAGCGAGCGTGTTGGCATGTGCCAATGGCATGCTCGGCCATTAGGGCCACGACCTTGGTGAGAAAAGCTACCAACGAGCGTGTTGGCATGTGCCAATGGCATGCTCGGCCATTAGGGCCACGGCCTTGGTGAGAAAAGCTACCGGCGAGCGTGTTGGCATGTGCCAATGGCATGCTCAGCCATTAGGGCCACGCCCTGGTGAGAAAAGCTACCAGCGAGCGTGTTGGCATGTGCCAATGGCATGCTCGGCCATTAGGGCCACGGCCTTGGTGAGAAAAGCTACCAGCGAGCGTGTTGGCATGTGCCAATGGCATGTGCCAATTGCATGCTCGGCTATTAAGGCCACGCCCTGGTGAGAAAATCTACCAGCGAGCGTGCTGGCATGTGCCAATGGCATGCTCGGCCATTAGGGCCATGCCCTGGTGAGAAAAGCTACCAGCGAGCGTGTTGGCATGTGCCAATGGCATGCTCGGCCATTAGGGCCACGACCTTGGTGAGAAAAGCTACCAACGAGCGTGTTGGCATGTGCCAATGGCATGATCGGCCATTAGGGCCACGGCCTTGGTGAGAAAAGCTACCAGCGAGCGTGTTGGCATGTGCCAATGGCATGCTCACCATTAGGGCCACGCCCGGTGAGAAAAGCTACCCGGCGAGCGTGTTGGCATGTGCCAATGGCATGCTCGGCCATTAGGGCCACGGCCTTGGTGAGAAAAGCTACCAGCGAGCGTGTTGGCATGTGCCAATGGCATGCTCGGCCATTAGGGCCACGGCCTTGGTGAGAAAAGCTACCAGCGAGCGTGTTGGCATGTGCCAATGGCATGCGTGGCCAATTTGGTCTAGGTTGCACGGTTTGCAAGCCTAGGTGCGGGCGCTACTTTGGCATGGAGCGGCTAGGGCCAAGGTAAGGGTGTTTGGCTTGGCGTGGCGTGACCAGCATAGCTAGGGCCAAGGCAGAGCGTGTTTGGCATGGCGCGGCTAGCTTGAGCTAGGTGTGGCTGGCATGATTTGCCATTGGCACGGAGGTGCGGCTAGCATGGTTATCATGCTTTGGCGCGTTTGGTGTGACTAGCATAGCTAGGTCCAAGGCAGAGTGCGTTCGGCATGGCGCGGCTAGCTTGGGCTAGGTGTGGCTGGCATGATTTGCCATTGGCACGGAGGTGCGGCTAGCATGGTTGGCATGCTTTGGCGCGTTTTGGTGTTGCTGGCATGATTTGCCATTGGCACAGAGGTGCGGCTAGCTTGGGCTAGGTGTGGCTGGCATGATTTGCCATTGGCACGGAGGTGCGTCTAACATGTTTGGCATGCTTTGGCGTGTTTTGGTGTGGCTGGCATGATTTGCCATTGGCACAGAGGTGCGGCTAGCTTGGGCTAGGTATGGCTGGCATGATTTGCCATTGGCATGGAGGTGCGGCTAGCATGGTTGGCATGCTTTGGCGCGTTTGGTGTGGCTGGCATGATTTGCCATTGGCACAGAGGTGCGGCTAGCTTGGGCTAGGTGTGGCTGGCATGATTTGCCATTGGCACGGAGGTGCGGCTAGCATGGTTGGCATGCTTTGGCGCGCTTGGTGTGACTAGCATAGCTAGGGCCAAGGCAGAGTGCGTTTGGCATGGCGCGGCTAGCTTGGGCTAGGTGTGGCTGGCATGATTGCCATTGGCACGGAGGGGAATTAGGGTTTTGTTCGTTCTAACCCTAATTTGAAAAAATACCCCCTATTAATTACTGACTATATGCATTAAATGTTCTAATAAATGTGTCACCGGTGACATTAGGTTTTACCCTTTGTTTAAAAACCACCATCAATACCAGAATAGTTGGATTATCTTCTGAAAGAATATCAAGATTGATGTATGTATTGCTACAATTATCAAAATCAATACTTTCACCAAGAAGTGCAACACTTGATTTCTCGTCTTCATTAGAATCATAGTTGTCAGACATTTCATCAAGAGTTGCAGCAAGACCTTTGTTCCAAGTGTATTTTCTACGATTTGGGCACTCGTTTGCAAAATGACCAAATCCTTTACACTTAAAGCACTGAGGCATATCCTCGTCATCAGTTTCATCAATATCCCTATTTTTAGGAGGAACACGATTATGAGGTTTGACTGACGCCTTAGGCTTATCTCTGGAGAACCATTTACTTCTCTTCAGCAGAAGATCCCTAAACTGTCTTGTAATCATCGAGACTGATTTGTCAAGATCTTCATCTGATGAATAAGTCTCAGAGTGATCATCTTCAGAGATATACACTTTTTTACTTTTATCAAGTAATTTAGTGTCCTTTAGTGCTTTGAACGCAACATCCTTAGTCTTGGATGAATGTTCATGATCAAAGATCTTAAGCTTCCCAACCAGCGTATTTCTGGAGAGATTATCAAGGTTATTTCCCTCAACGATGGCATGCTTCTTAGAATCGTATCTGGATGGCAGCGATCTGAGAATTTTCATCACAATGCCCTTTTCAGGAATAGTCTTACCCAATGCAAAAGATGCATTAACAGTTTCAGACACTTTGTGATTAAACTCATCAAATGTTTCTTCATCTGCCATACGAAGGTTTTCCCAATCGGAATTAAGGTTTTGAAGCCTAGATTCCTTTTCAATGGTATTACCTTCAAAAACGATTTCTAAGATATCCCAAGCTTCTTGCGACTTAGTGCAGTTTGTCACATGGTGCTGAAGATTTGGGGTAATGGCATGTATGATGGCATTCAAACCGTCAGAATTTTGCTTTGCATCAAGTACCTTAGCAGGGGTGTATTCACCATTATTCTTGGGAACGTTTACATCACCAACTACCACGACGGGAGGATCATAGCCATTAACAACATATACCCATGATTGAAAATCACGCGCTTGAAGAAAAGCTCGCATAGCAATTTTCCACCATAAGTAATTAGAGCCATCGAAGACTGGTGGTACGTTAATAGAGATAGCACCTCTTTCCATAGAGTCAGATCACTACAAACACAGACTTATAAGGTCTTAAACGTGTTTTCCTGCTCTGATACCAATTGAAAAGGCGGGGGTCTAACAACCACACCCAATATTTCGCTTAGCAATCTGTATGGATGAACTCCAATATACTTTCTAGAGAATCAACTAGACAGTCAGACTCAATCTAGATAAAAAGTATATCAAAGAGTTTATATCTCAATCTCTCGATTTGATCTTTACTCAAGCAAATAGAAATCTGCGAGTCTTTATCAAAGAGAGATAACTTGGATGGTACCAAAGACCAATATCCAAGTGTCAATCAATTTAAATCAACAACCAAAAGGTCGGATATTCTAATTGATTAAACAACGCACAACATATGATATTTCAATTATATAAACAAATATAATGCGGAATAGAAATAACACAGACACCAGAATTTTGTTAACGAGGAAACCGCAAATGCAGATAAACCCCGAGACCTAGTCCAGATTGAACCCACATTGTATTAAGCCTCTACAAACTCTAGCCTACTCCAAATTAACTTCAGTCTGGACTGTAGTTGAACCCCAATCAATCTCACACTGATCCAAGGTACAATTATGCTCCTACGCCTCTGATCCCAGCAGGATGCTACGTACTTGATTCCCTTAGATGATCTCACCCACAACTAAGAGTTGCTACGACCCAAAGTCGAAGACTTTAATAAACAAATCTTTATCACACAAAAAAGTCTACAGAATAGATAAATCTGTCTCCCCCGAATAAACCTATGAGTTTTTTTTCCGTCTTTTTATAAATCAAGGCGAACAGGAACCAATCAATAACCCGGACTTATATTCCCGAAGAACAGCCTAGTATTATTGATCACCTCACAATAATCTTAATCGACGCAGCGAAAAAAGATATTGCGGAATCACAAACAATGAGACGAAGTGTTTGTGATTTCTTTTCTATATTGCCTATCGGAGATATAAATCTCAAGCCAATTATTTCAATTGTACTCGTACGATAGAAACAGCAAGATCAGATCACACAACTACAAGAAAGTAGTATCGGTTTAGCTTCACAATCCCAATGAAGTCTTTAAGTCGTTAACCTGATTTAGAAGAAGAAAACCAAAGGTTAAAGGAGAATCGACTCTAGCTTAGCAAACTAGTATCACACGTAAAGTGTGGGGATTCGGTTTCCTAGTTGCTAGAGTTCTCCCTTATATAGTCTTTCAAATCAGGGTTTGCAATAAATGTTAGCTTAGTAACAAAGCATTCAATATTCACCGTTAGATGAAAACCTGATTAGATTCAAGCTAATATTTCTCAACCATTGGATCGAAAACTTATCTTGTTACACACAAACAAAATGTTCAATTTTGGATTTATGAACCATACCCAAATATTAACATTTGTTGGTTCAACAATAGTCAACCAAATGGTTAGCCATATGATCACTCTCATATCAACCATCTTCTTCTTCACCATAACTAGTTCAAATGACTCAAATGAACTAGTTATAGAGTTATTCAATTGCTTAGATCTTATGTAACTACACAAGACACAATCGAAGCAAAAACGGCTTGATTCACTCGAATCGGTTCATGAACTTTATAGACACGGTTTGCAAAAGCATTCCTTAGTTTAAATAAACATTAGTTCAAGAACAAACGGTTTTAGATGTAACCTACTCAAGTTCGCGGACTGGGTTCGCGGACTTAAGCTCATGGAAGGAGTACACAAACTCCAGCATTCTCGGGTGAGAACTTCCACCAGTTCGCGGACTGAGTTCGCGGACTTGGCTTGCACCACTTCCATTTCTCTTGATCAACAAAGTTCGCAAACTTTGGTTCAAGGAATAAGGACTTATACATATATGTGTTTCCACAACAATGCTTATATCCTACCAATGGTTATGTAATCTAAACTCTCATTTCAATCATTGAAACATTCTCAGAGAACGTTATATAGTCGTTATTCACAGACCATTTTTCGTTAGAGTAATTTCCAAAGTGATTGAAACATATCATGACTTTCGTCACTAGGTAAAGATGAATTCGGTTAAAGCTGAAGCTTACCAACACATATTTCGAGAAATATATAGGTGATTTAAACTCGGCTCGAAATAGCAAATGTGTATAATAAAAGTCTATACGTCTAAACGACTTTTGTCTCAAGAGTAGGAGATAGAGTAAATATACTTTTGAGTGACAGATAAGTTCAAGTCTCCACATATCTTTTAGTCGATGAAGTTCCACCGGTTCCTCGAGTAGTCCTTCGTCTTGTATGATGATTACCATGGAGTTCTTGAGCTCAACTACACTTTTTATCCTAGTCCGAGACCTTTAGCTACATAGGCTAGAAATCAAGACTTATAGTTTTGATCACTATCATTGACAAACATGCTTGAGATAGCAACGCATGCGAGTGCGAGCGAGTAATGCTCTAACACTTTCTAAGTAGATGGCATTTTTTTCTTGACGATGAGGTATATGTTGGCTGAGTTGGGATTAGATTCCAACTAAATAGCTTGTTTAGTGTTTATCCTCTATCGTTCAGGAGTATCTATGAGTTGGAGTATCATTTTTCTTATTTTGCATATCATTTTAGGAATTTCCCACCTTGAAATTTACTTTGAATGACTAAAATTTAGATTGAGGACACTGTAAAGTTTAAGTGTGAGGGAGTATTTATGTAATTTTTATATAATTTGTAGAGTTTGATGCCTTTAGTTAAAAAAAAATATTACTTTATAAACTCCGAAATCTAGAAACTTGTGCCTTTAGGATGACATTACCAATATAAGTGGATGGAACCATCTTGGTTGGAGGAGTTGAGGAACCAATTAACTAAAAGGACGGACATAGCTCCTGTGTTAGAAAATAATATGATAGTTGTTACCATATCTCGGAATCGTCACCATATCACTTTCTGTTTTTATTTTTGCAAACTTTTTGTTTTTCTAAGTGATTTGGTGGGTCACTAACATCGAATTATTATTACTGCTAGGATGAAATAGAGTGATTGAGTTACTAAAAAAAAAACACCTGACCAATTAGACCAACTGGAGTATATAAAAAGAAAAAGAGAAAAAAAATAGAATGACACTTGGATAGGAATATGTGTGTGTTCTCCCTGTCTCCGTCGCCTAAACAAGCGTGGAACGCATGATCCACGGGAATTACCATGTAATCTGCTGACAAGAAGCATGCGCTTAGATCCAAAAGATCTGATCATGTTGTCAATTCAGAAAAAAAAAATGAAAAAAAAAAAGAATTAATTATTATTATTGTTTAATAAAATCGGTCTTTGGTTCCCTTATATATGCCAGCTGAGTTGATCTAGAATTAAGATTGTCGACTGCTGGTTCCCTTGTATATGCCTGTTGAGTTGATATTAGAATTCAGACCAGTATCTCAATCCATTAGGTCATAGGTTCATCTTGGTGGTGACCTTCAGACATATATGGGAAACGCCGTTCACTTTAGTCAATATTCGCAAACATCTATCTCTATATCCATCTTCTTAATCTATTCATATGTGATCGTGGTTAGTTAGATTCCGAGTATTGTGGTTTGTTCGACTTTCTGAGTAGAGCTTTGTTTATTTATATATGAATTGGATTTGCATCAAGGTACCTCCTCCTTTAGTCATTTTGGATTCGTTCATAGATTCTTCACATGTAGTTGGAATTTGGAGTAAAAGGTTTTGTAGGTACACCTCTTGTAAACCTTCACGAAACTAAAACTCGTCCACTAGGGACACCTAGAGGTTTAAAGACTTGTTATTTATGCTAAGAGTAACTGTAGCCTCGACGAAACGGAGTTGTTGTATTTTGGTTTTGTTTGATCGAGGACTAGCAAAGATTAAGTGTGGGGGAATTTGATAGGTGTCTAAAACACCTAATTCTAGTATCGATTTCACATGCTTTTCTTATTAGTTTCTCGTAAATTTGTATATTATGTTTGCTTTTATTTTTATTTAGGTACAATGACTTGAATTGCTAATAAAAAGAAGAAAAATCGTAAAAATGAGTCGCATCAAGAACCAGGAGGTGATGTCGTTTCTAGACAGATATCGAAGTCAGGGCTCAGGCCAATCGAGTCACCAGCCAAGCGAACCGTAAGGGTTAGAAACGGGAGGCCGACTCATGGGCGTAATACTGTTGGAGCTAGCTTGGACCAGCTGAAATGAAAGAGTGCGTCAGAAGCCCATTGAATTCGTTAGTGGAGTTTACCATCTGTGAGTCGCACATGTGCATTCAAGATGGAGAAAAATTAGGTCTCAGTTGAAACCCAAATTGAGCAGAGAAGCATTTTTTTCTTTTGTCACTAGTTAACGAGCAGAGATGGAGATTGAGCAAGCTTGTTGCTGCCATCCATGGGTATTTATCAGGGTTCAGAGTTCTTTTTACAGCCAACAAGGAGGAGGATTAAGTGTCTTCAAATCATGGGAGATTTTGGGCAGAATTACATGGAAGAAATGGGGGTTTGTTGCAATCATTGTTTCAGCTGCTGGACAAAGTGATTTTAGGGCAAATTCATGAATGGGAGATGAGCATAATTGAGAGATTTGTTGTCGTGAATTAAATGGGTCTTGGTGTTCAAATTTGTTCATGTTCTTGATCTGAAAATCAGGGAAGAAGGCACTACTGTGGTCTGATATTTGTGACTGATTTTGTACATCTACAAAGGGAAGAACTGAAGCTGTGTTCTGGTGGTTGTAGTTCAATTTGCAGGTCAATTTGGGTATCGAAATGGTGGTTGCTGTTTGGTGAAGATGTCAGTGGAATTGAGATTTTTTCATGAGTAGAAGTAATGGGTTTTTTTGAGAGCACTTCAACTTCAACAAGAACAAGGAGATGTGCCTGTGCTTTGGTGGTTTCGCAGCCGAGTTTGGAGCTGAACTGGGTTCGATTTGAGCTGATATTTCAGTTGTAAAATGTTGCTGCTATACAACTGAATGATGGACTGTTTACATGGATTCGAATTGGATGATTATTGACAGCGGTGTGGCTCAAGTTTGTAAGGGTTTGGTCAAGTTTTTGTCAGGCGAAGGAGCTGGTGTTGCTGCTACAGTCGGATGCAGAGCTATTGAATGAAGAGAAGTTAACGCAAGCAAGGAATGAGGCTGGAATGACCAAGTCTGGGATTGATTTTGGTTGTATGTTTAGCTGAAGTTCAGTCTTAAGATATGTATTGTTGCTATGGTTCTTTGCAGCTATTTTCCAAGGATGCTGGTGAATCTTTACATAGAGTCAGAGCAGGAGATATAACAACAGGAAGTAGATATGATGGCAGTCTACGGCGTGTACTGCTGGGATGATTTGCGGTTGTGTTTGAGGACTCGGGGCGTGGTTTAGAAACCTGAGATGAACAAGGATAAGGAGGTTTATGGCACAGATATCATGGGTTTGTATATGGCAGCAAAGTTACTGGAATTTTGTGGAGTTTGGGTCGAGTATTGGGCTGCATTTCAGCCGACAAAACAATGAGGAAACTGAACTAATGTTGCTAGTTAGCCATGGTTCATGGCAGAGGTGGTTTAGCTTAACTTTGGTGGGGGTTCTGAGCTTACTTTGATGTCGGTAGGTCAGTGAAAGAAGGTGACTCTCTGTAGCTGGCTGCCGCGAGCCTATGGGGCTATGTGTGAAGGGTCCTGGCGCTGGCTCGTGGGTGTTTCTGTCAATAACATGAAAAGAAGATTTGGGTCCGTTAGTTTATGATATTGGAGGAGAAGAAAATATATATATATAGGCGTAGAAATATAGCAGAAAAAAACTACCTTTTGATCACGAGAGAAGAAGTTGTCACCTGTTCTACACAGCAGGGACCTGTTTGCTGTTTGGGTTTAATCTCAACTTATCTTTTCCTTTTTGAACAATTTTAAGCCGTATATTTTATTGTGAAGAACTTATGACTATGAGTAGATAAGTTATCCTTTGATTGAGGGTGATTTTAAAGCCCGAAATATGAACATACAATTGATATGAAATAACTTGTTCTCTTGCACTTATTCTCATTATTGTTTGATTTCTACCATGCTAATAATGCTTATGGGTTATTTGTTGATTGTTTAAGTTCGAAATTGAATAGTCAATTCATAATCTTATTGCTAGTTAAGAATTTCTTCGACCCGTAATTGTCTAGAAACTATAAACACAAGTAGCGATATATGGGTATTGATGTAGGACTTTGTTAAGTACCCATATGTAGAAATTGACACTAGTAGGTGATTCATGCTTTTGAATTCATCACTAGGAAAAATCTTATCTCACAAAACTTAGAGCACTTGCTTAAATCATACCTAGTAAGCGTACCTCTAGGAAACTTGACAAGTAGAAACCGGTAGTCGAGCGCTTCCGTGTCCGGTGAGCTTAGGAGATAACAACGGGATAGTTGAGCATACTAACTATCCTAGGGTTGTTAGTAACGAGATAATGCGAAGAACATAGTTATATGACACTTTGGTTTATATTTTATGGCTGAGAATGAATCCTTAATCAATTCCATCTCATATTTGAATACAATCTTATAATTTTTCAGAATTTTACTTCACAAAGCTAAGAGTATTTGCATAACAACTTTTGCTTCATACCTCCCTTGGGACGAATCTGTTTTCATTATATTACTTGCTAGTGTAAAGAGATGTAGAAAATATTATTTGAGAGTTGATACCTCGTCAGAGTGGGTTAGTGGTAATTATTCCATAGTTTTTCGTTGCTAATCATGTTTAGTAGTCACTGTGTGTGCCACACGTGCTGCTGGCTTAGGTTTGTTTATATTCCTATAGTTCTGCGGATTGATGTTCATTATGAAAATTAATCAGTAAAGTTATCTTTTCCCTCTCAAATTATGTTCTCCCCAATCCAATCTCTATCCTTAGAGATTTTGAGTTGTTTCCGTGTTAATTTGTAAGGCATGTCCTTACAACGTGTAGTCTAGTTATTTGGCAATTGTTGCCTGTTAGGATTAGAACACGTGTTCGGCTATGATGGGTTAGTCATTAGGGTTATCACCCAATCATCAGCTTATTTAAGTTGTAATGAACCCTGTTTTAGGGTAAGTATGAGTTAATGAAGTATTAAGTGGCTGCTGCGGCAGAGTTACTATTATCCGATTAATTTTCGTTCAATTTCGGTTGATTTCACTCTCAATCGCACTAAGAACATTACACAATCAAAGTTTCAACAACCGTTAGTCAATCAAATCAATCGAAAACTAATAACACTGCAATTATCTAGTTTCCCACCAACGGTACTCGTAGGGCTTCTTGATCCCACATAAGAGATTTCACCTAATTATGATACTTTCCTTTCCGAATAGACGGCACCACCAGAAACAACAAGAAATGAAGTTTGCCGGGTCTTAATTAGGATGGTTTGCTAGAAATGCAAACTTAGGTATTTATAGACCAAGGATGTTTGAACACCAAGGAATTTCCAAAACCGAAGATATTCTCAAGATATGCAATGAATGCCAAATTCGGTTTTCCTAATTACAATAAATGTTTGTCCAAAATTTCTGAAATCTCTCAATAGATTGAGAAGGGAGTTTCCCACTATTTTGTGCCTTCATTTGGTTCAACTCAATAGCCATGGAGCCCATTTGTGTTTGCAACTCCTTGATAGCACTCTTAGTTTCTTGTTGACTCTCTTTAAACATGGTAGAAATGCCTTGCATCATTGTTTGAAGCTTTGAATCAATATCGGAACCTTGATTTTGCATTGATTGTTGTGCTTGTGGTTGCTGAAATTGTTGTCTCGGCTAGAATTGTTGTTGTTGAGGTTGAAATCCACTTGAAAAGTTAAAGGTAGGTTGTTGAACCGCTCCTTGCTTGTTGGCATAGCTAAAATTGGGGTGATCTCTCCATCCCGGATTGTAAGTGTTAGAGTAGGGATCATACCGTCTTTGTTGATTTGGAAAGATCGCATTAGCTTGCTCGTCCTCATAAGTTTGAGAGGAACTTGGTATTACCGCTGCTTCAACTTGTTGCATCATTGCCGACATGTTACCCATTTGTTGACGAAGTTCCTCAACCTCGCTCACTTCATTCACCCTTCTTAGAAAAACATCCGACCCACGACTCAAGAATTGTTGGGAGTTCGCTGCCATATTTTCAATTAACTCTCTAGATTGTGCCACCGTTTTGCTAACTAGTGCACCACCACCCGCAGCGTCAATAAGATTCCTATCACTTGATTGGAGTCCTTCATAGAAGTATTGGATGATCATAGCGTCACTGAATTGGTGGTGAGGACAGCTTGCCACCAATCTCTTGTATCGTTCCCAACATTCATATAAGGATTCTCCCACATTTTGCTTCATCCCACAAATCTCCTTGCGAATTTGAGTGGCCTTGGATGCAGGAAAATATCTCTCTAAAAAGAGTTTCTTCAACCCATTCCATGTTGTGACACTTCCGGGAGGTAAATAGTACAACCAATCCTTAGCACTATCCATTAAAGAGAAACGGAAAACTTTCAACATTGCACCATCCACCTCAACATCCGCTGGAAGCATGGCCATGACAATGGTGTGGAAGTCCATAAGATGTTTGTTTGGGTCTTCATTCACCATGCCATGGAATTTTGGTAATTCTCTAAGCAACCCCGGCTTTATCTCAAAAGTAGAGTTCGTTTGAATACACCCCCTGTTGTGTATCAAGCCTATGAGAAGCCAAGTCCTTGAGTGAACGATTTGCATCACCCATTGCTTCTTCTTCTTCAACTTGTGGTTCGTCTACGATTGGAACCTCTTGTTCTCCTTCTATTTGTAACTCTTCTTCCACTTTTAACTCTAGATTTTCTGTTGTGTCTTGACTTGGTTGGAGTATTGTGCCTCTTCGAGTAGCTATCCCGCACCTTGGATAATTCCAATCTTTAGAAGCCAGGGATTAGATACCTGAAAACAATTCTCCCAAATAAGTGAGAAACAAGACAAGAACCGAAAAGCAAAGATAAAAGAAGAAATTGTAAAAAGAAACTAAAAACTTAATAACAAGCCGTATGCCTCCCCGGCAATGGCGCCAAAATTTGATCGGTTGTCAATCCGTCAAAAATAATTTCACTTTCTTACTCACTAAATTTAAATGAAGTACAAAGTAAGGAAGAGTTCGTATCCACAGAGAGGCAATTGTTGTTATGCGATTTTCAGTTTCTAAGGTAACCAAGGGGGGATGTTTGTTGTTTTAGCGAAATACTAAAGTAAAAATAAAATAAAGCAAGGCAAATAGTTGGAATAATCAATAAGGAGAAGTTATTGGTCACGGGATAGTATCATTCACAAACATGTATTTTCATCAATGATTAGAATTGGTATTTTAATCTCTCATCTACTAATAGTCCTAGGATACCTTGATCGCAAGTATATCCCGCTAATTCCCTGTTTTCATCACAACCACATTAAAAGATGCATATGTGAGTTCTTCCTAGAAAGCAACCTAAAGTGTAAAAGCACAATTAGATTTAACTCCCTAAAAGCAATAAGTTCTATGGAATAAGACTAATCAATGCAAACGAATGTGTAAAAGCACTAAACGTTTTAACAAAAGTTATGATTCACTTGTGACTAGTAGGATATATCACTACAAGCACTACCCACAATTATGCTACTTAGAATCAGAGATAAACAACTTTTTCGTATTGAAAACCCTAATATAGCTCTAGAGATGAATGTAAATCGGATTGATTCCGGACTCAACCAAACAAACTATCAAATCATATAACTCTATTAATTGTGAATCACAAACAATAAAATATTGAGACAAAACTAATTCATTGAATCATATAACATATTGAGAAATCAACTTTATCCCTTAACCAATAATATGTGTTTAGCTACTCATAGCTATGGAGTTCATCATAATAATATTAATTGAAAAGAAGAAGATGAACAAAAGCAAACCCTAGAAGCGTAAACAAAACCGGCTCTCCAAAGTTCCAAGAAAAATATATGTCATCTTTCAAAGTTGTAGAAGTATTTCCTTTAAATAGCTCTCTTGTTTCCAAAATTAGGTCTAGCCTTCAAAGTCCATTAGATAAAAATCCACCAAGCCCATAAGAGAGAGAAACCCATGTAGAAAATATGTCCAAAAATACGTCGCCGGAAAACTGGCATTATGGCCGGAAATCGGCCGGAATCCGGCACCGGAAAGTATCTCAGGTGACCGGCAAAGTCCACCCGGTCACCAGTCAACGAGTCAACTCGGTCAACTCGTTCAAGGTCAGACCGAGTCAATTCACTGAGTCAGGGAGAGTCAGTGAGTCAGATGAGCCAGGTCTGAGTTAGAGGCTAACTCACCTCATTCAGTTCTAGCCCTCTAGCCAAATAACAGGCCTGAGATTGCTGCACAATCCTTGTGCTTCACCACCTCAGTCACAGCCATGATGGCCCTGCATTGCCACTCACAAACCAACAGCCTAACTCACTGCTAAATTGCTCCATCACCAACTCTGTAACTCCATAGTAAATCATTACCACCAACAACATTTTAGGTTCTTTTAATCTCCTCCACTGAGTATTTCATGCCAGTCTTCTTCACATTGCAGTTGCAACCCCTGCAACTCTTTCCTTGGTCCAACAACCACACCATCTGCACCATTTGAGCTTCAGTAATCTTACCAGACCCACAACTCCATCATCTTCCATGATTCAACCATTACAAGCAACATCAGTTCCTGGTAAACAAACCCATCTCTCCAATTCATCAATCACCTTGTGCTCAATTCACCGTCAGAGTTCCATCACTTAAACTACTATGAACTGCGAGCATCAACAACCCAATAACTCCAGCTGCATTGCATAACTCCCATCTTATTCCGAGCACATCCACCAGCAACACCTGCAATTCTCCATTACAGTTTGCTTTCCCTGGCTGAAGCAACAACATCATCAATACCCAGTTTCGCAATTAACCTCAACAACACTGCCTGCAGTCCACAACATCGACTAACTCAGACAATCACCCATTTCATCTTTGCCTCAACCCCCATCTGCAATTCTGTCCACTCTGCCTGTCATTTATCACCATCAAATGCAACTAGACACCATCTACGACCCTGCTCAATTGCAACTTGCTCTTGCACAAAACCATTAGATTCATGCCTTCCACCTAACATACATCTAGTCACCACATTCCAATCAAAAACACCAACTGTAATTTCACACTCCACTATTCATCCAAACTCCATCCTAGCATAACCTGCAATACTCATTTTCTGAAGCTTCTTTTCATATGAGCAGCTCCATCTTCAAGCCAAGACTTGAATCGCCTTCTTAAGTTCAATTTGCTTCAAACACCACCCGCAACTCCCATGTTCAGCTCATTAACACCACAACCTGCAATTTCCATTTCCTCCAATCTTCCATTGCCTGCAAATACACAAGCCTAGCACTACCCATTCTGTCTCAATGCCTTCACTGTCTCAGTCTTGTACTCAAAATCTCAATTGCAACCAACACCAAAAGCTCCCTGACTGCAACACAACACTGAACTGCAGCTTCACCTTGGCTCAGTTCCTGTTCTACCAGAAAATGCAGCATCAACACAACAGCAACTGTTCAACATCTTCTGAGTCTCAGAAGATCACCCAGAACTCTTTCCAACCATAACCACAGTCCACAGATTCATCTTAATAACACCTTCAATTTCATGCTCATCACAGTAGCAGATCCCCTTCTTCCATCACCAGAACCCATTTACATCAACTAATTCTCAACTTTGAATCACCATTTCCATCAAACCCTCGCCTGAACCGAACCCTAACTTCATTAACAACAATAGCAACATCAGAAGTTGTAATTCCTATTCATCTTGTTCTTGACTGCAACAAATTCAAAACCCCCATCAGTTTCTTCAATTATCAATCCGAATACTCATCCAATCTCATAACTCAGAACCCTGGCAACAATTCTTTATGACGTATCACTTCCATTGATAACAAATCGAACCCTTCAAAAACACCACAGATTTTTCCATCGATCTCTCTTCTCTGAAGTCCAGACAAACATCAAACCCCAAATTTCATAAGCCTCATAGTCATTTATCATCACTCAATACATAGGAGTAGGGTTTCAGACAACCATTTCTGCCTCTCATTCATTTCAGGTGGAGAAGTAATGATCGAGAGAAAACATTTCTCTCGATTTAGGTTTAGGTGTAGGAAAATGAAGGTGGATACAGCCACCCAGGTCTGGCAGATAAGGGGTTACCCAGAAATGACTCTAGGCAGCCAGAAATAGGAAAAGGGCCTCCCAGTTCTTGCATGGCGTGTCGGTTTCGCGGAATCGACTGCCTATTCACTACTTTGCTCCACCGTAGCTAGCTTCGCTCGCCTGTGAATTGGTCTTTTCGCTCTCTTTTTCGCTTTAAATGGGTGATTTCTTCTCCTTTTGCTCGGTGACTCCATCGCACCTATAAAACTCAAAAGCAAACATAAGATACATAATTCACACGAAAAATAGCAAAGAAAGCATAAACTCTAGATAGTAAATACGGTGTATTCTACACCTATCAAATTCCCCCACACTTCGACTTTGCTAGTCCTCGAGCAAATCAAACAAAAACAATTCTAAAAGATACATACAACTCCGCGTTGTCGAGGCTACGGTCACTTTTAGCATAAATAACAAGCCTTTAAACCCCTAGGTGTCCCTAGTGGACGAGTTATAGTCTCGTGAGGGTTTACTAGAGATATACCCACAAAACCTATATTTCCAACTTACTAGTTCTCCGAAATAATAGCATCCAACGCGCTAAGAAGACATAGAGATTATGCACACTAGTCATAAGAAGTTAGACACATAAATGATCACAATCTCATCCTTAAAAGTTGAGAGAGAAATAACCATCCCTTCTCGACAAAAATTCGGGTTCGGAGTGATCGAAAGTCTCGACTCTGCCTCACAAGAAAGGGTTTTATGATATTGCTCTCAATAATAAACTTGACTTTTTATGGGTCACACATGTGTCCGGGTAGGAATGAAGAGAGAATCTGCGACACGTTGAATGGTAGGAAGGTAAAACCCTCAGAAGTATTTTGAAAACCCACATCTTTTATAATTTTTGAAAACCCATTTTTCGACGATCTCTTCGAAAGGAAATCAACCATTTAACGAAGGTGGGAATATGCTTACTTACCTCGTTATCCGTTCGGCGTGCAGCTAGCACCACTCTCACAGCATCCATAGAAACGTCTTCGGTCTTCAATCGGTGTCTTCATCTTCGTCTTCGGTCTTCAACTCTTGATCATAACTCTCGAACTTCGTAGAATCTCGACAATATGACTCTTTTCCTCAAATTCCTTGTTGCTTGAAACTTCATTATGGATATATTCCTTCTTTCCATTGGCTTTAAAGAATACAAAACTAAAAAACGAACTATACAAACCCAAAATATATTTTTTTCTTTTTTTTTTCTATTTTTTTTTCTTCTTTTTTTTTAAATAAGAAATAAAACAAATACAAAATAAAAACAATATAAAACAATAAAACTAGTAATGAACCTAAAGATTTTCTCTTGTCTTTTTTTTTTTTTTAAGACAAGAGAAAGTAAAATACAAATAAAATAAAAAAAACTTAAGTACAAAGGCCATGGTGTAAGTACTTTACCGCTTGATTCTTCACAACTTATATGTCTTGATATCATAAACTTCTCGACCTCTCATCTTGATAATTTTCACTCTTGTACAATAGTCTTCAACTTATAAAAATTCTGCTCCTTGTTTTGTTGCTTTACTCGAATCTGAAATCTGCTCATTTCTGTACCGTTGCTTGTAAACCTCGAACGTGTTCAACTTTCCTTCAAATTTGTGATGCTCCTCTTGTTGATGATGATGGTGTTTCTATGGACCTGTTGGTGTAGAGAGAGATAAGGTGGATGGTGCTAACTGCGAACAAGATTACAAGTGGTATGTAAGTTAGCAATTCGATGTCACCATCATAGTCGATAAAAATAGCACTCAAGAGATCAAAATAGTGCTTCTATGGTGGGAGGTTGGGCAGCTCACCATTCTGCCCGGAATTTACGTACGGTGACACACACTTTAAAAGCACAAATTTAGACAGGTACAAAGAATTGAAGGTCGGTGCCTCACATTATGTAACATGGTTAGTCTCCACTATAGGGGATCACTACTCTAATACCGAATTAAGTCTGCACCTTATTTGCCACTGGCATGGTTAAATCCAACTTTAACTCTCATACAATTAAGAAACCCGATCATGTTCTCTGTCATCTCTAAGTTCAGTCACTAGTATGAGATTCTCGATGTAATCTTAGCGACATGTATACTATGTGACTCTAAACTAACCATAAGTTGGAGTTTTCTTATTCACTAGTTTTCACAAAAGTTGAAAATTTTCAAAAATTTACAACGCAAATGCTTAACCACTCCCCCACACTTAAACTTTACATTGTCCTCAATGTAATTGAATCGTCCAAAGTAAGTCAAGGTGGGAAATTCTAACAAAAAAAATCAGAAAAGACAAGACAAGAAAATCTAAAAAACAAGACAAGAAATAAATACAAGACAAGAAATACTCATCCGATGGGTTGCCTCCCATTTAGCGCTTGGTTTAAAGTCGTCAGCCCGACTATCTCCTTGCTTTCTATGACTCCTCCGGAGGAGTACATCCACAAAGTTAACTCCTTCCACCACTTCGGAAGTGAAATTCTCATAATATGGTTTCAACCGGTGCCCATTAACTTTAAGTTCTTTCCCTGTAGCTATGCTACACAATTTCCCTTGCACCATGAGAAAACACATTAGTAACAATAAAAGGTCCGATCCATCGTGACCTTAATTTACCCGGAAATAAATGCAAGCGATAATTAAACAAAAGCACTTTCTGCCCTATGCAAAATTGTTTTCTAGAAATCATGTTATCATGAAATGCCTTCGTCTTTTCCTTATAAATGCGCGAGCTTTCAAATGCATCATTGCGAAGCTCCTCTAGCTCTTGGAGTTGTAACTTCCTTTGCTTTCCAGCCCCATCCATCTCCATGTTGCATTGTTTAATAGCCCAAAACGCCTTATGCTCAATTTCCACGGGTAAATGACAAGGTTTACCATACACAAGCCTAAAAGGAGACATCCCAATAGGTGTTTTATATGCGGTTCTATACGCCCACAAAGCATCATTAAGTCGCATGCTCCAATCTTTCCTTGTTGGGTTCACCGTCTTTTCTAGAATTGATTTCACCTCCCGATTAGACACCTCGGCTTGTCCATTTGTTTGGGGATGATAAGGTGTTGCAATCTTGTGCGACACATTGTACTTCGTCAACAAGCTTTGTAAAATCCTGTTTTTAAAGTGAGAACCCCCATCGCTAATTATGGCTCTTGGAATTCCAAACCTTGCAAAAATATGAGCTTGCACAAAATCTGAAACCACTTTAGAATCATTAGTTGGGGTGGCTTTAGCTTCCACCCATTTCGAGACATAACCAACCGCAAGTAAGATATAAAAATTCCCATGGGAGTTGACAAAAGGCCCCATAAAATCAATACCCCATACATCAAAAACTTCAATAAATTGAATAAAAGTTTATGGCATTTGATTTCGGGCACCTAGATTGCCGGTTCTTTGGCACCTATCACAAGTTGTACAAAATATATGTGCATCCTTAAACAAAGTTGGCCAATAAAAACCACTTTCTAGTACCTTGTGAGCGGTTCTCTTACTCCCAAAATGTCCTCATAAGCATAAGAGTGACAAAAAGACAAGATAGAATTAAATTGATTTCGGGAACACACCTTCGTATTACTTGGTCACTACCATGTTTCCACAAGTATGGATCATCCCATATGTATTGGTTCCCTAACCTCTTAAGTTTGTCCCTCTCAGCACGGGACAAGTTCTTTGGGATTTGTTTAGAAACTAAGTAATTGACAATATCGGCATACCATGGTTCTCCAAAGGCAATTGAGAATAGTTGCTCATCCGGGAACTTTCACGCAACGGGATAGTCTCCTTGTCCACAGCAAGTCGGCTCAAGTGATCCGCAACGGTGTTCTCAATTCCTTTCTTGTCTTTGATTTCAATATAAAACTCTTGCAAGAGTAAAATCCACCGTATGAGCCTCGGTTTCGCCTCTTTCTTTGTAAGCAAGTACTTAAGCGTTGCATGATCAGAAAAGACAACAACTTTTGTACCAATTAGATAAGAGCGAAACTTTTCTAAAGCAAAAACAATGGCTAATAACTCTTTTTCAGTGGTTGTGTAGTTTTGTTGGGCCTCATTTAACGTTCTAGAAGCATAATAAATAGCATGAGGAAGCTTCCCCACACGTTGCCCAAGCACCGCACCAACCGCATAGTCACTTGCATCACACATGAGCTCAAAAGACTTGCTCCAATCCGGTGGTTTAATGATAGGGGCTGAAATCAAAAGTTCTTTCAAACGATTGAATGCCGCCATACATTTTTCATCAAAGTTAAAAACCACATCTTTTTGCAATAAATTACAAAGTGGTGATGCTATCTTGGAAAAGTCCTTGATGAATCTACGATAGAAACCTGCATGACCAAGAAAAGAACGTATCTCCCTCACCGTAGTGGGAGGGGTTAGAGCACGAATAAAGTCTATCTTAGATTTATCGACTTCCAAGCCTTTAGAAGATATTATATGGCCTAAAACTATGCCATGAGTTACCATGAAATGGCACTTCTCCCAATTTAGCACAAGATTTGTTTCAACACATCGTTCAAGGATTAGAGACAAATTGTTCAAGCAAAGGTCAAATGAATCACCAAAGACTTTAAAGTCATCCATGAACACTTCGATTATGTTTTCAACATATTCCGAAAAGATACTTACCATACACCTTTGAAAAGTAGCTGGAGCATTGCATAAGCCAAAAGGCATCCTTCTATAAGCAAAAGTACCGAAAGGACAAGTGAAAGTGGTTTTCTCTTGGTCCTCCGGCGCTATCTGTCGATTATAACTTGAATAGCCATCAAGAAAGCAATAATAAGAGTGCCCAGCTAAACGTTCAAGCATTTGATCAATAAAAGGTAAAGGAAAGTGATCTTTTCTAGTAGTGGCATTCAATTTTCTATAATCAATACAAACCCTCCAACCGGTTTGCACACGAGTTGGGACAAGTTCATTCTTATCATTCTCCACCACTGTCACACTGATTTCTTTGGTACTACTTGTCTCAGGGCTTACCCACTTACTATCGGATATGGGGTAGATAACACCCACTTCCAAAAGCTTGAGTATTTCCTTTTTCACCACTTCCATCATGGGAGGATTCAAACGACGTTGCGCTTCCCTTGTAGGCTTTGCATCGTCCTCCAAACGAATTTTGTGCATACAAACGGCGGGGCTTATACCCTTGATATCGGCAATTGTCCATCTTATGGCCGTCTTGTACTTCCTTAGCACCCTTAGAATTTTTTGCTCCTGTAAATCATTAAGCTCATTAGAAACAATAACATGTAACTCTTCATTATCACCCAAGTACAAGTACTTTAGGTGGTCGGGAAGAGGTTTCAATTCTAACTTTGGAGATTTAACAATTGAAGGTACAAGCTTTTCATCACTGCATGGTAAAGAAATAAAAGAGATATTATGAGTTTCCGGGCATACTTGTAGTGAATTAAGATCACCAAGGGTTTCCTTGACTTCATTACCACACTCTACACCATTATCCATGGATGTAGTTAACACGGTTTCCAAAGCATCATCACCATTTAATTCAAACATTTGTTGTGCCAATGTATCCATAACATCAATGGAGAAACAAGAGTGGACATCACTAGGATATCTCATCGTCTCGAAAATGTTGAAACGTATTGTTTCTCCATCAAACTCCATGGTTAGCGTTCCTTTGTCCACATCAATTATGGTTTTCGCCGTTTTCATGAAGGGACGCCCAAGTAGCAATGGAAGAGATGAGTCCGGTGAACCTTCATCCATCTCTAACACACAAAAGTCAGCTGGAAATACAAGTTGATTAACCTGCACAAGAACATCCTCAACAATACCCATTGGGTAGACATTAGAGCGATCGGCTAATTGCAATACAATTTCAGCCTTTTTAAGAGGACCAAGATCAAGTGAATTATACATTGACGCATGCATAACATTAACGGATGCACCTAAATCCAACATAGCTTTGTTAAATGTTGTGTTACCAATTGTGACGGGAATGTCAAAACTACCGGGATCCTTGCACTTAAGTGGGAGTTTGTGTTGTAAGATTGCCGAAGCATTCTCCCCCACACTAAGCACTTCATTACCTTTGAGACTTTGTTTGTTGGTACACAAGTCCTTCAACACCTTTGCATACTTTGGAACTTGCTTGATAGCATCAATGAGTGGCATGTTCACATGGATCTTTTTAAGAACGTCTAAAATCTCCTTTTCTAGTTCCGCCTTCTTAGAACTTGCAAATCTGCGAGGAAAAGGTAAAGGAGGAACATAAGTAGAAACCGGAGTTTTAGAGTTAGGAATAGGTACCTCAGAAGTTTGGGGGGAATCCTCATTATTCTCCTCCAAAACAGGTTCCTTGGGTGTTTCCACCTTGCCCGAATCAGTAACTTCGGGTTGCACAAGTTGTGTACCACTTCTCAACGTAATAGCATTGACACCCTCTTTTGGGTTAATAGGTTGAGAAGGGAGTTTCCCACTATTTTGTGCCTTCAATTGGTTCAACTCAATAGCCATGGAGCCCATTTGTGTTTGCAACTCCTTGATAGCACTCTTAGTTTCTTGTTGACTCTCTTTAAACATGGTAGAAATGCCTTGCATCATTGTTTGATGCTTTGAATCAATATCGGAACCTTGATTTTGCATTGATTGTTGTGCTTGTGGTTCTTTGAAATTGTTGTCTCATTTGGAATTGTTGTTGTTGAGGTTGAAATCCACTTGAAAAGTTAAAGGTAGGTTGTTGAACCGCTCCTTGCTTGTTGGCATAGCTAAAATTGGGGTGATCTCTCCATCCCGGATTGTAAGTGTTAGAGTAGGGATCATACCGTCTTTGATGATTTGGAAAGATCGCATTAGCTTGCTCGTCCTCATAAGTTTGAGAGGAACTTGGTATTACCGCTGCTGCAACTTGTTGCATCATTGACGACATGTTACCCATTTGTTGACGAAGTTCCTCAACCTCGCTCACTTCATTCACCCTTCTTAGAATCACATCCGACTCACGACTCAAGAATTGTTGGGAGTTCGCTGCCATATTTTCAATTAACTCTCTAGCTTGTGCCACCGTTTTGCTAACTAGTGCACCACCACCCGCAGCGTCAATAAGATTCCTATCACTTGATTGGAGTCCTTCATAGAAGTATTTGATGATCATAGCGTCACTGAATTGGTGGTGAGGACAGCTTGCCACCAATCTCTTGTATCGTTCTCAACATTCATATAAGGATTCTCCCACATTTTGCTTCATCCCACAAATCTCCTTGCGAATTTGAGTGGCCTTGGATGCAGGAAAATATCTCTCTAAAAAGAGTTTCTTCAACCCATTCCATGTTGTGACACTTCCGGGAGGTAAATAGTATAACCAATCCTTAGCACTATCCATTAAAGAGAAACGGAAAACTTTCAACATTGCACCATCCGCCTCAACATCCGCTGGAAGCATGGCCATGAAAATGGTGTGGAAGTCCATAAGATGTTTGTTTGGGTCTTCATTCACCATGCCATGGAATTTTGGTAATTCTCTAAGCAACCCCGACTTTATCTCAAAAGTAGAGTTCGTTTGAATACACCCATGTTGTGTATCAAGCCTATGAGAAGCCAAGTCCTTGAGTGAACGATTTGCATCACCCATTGCTTCTTATTCTTCAACTTGTGGTTCGTCTACGATTGGAACCTCTTGTTCTCCTTCTATTTGTAACTCTTCTTCCACTTTTAACTCTAGATTTTCTGTTGTGTCTTGACTTGGTTGGAGTATTGTGCCTCTTTGAGTAGCTATCCCGCACCTTGGATAATTCCAATCTTTAGAAGCCAGGGATTAGATACCTGAAAACAATTCTCCCAAGTGAGAAACAAGACAAGAACCGAAAAGCAAAGATAAAAGCAGAAATTGTAAAAAGAAACTAAAAACTTAATAACAAGCCGTATGCCTCCCCGGCAACGGCGCCAAAATTTGATCGGTTGTCAATCCGTCAAAAATAATTTCACTTTCTTACTCACTAAATTTAAATGAAGTACAAAGTAATGAAGAGTTCGTATCCACAGAGAGGCAATTGTTGTTATGCGATTTTCAGTTTCTAAGGTAACCAAGGGGGGATGTTTGTTGTTTTAGCGAAATACTAAAGTAAAAATAAAATAAAGCAAGGCAAATAGTTGGAATAATCAATAAGGAGAAGATATTGGTCACGGGATAGTATCATTCACAAACATGTATTTTCATCAATGATTAGAATTGGTATTTTAATCTCTCATCTAC
Organism: Papaver armeniacum; assembly: GCA_023531295.1. Lineage (NCBI taxonomy): Eukaryota > Viridiplantae > Streptophyta > Magnoliopsida > Ranunculales > Papaveraceae > Papaver > Papaver armeniacum. The sequence goes on from JAJJWW010007104.1 coordinate 105,037, forward strand.
TAATAGTCCTAGGATACCTTGATCGCAAGTATATCCCGCTAATTCCCTGTTTTCATCACAACCACATTAAAAGATGCATATGTGAGTTCTTCCTAGAAAGCAACCTAAAGTGTAAAAGCACAATTAGATTTAACTCCCTAAAAGCAATAAGTTCTATGGAATAAGACTAATCAATGCAAACGAATGTGTAAAAGCACTAAACGTTTTAACAAAAGTTATGATTCACTTGTGACTAGTAGGATATATCACTACAAGCACTACCCACAATTATGCTACTTAGAATCAGGGATAAACAACTTTTTCGTATTGAAAACCCTAATATAGCTCTAGAGATGAATGTAAATCGGATTGATTCCGGACTCAACCAAACAAACTATCAAATCATATAACTCTATTAATTGTGAATCACAAACAATAAAATATTGAGACAAAACTAATTCATTGAATCATATAACATATTGAGAAATCAACTTTATCCCTTAACCAATAATATGTGTTTAGCTACTCATAGCTATGGAGTTCATCATAATAATATTAATTGAAAAGAAGAAGATGAACAAAAGCAAACCCTAGAAGCGTAAACAAAACCGGCTCTCCAAAGTTCCAAGAAAAATATATGTCATCTTTCAAAGTTGTAGAAGTCTTTCCTTTAAATAGCTCTCTTGTTTCCAAAATTAGGTCTAGCCTTCAAAGTCCATTAGATAAAAATCCACCAAGCCCATAAGAGAGAGAAACCCATGTAGAAAATATGTCCAAAAATACGTCGCCGGAAAACTGTTATTATGACCGGATTCTGGTGCCGGAATCCGGCACCAGAAAGTATCTCAGGTGACCGGCAAAGTCCACCCGGTCACCAGTCAACGAGTCAACTCGGTCAACTCGTTCAAGGTCAGACCGAGTCAATTCACTGAGTCAGGGAGAGTCAGTGAGTCAGATGAGTCAGGTCTGAGTTAGAGGCTAACTCAGCTGATTCGGTTCTAGCCCTCTAGCCAAATAACATGCCTGAGCTTGCTGCACAATCCTTGTGCTTCACCACCTCAGTCACAGCCATGATGGCCCTGCATTGCCACTCACAAACCAACGACCTAACTCTTGCTAAATTGCTCCATCACCAACTCGTAACTCCATAGTAAATCATTACCACCAACAACATTTTAGGTTCTTTTAATCTCCTCCACTGAGTATTTCATGCCAGTCTTCTCCACATTGCAGTTACAACCCCGAAACTCTTTCCTTGGTCCAATGACCACACCATCTCGCACCATTTGAGCTTGAGTAATCTTACAGACCCACAACTCCATCATCTTCCATGATTCAACCATTACAAGCAACATTAGTTCCTGGTAAACAAACCCATCTCTCCAATTCATCAATCACCTTTGCTCAATTCACCGTCAGAGTTCCATCACTTAAACTACTATGAACTGCGAGCATCAACAACCCAATAACTCCAGCTGCATTGCATAACTCCCATCTTATTCCGAGCACATCCACCAGCAACACCTGCAATTCTCCATTACAGTTTGCTTTCCCTGGCTGAAGCAACAACATCATCAATACCCAGTTTCGCAATTAACCTCAACAACACTGCCTGCAGTCCACAGCATCGACTAACTCAGACAATCACCCATTTCATCTTTGCCTCAACCCCCATCTGCAGTTCTGTCCACTCTGCCTGTCATTTATCACCATCAAATGCAACTCGACACCAGCTACGACCCTGCTCAATTGCAACTTGCTCTTGCACAAAACCATTAGATTCATGCCTGCCACCTAACATACATCTAGTCACCACATTCCAATCAAAAACACCAACTGTAATTTCACACTCCACTATTCATCCAAACTCCATCCTAGCATAACCTGCAATACTCATTTTCTGAAGCTTCTTTTCATATGAGCAGCTCCATCTTCCAAGCCAGCACTTGAACTTCCTTCTTAAGTTCCAGCTGCTTCAAACACCACTACAACTCCCATGTTCAGCTCATTAACACCACAACCTGCAATTTCAATTTCCTCCAATCTTCCATTGCCTACAAATACACAAGCCTAGCACTACCCATTATGTCTCAATGCCTTCACTGTCTCAGTCTTGTACTCAAAATCTCAATTGCAACCAACACCAAAAGCTCCCCGACTGCAACACAACACTGAACTGCAGCTTCACCTTGGCTCAGTTCCTGTTCTACCAGAAAATGCAGCATCAACACAACAAGCATTTGTTCAACATCTTCTGAGTCTTAGAAGATCACCCAGAACCCTTTCCAACCATAACCACAGTCCACAGATTCATCTTAATAACACCTTCAATTTCATGCTCATCACAGTAGAAGATCCCCTTCTTCCATCACCAGAACCCATTTACATCAATCAACTAATTCTCAACTTTGAATCACCATTTCCATCAAACCCTCGCCTGAACCGAACCCTAACTTCATTAACAACAATAGCAACATCAGAAGCTGTAATTCCTATTCATCTTGTTCTTGACTGCAACAAATTCAAAACCCCCATCAGTTTCTTCAATTATCAATCCGAATACTCATCCAATCTCATAACTCAGAACCCTGGCAACAATTCTATATGATGTATCACTTCCATTGATAACAAATCGAACCCTTCAAAAACACCACAGATTTTTCCATCGATCTCTCTTCTCTGAAGTCCAGACAAACATCAAACCCCAAATTTCATAAGCCTCATAGTCATTTATCATCACTCAATACAGAGGAGTAGGGTTTCAGACAACCATTTCTGCCTCTCATTCATTTCAGGTGGAGAAGTAATGATCGAGAGAAAACATTTCTCTCGATTTAGGTTTAGGTGTAGGAAAATGAAGGTGGATACAACCACCCAGGTCTGGCAGATAAGGGGTTACCCAGAAATGACTCTAGGCACCCAGAAATAGGAAAAGGGCCTCCCAGTTCTTGCATGGCGTGTCGGTTTTGCGGAACCGACTGCCTATTCACTACTTTGCTCCACCGTAACTAGCTTCGCTCGCCTGTGAATTGGTCTTTTCGCTCTTTTTCGCTTTAAATGGGTGATTTCTTCTCCTTTTGTTCTCGGTGACTCCATCGCACCTATAAAACTCACAAGCAAACATAAGATACATAATTCACACGAAAAATAGCAAAGAAAGCATAAACTCTAGATAGTAAATACGGTGTATTCTACACCTATCACCTAATTATCGAAACACTTGTGATCGGTCACACCGGTCACTAGGATCGGTTATACCGGTTACAAGGATCGGTTCCATCTACACATGGGTATTACTTGTGATCGGTCACGCCATTTACCAGGACCGGTTACTCCAATTACAAGGATCGGTCACACACACTCATGATCGGTCACACCAATTATTAGGATCGGTTACACCAATTACAAGGATCGATCATACCATCACATGGTGATTACTTAGGATCGGTTTGATGAGTGCCAAATATTGCATATTTCTACATCTATTTATTGGCATTAAACTCATCTTTTGTGCTCAGAAATCAGATATTATCCCAGATTCTGTATTTTCTTTGTTTTCAAGAATAAATATTTGTACTAATTAATTTTATGTTTTTAGGTAGTAAATAAAGCTCGGGGAAATTAAGGAGCCAAAAGAGCAAAGAATTGGAGACAAGCGTCTATGGAGCAGAAAACCAAAGCCCGCGCGCGCAACAGTTGCAACCCAACAAGGAGCAACCCATCTACAAGACATGGGCTTGAGTTATCCAAGATCCGAACCATAGCCCGGATCCAGGCCCGTTCCATCTGAGCCGTGAGATTTCGCCCCGAGATCCAACGGTCGCTCCAACCATCCCATCAATGATCGCTGCACCCGCTCAACACCACAGCCACCTATATCTTTTCCCATCGACCAAAACCTAACTTCACTTTCTCTTTCTTTCCTTCTCCCCGACAATACCAGAGAAAAACCATTTCTCTTCCACTCTCTTCTCCCGACCATATTTGCAGAGCCACCTCCACCGTTTCTCCCGACACCACAGCCACCAACAGCTGCTCAGCAGCCACCATCGCCTCCTAATCTCCCTCTATCTCTTCCATAGCTCCTTCCCTAGAGGCTAAGTGAGAGATAGAAAGAGTTAGGGTTAGGGTTTCACAAATTAAGGGAATCAAAGTAATGGAGTTCTCAGAGCCGATTTCACAGAGGAGACAACAATTCTGAGGTGTTTGGTGAATAGGTTTGTTTTTAATCTCGAGTTTGAGTGTTAGAAGAGGGGAGAGGATTTGCATGTATAAATAGGGTTTATCTTTGGATGTTAGAACGCATGCCTGGACTAGCCAGTGCACCAAGCTTAGTGTAATTTGTGTTTTAACTGTTTTTAATCATGTTCTAATTTGTGAAACTAGGGTGTTGATGAAACCCCTAATTATCATGTGAAGTAATCACTCTTTGGTTTTGTTCTTGATGTTTTATAATGTGTTAGGATTATTAGTTAACTGTTGAGCATATGAGCTTGTGATGAGTTGTCTGTAAGAAGACAACTCATACTAGGGGTAAGTTAGTGAAAATAGTTGATGAACATCCACCTGAGACCTTCAAAGGAAGGCTCAAGAGCATAACCAGAGATAAATTGCCTTAGCATAAGATTAGAGGGTGAATTCAATCACCCTAGTACCCTTTAACCTTAGTTTACAGTCACAATCACAACTCCTTGTCGTATCGACACTTAAAGCAAAACAACAATTGTACTTCTCACCTGAAACCAGTTAGTGAAGCTTTAGAATCAACTTCACACACTCCATTTCTCTGTGGATCGACCTGTACTTGCCCCGCCTCCAATAGGCACTTGTGCACTTGCGGTTTAACACGTGGCGAAGCTTCTTTCCCAGCCTACCAAGTTTTTGGTGCCGTTGCCGGGGAATTGGTAGTGTGTTGTATTGATTAATTGCTTGCTTCACTAAATTTCAGTTCACCCCTGTACATATGTGCTTTGAATTAGAGTTTGTAGCCCTTTATTAGTATAACTTAGTTTGTTAGTTTTCTTTTTCTGCATCTTCTATTGCATATTATATCATTGCATTTTAGTTAATTTCTCTTAATTGCATACTTGCATATCCGCATTCACTTAGTGTTTCTTATTAGCTTGCACCTCATATGTGCATCTCATTTAGCATATGGCCTAGCCTGAGCTCAAGTCTGCCTGGCTTGAGCGGTCACTACTCAGCTACATTACAAATCCCTGTGATTACTTGCTAAAATCATCATCTGTGCTAGCTGAATCTGATGTAGTGATAGGTGCTACTTGAACTGCATTATTTCATTTCTTCTTATTAAGTTCTGCATCTCTGCCATGTAGAGTAGCTTAGTGTAATCATCTCATAACATGTAGTGGTAGTATAATCATCTCACTGCCCTTTTTGTAGCTTTCACAATTTATAGTGACCTGCATCTTAGTGTTAGTTGTAACTCATAACCCATGTCAGTCCAAATAAGCATCACAGCTTTTCATTTTCCCCTGTAAAATATCAATCCATTACTCTCAGGCTTATGATGGTATCAATATTGATCTTTTTGCTGTAACATGCACACTTCTGGGAACTAAAACTCTCTCTCGAGTAAACAGGTGCATGTAACCTCTTTGAGCAACCCAAGGAGGAGAAGGAAAAGGCGCATAACTTGAGCTTTACAAAACCCTGAGCAGCCCCTGCAATTTATAAGATTCATGTGAGTGGTTCCTTGCTAGTTGAATGTGCTACATCTTTGTGCTCCATGTCTGCGCATGCTAAACAAGTGCCACTGATTTGCCTTACTGATTTAAGTAAATTCCATGATATTTGAACTCATACATGCTTGCTGAATTTGCGATATCTTTTTGCTGAGCATCTTTGTTTGTGAGCCATCACTCCCTGAATGTATGCATAACTTGTTTGTGGCCAACCTGTGTGAATGTTGAGCCTTGTTCACATGATAAACCAGCTACCATCCCAAGTGTTGCTCCCTAACTAAAACCTGTGCCTTATGTGTTCTGTACTGTGACCCCTTAGTTTCCATCTGCCCTGTGCTTGACTCCACCCCCCTGAAGCTGTGAGTTTGAGCTACAACTTAGATTTCCAAGTCTGCTGCAAGCCTTGTGTGACATCAACTGGGCTGGTTGAATCAACTGACCTAGTTGATTCTGACAACCCTGAGCATAACCCATCTGACCCTGTTGCTGCTTTGCTTGGCTGATTGCCAGTGGTGCTCAACCCTGAACTAGTGCTAGATCATACAACCCCTGGAATCTCTGAAATGTGTGCATGACTCTGTGACTTTTGAAACAAAATTGTGTTGGCTGAAATCTTTTGCTCTTGTGTGATTTGTGCATTAAATTCTTGGCTTTAACAGCAACTGTGCTTAGCTCCAGCCCTGCCCATTTGTTGAGCTTGAGTCTGCAACTTTGGTCACTCAAGTTAGATGTAGAAACCCAAGTTGATATCAACCGATAGAGTTGATATCAGGCGAGAAAGTTGCCCTGCACCCTTAGCATGTTTTACCCAGTCAACTACATCTGTGAGACTCTCTGTGAACTGTAATCTGTCACATGCTAAGTCATAGTCACCTGTGCAAGCCTGCAAACCAGTTGACAGACCCTGTTAAGCCATCTGCCCTGCAATTTTTGTGCAAACATCTGTGAACATTAAGGTCAACTGACCCTGTTGACATCAACCCAGCCTGTTGATACACTGTCAACTGATCCTGCAAGCATCGATCTGTGCATGCATGTGCAGGTCAAGGGTCTTAGGAATTTCATGTTTGATTAGCTTGCCATCTCAGTATAGCCCTGTTGCATATGTGAACAAGTTACCATCGTATGCAGTCTTTATGCATGACAACAACAAGCACTCCTGTGTGCTTAAATCCTAAATTCTGGTGTTTTATTGGTGTTTCATTTTTGGTTATCTGTGCTGAAAACTGATTAGTTGTGTTGTTCTGTGCACACAACCTGCACTTAAACCTGTGCTGTGTAAGCTTGCCAACCTGTGCATAAGCTGAGCTGCACCTAAAGCTGTGCTTCACTGTGTACAACCTGTGTTGTGCATAAACTGCCCTGTGCCTAAGTTGTGCACCACATAATCAGTGTTGTACCTTACAGCAAGAATCAAGTCTCATGTGTGCTTAGAATCAGATGTCAATTTTTTTTGTGAGTTGTGTCTCACTGGGCTCTGCACAAACTTGAAGCCCATATAAACTGGACTGTGCATCTGCACATAACCTGGGCTTTACATAACCTGGGCTGAAGCCCGCATAACTTGGGCTGCACATTTACAGCAGCTACCAACACTTCTGTGTGCTTGAATTCCAAGAACTGGTGATTGGTGTGTCACCCCTGTGGGCTTAGTTTCCCTGTGTTTTGAGAAATCATTGGTTGTTTGAGTGTTATACATGCTTGATGTGTGCTAGGCCATGGTTGCTTCTTTTTGAGTTCAAATTGAGTTGTTAGATCATGTCAGGATTTTGGTCTGCAACTGGGGATGAAAACAAATCCATTAGAAAGCTTGCTTACGGGCATGCTTCACAATATGAAACCCCCACAGACCATAGTTATTTTAGGGAGTATTTTGAACCTTCTCAAGGCCCTGACCTTGAATACACACACACTAATCATTATGCGCACATGTATCATCAACCACCATGGGAGGATGAGCAATTCTATCCTCCAATGAACCCATGTATGCAGTCGATAATGGAGAATATCAAACTCATAGAACAAAACAATGCTATTCTTGAATGGAAAGCATCGCATGATCATCCATATAGCAACATGTCTGAGTTTCCCTTGTGTAGTGAACCTTGTGCACAACCATGCAATGAATATTATTATGAAACAAGGGTACCCACTAGTGAAAACTCTCCTTCAGTTGAACAGCTTAACATGTTCTTAAGGATAAATCTTAGTCATTTACAAAATGTAGAAAGGGAGTATGCCCATAGTCAACCCACTAATGTTGAATATAAGCTTCACCTAGAGGAAAATGAGTTGACTGAAAACACCGATATTGTTAATAGGGATGAGTATGCATATTACTCAGATGAGGAATATGATATGTTAGAAGAGCATGTGTATGCTGAAAATATGGTGGAATCTTTGGGTTCAGAGACATTAAGCTTCTCTTCTGTGAACCCTATGATTGATGCTTCTTCTAATATTCATACATGTGATGCTGATTTGGGGTTTGAACAAGTGTTCTGTGAAAATGAGCATGCTATACCACCTGTTTGTGACTTAGGGAATGATGAAATTTTTGACACAGATAATTCAATGCATGAAATTGATGTGTCTGATTCCATGCCTAGGTTACAGCATGATGTTTCTCCTGGTTATCTTATGCATGAGATTGAAATTTTGGATAATGATGATTATGACATGGAAATTGATGAATTGTTCTATGCAAGTGAACATGGTTTACCTAATCTCTTTCCTAAGCCACAGATTGAAACTCCTCCACCAAACCTAGATGTGGTTTGTAACAAAATTGCAAAACCAACTTTTCTGAGAATGCCTAATCTAGGATTGGAACTTTGTGCTTCCCAAGTCCTCTTGGACTATTTTGCATCAAAGTATAACACCTTTAGGGAGCCACAGTTGGAATGTGTATCTCTACCCGTTCCTAAAAGTGTCCATTTTGAACTAGACCTAGTGCATGATCTGCCTTTAAGATTGCAAGATTTTGTGTTCAAAAACACATCTGTTGACAAGTTTAGGTTTGGGGGTGTTTATGGGTGAAAACTATTCCTGCAGAATTTGGTAATTTGGGGTGTGGATGAGGAATGAATCTAAACCTTAAACAAATGCACTGCGCGGTGAGTGCTTGTAGATTCGAGAGATCAATCTGTGCAAGTCCGGCCTAAACCAAGAAATGGCCGTTCCCGGACTTGTTTCGGTCACAAAGTGAAGGAGACGGGGTTGATCTTAGGGAGGGAAGCGAAGAAGGTGTTGAGATTGTGAAGGTGTTGGCTTGCTTATGACTTGTAACATAAAGGCGAGCAGGCTTGTGATTGATGCAAGCAAGCTCTGGGTGTTTGAACACGTTTTGTATTAACACTTGGTTTTCTGTCTCTTCTGGACTTGTGTTGTTGTTTGAAATAGGGCGGAGAACCTATTTATACAAGTCATTGAGCCTCATTCACGTCTCTCGTGGGAAGTGGAGGAAGTGGAGTGATGGAGTAGTGGAGTTGTGCGTCGACCAGTCTTGCCCACTTCTCTTGTTCATCTCTAACCGTCCATGACTTCCTGACACGTTCTTGTGATGGCGCGTTGCGATGCTCGCTCGGGCCATCGCATCTTCATGTCGCTACACTGCTTTACATCAAAACTTCCCACTCCCTATACCCTAATCGACCACCTCATTCTCTTCTATCACTCTCTCTTTCTTCTCTTCTCTCCCGTCGCTCTCACCTCTGCAAAAACCACCTTCTCCCTCACCCCGACAGTGCAGAGCTCTGCACGAGACATCACCACCTCCATCACCTCCGACTCTAGCCACAACCACCATCCCCTAACGTCTCTCTACCTAGTTCATAGCTTCTTCTCTAGGAGCTAAGATCGAGATAGAGAAAACTAGGGTTAGGGTTCGTCCAATTGATCAATTGAGGGAAGCCATCATCTCGGAGCCGCGCAAGCGAAGAGGGGAGCGGGTGGAGTATGGGTGTGATGTAATTTCATTTAATTTTTATTTTAATTGAATTAGGGTTAGGTATTTTGGGGAAACTTGGCATGTATAAATAGAAGATGTAGGAGATGATTTTAGACACTTTGGATTAGCCAAAGTCTTGTCACTTAGTTTCAATTTGTAGTTTTAGTTCTTTGTAATGTTTTAATTTCAATTTTCCGGGGTGTTGTTGAAACCACGATAATATGCTAATGAATTCATCTTCTCTTTATGGTTTTTGATAATCTTCATTGTCCTAGAATGATTTAGCTCTTTGAGCACATGACCCCGTGATGGAGTGTCTTTGAAGAAGACACTCCATACTAGGGGGAGTGTGTAAGATTAGTCACAACAATATCATGGTGTTCTTCCTGGAATGAACCAAGACCATAATTAGACTAGGAACTTGCCTTAGCATAGGTTCAGGTGGTGGATTCACCATCCTGGTAGCTCTCAAATTATTTCTTTACCTTAGTTTAGGTTCACTTAGCTCAACATTAGCCGTATCGGCACAACATATCTTCTGTCACTTTGTTACTACCACTTGAAGTCAGTTAAGCAGCCTTAGATCACTAGAGCACCACAAGTCTCTGTGGTTCGACTCGCACCTGCCCTGTGCTGCAAATCAGACACCGTGCACTTGCGGTATTTCCGTAGGCCGTAAAAATATAAACATCTTCTCGGGCCTACCAAGTTTTTGGCGCCGTTGCCGGGGACTTGGCGTGTGCCCTGTTGTTCTTTGGCTTGCCTTTACTGAGTTCATATCACCCTGTATATAATTACTTTGTATTATTGCATGTAACCCTGTATATAGGTGTTAGACAATCTCTTATTTCCCTGCCATTGTAATGTAGAATCGTAGCTTAAAGTTCCATTACTCTCCCGTATATTATTGCATGTAACCACGTATATAGCTGTTCCTTTTTCATCACATCTTCATTGCACTTAACTATTTGCATCTTCATTGCACTCAAATTTGCTCTTCTGTCACCACTTAGCAACTTTGTGTACACCGCATCATTGTTATCCTCCCGTGGTTCATTTTTGCCATGGACATAATCTGAATTTTGCCAAAGCATTAATACTTTCTTGCTCGAATCATGCAATAGAACTAAAAATCTCCCTTGAGTGAACAGTGCATGTGTGTCTTCGTGAAGCGGACGACCATCTTGGCTGTACAAGTGCAAGTGGCAGAGCTGAGCCAACCCAAGGGAAAGCCCAGCTCTTGAGGTAAGCCTAAACTTCCCCTGTATGCCACGTATGCCCTGCAACCCATGTGTTCAAATCCAGCCACAGGCCGCAAGTCTAAGCCAAATTGTTATCAACCCTGAGCATGCTCTTTTGCATCTGTGAATGTTTTAGCCTTTGTGTATGAAAGCTATTTTCATTTCTTTGTTGAATTTGTGCTAGACTGCGAATGTGTGAGACCTTCTTTGTGTGGCGTAACGATCTTACATTGGTTAGCTAGTAGATTGTAATTCAGAGCAAGCCTTGTAAACCATTGAGCTCGACCTGCGAAAACCGTAAACTCCAGCTGCCCTGGTGCCTTGCATGATTAGCTACCTTGCTAGGTAACCACCCCTGAAGCTAAGTGAGCCAATTCCATTTGCCCTGTAGTGTTTGTGCAATGCTCTGAGCCGAACTCCAGCCCCCTGAAGCTGCGAGTTGAGCTATAGTCGAGTTGTAGTTGTCTTTGTGAAATCTTGGCCTTTACAAGGCCTGTGCTATAACACCTTTGAACCATTGTACTGCCCTGTGCTGTGTGCAAACCCCGAGTCACTTTTGAATTTCTTGAGCATCGACTGCAACCTCTTGAAAACCCCGAGGCTCAGGCCTGTGTCTCATTACTCTTAACAATGCTAGCTCACTAATATGCGCAATGGTGAAGCGTGCTAAACATCTTGTAGAGTTAAGCTTAAACCTGTCGCCTGATCCGGTACACCTACCAACATCTTGCTTGAGTTGTGCTGCTCTCAGACCTGAGCTTTGAGAGCCTGCCAACCTAAGCTGAGCGGAATTGCCAAGCTCTGCACAACTGAACCAGCAATACACAACCACTGGGCTTGCACATACATCTGGGCTTGCACCATCAATCTGGGCTCCACATACACTCTGCACTAATCATGAGGGCTGAATAGAAAACTTTACATCAGCTGAGTAAAAGTCTGAGTGGAGAGGCGAGTGAAGTGGCCGGTCTTGTTCACCGAGTTGAACCGGCCGAGTTGAGTTGACTCCCTAAATCGCTGAGTCAATCCTAACTCAGCGATTCACCGAGTTGAATCGATTTTCATTTTTCATAATTTGGGCTTACACCAAACCGAGCCCAACTCAACCTAAGCTGGGCTGCACTCGTTCATCTAACTTGGGCTTACACCAAAACTCAGCCCAACTCAATTCATTTCTGGGCTATACTTTTTCAAACACAACTGGGCTGTGCAGTTTTCACAAATCCAGGGCTTCAAACAGCAAATCCCAAACAAACCAAATTGAGCCCACAGCAACTTGGGCCTCCCAAATTAACCAAACTTTCCCAACAAAACCAAATGAATCCCATTGAAACCAAAAGCCCAATAAACCAAATTCCCACATAAACCAAAGCCCATTTTCATGTTATATTTGTTAATGTTTGTACATATTTTCTATTGGGTTGACCCTCAACTCTTTAGACTGTTAGTAAATTTTGTAGGACTTGTTAAAAGTTTTCTTTCTTGAATCGGTTGAGTCTTCTTGTGCATTTTTTTGTGCTAATCCGATATAATCACCACTGAGAATGTTGGATTTTGCCTTGACGAATGAAGCTCAACCTTGCTCCCGCCGACATCCGGTAATCTCTTCCCTTTTTATCTTATCAGCATAGTTCTCGTGGTACGTGACTGTTTAAATTTTCCTATCTGTGACACATTGAGGACAATGTTTGATTTAGGTTTGGGGGTGCATTTGCATTTAGAGTTTTTAGTTTTTATTTTGCATTTAGAGTTTTTAGTCTTTTATTTTACCTTTTATTAAAAAAAAAAAAAAAAAAAAAAAAAAAAAAAAAAAAATCTAAAAATTCAAACTTTTTGCAAATAAAAAACCTCCAACTTTTAGAGATTTTAGAGTCACTAGCATGCTTTTAGCTATGTTTACATAGAGATTCTGACCGAAATAAAGAACTTGGAAGTACCTAGGAGAACGCAATCGGGTTCCTTAGTTGATTAGAGCGTTAAAGTTGGATTTAACCATCTGGGAGGGCGAATTAGGTCTTTGTTTAGATATTCGGTAGTAGAATTGTGATCACCCATAGTGGAGACTACCCAATTTACATCAAGTGAGGCACCGACCTTCACTCTTTGTGACTTTCTAGAAAAGCTTTTAGAGTGTGTGTCACCGTACGTCAATTAGGGTAGGAATGGTGAGCTACCCAACTTCGCACCACTTTGGCACTACTTTTGATCTCTTGAGTGCTAATTCCGTCAATCATGAGGGTGACGTCTAAAGATGAAAACTCCTTCTAAATACCGATTTGTAGTTAGCATCATTCTCTCTCTCAATCAAGCAAGACCCATAGAAACACATCATCGTCACAGAACCGGAGCGAATCGAATATTGAAAGAAAAATTGATATAGTCCAAGGTTTATGTGCAACAAAGAAAAGAAAATAGGATGAGAATTAATAAAATTTATAAAATCAAGACAATACAAGTTGTGGAAAAATTGAGTGATAAAGTCCTTTGTCCATGGAGTTAGTTGTTTCATTATTTGTATTTGTATTTTTATTTTCACTTATTATAAAAAAAAAAAAAAAAAAAAAAAAAAAAAAAAAAAATTAAAAAAAAAAAAAAAAAAATCAATCAAAAATCAAAAAAATATTGTAGTTTATTTTCTTATTTTTGCTACCACCATGGTAAATAAGAGTTTAAAAAGAAAAATCCAAACAACAAGGAATTTGAGTAGAAAAGTTAAAAATTGTCAAGTTTTGTGAAGTTTAGAAGTTCGTCATCAACAATTGAAGACCGAAGACCGAAGATTGAAGACGTTTCTATGGTTTCTTATGAGAGAGTGATATTAATTGTCGATCGGGTGAGAAGTGAGTGAGTACTCCACCCCTTACTAATGGTTGATTTCCTTTCTTAGAGATCATCGAAAAAGATTCTTTTTGTCCACACCTCGTGGAGTCTCCATTTTATTTCGAAGGTTATCCTTCTTACCTACAACGTGTGCGGGATTTCTCTCTTTATTCCGCCGCACACATGAGAGACTAAAAAAAAAAGCGATCTTTTTGAGTGCAATTATCATAAAACCCTAATGGTGAGGCGAAGTCGAGGCTTATGATCACAATCGAATCCGAATTCTTTCATATGATATGGTTACTTTCGCTCAGCACTTAAGGATGAGAATGCGTTCTTCGATAGTTCTAACTTCATTACTAGCATGCGAGAAACTCTATGTCCTCATAGCTTCTTGGAGGCTTGAGACTCTTTTACATTCGAAGTTGGAGAAGGTTTTGTGGGTACACCTCTTGTAAACCCTCACGAGACTACAACTCGTCCACTAGGGACACCTAGGGGTTTAAAGGCTTAGTGCATACGCTAAATGCATTCGAGAGACCTACGACGGTGGTATAGTTAGGATTTTTAAATTCTGTTTCACTTGAGGACAAGTAAAATTCGGGTTTGGGGGTATTTGATGAGTGCCAAATAGTGCATATTTATACACCTTTTTATTGGCATTTTACTCATCTTTTGTGCTCAAGAATCGGATATTATCCCAGTTACGTATTTTCTTTGTTTTCAAGAATAAATATTTGTATTAATTAATTTTGTGTTTTTAGGTAATAAATAAAGCTCGGAGAATCGAGGAGCAAAAGAGCAAAGAATTGGAGTCGAGCATCTATGGAGTAGATGGCCAAAGCCCCGCGCGAATCAGTTGCAACCCAACAAGGAAGACATGGGCTAAAGCTACCCGCGACCCGGATCCGAGCCCGTACACTCCAAGCCGTCGAGATTTCGATCTTCTACATCCAACGGTCGCTGTCCTCACTATACATCATCTCTTGATGCTCCGTGCAACACCAGATCACACCAAAACCGGCTACCTCTCTCAGCCGTTAAGATCTTGCTCATCAGATCCTACGCTCGCTCGGGCCATCGCATCTTCATGTCGCTACACTGCTTTACATCAAAACTTCCCACTCCCTATACCCTAATCGACCACCTCATTCTCTTCTATCACTCTCTCTTTCTTCTCTTCTCTCCCGTCGCTCTCACCTCTGCAAAAACCACCTTCTCCCTCACCCCGACAGTGCAGAGCTCTGCACAGACATCACCACCTCCATCACCTCCTGACTCTAGCCACAACCACCATCCCCTAACGTCTCTCTACCTAGTTCATAGCTTCTTCTCTAGGAGCTAAGATCGAGATAGAGAAAACTAGGGTTAGGGTTCTGTCCAATCGATCAATTGAGGGAAGCCATCATCTCGAGCCGCACAAGCAGAAGAGGGGAGCGAATTCAGAGTATGGGTGTGATGTAATTTCATTTAATTTTTATTTTAATTGAATTAGGGTTAGGTATTTTGGGAGAAACTTGGCATGTATAAATAGAAGATGTAGGAGATGATTTTAGACACGCCTGGATTAGCCAGTGCTGTCACTTAGTTTCAATTTGTAGTTTTAGTTCTTTGTAATGTTTTAATTTCAATTTTCCAGGGTGTTGTTGAAACCCCTGATAATATGCTAATGAATTCATCTTCTCTTTATGGTTTTTGATAATCTTCATTGTCCTAGAATGATTTAGCTCTTTGAGCACATGACCCCGTGATGGAGTGTATCGTAAGAAGACACTCCATACTAGGGGAGTGTGTAAGATTAGTCACAACAATATCATGGTGTTCTTCCCGGGAATGAACCAAGACCATAATTAGACTAGGAAGCGCCTTAGCATAGGTTCGGGTGGTGGATTCACCATCTGGTAGCTCTCAAATTATTTCTTTACCTTAGTTTAGGTTCACTTAGCTCAACATTAGCCGTATCGGCACAACATATCTTCTGTCACTTTGTTACTACCACTTGAAGTCGGTTAAGCAGCCTTAGATCACTAGAGCACCACAAGTCTCGTGGTTCCTACAGGTTGCACGCCGCACGTTGTAAACCGCCGAGACCAATACCCCGGTATGTATCCCCGGTTTGTGACATGATTGATGTGCGGAATGTGTGGATCGTGGATCCACGAAAGATAGCATGTAATCTTGAATTGAATAACTTGTGTTATTCGGGAAGTCGATACTTGTGAAGTATCGTGTGTATTTTATCAGTCTTGCATTATGGTGTGGTAAAGTGATGGGTAATGACGCCTCACTAACCAAATAACTCTTGACCAGGGTTGTATAACCAAGCTGGTGAAGTTGGACGGATGAGATGATCTTTGAGACACTCATCTCGCGCCCAGTTAATGAATATTAGGTTTTTTGAAGAGGAGCGCAAGCATGACTCTTGACTTGGTCGAAACCAAGTATGGGAAGAATTTTGGAGAGGACCGACCGGACGTGTATGTAGATGGCATGCTGGTGTACACGTCCATGTCTCACCATCCCATGGAGGTGCGATCTAGACCACTCAATTTGACTGGCAAAGAGGAGTGGTTGAGATCGGTTTGCGGCAGAAATCCTTGCCGCAAAGGAGTTGGAGATCGCATGACATTCCTGCACGCGTTTCAAGACGACCCATCTTGGTCGGTCTTGGTCGATCATACCAGCGTGTAGGTGGTAGGCTGGTGTTCATATCTATACCTGACTATCCCATGAAAACGTGATCTAAGCCATTCAAATCATCCGGTGAAGTTGAGTGGTCGAGATCAGTTTGCAATTTGGGAAGTGTAACCACGCATGTTTGGGCGGGCATTTTGGATTAGCCGGGCATGGGATGCCTTGGCCGATCGCATGAGGAGGTAGATGAGCCCACGGTGGTCATGTTTGGTACAAAGGCCCTTGCTTAATCTAATCTGTGACCCTCCATTCGTGCCGGAGAAGATGGACGCACGTGATGATTTGAAACCCTAATTTTGGCTTTCAAAAGCCGTGCGCCACTCCTTGTTTGGGTGATGATTTTGTCACGGCCAAACATTGTTGGTCTTGACCGATTGGTCAAGTGTGTAGGCGGGCCCACGGTGATCGTGTTGACATGCTCTGGGCCCTTTGAATCTACATCTACACCCTCCATCTATACTGCGAAGATGGATGGTTGAGATTGTTTTGCGACACATGTAATATGCCGCAAACCCTTATTTAGGGTTTTAGTCCATAATGCTTGGTATGAACGGTTTCTTGGCGAGGCTAGGCCAATGACCGACCATGCGGGGTCGGCCGTGGGTATTCCATACCGCTTTGGGGTGATGGAATTGATGCGGGGTCATCCAATCATGCTTATGGAGTTGGATGATCTGCGATCAGATCATATCCGGATCGATACTGGTCAGTCCGGATGCTCAATCGGGCTAGTATAACACACCGAGAGAGGGCTCAATCGGGCTAGTATAACACACCGAGAGGGCTCGGGCTAGTATAACACACCGAGAATCGGCCTGTGCACGGGTATTTCGTACATGGTTTCATTATAATGCTTGGAGGTTCGTGTTACTCGTAAGAGTAACACTCGGTCGTCATGCCACACCGATAATGAGTCTTTGGAAATACAAGGCCGATATGAAATTCACGGGAAGGGATTGTTGCTACATGCTCCAACCTGGAGGAATTTCATGTATTCTGAGAATGGGATTGTTGCTACATGCTCCATTCTTGGTGAATTAAGTGAGGGAGTATCCAACACTTATAAATGGCTTTATCTTTTACAAGATGTCAGCGCATGATTTTTCGGTTTTTTACAAATTTAACCTTGAATGAAAATCCACCATCAACATTAAGTCCCCTGCCTAGCACACAATGGTTACACTATTGTGGGGTAGGCATAAGATGGTGACAGTTAAAGATAAAACTTTATGAGACAAAGTTAGATGTTACCAGGAGAGACGGGTCATTTTGTCCTTGGAGTATGTCACGTTCAAAGGCATCTAGGAGAGCATTCCCCTAGTATGATGTCGGTCTTACTGCTTGGTCGACCTTGCTATGTCCGCCCGGTCGAGGGCCCACCGTGCTTGCTCCGTTTGAATGTCGGTCTTGCCGGATCGACCTTGTTATGCCGATTAGGTCGAGGGCTATTGCGCCGCTTCGCTCGATCGTGGGGTTGTGCCTAATCGACTGACCGCTGCTGCCTGCTTCGTTTGTGGGGCTACTGCGCTGTTTGATCGAACGTGGGCTTGAATTCCGTGAACATGATTCCCATGACATAAGAGAACCGTGTTGTGCAAATAAATATGGTCCCGCCATATATGCTTGATTGAACGTGGGTCCCATATCGTGTATGCTGATGAATGTCACCTTTATACCAGCCTCGTGCCCTTGACCAACACCGGTCTTGAAACTTAAGCAATACCGGACTTGTGACTTGATCAATACTAGACTTGAAGCTTGAGCAATACCAGACTTGAAGCTTGAGCAATACCGGACTTGAAGCTTGAGCAATACCGGACTTGAATCTTGACCAATACCAGACTTGAAACTTGAGTGATACCGGACTCGTCACTTGATCAATACCGAACTTGAAGCTTGAGCAAACCGGACTTGTGACTCGATCAACACCGGACCTGAAACTTGAGTGATACCTGTGACTTGATCAATACCAGTCTTGAGACTTGATCAACACCGGACTTGTGACTTAATCAACACCGGTGTTTGGACCCAATACCAGCCTTGTGTACTCCAAAGTGAATGTGTGTTCTGTCATGTGTGACTACACATCTCACGCGTTTTTATACAAGTCTTGCTCATGTCTTTTATTGTAGAATGAAGAAAAGAACTCTGTTGAGATGTCTTCTCGGGGATAATCTTTGGTGCCAAGTCGGGGAGGTGTTGATGACTTCAAAGATAACTTGACCAGAGCGCATATTATTGATGCAGTTTGAGTGTTGAAATGGCTCGAGAGGATGTTAAAGTGGTTTCTGGTGCGAACGTTGAGGTGGATCCTGGAGAGAGTGTTGAAGCAGGATTCTGAAGCGAACATGGGTCCCGGAGAGAGCATTGAGGCGGCTCTTGAATAAACCGTTGAAGCGACTTGGCTGGAGGGAGCGTTGAAGTGGCTTCCTCTTCAGTTCGATTTACCCTTGCGAATTCCATGATTCTTGACTGACCATCTTTCTCGTGTTGAAGAAGTCCTTGACTGACGGTGAAGGAGCTTCATGTTGAGCCTCAGTCCCCAAGCGTGGTTTACATGGTTTGTTCGTAGTGGTTGTTGTCGAGCCAGGTATGGAATATCATGGACGTTGTTTCATCATGGTGGGAGTCGTGCATGTGGTACTGGAGTTGGAATTGGGGGACGCGCAGGATGTTGTATCTCGGTGGTTTTCCTCTTGCTGCTTCAGGGAACCGCTATGGAAGGTTGAAGGTTGTATCGCTTTGTTGGTGAGATATATGTCCCTACGAACATTATGAGGCTCTTCATTACCGGCAGAGCTGTTTCTTTCTATCGGGGCATATGTTGTTGTAGATGAGCGTTCAACGGCTCCAGAGGATGACCAAAAGCGCGGATTCTCCAACATAGCATGATAGACATGTACCACTTGTCCGATAAAGTGACTCGCCCGGATCTTGTTCGATATGACGCGTGGAAATCATTATCTTCTTGAGGTTTGCTCCCTTGAGGTATTGGCTCCGGTGGAAGATTGCCGTCATAGAGCGTTGATACGTTGCACCGGTATTCTTTAAACCAAATGGCAGTATGGTATAATAAAAAATGGCGAGAGGAGTTCGAAAAGATATCTTACTTGTGTCATGCTCGTACATCCTTATCCGGTTGTAGCCGCTACATCCATCCATGGAGGAGAACATGCCGTGTCCCATTGGTTGAATCTACTAACATGTCGATGTTAGGTAAAGGAGGATCATTTTGGAGCAAGCACTGTTCAAGTCTCTGAAGTCTATATGCGCACCTGATCTGAACTACAAATGTTTAACCGACTTGGATCCAGGTATGACATGTAGATGATGGGTGACCAATTTTCATCTAAATCCGGCATTTCTTCATATCTCCAAGCGAATATGTCCTGGTACTTTTTGAGAAGTTCCACGAGCTTCGTGCGTTTATCCGTACCCAAGGTTGAGCTGATGGAGATAGGCCTAGGAGATTCCCCAACGATTTCAATCTCATCAGTTGTGCAGTTGGTGCCCTCTTGCAGTTTGTTGTGGAGCATCTAGCACTTGTTCTTGTGGTTCGTTCTTTGTTGTAGCATTCCATTAGGTGGAGAGGCGGGTAACAGTCTCCCTTGCTAATTGATAATGGCAGTGTCGGTATACCGTTTTCCCTTTCGGGTCACGACTCTCCATAAAAGTTCGTTCCCTCTTCGTGTGAACGTGGGTCGTGGCTTCACAGGATGGAGAAGAATGCTTCGTCAGCAAAGATGCATCGTTGGTACTAGCCCTCAATGATGCAATCCGGTCTTCTTCCTGAATTGACGCCCACGTGGGGAGTGGGATGCAACGAACTTCTCTGATTCTTTCGCGGAGCTTCTCCCGTATGTCTTTGGTTTGGTTTCCCTCGAAGTCCGTCATTGTGGTAGGCTTCGTACGACCTTGCACAGGAGAACCTTGGATGTCCTGAGAATCTTGAGAGTAATGAAGACGCTCCTGTGTAGATAAGGGTCGTCTTGAACTCTGAATCCTTGATGCGTGCGGTGACATGTAGGGCACGGTCGTGACCTTCCTCTGGTTGATTGCAACAAAACGTCTCCGCGCTCTGATTCTTTGAGAGGTGTGAAAGTTCGCATAAACTTTCCACTAGAGAAACCGCTTCCCGATCCACCGGCCTCTGGTTCATAGTGAAACTGTTGTCTTGAGGAGGATCGTTGTGAGGATCAGTCCCCAGTGTAGAAGTCTCCATGACAGGACCGCTCATATCTGATGTCGCTTCTTTGATCAGGTCCATGGAGGTCCGCGCCGCTGAAGTACCTTCTCCGGTGCGTTGAATGCGTTCGTTTTTTGCTCCAGGGGCTGTCACGGCTCTTGTGGAAATCAATCAGTTAATGTCTTAAGAAAAGTGAGTACCTCTTTCTGAGTTGCGGCCATATCCGTTTGAGTCTTAGCAAGAACTTCCTGCTTCTCCATCAAGTCTGCAATGGTAATGGGGGATGGTCCTTCTCTCGTCCCTCCGGCTCCTCGTCCTGATGAAGGAGTGGAAGTTGTTGCTCTGGTGACTACCAGAGGTGTTACACTTAAGGAGATGCCGGGATTTGCGGCCGCTCTCGCGGCAGTGATGGGAGGAGTTACACCTCTTTGGAATATCTCCTGCTCCGCTAGCGTTGGTGATAGAAGTGACGTCTCCACGAGATGTATTGACCACGGTAGCTCCACTGATAGGTACCTCGACACCGGGAGTGTTATCTACAGTAGCTCTATCAGAATTGATTGCTGATCCAGACCTGAGTTCCATTGCTTTCGAAGCTTTACTTGTATCAACCGAAGTAGCCTCTCTCGGGTCAATTACTTCTTGATCGGTTGGTGGACGCCATACAGGAGGTAGTTCGACCACTCTGTTTTGTACCCACGTCTCCAGCAACTCCAAAATCCTTTCCATTGGGAACGGAAAGTGTAGGTACTTCGAGTCTAGCTTTTCCTGCGTTAGTGGGCGTTGTGATGTCTCTACGTGGCTTTGATGTGGAGCACGTGATGAGTGCCAAATATTGCATATTTATACACCTTTTTATTGGCATTTAGCTCATCTTTTGTGTTCAGAAATCAGATATTATCTCAGATTCTGTGTTTTCTTTGTTTTCAAGAATAAATATTTGTATTAATTAATTTTGTGTTTTTAGGTAATAAATAAAGCTCGGAGAATCTGAGGAGCCAAAGGAGCAGAGAATTGGAGACGTGCGTCTATGGAGCAGAAAGCCAAAGCCCGCGCGCGCAACAGTTGCAACCCAACAAGTAGCAACTCATCTACAAGACATGGGCTCGAGCTATCCATCTCCGACCCACGACCCGAATCCAAGGCCATCATTTCTGAGCCGTTGAGATCTCCCTCAGCTACATCCAACGGTCGCTCCTTCATGCGCATCACACTTTGCTGCTCCCGCTCAACACCAGATTACTCCGAGCCTCCCTGAGCCGTTCAGATATCACTCCCTAGATCCTACGCTCATTTGCATCATTCTCATCATCACTCGCTGCGCCTGCTCCATAGCAAAGTCGCCTAACCCTATACCCTCTCGACCAACTCCCCCATTCTCTTTTCCATCTTCTCTTTCTTCTTCCCCCATGCCTCTGCAAAACTTTACCCGACCATACCTCCACTTCCCTCTCCCTGACAAAGCCATCACCACCTCCATCTCTTGTCGCCCACAGCGACGCCCTCAGTCACCATTTCCGCCGCACCTAAGTCGTGGTTATCTCTCACATAGCTTCTCACAACCCTAGAAGCTAAGTTAGAGATAAACAAGACTAGGGTTTTCTCTATCACCACAAGCAAGGCTACCAAAGACGAAGTGACAAGAGGAGAGCTCGATTCAGAGGCTATCAGAGATTGAGTTTGCATTTATTTCATGTTTTGAAAAGATTTAGGGTTTGATATTTTCTTTGCATGTATAAATAGCAGTGAACTGTGTGTGTTAGGGTTTATGCCTGGGCTAGCCAGAGCACCACTTAGGTTAATTTGTAGTTTATTTTGTATCTTAATCATGTTCTAAATAAATTTGCTAGGGTTGAGATGAAACCCATAATCTGTTGCTAATATTTGCTCATATTTTGATAATTGTTCTTGTTGTGCTATATTGTTTAGGATAAATATAATCTTAACACTCAGCATTTTACTTTCACAGTGTATGCCATGTATGCATTGTAGTTGGATAAATACTATGTTGATTGTGTTGCAATTCATGCTTCATTGAATGCTATTAATCCTCAGACTAGTTGTGCCCTGAGAAGACAATTAGGTTATTTAGGCTGGATGAAAGGCAAACTTGCATCTTGTCTGGCATCCATTGTCGTGATTAGGGGACAAGAACAATATTGAAAATGAACTGATGTAGCTAAGATTAGGTGGTGGACTCGACACTCTAGTGCTCTTTCTATATTTGTTTACTTTGGCTTTTAGCTTAGAGTCACATCGACAACCCCGAATTGTGTCACTTACTCTCCTTGAATTCAGTCTAGCATAGCCATAGATCAATACATAGCACCACAAGTCTTTGTGGTTCGACCCGTACTTGTCACGCCTCCAACGGGCGCTAAAGATTAGGTGGTGGACTCGACACTCTAGTGCTCTTTCCGTGACGGTTATCACAAGTAGGCATTAAAATAAGACCATTTCCCAGACCTACCAAGTTTTGGCGATTCGTTGGGACTTGGCGAGTGCCCTGTTGATCATTGGCATGTCTTTACTGAGATTTACTCACCCTTGTACATATTCTCTCTGTGTTATTTCCTTTAGTCATGTTGTAGTGTAACTTAGCTTCCATCATTCTTTGTTTGACTTCAGTTTTTGTAACTTAGTTTCCTTGTGTTATAACTTAGTGTAACTGGTAGTTCTCATCTGTAGTTGTAGCCTGCATCTCTTGCATCTCATCTGTAGCTGTAGCTGGTAGTTCTCATCTTAGTTAATTGATCTCACTTGCATTAGCTTGCATTCATGAAAACTGCATCTTTGCTTTAAAGCAATTTGCATTTATACTCTGTAGTTTTTAGTTTTGATCTGAGGTTGGTATAATCCATTGGTCATTACAACCTGTAGCTTAGTGTCACTTGTAACTCTCATTCCCTGTCAGTCCAATAAGCATAACAATTCTTGTTTTTCCCCTGTGTCAGTCCAAGAAACTCTCAGTGCATGTGCCGGTGTTAATATTCAACTCCTTTGCTTCACCTGCACTTTTATGAGAACTGAGATTTCTTTGTGAGCTAGCAGGTACCTAACATCTGCTGAGCAAGCCCAAGGACAGCAGGGGAGCAAAACACAGCTGTCATTGGAGCGAAAACTGGCGCATAAGGTACAGCTGAGCAAGCCCAAGAAAAAAAACGCAGGACTTGAGGTTAGTAATTGAACATTGTATGCCCTGTGCCATGTATGCTCTGTAAACCTCCCCTGTATGAATTTGTCACTTGTTCATGAGTTGTACCTCATTACTATTTGACTAAACTGTGCATTACCAAAATCTGTTGAACCTCTTTGCCTGTGAATGAACCATAACAAGCATCTTATATTGTCCTGTGATATCTGCTGAGCCTTCATCTGCCCTGAGCCAAGCTCCAGCCCCTGCAGCTGTGAGTTAGGGCTTGGATAGTCAGACTAGCTACACAACCCTGAGCTTACCACCACCCTGTGCTGTGTGAACCATGAGTATACTCTTTGCTTAGCTGCAGCCCTCTGTAGCTGCTGAGCTTGAGCCAGCATCCTAGCTAAACTGGTTAGCTGAGTTACTTTTGTTGCATAACCCACCTGAGCATACCCTGAGCTCAACCATGTGCCTCATTGCTCTACACATTGCTAGCCTGCTGATCTGTGCAGCAGTGAAACTGTGCTAAACATCTTTGTTTGTGCACCAGTAAGCCATTGATTCCCGAACTTCGCTAATTGAATGATTACTTGCCGAGAAATTATCTATGTGCATGTTCCGTGGACTAGCTGCCCGGGTACCACTGCATGATTAGCTACCCCCGCTAGGCAACCATCCATAATTGTCTGTTGACTTGTATGCATATCTCATTGACACTTGAGCAGTTTTGAAACTTTAAAGTGTGTGTTTTCCGTGACCTATGCACTTGAAACTAGGGTGAAATAGTGCAGATTTTCACCGTGTCTTTGTAACATCTTGTAGAGTTGAGCTATAACTTGGTTAGCAAAGTCAGCTGCAGCCCTAGTGATGCCAACTGAGATAACTTTCAACCCCATTTTTACCCTCTGATTGTGTGCATGAGTTGTGATCTCCTAGCTTAAGTGAAACCTGCGCTCAACTCCAGCCCCTGAAGCTGTTGAGTGTGAGCTGCAGCTTGGGCAACCACATTAACACCATCAGCCTTGGAATTTCACTTGTGTTGCATACCCAGTGTGTTGTGAGAGTATTGAAATTGTGTATATGAGTAGTTACTGATCTGTGCTTCATACCCATTTATGCATCTGCCCTGTGCACATCACCCTGAATTATTGTTTTTTCTTGCTCTGTGCTGATCTGTTTGCCTAGACTGTGCACATAGCCAGTGCATGAGCTGAGCTGAGCTTAGACTTGTGCTGTGTGAAGGCTGTCTTGTATTGCTCTGAGTTCTCTGAGCACATAAACCAACCACTGTGCTGTGCAAAATTTTTGAAAATCTGTGTAAACAGAAACCCACAAACCTGGGCTGCAAACAACAGCCTACATAACTTGCACCTATGTAACTAGGCTGTGCACACGGCCAGTGCTTGAGCTTGCCAATATCTGCACCAACAAAACCCTGTGCACAATCTTTGCCTACCCAGTCTTTGTGCATCTGCTCTGACAAACAAAGGCATAAAAACCGAGTTCACCACCACCGGCTCGCGGCAGCCTGCCAACCTTCAAACCATACATTGGCTGTTTACACATCACCTGGCCGCATAAGCTAAAACCCACTTACTGGGCTTTGCATTCTGAACTTTCAGCCCACATCAGCTAACCTGTTGGGCTGTGCACAAAACTGAGCCCACACCCACTGGACTTTGCATTTTTTTTACATAACCTGGGCTGAAGCCCACACAACCTGCATTCCCACATAAACCAAACCAAAGCCCAATAAACCAAAACCCACTTAAAACCAAATCTGAACCCACTGTCCACTAGGCTTCCCATAAACTGGGCTTTGCATCACGTGGGCTTAGCTTCCCTGTTTTGGAGACTTCATTGGTCATTCATGCTTTATGTGTGCTAGGCTATTTGAGTTGCTAGATCATGTCAGGATTTTGGTCTGCAACTGGGGATACAAGCAAATCCATTAGGGAGCTTGCTTACGGGCATGCTTCACAATATGAACTCCCCACATACCATAGTGATTTTAGGGAATATTATGAGCCTTCTCAGGGCCCTGACCTTGGATACTCATACCCTAACCATCATGAGCACATGTATCAGTCACCACGGTGGAGAGTTGAACAATTTTATACTCCCCCGACTCTTTGTTTACAATCACTAATGGAAACTCTCATGGAGCAAAATGCTAGGCTTGAACTGAATGCAATACATGACCATCCATATAGCAACATGCATGATCATCCCTTCTCTAGTGAACCATGTGCACAACCATTTAATGATTATTCATATGAAACATGCATACCCACTATTGAAGACTCTCCCTCCATTGAACAATAGCACATGTTCTTAAAGATGAACCTTATTCATTTAGAAAAGGAAGAATGGAAGGCAGTTCATGATAGGATGATTATTGTCCCTAATAAAGTAAATCTTGAAAATAGTGTTTCTATTCCTACTCATGCAACTAACACTGAATATGAACCTAATCTAGAGGTAAATGAGTATACTAGAAATGCTAATAGGGAAATGCATTTTTGTTATGATGATGATGATGATGAATATGATATGTTAGAAGAGCATGTGTATGCAGATAATATGATGGAATCTTTGGGTTTAGAGACGTTAGGCGCCTCTTCTGTGAATCCTATGAATGATACTTCTTCTAACATTCATATATGTGATGTTGATTCTGAGCTTGGGTTTGTGAAATTCTTCAGTGAATGTGAGCATGCTTCACAACTTCTTTGTGACTTAGGAAAAGATGAATCTTCTGTTGACACTAATGTTCTTTTGGATCATGATATTATTGTTGTGTCGATTCCCGCCCATATCACAATATGTTGCCTCGCTCCGATGATTATGACATGGTGATTGATGAATTGTTCTATCTTTGGTGAGCATGATTTACCCTCTTCGACCTTAGGAAAGTATGTGATGGTGCAAATGATCTTATGCATGAAAACAACTTAGATGTACCTAACCTCTCTCTAAGGCACTGATTGAAACTCCTCCACCAAACCTAGGTGTAGTTTGTAACAAAATTGCAAAACCAACTTTTCTGAAAATGCCTAATTTAGGCCTAGAGCTTTGTGCTTCCCAAGTCCTCTTGGACTATTTTGCATCAAAGTATAACACTTTTAAGGAACCACAGTTGGAATGTGTATGTCTGCCTGTTATTAGCAAAACTCATTTTGAGTTAGACCTTTTGCATGATGTACCTTTAAAATTGCAAGATTTTGTGCTCTCAAACACACCTGTTGACAAGTTTAGGTTTGGGGGAAACTCATTCTCATATGCAGTCTTACTTGCACTCTCATGTTATATTTGTGTAAGACTGTTGATGTCTCTGCATACCGTCTTTTGGGTTGATCCTCAACTCTTTAGATTGTTAGTGTATGGTGAATTTTCATTGTATATAATCCAGTAGGACTTGTTAAATTTCTCTTTCTTGAATCGGTTGAGTCTTCTTGTACATATTTTGTGCTAATCCGATATGATCTCCGCTGAGAATGTTGGATTCTAGCCTTGACTAATGAAGCTCTAACCGTGCTCCCGCCGACATCCGGTAATCTCTTCCCTTTTCTCTTATCAGCATAGTTCTCTTGGTATGTGACTGTTTAAATTCTTTGTATCTCATTGACACATTGAGGACAATGTTTGATTTAGGTTTGGGGGTGCATTTGCATTTAGAGTTTTTAGTCTTTTAAAAAAAAAAAAAAAAAAAAAAAAAAAAAAAAAACTCTTTTTGTAAAAACCTCCAACTTTTAGAGATTTTAGAGTCACTAGCATGCTTCTAGCTATGTTTACATAGAGAGTCGACCGAAATAACAGAATTTGGAAGTACTTAGGAGAACACAATCGGGTTTCTTAGTTGATTAGAGCGTTAAAGTTGGATTTAACCATACCGGAGGGCGAATTAGGTGTTGTTTAGATATTCGGTAGTAGAATTGTGATCACCCATAGTGGATACTACCCAATTTACATCAAGTGAGGCACCAACCTTCAATTTTTTGCAACTTTCTAGAAAAGCTGTTAGAGTGTGTGTCACCGTACGTCAATTCGGGTAGGAATGGTGAGCTACCCAACTTCGCACCACTTTCAAAGACTACTTTTGATCTCTTGAGTGCTAGTTTTTGTCAATCATGAGGGTGACGTTTAAAGATGAAAACTCCTTCTAAATATCGATTTGCGTTAGCATCACTCTCTCTCTCAATCAATGAGACCCATAGAAACACATCATCGTCAGCAAACGGAGCATCATCAGAATATTGGAAGAAAAGTTGATATAGTCCAAGGTTACATACAACAAAAGAAAATAGGATGAGAATTAATGAAGTTTGTGAAAAATTGATTTTTACTGTTTTATTATTATTTTTATGTCATATTTGTATTAAAAAAAAAAACATGTAATGTGTGTGTTGTATTATTATTATTTTCATTTCATGTAACTTGAAAAAAAAAAAAAAAAAAAATTGTCAAGTTTTTGTAAAGTTCAGAAGTTCGTCATCAACAGTTGAAGACCGAAGACCGAAGATTGAAGACGTTTATATGGTTTCTTATGAGAGAGTGATATTAATTGCCGATCGGGTGAGAAGTTAAGTGAGTACTCCCACCCTTGCTAATGGTTGATTTCCTTTCTTAGAGATCATCAGAAAAAGATTCTTTTTGTCCACACTCTTGTGGAGTCTCCAGAATTTATTTCGGAAGGTTATCCTTCTCACCTACAACGTGTGCAGGATTTCTCTCTTTATTCCTGCCTGCACACATGAGAGACTAAAAAAGCGATCTTTTTGAGTGCAATTATCATAAAACCCTAATAGTGAGGCGAAGTCGAGGCTTATGATCACAATCGAATCCGAATTCTTTCATATGGTATGGTTACTTCTCGCTCAAAGACTTAAGGATGAGAATGCGTTCTTTGGTAGTTCTAACTTCTTGTTACTAGCATGCGAAACTCTATGTCCTCATAGCTCCTTGGATGCTTGAGACTCTTTTACACTCGAAGTTGGAGAAGGTTTTGTGGGTACACCTCTGGTAAACCCTCACGAGACTACAACTCGTCCACTAGGGACACCTAGGGGTTTAAAGGCTTAGTGCATACGTTAAATGCATTCGAGAGACCTGCGACAGGGGTATAGTTAGGATTTCTTCATTTCTGTTTCACTTGAGGACAAGTAAAATTCAGGTTTGGGGGTATTTGATGAGTGCCAAATATTGCATATTTATACACCTTTTTATTGGCATTTAGCTCATCTTTTGTGTTCGAGAAATCGAGATATTATCTCGGATTCTGTGTTTTCTTTGTTTTCAAGAATAAATATTTGTATTAATTAATTTTGTGTTTTTAGGTAATAAATAAAGCTCGGAGAATCTGAGGAGCCAAAGGAGCAGAGAATTGGAGACGTGCGTCTATGGAGCAGAAAGCCAAAGCCCGCGCACGCGCAACAGTTGCAACCCAACAAGTAGCAACTCATCTACAAGACATGGGCTCGAGCTATCCATCTCCGACCCACGACCCGGATCCAAGGCCATCATTTCTGAGCCGTTGAGATATCCCTCAGCTACATCCAACGGTCGCTCCTTCATGCACATCACACTTTGCTGCTCCCGCTCAACACCAGATTACTCCGAGCCTCCCTGAGCCGTTCAGATATCACTCCCTAGATCCTACGCTCGCTGCATCATTCTCATCATCACTTCATTGCTTTGCTCCATAGCAAAGTCGCCTAACCCTATACCCTCTCGACCAACTCCCCCATTCTCTTTTCCATCTTCTCTTTCTTCTTCCCCCATGCCTCTGCAAAACTTTACCCGACCATACCTCCACTTCCCTCTCCCTGACAAAGCCATCACCACCTCCATCTCTTGTCAGCCACAGCAGACGCCTCAGTCACCATTTCCGCCGCACCTAAGTCGTGGTTATCTCTCACATAGCTTCTCACAACCCTAGAAGCTAAGTTAGAGATAAACAAGACTAGGGTTTTCTCTATCACCACAAGCAAGGCTACCAAAGACGAAGTGACAAGAGGAGAGCTCGATTCAGAGGCTATCAGAGATTGGGTTTGCATTTATTTCATGTTTTGAAAAGATTTAGGGTTTGATATTTTCTTTGCATGTATAAATAGCAGTGAACTGTGTGTGTTAGGGTTTATGCCTGGGCTAGCCAGAGCACCACTTAGGTTAATTTGTAGTTTATTTTGTATCTTAATCATGTTCTAAATAAATTTGCTAGGGTTGAGATGAAACCCATAATCTCATTTGCTAATATTTGCTCATATTTTGATAACTGTTCTTGTTGTGCTATATTGTTTAGGATAAATATAATCTTAACACTCAGCATTTTACTTTCACAGTGTATGCCATGTATGCATTGTAGTTGGATAAATACTATGTTGATTGTGTTGCAATTCATGCTTCATTGAATGCTATTAATCCTCAGACTAGTTGTGCCCCCGAGAAGACAATTAGTGCTTGGGAGAGATACCCTAATTGTGATTAGAATATCCATCTTAAGATAGGTTCAATCATCTAAGTAGTAAGAATTGATCCGTGATTAGTTGTACTATGACAAGACAGCTAATACTAGGGATTAGTTAATGGCCTTAGTTGATAGTAAGCCATCCATTGAGACCCTGGATGAAAGGCAAACTTGCATCTTGTCTGGCATCCATTACAGGGGACAAGAACAATATTGAAAATGAACTGATGTAGCTAAGATTAGGTGGTGGACTCGACACTCTAGTGCTCTTTCTATATTGTTTACAACTTTAGCTTAGAGTCACATCTTCACCTCAGTCGCTTCGACAACCCTGAATTGTGTCACTTACTCTCCTTGAATTCAGTCTAGCATAGCCATAGATCAATACATAGCACCACAAGTCTTTGTGGTTCGACCCGTACTTGCCACGCCTCCAACAGGCGCCGTGCACTTGCGGTTATCACAAATAGGCATTAAAATAAGACCATTTCCCAGCCTACCAGCACGTTCCGGAGATGAAGTTGGAAGATTTGCGAGTGCCATCATGTCTACGGATCGCTTGCCTGGTTAAAGGGATGTGGAAGGTGTCATAATATCACCGCTGAGTGATCGAATTGAACGCTCCCATCCCCTGTATTCAGGCATTTCCTGATTGATCTCTCCTTCCTCATGCATTTCTTCAGTTTGTTGGAAGGTCGACGCGGATTGGACAGTCTTCCGGACTTCAACAAGAGTCTTGAGATATAAATCCTCTAGCAGGGCTCCATAGGCTGCAGGCTCCCTTTCTTTATCTGGTAGGCGTTGTAGTACTCCGTATAAGTCCTTTCCTTTGTGGAGTTGCCTCGGTTCTTCATTGTTGACTGGACCATGTTGTTCATCTTTCCTGAGTCTCCTGCGGTTACGCGCTCTTTTGCCTCTCCGTAGAGTAAAGGTGTGACTCGACTAAGGATTCAGCATTTCTTGCACTGCTTGAGTAGATGCCTGCCGATCCTTCTTGTAATTGTGCTGCTATATCATTCAAAAGGCGAAATTTTTCGCTCTGCCTTCTGGTGATACCGGCTTGATTTTCCAAGACATCCTCCAGCATTCTAACTATACTTACCATGGTATCTGAACCGCCTGTGGTTTCCTGATGAGGATGCATCGTGAGCCAAAAACCGAAAAATTGAGAATTCAATTTTTGCAACCGATAGATCAACCTCCCACTGTGGTCGCCAATTGTTTATGGGTGAAAACTATTCCTGCAGAATTTGGTAATTTGGGGTGTGTATGAGGAATGAATCTAAACCTTAAACAAATGCACTGCGCGGTGAGTGCTTGTAGATTCGAGAGATCAATCTGTGCAAGTCCGGCCTAAACCAAGAAATGGCCGTTCCAGACTTGTTTCGGTCACAAAGTGAAGGAGACGGGGTTGATCTTAGGGAGGGAAGCGAAGAAGGTGTTGAGATTGTGAAGGTGTTGGCTTGCTTATGACTTGTAACATAAAGGCGAGCAGGCTTGTGATTGATGCAAGCAAGCTCTGGGTGTTTGAACACGTTTTGTATTAACACTTGGTTTTCTGTCTCGTCTGGACTTGTGTTGTTGTTTGAAATAGGGCGGAGAACCTATTTATACAAGTCATTGAGCCTCATTCACGTCTCTCGTGGGAAGTGGAGGAAGTGGAGTGATGGAGTAGTGGAGTTGTGCGTCGACCCGTCTTGCCCACTTCTCCCTGTTCATCTCTAACCGTCCATGACTTCGACACGTTCTTATGATGGCGCGTTGCACGCCTGCACGCCGTAAACCGCCAGACCAATACCTCGGTATGTATCCCCGTTTTGTGACATGATTGATAAACGGAATGTGTGGATCGTGGATCCACGAAAGATAGCATGTAATCTTTGAATTGAATAACCGTGTTATTCGGGGAAGTCGATACTTGTGAAGTATCGTGTGTATTTTATGCGCAGTCTTCGCATTATGGTGTGGTAAAGTGATGGGTAATGACGCCTCACTAACCAAATAACTCTTGACCAGGGTTGTATAACCAAGTTGGTGAAGTTGGACGGATGAGATGATCTTTGAGACACTCATCTGCGACCGTTAATGAATATTAGGTTTTTTGAAGAGGAGCGCAAGCATGACTCTTCAGTCTTGGTCGAAACCAAGTATGGGAAGAATTTTGGAGAGGACCGACCGGACGTGTATGTAGATGGCATCTTTGGTGTACACGTCCATATCTCACCGTCCCATGAAGGTGCGATCTAGGCCACTCAATTTGACCGGCAAAGAGGAGTGGTTGAGATCGGTTTGCGGCAGAAATCCTTGCCACAAAGGAGTTGGAGATCGCATGACATTCCTGCACGCGTTTCAAGACGACCCATCTTGGTCGGTCTTGGTCGATCATACCAGCGTGTAGGTGGTAGGCTGGTGTTCATATCTATACCTGACTATCCCATGAAAACGTGATCTAAGCCATTCAAATCATCCGGTGAAGTTGAGTGGTAGAGATCAGTTTGCAATTTGGGAAGTGTAACCACGCATGTTTGGGCGGGAATTTTGGATTAGCCGGGCATGGGATGCCTTGGCCGATCGCATGAGGAGGTAGATGAGCCCACGGTGGTCATCTTTGGTATGACCGGCCCTTGCTTAATCTAATCTGTGACCCTCCATTCGTGCCGGAGAAGATGGACGCACGTGATGATTTGAAACCCTAATTTTGGCTTTCAAAAGCCATGCGCCACTCCTTGTTTGGGTGATGATTTTGTCACGGCCAAACATTGTTGGTCTTGACCGATTGGTCAAGTGTGTAGGCGGGCCCACGGTGATCGTGTTGACATGCTCTGGGGCCTTTGAATCTACATCTACACCCTCCATCTATACCTGCGAAGATGGATGGTTGAGATTGTTTTGCGACACATGTAATATGCCGCAAACCCTTATTTAGGGTTTTCCGTCCATAATGCTTGGTATGAACGGTTTCTTGGCAGGCTAGGCCAATGACCGACCATTCGGGGTCGGCCGTGGGTATTCCATACCTGCTTGGGGATGATGGAATTGATCTGGGGTCATCCAATCATGCTTATGGAGTTGGATGACTGCGATCAGATCATATCCGGACTGATACGGTCGGTCCGGATGCTCAATCGGGCTAGTATAACACACCGAGAGGGGCTCAATCGGGCTAGTATAACACACCGAGAGGGGCTCAATCGGGCTAGTATAACACACCGAGAGGGGCTCAATCGGGCTAGTATAACACACCGAGAGGGGCTCGGGCTAGTATAACACACCGAGAATCAGCCTGTACGGGTATTTCGTACATGGTTTCATTATAGTGCTTGGAGGTTCGTGTTACTCGTAAGAGTAACACTCGGTCGTCATGCCACACCGATAATGAGTACTTTGGAAATACAAGGCCGATATGAAATTCACAGGAAGGGATTGTTGCTACATGCTCCAACTCGGAGGAATTTCATGTATTCACGCAGAATGGGATTGTTGCTACATGCTCCATTCTTGGTGAATTAAGTGAGGGAGTATCCAACACTTATAAATGGCTTTATCTTTTACAAGATGTCAGCGCATGATTTTTCGGTTTTTTACAAATTTAACCTTGAATGAAAATCCACCATCAACAGGGGGAAAACCATTCACTTATACAGTCTTACTTGTACTCTCATGTTATATATGTGTAAGGCTGTTGATGTCTCTGCATATCTTCTTTTGGGTTGATCCTCAACTCTTTAGATTGTTGGTGTATGGTGAATTTTCATTGTATATAATCCAGTAGGACTTGTTAAATTTTCTATCTTGATTCGGTTGAGTCTTCTTTTTATTGTGCTAATCCGATATGATCTCCGCTGAGAATGTTGGATTCTAGCCTTGACTAATGAAGCTCTAACCTTGCTCTGCCAACATACCGGTAATCTCTTCCCTTTTCTCTACTCAACTTAGTTCTCATGATATGTGACATTTTGAATTCTTATTATCTGTTGACACATTGAGGACAATGTTTGATTTAGGTTTGGGGGTGTATTTGCATATAGAGTTTTTAGTCTTTTTTTTATCAAAAAAAAAAATAAAAAAAAATTCAAAACTCTTTGTAAATACTTGCATAAAAACCTCCAACTTTTAGAGATCTTAGAGTCACTAGCATGCTTCTAGCTATGTTTACATAGAGAGTCTGACCGAAATAACAGAACTTGGAAGTACTGGAGAACACAATCGGGTTTCTTAGTTGATTAGAGCGTTAAAGTTGGATTTAACTGCATCGGAGGGCGAATTAGGTGTTGTTTAGATATTCGGTAGTAGAATTGTGATCACCCATAGTGGAGACTACCCATTTTTACATCAAGCGAGGCACCAACCTTCACTCTTTGTGACTTTCTAAAAAATCTGTTAGAGTGTGTGTCACCATACGTCAATTCCGGGTAGGAATGGTGAGCTACCCAACTTCGCACCACTTTCAGCACTATTTTTGATCTCTTGAGTGCTAATTTCGTCAATCATGAGGGTGACGTTTAAAGATGAAAACTCCTTCTAAATATCGATTTGCAGTTAGCATCACTCTCTCCCTCTCAACAACATCAACAGATTCTGTAGGATCATAATATCGCAATACATAGGGCTCGCGGGATCAATAAACGACGGTACTGCGAGGGAGTCGCAGGAAGCTAAAATAAACGACGCAAGGAGAAATAACGACACGCAAGATAGCCGAAAGACATGAAACCAAAGCGAGGGATAAGAAGTGTCGCGAGATTGAATAGTTGTACACTGGCGACACTTCGCGAGACATTCCCGAAAATAAAGGATAGCTTAGCTGTCATCCACTATGTATTACCCTATATAAAGGGTCGAGTGAGTCTGTAAAGAGAGAGATCTTTTTAGAATTGTTAGGCAAGTCATTAGGAGAGAGAAAATTTAAGAGTGTTTTAACTTCTAAGTGTAATTCTATTTTCCTGTGTAAACACTTCATGAATTCAATCAATAAATGTTCTTGTTCTTATATCTTCTAATGGATTTGTTAGGCAAAATCGAGTAAGGGGTGTAGTGTGGGAAATCCTGCTACTACATATGCGCTAGAAACAGGGATGTGCAGAGACTGACGTAGAAATTGGAAGGAATTTGGGTTAACAGAAAAAAGATTTGGAGAAGATCCCCAAGAATTCATTGAAAAAGAAAAAATGGCTAGAAGAAGAAATGTACAAGGGCAATCAACGGTTGTAAGAAGAAGTGGGAGACTTGCTGGAGAAAGGAGGAATGAAACAGGAGAATCGTCAAGGATGAATAGGAGAAATGATGGAGAAGATCAAAATCAGCCACCGAACTCCCCAGTAGCAAACGCGGTTGAGGATTATGATAGAGTAAGTGTACATACTTGGAGATCTGATTCTGAAGACGAGAGAGAAGAGGAGCAGCAGTTGATGAACAATGGACAAGGAGGAGGAGAACAAGAAATGAATGGAGAAATGAATCTAGGTAACGAAGAAATCGCAGCATTAGAAAGATTGAGACAAACAATACATGAGGAGAGACGGCTAGAGGCAGAGGAACGAGCAAACTTGACAAGACAGAATCATGAATTGAGGATGGAAAATATGAGGTTGCAAAATAGGAGATCTAGAAGTAGCGTGAGATCAAGTTCAAGATCGAATAGAGAAGAAAGAAGGAGAGTTTTACCAACAGAAAGCACCGATGGAGAAACACAAAATCCGAATATAGAGCATGGCGAGAGAAGAGAAGAAATAGAAGATCGTTATATTCCTCAGCCCGAAAATTTTCAAAATGAGCGGAATAGGGAAAATCAAGGAAACATGCAACTCCAAGAATTGAATGACCCAGCTGCTGAAGGGAGAATAATCTTGCACGGGAGAGAAGAACTGAGAAGAAACCGAGAAATCGAGGATGACATTGAGAGACACTACATTGAACAAGCGCGGCTAGCTCGCGAGAGAGAGAAAGGCTAAGAGAAGAAATGGAAAATCAAGAGATGGAGGAGGCAATACGGCAGAATAACCATGATAACCGCGAAAGAAGAAGGGAACAAAATCGTGCAAATAGAAATATTAATGAAGAATATGAGAGGGCGCAGGTGAGAGCTGAGAGACAACCAAGAAGAGAGAACAACCGATATAATGGTGTGCGAATTGACGAAAGAAACGAAGAAGAGCGTCGCGAGGAAAGAAGAGGAGAAAATAACGAGCAGGAAGGTCAAAACAGACACGAGCGAAGAAGGAGAGAAGCGAGCTAAAAGACAAAGAGAATCAAATTCTCGAGGCAAATGAACAAATCTTAAGAGAATTGGCTGAAATGAGAGGATTCCGAATAATAGAAGGGAAGGAGGAAGGAGATCAGTTGGACGAAGCCATCGCAGAAGCTGCGAAGAATCCCTTCACGTTAGAAGTACAGATGGGAGGAATACCTCCTAAAAGCAATTTGCCTACATTAGCCAAAGATTTTTGACGGAACAACTCGTGCGATACAGCACATTAAAGCTTATATGAGATGTATGTTGCAGTGGGAGAGTCATGATGCTATATTGTGTAAGTACTTCGCGTCAAGCTTAACGGGAGAAGCGTTAAAGTGGTTTGAAGGATTGCCCAGGAACACGATCGCGTCGTTTAACCATCTGCAAGCTACATTTTTGGGAGCCTACATAAGCAACAACTTCACGCGACCAGGAATTGAAGATGTATTCGGGTTGAAACAAAGAGTTGGAGAGAGCTTAAGGCAGTTGACAATAAGATGGAGAACCATGTGTAGCGAAATGGCAGGACGGGTTGAGGAAAGATATCTCATTCTCTCATTTGTGAATGCTCTCTTCGCGACTAACTTGTTGTATGTTCAAATCTTTAGAGTTAAAAATACAATCACGATGGCAGAACTGCGAGAATTACAGGAAGAGTATATCGCCTTAGAAGAAAGACAGAATGAAATGAATTCTTATCCAGTCGCGAACACAAACTCGAATGCTGCGAACGCAAGCTTGTTACCTCAGTTCATCAATACAGTGGCGAGCACTTCGCAAGGACAGCAGGCAAGGAGAGCTGATGAGGGACAGCAGAAGAT
The DNA here is from genome assembly GCA_023531295.1 of Papaver armeniacum. Lineage (NCBI taxonomy): Eukaryota > Viridiplantae > Streptophyta > Magnoliopsida > Ranunculales > Papaveraceae > Papaver > Papaver armeniacum. The sequence continues at coordinate 142,269 of JAJJWW010007104.1, forward strand.
AGTAGCCATGGGAAGCCATGATCAAGAAGAGTTTGAACGTGAAAGGAATTACTACAACCGTAACAGCAATAATAAGATTCAGAGGCTAGATCATGTGCAAGAAACTTATGGTGGACGAAGGCAAAATAACCGTGGAGGGCAGAGAAGTCATAGAACAGTATGGGAACAAATTAAGATGCCTCCACTGAATGCTAGCGTTGAAAAGATCTGGGAAGCTATACTTGTGATGGAAAATGTACCAGCACCTTGGAATGTTGGAATGGAACCACCGCCAGGCGATAGAAGTCATGAGTTTTGTTCTTACCATCGCTTCCATGGGCATCAAACAAACGATTGTAGAAACATAAAGAGAATTATTCTCAGGATGATTGATCAAGGGAAACTGAATCACTTTCTAAAAGAAGAAGAAAAAGGCCAGACATTACCACCACCAATTTAAATGCAAGCGATGTGTCAGCAAAAGGAAAGGAAACATTTGTGATAGAAATCGGAACGAAAGCCAAAAATTTGAATTGCAACTCTATCATCCACTCATATCGTACAATCGAAGATTTTCATGACAATGTGCTCGAGAGAGTCTTTTGCGAGAGATCTTCGATGATAAAGAAATAATGAGCTTCCAGCGAGAACGACGCAGTTAGAAAAGTGGCAGCTGAAGACTATTTCTTTCTCTGCAGATGAAGTGCCAAAAGGAAGAGAAACACATGATAGCCCGTTGGTTGTGAAACTAGAGATTAACCCTAAACCAGTTGATGGAGAAGATGATGAGGCAGAAGCTTGCTGGGCGATCAACCGAATCCTTATCGACACTTAGGAAGTTCGGTAAATATTCTCTTTTACCATACTTACAAGACGATGGGAGGAAAAGATGAGGATTTGATCCCCTCTACATACAAGATATATGGCTTTAATGGCTTTGCAAACAAACCAAAGGGGAGAGATTCACATGAGAATACCTCTACAAGGATTATCAATCGATATTTTATTCTCGTGTGGTTGACGTGGAATCTCCATACAATGCGGCGATTGGGAGGCCATGGCTTCATGAAATCTTGGGAGTCGCGTCGACGTATCATCAATGTATTAAATTCCCACATCCAAATGGCATTGGTATTATACAGGGGGATTGGAAGGAGTCGCAACAGTGTCATGAAGTAGATGTCGAAAGCTGCGAAGAAAGGAATGCCAAAAGAAAAGGTTGGAAACAACATGTGAGAGATGAACAGAGAAAGGAAAAACTGATGGTGGATGCCATAGAAGTAAGGATCGAACATACCTCGCGAGGTGAATGCCTAGAGACAAAGCGAATATTATGGTAATAAAGAAGCAAAAGGATATGAGGAGCAAAAGGAATAAGAAGTGAATAATTAAAAGTAATGCTGTGCGAGAATCTCGCAGTCAAGGGTAAATGAGAATTCGATTAAGAAAGAGATAAAGACACAACAAATGAAATGGAATTTTGCGAATACTTCGCAAACAAATATTAACAAGTAATGAAACATGAATGATTGAATGATTTAACAAAAATGAATGAGTAAATGAATGGGACGAACCTTTATGGCGTACACCCTAGTTCGCGAATAACATTTCGTAAGAGGCAAATGTAAGACCTAAAGTGCGTCATATAAGGGGGTATCTCTCAACATGGCTCGGGGAAGGTTACACCGCTCCCGAAGCCCGAGTCATGAAAATTTGGGGCCCATGAAAGCCTATCCGGAGGAGGTACCTTGGATTCCCAACTATATATGTAGGTTATACCCGGTTGGGCGACCGAGGGTCTCTTCTTAGGAGTCGTGTATGCTCAAGGCGCCGGGTACACGGTTGAGCTGAGTGCCCGGATGGATGAACCTACCCCGGCCATTCTTGGCAAGTCTTGGCATGCGTTGCACTCGCCCGAAGAAAACTCCACTTAGGGTGCAGTCTCGTAACCATAAACCCTATAGGTATAAGGGATAAGAGGTGCGAAAACAACGGTTGTTGTTAAGACCGGATGGGAGGAGCTAGTCTTGTATGGCCGATGTTTCGCCTCCTTGAAGGGGCAACCGGGGAGATAATAAGGGCGACGCTCTCCATTAGGGGGTGTCAAAACGAGACGCAAATGTCATGAGGCTTTGTTTTCGCAAGGAGACTTAGGCTTGTCATATTTGTGCAATGATCCAGCAGAGGCAATAATACTAACGCGAAGGTAAGGCGAGATCAATGGGTCTTTACACGAAAGTGTACGGACGTCCTGCGATTTCGTCGCTAGACGGCAATGTCATGGGGCTTTATGTTCGCAAGGATATCTAGGCCTGTCATATTGTCGCAACTAAAACATCTGCAGAGGCAAAAATACTTGGAAAATGATTAGACAAGATCAATGGGTCTTTACATGCAAGTGTAAAGACGTCCTGCGATTTTGTCGCGAAGAAAGGTGGCAGGGGGAAGACCTCTAATTAGGGAGGTCGACTTGGAAGACCACACAAAATGATAAGGCAAGGTCAATGGGCCTTTGCATGAAAGTGTAAAGGCGGCTGCGACCTTGTCGCAAAAAAAGAGATAGCATTCTCAATTCATAAAGATATCTCTGCGACCTCGTCGCGAGACATACATTTCAGCAACATTAAAATTATTATCCAACAAAATACATGAGGATAACTAACTTCTTCCATCAGAAGATAAATATCAGAGGCAAGTATGGGAATGGAAAAGATGGAATATTGTTATTCATCTTTCGATTGAAAGAGTTATACATTAATAATGTTAGCCAATTATATTACAAGGAAGAAGTACCAAAAAGGGGAGTGAAGATTGAACTCATGAAAAAAGAGTTCATATAACAAAGATACAAAGAATGTACAGATATTATACGCAAGAAAAGAAAACAAAAAGAATTATATCTTTGGTGATTCTTCTTCTTCATCCGATTCTTCGGTTTTATTATTCTCATCGCCAGAATTTTCTTCTTCGCCGCCTTCACTATCGAAACATCGAGAGAGGTAGATTCTCAGGAACCTTTTCAAGAAGCCAGGGATATGTATGCAAAGGGATGTTCTGGTGTTTACAAACATACTCCATGGCTCCATTGCGAAAACGAACGGCATCATTATTAAAGTTCTCCACTGTCGTTTCAAATTGTTTCTTCAACTTGGAATACTTATTATTACGAAGGGAGAGACTCTTCGCAAGCTGTTGTTTTTCAGATTCAAGTTCTCCAATTCTCGTTGGAAAATTCCCGGCGAGTTGATCTTTCTCAGATTCAAGATCCCTAATTCTAACCTGAAGTCTCTTCTCAGATTCTGCAAATAAGTAACAACGAGTTAATAATTTACAAGCAATATTACAAAAATAAGAAGTAGAAAGGTGTAATAAATAACCTTCTCTATCAGATATCATATCTTTAATCAAGGAAGTATGCTCGGCGTGAAGACTAACATCAACACCTAAGTTATTCCGGCATTATCTAAAACTTTCGCAGCCTGAAGGCGAATTCATCGTCACTATTTATAACAAGGAGGAACGAATTTGATCTTCTCGCTCATTAAGCAAGGAGTTCGCGAAGCAATTCATCCGTTCAATTTGTAGTTCAAGGAGAGATTTTTGAAATGTTGCTAATGCCTGTGCACCATTGTTAGCAATGCGATCTTTATCATCTATAAGGTCGCTAATTTTCTTCCTCAAAATTTTGATTTCTTTATTGGACTCGAGAAACATTCGTTTAAATTGGTTGGCAGCACTTAAACCAGATCTATGTTCAATTTCTAAAAGACGATATTTGGTCTGAAGTTCATTTAATGAAAGGGAGTTAATTTTGTTTGATGAACTACTTAAAGAGTCGTTGAGGTGAGCGAGAAGAAGGTTATTATCCATAGGATCGGGAAATGTATGAAGAAGGATAGCCTCATCGGAGAGATTATATACATCTGCGAAAGTAATAAGTTAGGTAGCAATTTGCGACCGATAAAATAAAAATAGTGAAAGGAGGAAAAATTTTATACCATAAAGTTGCTGATTGGCGTTTTGAAGAGTGGACACCTTATCCTTTTGGGAGTTAAGTTCGGTGTTTAACTTTTGAATTCTCTCGTCTTTATCGCGAGATGACGCAGACTTCGGTCTCTAACTCTTGAATCTTCTTGCTCAATTGCAAATTCTTCTTTTCAAGATTGTTGCGTCTTCTCTCAAGGTCTGAGGCAACTACAAAGGAAGATCTTCCAACCTATAAAAGAAGATAGAAAAATCATTAAAACATATATATTAAACAATTTAAAGTTAGCAGGAAGTATGCCTGTACACATACCGAGAGACCCAAGTGCATTCAAAAGGTCGGGAGACACAACTCTAGAGACTCCATTGAATGAATTATTGCCTTCAAAGTAAAAGCAAAGCATTACACACGTTTGCGAGAGCCCCACAAAGAGAAGCTAGGGAGCATCTCCCATTCCTTGGAAACAATCCGAGAAGATGATGGATAATTGATCCATGGAAGAACTGGTCGATGGAATCTTCTTGGCGAGAGAAGGATTCGATTCATGGTTATCTTCGTCAGAGAATTCAGAGCTTGAGCTAAGGCGAGAAGAGGATTGGACCTTTCGCTTCTTAGTTAAGGGGGCAGAGGATTTACCCTTGCGAGCGACAGTTTTACCCTTACTTTTAGTCTTCGCAGCAATAGTTTCTTCAACTTTGACCTTAGCATACGTGTAAAGATAAGAAACAGAGGCAACAATATTGTTTTAAATAAGAAGAAAGGAAGTGATTCTTACTTCACTCGTAAGCGATCGAAGCAATGTCGAGTATCCTCCGACGGATCCTTTTTGTAGCTTCTTTTCAACTCGGCTATCCGAAAGATTTCACAAACTCAAGCAATTATAGAAAGAAAATTACGAAAGCCAAATTTAAAATCGGAAACATACCTCTTTCTTCTTCTCGGGCCATTTGAATTCCCAAGGTTGATATCTGCGAGATTCGCAGGAAGAATATGTGAGCCCGCGATGTAAGGACCATTTAAGATCAAGGGTACGACCCACCATTTCTCATCTTTGGAATGACGAGAGAGGTATTATTGCACGGGTGCCAATCAATGTCTTGCATGAGTAATTTATCTTGAGAGACATTATCCTTTTTCTTCGACGAATACCCCAAGTGAGATCTCGCATTCACCATAGTTATCACCGAGTAATTTTCGAAAAAAATTTCCACGGTATATTTCTCCACAGCTATTTCCAAGTCTGCGAATTTGGGATTTCTGGCAGTGTTAGGGTATAAAGATCCTTTGCCTGCACCGCGGTTTGCGAACTCAAGCATCAGGCGAATACAATCGCCACTTAATTGATAAACAGCCCGAGAGAATTTTTCATGAGCCAAAATTTCATAAAATAAAGGCAACTCAGGATTGTACAAGGGAATGGGGAGTCCCGCGAGGAGCTGACCTAGCGAGACTATAATCTTTTGATCATCACATTGATGATCAGAAAACAAATTTGCAGAAAGAATGGATGAAGGTTCCTGATTAGGAATGGTTGATAGAGTAAAACCCTTCTCAAGCAGCTTTTGTTGAACTTCTTCAAAAGAAGTTTTGTATGCACGACTGATGGAAGCCATTTATCAGTATGGGAATGGAGGGGAGATTGGAGATTAAGATCAACGTTAGAAAGGATGAAGAAAAGATCTGCAGTAGCAGGAGCGCAAATTGCGGAAGGAGAGAGTCGAAGAAAAGTTGCAGAGACAAACTAAAAAATGAAAAGGAGGGGAAAAGAAAACTATATATAAGGGAAAAGAGCCTCGAGAAAAACGAGGTCATTTAATGCGAAGAGACATGAACGGTCAAGAAAAAGTGGTTGAAAGAAACGTGTCAAGAGAAGACATTAATAATCAAAATCCGTGTAAAAGTACAAAACTGAAGATTCTAAAGATAAGCAGTCGCGGAAACAATATTGTAAAAATCTTATGGTACTTTTCCCCTCGCAGGAGAAATATGGGGAGAGATAAGAGACGGTACTTCATATATATTTCAAAGAAGCTTCGGAACTTCGCAAAAGAATAGAGGCAAGTACGTACTTTTCAAGTACAGTATTCTTCTGCTCATTCCCTCATCAACAAAAACCAAGGATCACTACAACAACAAATTTTTCCTTCAAGATCGCTCTTCAAGCAATATTCAAGGAAAAAGAGGCAAGATGTAGGATCATAATATCGCAATACATAGGGCTCGCGGGATCAATAAACGACGGTACTGCGAGGGAGTCGCAGGAAGCTAAAATAAACGACGCAAGGAGAAATAACGACACGCAAGATAGCTGAAAGACATGAAACCAGGCGAGGGATAAGAAGTGTCGCGAGATTGAATAGTTGTACACTGGCGACACTTCGCGAGACATTCCCGAAAATAAAGGATAGCTTAGCTGTCATCCACTATGTATTACCCTATATAAAGGGTCGAGTGAGTCTCAGCAAAAAGAGAGATCTTTTTAGAATTGTTAGGCAAGTCATTAGGAGAGAAAATTTAAGAGTGTTTTAACTTCTAAGTGTAATTCTATTTTCCTGTGTAAACACTTCATGAATTCAATCAATAAATGTTCTTGTTCTTATATCTTCTAATGGATTTGTTAGGCAAAATCGAGTAAGGGGTGTAGTGTGGGAAATCCTGCTACTACAGATTCATAGAAACACATCATCGTCAGCAAGCGGAGCATCATCAGAATATTTGAAGAAAAGTTGAAATAGTCCAAGGTTTACATGCAACAATTCAAGGAAAAGAAGATAAGATGAGAATTAATGAAGTTCGTGAAATCAAGACAACACAAGTGTGGAAGATTGAGTTTTATTGTTATTTTCATTTCAAGTTAATCTAAAAAAAAAAATAAAAAATAAAAAATAAAAAAAATATATGTTTGTCAAGTTTTTGTGAAGTTCAGAAGTTCGTCATCAACAGTTGAAGACCGAAGACCGAAGATTGAAGACGTTTCTATGAATGCTGAGAGAGAGTAATGTTAATTGCCGATCGGGTGAGAAGGTAAGTGAGTACTCCCATCCTTGCTAATGGTTGATTTCCTTTCTTAGAGATCATCAGAAAAAGATTCTTTTTTTCCACATTTCTGTGGAGTCTCCAGAAATTATTTCGGAAGGTTATCCTTCTCACCTTCAACCTGTGCAGGATTTCTCTCTTTATTCCTGCCTGCACACATGAGAGACTAAAAAAGCGGTCTTTTTGAGTGCAATTATCATAAAACCCTATTGGTGAGGCAGAAGTTGAGGCTTATGATCACTATCGAACCCGAATTCTTTCATATGGTATGGTTATTTCTCGCTCAGCACTTAAGGATGAGAATGCGTTCTTTGATAGTTCTAACTTCGTGTTACTAGCATGCAGAAACTCTATATCCTCATAGCTCCTTGGATGCTTGAGACTCTTTTACACTCTGAAGTTGGAGAAGGTTTTGTGGGTACACCTCTGGTAAACCCTCACGAGACTACAACTCGTCCACTAAGGACACCTAGGGGTTTAAAGGATTAGTGCATACGCTAAATGCATTCGAGAGACCCGCGACAGTGGTATAGTTAGGATTTCCTAATTTCTGTTTCACTTGAGGACAAGTAAAATTCAGGTTTGGGGGTATTTGATGAGTGCCAAATATTGCATATTTCTACATCTATTTATTGGCATTTAACTCATCTTTTGTGCTCAGAAATCAGATATTATCCCAGATTCTGTATTTTCTTTGTTTTCAAGAATAAATATTTGTACTAATTAATTTTATGTTTTTAGGTAGTAAATAAAGCTCGGGGAAATTAAGGAGCCAAAAGAGCAAAGAATTGGAGACAAGCGTCTATGGAGCAGAAAGCCAAAGCCCGCGCGCGCAACAGTTGCAACCCAACAAGGAGCAACCCATCTACAATACATGGGCTTGAGTTATCCAAGATCCGAACCATATCCCGGATCCAGGCCCGTTCCATCTGAGCCGTGAGATTTCGCCCCGAGATCCAACGGTCGCTCCAACCATCCCACCAATGATCGCTGCACCCGCTCAACACCACAGCCACCTATATCTTTTCCCATCGACCAAAACCTAACTTCACTTTCTCTTTCTTTCCTTCTCCCCGCAATACCAGAGAAAAACCATTTCTCTTCCACTCTCTTCTCCCGACCAGATTTGCAGAGCCACCTCCACCGTTTCTACCGACACCACAGCCACCAACAGCTGCTCAGCAGCCACCATCGCCTCCTAATCTCCCTCTATCTCTTCCATAGCTCCTTCCCTAGAGGCTAAGTGAGAGATAGAAAGAGTTAGGGTTAGGGTTTCACAAATTGGGGGAATCAAAGTAATGGAGTTCTCAGAGCCGATTTCACAGAGGAGACAACAATTCTGAGGTGTTTGGTGAATAGGTTTGTTTTTAATCTCGAGTTTGAGTGTTAGAAGAGGGGAGAGGATTTGCATGTATAAAGAAGGTTTATCTTTGGATGTTAGAACGCATGCCTGGACTAGCCAGTGCACCAAGCTTAGTGTAATTTGTGTTTTAACTGTTTTTAATCATGTTCTAATTTGTGAAACTAGGGTGTTGATGAAACCCCTAATTATCATGTGAAGTAATCACTCTTTGGTTTTGTTCTTGATGTTTTATAATGTGTTAGGATTATTAGTTAACTGTTGAGCATATGAGCCTGTGATGAGTTGTACTGTAAGAAGACAACTCATACTAGGGGTAAGTTAGTGAAAATAGTTGATGAACATCCACCTGAGACCTTCAAAGGAAGGCTCAAGAGCATAACCAGAGATAAATTGCCTTAGCATAAGATTAGAGGGTGAATTCAATCACCCTAGTACCCTTTAACCTTAGTTTTGATCACAATCACAACTCCTTGTCGTATCGACACTTAAAGCAAAACAACAATTGTACTTCTCACCTGAAACCAGTTAGTGAAGCTTTAGAATCAACTTCACACACTCCATTTCTCTGTGGATCGACCTGTACTTGCCCTGCCTCCCATAGGCACTGTGCACTTGCAGTTTAACACGTAGGCGAAGCTTCTTTCCCAGCCTACCACGGTTACACCAATTAACAAAAACCAGTCATATAAAATCATAAGTCAGGCATTGTGATTAGTTATACCAAGATACATAACCTAAGTTAAGATCGGTTCTACCATCTCACACATATTGGTCATCCAAATATTTGCAATGAATAGCCGGACCAATAAGCCTAATGATTTCCCTTTCGATTCACAAAACAAGTTCATGAATGTACTTCCTTTAAACAAATGTAAACATTGTATCCTAGGATGAAATCTCCATAACCCATTCACATAATCATAACAATATATACAAGATTATGCTGATGTCATATCTACGAAGTTCAAAAGATAAGCATTATACTTCGTAGTCTAAATCCCTAATACTATGGTCATACTATTATGATCATGTCACATCACAGTATATACCGCTTCGCAGTTATGTTTTCAATATAGCACGACTTGAAAGATACGTTAGGAATGAAACAGTTCAAGTCAATATTACTAACCTCAAGTGGAAGGATGATGTCGTCGTTGTAGTTCGCTACTTCGTCACATTTTTCAGGTCTTCGTAGTAATACTTGTATGTCTCAACATTACTAGACTTTCTAGTCTAACCTAAACGAAGTTGACTCTAGTATTTAATCAAGCGACTCTACATGAGTTTTGTTACTAAAATATGACAACCAAACTTGACATACCAACGCTTGGTGAGTTCAACCGAGCTATGCTCTAACACGAAGAAAAAGTTGGGTGTATTTGGTATCCGATGCGTTTTCAATTTTATGTAAGATCTTGGACTTTATTGATTGAGCAGGAGCTAGCTGAGCTTAATATCATCCATGTTTGGTTTAAACTGAGGGAAGTACCTCTTCATTTGTGGGATGCTACAGGATTGGGGAAGCTTGCTTGTTCCATTGGTGTGCCCCTGATGTTGGATAAACAGACTGCTACTAGGTTTAGAATGGCCAACTTTATGCTCAAAACATTAGGTTATAAAGTAGTCAAACTTCCACAAGACAAAATAAACATATCATCATAACAAACTTTGATTTTTATCTGCACTAGGTAAAATTGAACTCCACTTTCAACATTTAATTACGTTCTCCTTTATTTTGAGCCTAGTAGTTGAATTACCTGTATTGTTGGCCAGATGCTCCAAAGTGCCATACATTTCCTGGCCAAAAGTGTGTAGTTATTAGCCAAATACTCCAAAGTTCCATACATTCCTTGGCCAAAAGTACATGGAAGATGGTTTATCCCAAGTATGCTTCCAAGTTTATCTAGTAACTGACAATAAGAAGGAGTTATCTACTCTAACTTGGTGTATGTAGCCGTTTCGGGCTACTGCTGGCATTTCAGTACAAACAATCGTGTTTTGGTAGTAGTTTTGGATTTGATGGTCACAACAAATTAAGTCCTCATCATATGCCAACTGAAGACTAGCTGCTGCCACAAATATTCGTACACCACTATGATTATGTCTCTTTAGCCATGTTTTGCTTGTAGCACTGGGTTTAGGTAACTATCCTATAAAATCATAAAATAAATATTAGCACAAATACAAGAACTAACATATATAATTAGGCAGAAAAAATATATAAATTAAGTGTTCATCACTTCCTCAATTGCACATATGTTGTTCGATCAAATTCTCGAATGATAGTAGATTTAACTTAATAGTATCATTTCATGTTTTAAGATTATTTAACCCCAAGAACTAGTATTTGAATTTGAATTTTAATATTGAAAATACGAGGGTAACCAAATACACCACAATATTTTATTTATCCACCTGTAAGTCCTCTTTACCGAAAGTGATTGTCTATGGACAAAGTCGAGACAATACGACAAATCGGTATTCACACTTTGTGCGATCGTATATGGATACGAGATCGAGACAATACAACAATAAAAGTGTGATTACTTGATAATAGGTTCGGACTTAATCAAACTCTATAGGATCACTATCAAGTAATACAGAGTTAACGTTTGTGTATTTTACTTTTAATTATAATAAACAATTATAATTGCGGAAATAGAAAACTAAAAGACACAGCAAGATTTTGTTAACGAGGAAACCGCAAATGAAGAAAAACCCCGGGACCAAGTCCAGAATTGAATACTCTCATAATCAAGCCGTTATACAAAATCTAAACCAACTTCGTATAGTTGAGACCAAGTAACTAAACCTAGTTCACTTAGTTTCTTCAGTATCCCTGCGCTAATTCCGACATTCAATAAGTGCACGCACTAGAACAATTCCTTTGGATCGTATTCCAAACAGTAAAGGAATAAAAAATCTCTTTGGTAAAAACTCCCTTGATTCTTTCAGATGAAGATATCTCAAGTCATATGCAAAGACTCTTCCGTTTAAACTAATAAACTCCTTTGCCTGGTTAGATCAATCTATCCAACAACTACCGAAGTAGCAGAGTTTAGATTTGCAATCAATCAATATAGAATCCAATAAGAAACTATAAAGCGATGCCGATCTCACGCAACTAAACAATCGAATAAATCTGATTCTAGTTGGATCCCATCCGATCAAGGTTTGTGCTACACAAAGATATGAGAAACCAAATAAGAAATCTTCTTTGTCTTCAAATCTTCTTTAATCTTCAAATAAACTTGCACAACACCACTTGAAGCTCTTGTGACCAATCACGCACAGAACAGAGTCTATTAACAATGGATTATCACAAGATGTCTTTAGATCTACAAACACTTCTAAAGATCCCGTCAACACTTGGATCTAGTTTGAGTGAATCTTATATCAGAAGAGAAGATTCTCAAGAATAAACAAACTAAATGCAATCAAAGTTCAACAACCGTTAGTCAATAAAATCAATCAAAAACTAATAAACTGCAATCATCTAGTTTCCCACCAACGGTACTCGTAGAGCTTCTTGATCCCACAAAAGTCTTTAAACGAGCAGTCGTAAGAGATTTAGCCTAATTAGGGTACTTTCCTCTCCGGATAGACGGCTCCACCAGAAACAAAAAAAAAGATGAAGTTTGCCTGACTCTTAGGATAGTTTGCTAGAAATGAAAAATTAGGTATTTATAGACCAAGGATGTTTGGACACCAAGGAATTTCCAAACCGAAAGTATTCTCAAGATATGCAATAAATGCCCAAATCGGTTTTCATAATTCCTGGAAATGCTCTGTCCAATATTTTCCGAAATCTCTCAATAGAAAATCTCCAGTTAGTAAATGCATATTACTAATTTTTATTCTCTAGAGATATGCATTTAATTGCGGGTAATTAAAGCATATAAAACTAACAACCTTAATTAAAAGATTCTTAATTTATTTCACATAGGGATCTCCTTGAAATTAAGGAATAACTTTGAACAATAAAAGGTAAGAGTTATTGTTCGTGTTCAAATTATGTTGACATCTTTTCTTTGTAAATCATCTTTCATATTTACAATTCTTGGAATCGATTATACCACACTTCCAAACAAGTTTGGAATTGGTTCATCTGTATTCCAAGACAACTATGTGATTGATCAAATATCAAATCACAATCATGGGTTCAATCGGTTCTACCAATCGCTAGGATCGGTTATACCTTTGTTAGAGCACTGCTCGGTCGAACTCGCAAGCGTTGCTATCTCAAGCTTGTTTGTCAATGTTAGTGATCAAAACTATAAGTCTTGATTTCTAGTCTACTTATAGATGTCTCGGACTGGGATAGATTGTGTAGTTGAGCATTAGACTTCACGGCGTTCATCATTGAAGAAGAAGAACTACTAAGGAGAACTTGTGGAACTTCATCAACAAAAAGGTATGCGGAGACTAAAACTCATCTATCACTTGGAAAGTGTATTTCTACTCTATTTCCTATATTGAGACATAAGTCGTGTTACGATATAGTTTTCTATTATACATATTTGAGATTTCGAGATGAGTTTAACTCGCTTACATATTTATCGGAATATGTGTTGGCAAGCTTTCGTTTCGACCAAGTTCATCTTATATTCTTGACGAAAATTCAAAAGATGATCATGTGAAAATTGCCGAGTAACATCTTACATGGTTTGTGTGATACAATCATTTTATGTAGACTTGGAATGTTTCGTTATGATTATTCCAATAACTTGAAAATTGCTTTGATGCTAATAGTGTGTGAAAATGGCTATTGTCATCCTTTAAGAAAGTTTCAATGATTGAAATAATAGTTTAGAACACTTAACCATTATTGGATTGTGACATGTTGTGTACTCTTGCACATATGTTGTCCATGTTCGGGAACCATAGTATGCGTACACGTATGCGTACCTGTTGGTTTGAGAAGTCCGCGAACCTAAGTATGCGTACACGTATGCGTACGGGCGTCAGGTTCATGTCCGAGATTTTCTGCTGGAATTGGTGGTATGCGTACACGTTCGCGTACTGGCGAAACCCAATTTCAGTTCGGGTATTTCAAACCCAATTGGTGGTAGGCAAGATAAAAAGTAATCATAAACATCTTCGTCTCATCGTTTGTGATTCCACAATATCTTGTTTTGCTACCATATGATTAAGATTATTGTTAGGTGATTGATATTTATAGGATGTTCTTCGGGAATATAAGTCTGGTATATCAATTGGTTCATGTTCACCTTGATTTATCAAAAGACGGAACAAAACTCGTAGGTATTTCTGTGGGAGACAGATTTATCTATTCCTATAGACTTTTCTGTGTGAGACAGATTTGTTTATCAAGTCTTCGACTTTAGGACGTAGCAACTCTTGGTTGTGGGTGAGATCAGCTAAGGGAATCAAGTGCGTAGTATCCTGCTGGGATCAGAGACGTAAGGATCGCAATTGTACCTTGAATCAGTGTGAGATTTATTAGGGTTCAACTACAGTCCAGTCCGAAGTTCATTGGTAGTAGACTAGTGTTTGTAGTGGCTTAATACAGTGTGGTGTTCAAATCTGGACTAGGTACCGAGGTTTTTCTGCATTTGCGGTTTCCTTGTTAACAAAACTTCTGGTGTCTGTGTTATTTCTTTTCCGCATTATATTTTTATATAATTGAAATATCACAGGTTGTGCGTTGAATCAATCAATTGGGAAATCCAACTTTTGGTTGTTGATTGAGATTGATTGATCATTGAACATTGGTCTTTGGTACCGTTCAAGTTATTTCTCTTATATTCAATCAGGCTCGCAAATTTCTATTTGCTGATTGCAAATTGAATCGAGATATAGAGATACAAAACTCTTTGATATACTTTTCTCTAGATTGAGTCTAACTTTCTAGTTGATTCTCTTGAAAGTATATTGGAGTTTGTATATTCAGATTTCCAAACGAATTGTTGGGTGTGGTTGTTGTACCCCCCGCTTTTTCAATTGGTATCAGAGCAGGCAAACACGTTAAAGACCTTATAAGTCTGTGTTTGTAGCGATCTGAATATGGACAGAAGTGTTATCTCTGATAAACGCATCACCAAAAATAAAAGTTCTGTTTCTATGAAATCTATTAAAGAGAAAGATTCGTCAATCTCAAATAGAAACGAACCTAGTGTTCCAACGAAACAGAGACTTTCATTGACAAGTGTTGCCCGGATCTTCTTACTGACGAGTCTGACTCTGAAGTTGAAAGGGAAGCAGCCAAAGAGAGTGCGGTGATTCTAAAACTTGTTAGAATCCAGGCTGATGATGTCAACCGGTTGAAACACAAAGTCAATGTCCTTGTTGGTATGGTAAATGAGCGTGACTCTCTTCTAAAGGTCCTTTGTGAGGAAAACGCCTCTGTCTGTTCTTCACGAACTCTGTCTGAGGGAAAGCTCAAACAGGATGCTTTGGAAACTAAACTTCTTTTGAGTAAACTCTCTATTCAAGAATGTTCCAAGGATCCCACTATACCAACTGCTTCTGATTTAACTAGAAAAGTTTCTATTTTAGAAGCAAAATCGAAATCCGTTCTTGTCGAAAAAGATGTGTATGTGTCTTCCTCTAATCAAGGAATATCCACATCACATGGAAGGAAGATATCTGCCAACGATGGTATTAAGACTGTTCTTTCTAATCACTCAGGTGATCAAAAAGTATGTCTCTTTTGTGATACAAAAGGACATGGTGAACAAATGAGGAAATCTAGGTTGAATGACAATTCTATTGTTCGTCTTTAACACACCTTAGATTTAATTCTCAAAGGTGTAACTGACATTCATATGTCTAAACCAATTGGTTTTAGTACTCACCCTGTGTACCCCATCAGGAAAGTCAGTTCGATGTGTTCCTCAAATGTTCAAATGCGAAACAGTCTTCCTAAACCATTTCGTCCAAGAAGAGATCGAGGAACCTCTTCGATTAAAAAGGGAGATAATGTTGTTTACGATGTGAAAAAGGTACCCGAAGAAGGAAGCAAAAATGGAGAGATGGAAGACAACCTAAAATTAATAATGGAAGGTTATAAAGAGATTATTAACATGCTGTCTATTCCCTCTAGTCAAAATTCTTCAGGTAAGAATACATACTATGCGTCGTGTTTTGATGTTAGTAAATTTGTGATAACTTTTCGCATCATAATGTTTTACCTCCAAAGATCAGGAGAAATAGGTTTAACCAAAGACAACCATCATTTGATGAGCTCAAGGCTCATACTTGTGTTAATTAATCACAAGGTTGAAATCTCACTCACAAAAAAATCCTGGTTGAGTGAGATATGATCAGGTATACTTAATGGCAAAATGTTCTCTGATTGTCTAGCTATTTTCTTATCGTTCTTATCTGGAGTATCAATCACAAACATTTCTGCATAAGTATTTGTGTTTTGTTTGACATTCCTTTGTCTTCTTAATTCCTCATCTGAAGTTTTTTTTTTTGTGTCAAAAATTGCTACTCTTATGCTCTAAATTTTTCTATGATGAGAATGTAAAATTTATTGAGCTAGAATGTGTAAAATCCTTCTTGTAGCAGAAACATTGTTGAACAAACATCTTTATTTCATGTTTTTCGCTATTTGGGTATTTTCCAGTTATGGGTAAAGTTTGTGTTCGTATGGGTACCCACGTTACTTGTCATGGACCAGCTTTGGAAACCCTAAACTCTGTTTTCTTGAAAATCCATAAATACGAAAACCTTTTGTTCAAAGCACGCATACTTTTGGTTTGTTTTTGCTTAAGAAGATGGCATCTCCTTCGGGAACGTGTAAATTTCCAAAAGGTTTTTTTGACAATGGTTGTGGTTTCAAAGAAGAGGAGAAAAGAACACTTGTGGAAGTTAATGACACTTCTCCTCAATCTCCTGATACTTACTCAGATATTGAGGATGATGAAGAGATTTCTACTGAAGTTGTTCGAGATTTTCTCAGTCAATTTAACGATGCAAAACTGCTTCTTGTTGATACCTTAAAAAATCTTGACATGTTAAGAACATAATTGAAGAAGGTTAACTCTGACCTTGCTCTTATGAAGACACGTGTTGAGAATCGACTCAAGGAGAATACCGTGTCCAAGGATGCAGTCAATTCCATTTGTCACTGTAGTTGCAGGATTTCCCACACTACACCCCTCACTCAAATCTGTTTAATCAATCCATTTGAAGATGAACAATGATGTGTTTTATTAATTGTTTTCTTGAAAGATTTACAAAGAAATGTAGAACAAAGCTAAAGAAATTACAATCACTCTTTATTTTCTCTCTCCTAATGACTTGTTTCACAATTCAAAAAAGACCTCTCCACAAAAGACTTACTCGACCCTTTATATAGGGTATTACATAGTGGATGACAGCTATACTGTCCCTTATTTTCGGAAACGTCTCGCGAATGCTCGCGAATGTACAACTGTTTGCCTTCGCGACACTCTTAAATCTCGCCAAGTCTTCACACTTTCCTCATGTTCTGATTGTCGTCATCTATTACGTCATTTATTTACCTCCATGCGACTCCTTCGCGATGCAGTTGTTTATTGATCTCGCGAAATATTGTTGTCGCGATATTCTGGTCCTACATCTTGCCTCTTTTTCCTTGAATATCGCTTGGAGAGCGATTTTTAAGGAAAAATTTGTTATTGTGGTGATCTTTGACATTTGTTGATGAAGGAACGAGCGAAAGAATACTGGACTTGAAAAGTACGTACTTGCCTCTATTCTTTTGCGAAGTTCCGAAGCTTTGCGAAGTGAACAAGAAGTAATATATCTTCAACTTCCCACAGAAATTTGATTCCTTGAATCTTGGGATGACCGTTTACACGTGTCTAAAATTACTCTTTCTACCGGTATATTTAATGTTATCCGGTCACCCTTTTTTCTTCTATTTAAAGGAAAACTGCCTGTGAAAAACATTCATTCTCTTCTTCTATATCTTCTTCATCGTCTGCAACTATTTCCTGCTATTCATCTTCATCCTCTTCTTTTTATTATCTTTCCGTTATCGTTTTCATGGCATCCAGGTTTGTTATTTTCATTGATTTTGATTATTCTCTTGATTGATCTTCCTTGTTGAAATTACTTCATCTTGATTTTGTTCTTCTTTTGATATTTCTTTCGCCATTTTTGTTTCAGCAAGAACAAACCCAGCTCAAAATATACCGTGGTGAACCCTAACATCCCCCAGTTCGCAACCAAAATCTTCTTCGCAATCAAGAAGTCTCGGCTTCCAAAAAACAACCTGCGAGTAGTAAGGTATTTTTAGAAATATTTACTCCTTTGATAGCAATTTTATTGCCTCTGTTTCTCACATTGATTTATTATTCGCAGGATGATAAGAATGATGATAGATCTCCCAAAAGATCTCGCCATAATAAATTTGATGCCTCTGCTGCTGCTCCAACTGTTCCTTTTTCGGGATTCAAGCATTCTTGTTTCCCTACGATGTCTTCGCAAGGCAAATCTCCTACTGCAGCGATTTCTTCGCAAGATATTGTCAATTGACGGCATCGAAAGTGTTTGTATTTTAATATTTCTCGCAACCGGATCTGTCATCATACTTGATATGAAGGCAAAAGCGTCTGCGAGTCGATTATTTGTCCTTGATATATGTCTCCACTTTATTCTTGGTATCTGCGTCGACATGACTCGTCAACAAGTTTCTTATATTTTTGCAAAGACAATTCGTTTATAGCATATTCTTCTTTTATCGGCGTATTGCCAATTGTGAATCACTAGTAATCCTTACATTCTCCAGCCTTCATTTCTATTGCAAATCGCAAGGCATGTATTATAGCTTCATATTCTGTTTCATTATTTGTGGATGCAAACTCCAATCGAAAGAAAGAGCTATTTTATTACCCTCTGGCGATATCACAACAATTCCTATTCCATTTCCTTCTCCATTTGATGACCCATCTACCAATATTTCCCATCTATTCGGCTCCGTTAACAAATCTTTCGGATCTCCATGTTCTTCCTCAACATCCATCATTTCTTCTACCGATTCATCTTCTTCCAAAGGGAATTTGCTAAAAAGTCTGCGACAACTTTGTGATTTTGGCGAAGATAGTATTTCATATTTGAATTTGCAATGACTTATTTGAGCATTCCATCTCTCAACTCTTCCCGACCTCTTTGAATTCTTCATCACTGATTCTATTGGTACTTTTGTCACCACCTTGACAACATGCGCTTGAAAATATATACGAAGCTTAAATGTTGCATAAACTAATGCTAAGATTAGTTTTTCAATTTTTGAGTAATTCCTTTCCGCAGCGTTGAAAGTTTTGCTGATGTAATAAATTGGTTTTTCTACTCCTGCGTCCACTCGCAGTAACACTGCACTTAATGCATGCGAAGTTGTCGCAAGATAGATCAACAATTCTTCTCCTTCTTCCGCTTTTTGCAAAATTGATATGTCCATTAAATGTTCTTTTATTCCTTGCAAGGCTTTCTCACACTCATCTGTCCATTTAAACTTCGATCCCTTTCTAAGGATGTTGAAGAAGTGCTTGCATTTGTCAGACGATCGCGAGATGAATCTCCCTAGCGAGGCTAACAACCCATTTAACTTTTGAACATCTTTTATTGTCGCGGTGTTGGCATATCGCGAACTGCTTGTACTTTTTCCGGGTCGACTTGAATTCCTTCTTTGGATACAATGTACCCTAAAAATTTTCCGAGAGGCGACCCCAAAGGTGCATTTTTCTCGGGTTTACTTTGATATTAAATTGCCTCATTTGTTCAAAAATTTCTTTCAAATCCTGTACGTGGTCTTTTGCTTTTCTACTTTTTATTAACATATCATCAACATATACCTCCAGAGTGTTTTATGTATCCATCTCGCGAACACCTTCTCCACCATCCTTTGGTATGTCGCACCAAAGATTTCGCAGACCAAATGGCATTTTTGTATAACAAGACAATCCTCTTGGAGCAAAGAAAGCAAAGTATGTTCTTGGTCTTCTTCGGCGAGAGGAATTTGATTGTAACCCTTGTATCCATCAAGAGAAGATATCCTTTCATTTCCTGCCGTTGCTTCAACCAATTGTGGAATATCCAGTAGCAGGGAAACTATCTTTAGGACAAGCTTTATTTAGATCAAGTAAAGTCTATACAAATTCTTATTCCTTTTTTATTCTTTGGAACTATAACAATATTTGCTATCCATTCGGGATATTTTGCTTGTCTAATAATTCCTGCGTCCAATATTTTCTGCAATTCTTCTTCTATTTGAGGATGATATGTTGTCGCGATCTTTCTAATTCTTTGTTTAAAGGGTTTTACATTCTTGTCAATTTCCAATTTATGGCAAGCCACAGATGGATCTATACCAGGCATTTCATCCATATCCCATGCGAAAATGTCTTTGTAATCTCGCAACAACTCAACAGTTCTTTTCTCTTCATCCGCTTCCATTTTAGTCCCAATTTTTAAGATTTTAGGCTCCTCCTCGGTTCCAACATTCACTTCTTTTGTTTGTTCTGCTGCGACATAGCTAGACTTCGGTTCTCCCATAGGAGTTGGTCCTCTTATTTCCTTCGCGAACTCACTCCCTTCTCCCATGATTTCGCCTGTATTCCTTTTCCTTCTTTTGCTCTTATCATGTAAATTCTAAATTCCTCTTCTTTCTTAGTGCTTTTATCATCTTCCTGTGATCTTTTCGCTTCTTCATTTGCCCTTCATAATGCTTTACCTCGATTTGATAATATATTCTTCCTTTATCAATATCTCCTCTGATCTCACCAATTCCACTCGGCACAGGAAATTTGATGCACTGATGAAGTGTTGATGCTACTGCCTTAATCGCATGTACCCAAGGTCTCCCTAACAATATGTGGTATGGCGATTCCATATCCACTACACTTAATGTCACTTGTGTTTCAATTTCTCCAAGTAAAATTCGCAATTTCATCTCCCCTTTTGGTATTGTTATAGATTTTCCAAAACCATGAATATTATATCTTGGAGAACTCATTTCTTCATCTTTATATCCTAATTTTTTGTAAGTATGGTAAAACATGATACTCACCAAACTCCCCGTATCCACCAAAGTTCTATTTATTTCCCATTCTTCCGCTACCTTTGCCGATTCTTCTCTTTTTTTGCTTACATTTATCGTGATCACTAGTGGAGATGTATGATTCAAATTTTCTCTAGGAACTTCCGCGGCTGTGAATGTTATTTTCTGCTTTTCCCATTCCTTCAAAGACGATGTCTTCTCCTCATCTATAATCTTCTTTCCTTCGAAATCTCGTTTATGTATCCTTCCTCTAATATTTTCATGGAATTCATTAACCATTGCTTTTGTAATTGAATTGTATTCCATTTCTTCACTATGTTCCTTGCTTCTTAATTCTTCTATCTCATCTGATTTAACCTTTTCCTTTCTCATTTTCTTGATTTAAGCGATTTTAATTGTACTCTTCAATCTTCAATCTTGTTCATCCCTCATTCTTCTAGCGCAAATGTAGTTGCAGGATTTCCCACACTACACCCCTCACTCAAATCTGTTTAATCAATCCATTTGAAGATGAACAATGATGTGTTTTATTAATTGTTTTCTTGAAAGATTTACAAAGAAATGTAGAACAAAGCTAAAGAAATTACAATCACTCTTTATTTTCTCTCTCCTAATGACTTGTTTCACAATTCAAAAAGACCTCTCCCATAACAGACTTACTCGACCCTTTATATAGGGTATTACATAGTGGATGACAACTATCTTGTCCCTTATTTTCGGAAACGTCTCGCGAATGCTCGCGAATGTACAACTGTTTGCCTTCGCGACACTCTTAAATCTCGCCAAGTCTTCACACTTTCCTCATGTTCTGACTGTCATCATCTATTACGTCATTTATTTACCTCCATGCGACTCCTTCGCGATGCAGTTGTTTATTGATCTCGCGAAATATTGTTGTCGCGATATTCTGGTCCTACAGTCACAAGCTTGAAGGTCTTGAAACCTGTGAAGCTTCCGTACATGAATGCTGATTTTTGCTTGTGATCGTTTTTGCTTTTAGAGTAGTTTTTTTTTAAGATTCTTCTTATGAGAATTTCTTGTTTTTAAGAAGGATAACTAGGGTTTGGAATAGCCATTATTGTGAGTACACATAGCTATTGCCAACGTTTTTCATCTTGCAATGTTTTTAGATTTATTTATTTAAATTCTAAAGTTTATTTGGAAGATGATTTTTGTAGTATTAATCTTTATGGTTTTATATATTGCTAGTTGTTATGGGATATGTTGTTTACGTCCGTGAACCTTGATTGTCCCATACTTGTTCAAAAGTTATCTCTATTATATGTCAGTATGAAAGTATTGATAAAAGATAGAAGAACTTTTGACTACAAAAGTTAAGCCTTTTATGTCATTATGTGATTGCAGAAAGGATGAACTTTTGTTTACAAAGATTAAGTCTATTATAAGTCATTGTGTAAATAGTGATGAAAAATAGAATGAATCTTTGATTATTCCGCAGTATTGGTCTTTCCCCTAATCCACATCTTTGTGTATATAATGTGTTGCTCCATAAGTTCTCTTATGTTGAGCATGGCCAATTGAATTGATCATTTTCCTTGTGGTTAATTCAATTGATATTTTTGGATACAAATTCATATTCTTATGTGATTTGATGTCCAAAGAAATCCTTCTTTTCTTGTAAAAGTAAGGTCGCTATTGTTGTTCTTTCGGGAATGACATTTTATGGGGGAGAGTTCTTATTTGAACTTGTGCTTAATTGCCAAATCTTTGTGGGGAGTGCGGCTGTGGAATATTATAGGGGTTATCTTGTATCTTTATAAACTCCTTGATGAATGCATTCAGCTTAGGCTATATGATGTCATCTAAACAAGTTGGTATGTTGTTCTCTTTTGGTCATGAAGTATCTCCATGGAAATTTCATGAGGATCCCACTAATTTTCGTACCTTTGCCAATTTTTATTGACAAAAAGGGGGAGAATTAATGTGTAGTTCACACTACAAATACTTATGGTTTACGGATCATTATGTAAGGGGGAGTGGTTTTCATTGTGAGATGAAGTATTGACTAAGGGGGAGTGATACATATCACCATAGTATTGTTGTCAAAGTTGTGATACAATTGTACTTTGATGTTGTATAATGATACTATGACATTGTATAACAATGATTGAGAGCAATTGTTTTCTCATTGTTATAGCTACGGATCTTCAACAACTATGATGCTGAGTTGAACACATTTGGAATCATTGGAGTACTTGAAAGTGACGAAGATTTCGAGTAATGTTGAAGAATCAAGGAGATCAAGCATTTGGATGAGAAGCTACAAAGTTTATTTATTTAGTATCCATATGGATTGATAACTAATGTACCCTTGATAGTTTTGTCAATAAAATTGACAAAGGGGGAGATTGTTAGAGCACTGCTCGGTCGAATTCGCAAGCGTTGCTATCTCAAGCTTGTTTGTCAATGTTAGTGATAAAAACTGTAAGTCTTGATTTCTAGTCTACTTATAGATGTCTCGGACTGGGATAGATTGTGTAGTTGAGAATTAGACTTCACGGCGTTCATCATTGAAGACGAAGAACTACTAAGGAGAACTTGTGGAACTTCATCAACAAAAAGGTATGTGGAGACTGAAACTCATCTATCACTTGGAAAGTCTATTTCTACTCTATCTCCTAGATTGAGACATAAGTCGTGTTACGATATAGTTTTCTATTATACATATTTGAGATTTCGAGCTGAGTTTAACTCGCTTACATATTTCTCGGAATATGTGTTGGCAAGCTTTCGCTTCGACCAAGTTCATCTTACATTCTTGACGAAAGTCAAAAATGATCATGTGAAAATTGCCGAGTAACATCTTACATGGTTTGTGTGATAAAATCATTTGATGTAGACTTGGAATGTTTCGATATGATTATTCCAATAACTTGAAAATTGCTTTGATGCTAATAGTGTGTGAAAACGGCTATTGTCATCCTCTAAGAAAGTTTCAATGATTGAAATAAGATTTTAGAAAACTTAACCATTATTGGATTGTGACATGTTTTGTACTCTTGCACATATGTTGTCCATGTCCGGGAACCATAGTATGCGTACATGTTGGTTTGAGAAGTCCGGGAACCTAAGTATGCGTACTCGTATGCGTACTGGCGTAAGGTTCATGTCCGAGATTTTCTGCTGGGATTAGTGGTATGCTTACTCTTTCGCGTACTGGCGAAACCCAATTTCAGTCCGGGTATTTCAAGTATGCGTACACGTTCGCGTACTTGAAGGTTAAAGTTCTAAAATCGGTTGTGTACATGAACTAATACATTTATATATTAAGGAAGGCATTCTTTGCAAACCGTGGCTATAATGTTCATGATTGATTCAATTGAATCAAACCGATTTTGCTTCAATTGTGTTCTTGTATATTTCTATGAGAATATAGCAATTGAACAACCCTTTAACTAGTTTCATTTGAGTCATTTGAACTAGTTATGGTTAAGATGAATAAGGTTGATATGAGAGTATTCATATGGCTAACCTTGGTTAACTATTGTTGAGCCAACATGGTGTACACGTTTAGGTATGGTTACATAAACCTAAATGAAGGTACATTTCATTTGTGTGTAACAAGCTAAGTTCGATCTAACGGTTGAAAGATATTAGCTTGAATCTAATCAGGTTTTCATCTAACGGTGAATATTGAATGCTTTGTTACCAAGGTAACTTAGATTGCAAACCTTGATTTGAAAAATATATAAAGTAGAAATCTAGCAACAGGGAAACATAATCCCCACACCTCTTGTGTGATACTAGTTGTATAAGCTAGAGTCGATTCTCCTTTAACCTTAGGTTTTTCACAAAACCCTGTAGGTTAACGACTTGAAGACTTCATTGGGATTGTGAAGCTAGACCCAAATATTTTCTCTGTAGTTGCGTGATCTGATCTTGCATCTTCTATCGTGTTTGGGTACGATCTTCTTTAAGGTTGGCTCGAGATTTATTCTCCGATAGGCAAGATAAAAAGTAATCATAAACATCTTCGTCTCATCGTTTGTGATTCCACAATATCTTGTTTTGCTACCATACGATTAAGATTATTGTTAGGTGATTGATATTTCTAGGCTGTTCTTCGGGAATATAAGTCCGGTATATCAATTGGTTCTTGTTCACCTTGATTTATCAAAAGACGGAACAAAACTCGTAGGTATTTCTGTGGGAGACAGATTTATCTATCCTATAGACTTTTCTGTGTGAGACAGATTTGTTTATCAAGTCTTCTACTTTGGGTCGTAGCAACTCTTGGTTGTAGGTGAGATCATCTAAGGGAATCAAGTGCGTATTATCCTGTTGGGATCAGAGATGTAAGGAGCACAACTGTACCTTGAATCAATGTGAGATTGATTAGGGTTCAATTACAGTCCAGTCCGAAGTTCATTGGTAGTACGCTAGTGTCTGTAGCGGCTTAATACAGTGTGGTGTTCAAATCTGGACTAGGTCCTGGGGTTTTTCTGCATTTGCGGTTTCCTCGTTAACAAAACTTCTTGTGTCTGTGTTATTTCTTTTCCACATTATGTTTTTATATAATTGAAATATCACAGGTTGTGCGTTGAATCAATCAATTGGGAAATCCAACCTTTGGTTGTTGATTGAGATTGATTGATCATTGAACATTGGTCTTTGGTACCGTTCAAGTTATTTCTCTTATATTCAATCGGGCTCGCAAATTTCTATTTGCTGATTGCAGATTGAATTAAGATATAGAGATACAAAACTTTTTGATATACTTTTCTCTAGATTGAGTCTAACTGTCTAGTTGATTCTCTTGAAAGTATATTGGAGTTTGTCTCTTCAGATTGCCAAACGAATTTTTGGGTGTGGTTGTTGTACCCCCACTTTTCAACCTTCATACGGATTACTTGTGATCGGACACACAAGTTACCAGGACCGGTTATGTCAGTTACCAGGATCGGTTACGTCAATTACCAGGACCGGTTACCATATACTCATGGTATTACTTGTGATCGCTTACACAAGTCACTAGGATCGGTTACACCAATTACTAGGACCGGTTATACCAATTACAAGGATTGATTACAAAACTATTTTGTGATCGGTCACACCAATTACTAGGATCGGTCACACCAATTACAAATATCGATCATACCATCTCAGGTGATTACTTAGGATCGGTTACACTAATTAATCAAAACTAGTCATACCAAATCATAAGTCAGGCATTGTGATTAGTTATACCAAGATACATAACAAGTTATGATTGGTTCTACTAACTCACACATATTGGTAATCCAAAGATATGCAATGAATAACAATACCAATAAGCCTAGCGATTTCCCTTTCGATTCATAAAACAAGTTCATGAATGTACTTCCTTTAAACAAATGTAAACATTGTTTCCTAGGATGAAATCTTCACCTTTACCTACACACATAATCACAATAACATTCATATGATTATGTCGATGTCATGTCTACGAAGTTCAAAAGATAAGAGTTATACTTCACAATCTAATTCCTTAATACTATAATCATATGACATGTCTCACTACTAGAGTAAAATATCCATTCACAGCTTCGCAGTTATGTTTTCAATATAGCACGACTTGAAAGATACGTTAGAAATGAAACAGTTCAAGTCAATATTACTAACCTCAAGAGGAAGGATGATGTCGTCGTTGTAGCTCGTTACTTCTTCACGTTCTTCAGGTCTTCGAGTAATACTTGTATGTCTCATATTCCTAAACTTTCTAGTCTAACCTACACGAAGTTGCCTCTAGTACATAATCAATCGACTCTTTAGATGAGTTTTGATTTACTAAAATATAACAACCAAACTTGGCATACCAATGCTTGGTGGGTTCAACCGAGCTATGATCTAACAATCTCCCCCTTTGTTAATTTTAGTGACAAAACTCTTAATACATATGGATAAACAAATTACAAGAATTCATTATACATACGCTTGATTCCAAGTTTCAATAGCACAATAACTTGCACATATTCAATTGATAAATGTCGTTGTTGACATCTGAATAACAAAGCTTATACTCCCCCTAAAGGTAATATAGGTAGATATTCAATCCGAACATCTTTGTTATTCCCCTTTTGTAGTCAAGATAACTACAAACATCACAGAAGGTACACACTGTAGTATTTCTTGATAAAGCGGGGGTCTAACAACCTCACCCAATATTTCGTTTGGCAATCTGAATGGACTAACTCCAATATACTTTCAAGAGAATCAACTAGATAGTCAGACTCAATCAAAGAAAAGTATATCCAAGAGTTATATATATATATATATATATATATATATATATATATATATATATATATATATCAACACAATCAGAGTTAAACAGAAACAAGTCCATAAACCTGATTATAGTGTGTGAGTTCTTGGACGGTATCAAACCAATATCTTTTGTTTTTATCACAACCTATTTAAGACCCACCGTGTATAAACTCTTTAAGCAACAATCACTAAAGGAATATTTCAACACGATGTTCACTTAAAACAAGGTTAGTCCAGACTGGTCTAACAATGTGAAAAAGACAAAGTCAAGTGTCCAAGATCAATCAAGTCTTATCCAACAAACAAGGTTGGATTTAACAACTATAATTGATTAACGTACAACCTGTGATATTTCAATTATAAAGATAAACAATATAATGCGAAAAAGAAATAACACAAACACCACAAATTTTGTTAACGAGGAAACCGCAAATGCAGAAAAACCCCGGGACCTAGTCCAGAATAAACACACAATGATTATAAGCTGTTACACCAATTTCCTACTACCTATTCGGACTAGATGTAATACCTGCTTCAGCTGTATTCAAGCACCTATAGAACTCCTAGCAAAACACCGATTCTCTTTAGGAATTTTTCTCGTATAACTTCTAGCAGAACACAAATTCTCTTTAGAAGTTATTCCCAAAAATCTTATGGCAGAACAAAGTTCTCTTCAAAAGATACAACAACACGGTTGATATTTTTCGATCTTTTGTTTTCACAAAACACCGAATCGATTTCCCTTTAGATGTAAATCAAGGTTTTGGAAATCTTGTGATTGTTTCGAACAACTACCAGATAAAAGTAGAGATACCGAAACAAACTTGTAGATTAGGGTTTTAACTTACAATCAGTATGCGTACACACAAGGAGTCCGTGAACCTGATTTTCGTAAGTGAACTTGGGCGATTCCAAAGATCAATTTCCAAGTTAAGAAAACCCTAATAATTCTACAACAAGAACAACTAGAATAAATCTAGAGATATCTTGTTTAAAACTTCATAAGGATTCTTACGAGATACCTTAATCGAAGTTTTCTTTCTAGCTTCCGATTTCGACTAACAAGTGTTGGTATACGATCGGAAACTGAAACCTATCAAAACCTAGGGTTTATGATCAACAACACTTGAATGGTTTTATATCAGAATAGAAAACCTTAGAATAGACAAGAGGTGAAAAACCTAGATTACAAGTTGTATAATCAATCACGAAGATTAAATCCAACTCGGCGTTGTGATCCCCAATACAAAGACTTCTATCTCACTCTTGTTCACGAAGAACAAAAGACATGGAAAACAACCTTATGAAGCTTACACCAATTTTCCAAAGGGGATAAAAACGTGTAGCACTCACGAACCCTTTATTTATAGTGAACAAGGTAGCTTGAAAACTAAGCAAGCTATTTTCCTTTTTCAAGACTCTCCTAATTTTGGGAGTCTTTCCTAAGTTACAACTCTTGCCAAAATAATTAAATAAATAATTAATTTAACAAATATTGTATTTATGTGAATAAATCACAATTTATATTAGGGAGGAATCACAAACATGGTAACCAAATATGTTTGGAGTAATAGCAATCTTGCCTAGATAAGGAAACATCAAAGACTTGACTAAAAAAGGCTATTAGTCACGTAATTGGGCTCAAGTCCGTGAACCATTACAAACAGTTCGTGGATTGTTTCCTACTAAAGAACTGTAACAGTTTCAGCAACACTTAAAAATGTTACTTTAATAAATCACTCATAACTTCATTGTTATAACTGGGAATTGAGTGATTCTTGGCTCGTTGAATTCGTAAGCTCATTCACTATAACATGAGAACCTTTCCAGGGATAAATGTTATTTTCACAAAAGTCGTGGCTCAAATAACCTCGAGTATATATACATAAATGTACATTAACCGTCATAGGAATTGTTCCATAGAGTGAGCATTTGTTTCGATAGATTAAAAAGGTAGAATTGAACAAGAATCCAAATGAAATCAATCACCACATACCTTTGTTGATGAATTCCTTGTTGATGTCTTCTTGTAATCTTCAGTCTTTCTCCTTCAAGAATAGCTCTTCTTAGACCTAATCTAGTCCGAAACTATCTTTAGTATACTAATTCAAGAATGCATTTTGGCAACTAAAATTGACAACTAACTTGACATACCAACGCTAGTGGGTTCAACTGAGCAATGCTCTAACATTTCTCCCCCTTTGTGAATACATCAATATGATATGTTTCTCCCTCTTAGTCAATGCTTCACTCTTATGTTAGATATAACATGTAAGCACAATTGTCCTTTCCTTAGTGATCAAATCACTTGTTTACTCCATATATTTCTCCCCCTTTTTGTCACAAATTGACAAAGGTTCGAGCAAATAAACGTCAAACTGAAAGGATCTTACAAATCTAACAGACTTGTACAACCTATAAGAGTTAAGCACAAAGGTTTCACATACCACTTTAGATAACAATATTAAAACTGAAACTACATGTAATTTAGTTCTATTATGTTATCAAGGAAACAATTGCCTGAAGCAATTTTCCCTAATAGTTTAACAAATTGAATAAGAAACTTAGTTCCCTTGTTAAACCGATTGTAAACATACAATCGCTTATTTCGATAAGACCAAAATAAAGATCAGAATTAACTTTATTTCTCTCATCAGGTTTTAATTATTCAGACAATAACTTAGACCTTTCACTTTAGACAAGACAAGTACTAGGTTAGTTAACTAGTATTTCTTGTCAAGGCATTCGATTAGACTTGAATAACCGAATCCTTCAATTTGATAAGTCTAACTAAGATCAGAATTAACTTAGTTTCTCTTATCCGGAATCAAATTGGACTAAACAAATGATCCCATATTTCGTTAAGCCATAAACAATACATACAAACCAAAATAAATTGGCTTGCACAATTATTTTTCTTAACCGGAAGCAATTGAAACAAACATAGACATTATAACACCGCAATTGCATTGAAATTTCGTTAAGCAAAAACACTTGATACCAAACAATAAAGAAGATACCAAACAATAAGTCAAATAAATTGACACAATTTTTCTTAACCGGAAACAATTGAATCACACACACACACACACATCCATACACACATGATGGAATATATATCGATTCTACCGAAATTTTGTTAAGCAAAAGCAAAATATATGCAATATAAGCAGGCTTTTCTTAAACAAGAAAACGATTAACTAACAAATTCGTTACCTCAGATTCCGCATCCTCTTCTCCCCAGAAAGATATATCATTAAGTGCAAGTTCAAGTTAGAACTCTCCCCCATTATGTTGTCATCCTCTCGGAAGAACAAAAGAATAACAACAAGAGCAACCTTTACCAGAGAAAGGTTGAATCGGTTTTAACTAATGTGTGCCAATAGCAAAAGTTGAAAACCCGAAACACATATGTTTATGCTAAACACAACTCATGTAAACACAAATTGATTTAACATATTGTGACTTTTTACATATGAGTTTCAATCGGAACACCTTATGATCCTTTGATAAAGCCTACCGACATGGGCTAGAACTTAATCCCGCTATATCAAAAAAGTCACACAAACCATAAGGGTTCACATCATATGAGATCGAATATTAAGGTTATGAAAACCGAAATCATATATCCCATAAACCGAAAACACGTAGCAATAATATAGACATTCAAGCACAGGCTATGTAATCGGAAACTATCACAAAAAATTTATAAAATAATAATTTTATTCATAAATAACTGATAGTTTTATTCAACAATAGACCTTATACAATAATTGAAATAAGTCAAAAACTGATGTCTATTTTTCTTTGAACAATAATCTAATCTTGTTCATCTTTGTTATCCTCAGTTTCCATGATTTCATCCAGATTTTCTTCAAACATTTCCAGATTAGCAGAGTGAAAACTAATCATTTGAAGATCATGAAAATCTCTATAAGATGCCCAACACACAACATGAAAGATAATTTCCTTGTGGGTAGTTGAGGATAGTTCTTTCAGGAGTTTCTTTCTTCCAATTAGATCAAGAAATCCTTCACAAAGACTAGTAGCCCTAACTTCTGTAAGGGAGGGCGTAATCTGATATGAGCACAATTCAGAACATAGTTCAAATCTCCCTTTATTAGAGGTATCCAGGATACCTTCTACTTGTTGAATACAGTATTCTCCAACAAATTCACTGTAAACTTTCTCATTCTTAGTGAAAAGAATTATATGAATTTTTCTAGTTAAAAGATCTTGGAATCTACAAGAGTATATCAGATTCGATATTGCATTTTTTAGGTCTTTCATGATTCTACCAAGAAAAACATAAATTTTTGAATATAAGTTGGTCTCTTATAAGATTTTTTGACTTCTTATAAAAAGAAACTTCTTATTCGAATTAATTGTAGATTTTTCGGAAATCTTTATTAAGAGGAAACAAATAGAATTACCCAATTTGTTCAAACAAATCTCCAAAACACAAGGTAGTGTTTGGGTGAGAAGAAATCTGTTCTTATAACAATACATTAATTTTGAATGTTTTTCCTCTTTCATTTCTTGAGAAATGATGCATCATCATTTTCAAAAATTCTTTCCGAAATTGTTCCTTTTAAGGGACGCAAAGCTGAACTAGATATTTTAAAATCATTCTTCTTGTACCCCTTTTTGAATAACTTTAGAGAATACTGAACAAACCATGGATTAACATAGTAGTTCCTTTGTCTGTTTGTCGTGGAACAGGAATCAAAGTTCTTTGTATAGAAAGAAGATTTTCTCAATTCTTTTGACACAAAAAGAAGAGCATTCTGCATTCTGCATCCTGCGAATCTTGCAATTTCTTTGTAGATGATCTTTACAACCACAATAATAACAAAGTTTAATACTATAAAAATTATAGTTTTTGTTGTTACCTTTGTTTGAATATTCTTGAGATGCTCCTTTCATTTTCTGCACTTTTCGAAGTTTTGATCTCTTTCCCTTTTCAAAAAACTTTTTCTCTAGTTTCTGATTTGATTGATCGTGAATCGTTGGTTTGTCATTATTAGATTCTTCACAGCAACACAGAGTTTTGTTGTCTATGGAGACCTCTGTTTGTGTACAAGAGGATTTGACAAAATTTATCTCTTTGTTATGAACTAAGGTATTGTAACCTTCATAACCCAAGCCACGTGTATCCCCATGACTTCTCCTTGTTTCCAACAAGGAAGATAAATTGTTTGTGCTCTCATTAAGCTTTCTCAACATAGAACTTTCTTCCTCTAATGATTTATTTTTACCAAGAGAAGAGGTAAGGGTTTCCTCTAAATGCTTTATATTGGAAAAAAAAGTATTTTCTTTTTCCTTGAAGCAAACTTGTTGAGAGCTTAATTTTGCCTTAGAATTATTAAGTTCTTCTTCCAAAAGATGAACCTTTTTTAGGCTTTTATCCAAATTCTTCTCACAAGTTTCTGTACGAAGAAGTTCAATACTTATTTTTTCTTCGAAGCTTAGTACTTGTTTTGAGAATTTTTCTTTTAGCAAGTTATGCTCTTCATCGAGATTTTCAAACTTTAAAGTTAAATATCGTTCTCTTTCAAGTGTTGAAAGAAGTTCATTAGAGCAAATAAGAAATTGTTTGCTCAATTCCTTCAGTTCAGATGTTTTTACACTTGATCTTTCATCAGAAATCTCAAGTATAGAACTCAAAAATATCTCGTTACAGACATCATCAATTGAGCAACATGAATTTGAAGAACTATCTCCTTTTTAGCACATATCTTGTGATACGTTAATTGAGTCTTTAGACTTTCTTCGCATTCGCTTAGTCTTTCCTTGTTCCATGATTTACAGGTTGGATCGCACCAAACACATATTGTTAGATCTTTTCGTGTTTGCCTGCTCTGATACCAATTGAAAAGACAAGGGTACCCAAATACACCGCAATCTTTTATTTATCCACTTAGAAGTCCTCTTTACCGAAAGTGGTTATCTATGGACAAAGTCGAGACAATACGACAAATCGGTATTCACACTTTCTGTGATCGTCTATGGATACAAGATCGAGATAATACAACAATCAAAGTGTGATTACTTGATAATAGGTTCAGACTTAACCAAACTCTATAGGATCACTATCAAGTAATATGGAGTTAACGTTTGTGTGTTTTACCTTTAATTATAATAAACAATTATAATTGCGGAAATAGAAAAGTAAAAGACACGGCAAGATTTTGTTAACGAGGAAACCGCAAATGCATAAAACCCCCAGGACCAAGTCCAAAATTGAATACTCTCAGAATTAAGCCGATATACAAAATCTAAACCAACTTCGTATAGTTGAGACCAAGTAACTAAACCTAGTTCACTTAGTTTCTTCAGTATCCCTGCGCTAATTCCGACATTCAATAAGTGCACGCACTAGAACAATTCCTTTGGATCGTATTCCAAACAGTAAAGGAATAAAAAATCTCTTTGGTAAAAACTCCCTTGATTCTTTCAGATGAAGATATCTCAAGTCATATGCAAAGACTCTTCCGTTTAAACTAATAAACTCCTTTGCCTGGTTAGATCAATCTATCCAACAACTACCGAAGTAGCAGAGTTTAGATTTGCAATCAATCAATATAGAATCCAATAAGAAACTATAAAGCGATGCCGATCTCACGCAACTAAACAATCGAATAAATCTGATTCTAGTTGGATCCCATCCGATCAAGGTTTGTGCTACACAAAGATATGAGAAACCAAATAAGAAATCTTCTTTGTCTTCAAATCTTCTTTAATCTTCAAATAAACTTGCACAACACCACTTGAAGCTCTTGTGACCAATCACGCACAGAACAGAGTCTATTAACAATGGATTATCACAAGATGTCTTTAGATCTACAAACACTTCTAAAGATCCCGTCAACACTTGGATCTAGTTTGAGTGAATCTTATATCAGAAGAGAAGATTCTCAAGAATAAACAAACTAAATGCAATCAAAGTTCAACAACCGTTAGTCAATAAAATCAATCAAAAACTAATAAACTGCAATCATCTAGTTTCCCACCAACGGTACTCGTAGAGCTTCTTGATCCCACAAAAGTCTTTAAACGAGCAGTCGTAAGAGATTTAGCCTAATTAGGGTACTTTCCTCTCCGGATAGACGGCTCCACCAGAAACAAAAAAAAAAAGATGAAGTTTGCCTGACTCTTAGGATAGTTTGCTAGAAATGAAAAATTAGGTATTTATAGACCAAGGATGTTTGGACACCAAGGAATTTCCAAACCGAAAGTATTCTCAAGATATGCAATAAATGCCCAAATCGGTTTTCATAATTCCTGGAAATGCTCTGTCCAATATTTTCCGAAATCTCTCAATAGAAAATCTCCAGTTAGTAAATGCATATTACTAATTTTTATTCTCTAGAGATATGCATTTAATTGCGGGTAATTAAAGCATATAAAACTAACAACCTTAATTAAAAGATTCTTAATTTATTTCAGACCGGGATCTCCTTGAAATTAAGGAATAACTTTGAACAATAAAAGGTAAGAGTTATTGTTCGTGTTCAAATTATGTTGACATCTTTTCTTTGTAAATCATCTTTCATATTTACAATTCTTGGAATCGATTATACCACACTTCCAAACAAGTTTGGAATTGGTTCATCTGTATTCCAAGACAACTATGTGATTGATCAAATATCAAATCACAATCATGGGTTCAATCGGTTCTACCAATCACTAGGATTGGTTATACCTTCATATGGATTACTTGTGATCGGACACACAAGTTACCAGGACCGGTTACGTCAGTTACCAGGACCGGTTACGTCAGTTACCAGGACCGGTTATCATATATTCATGGTATTACCTGTGATCGGTTACACAAGTCACTAGGACCGGTTACACCAATTACAAGGATCGATTACACAACTCTTTTGTGATCGGTCACACCAATTACTAGGATCGGTCACACCAATTACAAATATCGATCTTACCATCTCAGGTGATTACTTAGGATCAGGTACACTAATTAATCAAAACTAGTCATACCAAATCATAAGTCAGGCATTGTGATTAGTTATACCAAGATACATAACAAGTTATGATCGGTTCTACTAACTCACACATATTGGTAATCCAAAGATATGCAATGAATAACAATACCAATAAGCCTAGCGATTTCCCTTTCGATTCATATAACAAGTTCATGAATGTACTTCCTTTAAACAAATGTAAACATTGTTTCCTAGGATGAAATCTTCACCTTTAGCCATACATATAATCACAATAGCATTCATAAGATTATGTCGATGTCATATCTACGAAGTTCAAAAGATAAGCGTTATACTTCATAGTCTAATTCCTTAATACTATGATCATATGATCATGTCTCACTACTAGAGCAAAATATTCATTCACAGCTTCGTAGTTATGTTTTCAATATAGCACGACTTGAAAGATACGATATGAATGAAACAGTTCAAGTCAATATTACTAACCTCAAGAGGAAGGATGATTTCGTCGTTGTAGCTCGTTACTTCTTCACGTTCTTCAGATCTTCGAGTAATACTTGTATGTCTCATATTCCTGGACTTTCTAGTCTAACCTACACGAAGTTGTCTCTAGTACATAATCAAGCGACTCTTTAGATGAGTTTTGATTCAATAAAATATGAAAACCAAACTTGACATACCAACGCTTGGTGGGTTCAACCGAGCTATAACAAATATCTTTCAAAGAGTGGAAACTATAATTCGATATAGACAACTGTATAATGGTAGGATAATCAATATTGTTATGTCTTAACGTTTTCAGTAGATTTAATAATGTTTACTGCTTGGTTTGATGGGGATATACTTGACATAACGTATGTTTAATGAGAAGCGAAATTTGATCTTTCTAGCAGCTCGCATACCTTGGACCCTCACCCACCCCCTACCCACTTATAAGGGACTGTGCTTTAGTTTATTAATGTAAGGTCTTGGGAAATTACAAAACTGTAAATATTGTTTAAAAACTGGAGGGACGCGACTATACATATTTTTTTGAGCAGTACGCATGAGGTCATATAGTTAAATTTAAATTATATAGGTGGTAAATAGGAAAAAGTAAAATTGAAAACCAAAATTATCTAATAGCGTGTGTGGATGTATACTCAGAAGTTACTTTTTTAAAAAGCAAAAGTTTGGATATAGAATTTTAAAGCGACTTCTAGAAGAAAAAAAAATTAACTTTTTGTGAAGCAAATTTACATCCAAACGCGCTATTAAAGATTCTGAAATGGGTGATAAATAGGAAAAGGGTAGGTGTCAAATATACGAAACCTTGTCAAAAACAAAAACAAACATGTTGTAGGGCCTACGGCCCATAAATGTGCGGCTCAACTAGGGTTTGCTTTTCCATGTATATATATGTTATTGGAGTCCATGTAACACTACTAATTCTAATCAATAGAAACTCTCTACCTCTTTGCCTTCCCTACATTTCCACTACAAAACGTTATCACCACGAGCTCTAACCCTGCGGAAATGAAATTTTTTTTTTTTGGGTTGCTATCAAATCCGTGAAGGATTGTTTTGAATCTGTATTTTTTTCAATCAAATACGGTATGTTGGAATCAATGGGAATGTTGCAATAGCTGGAATCGAATCAGATAAGTTGGATCTAATATTTTTTTTTCTTTTCCCTGTTTTTGATTTTGGCATAACAATACGACTGTGATTCTGTGTGTATACAGTACCTATTAATCTGTGGTAAAAATTGATTTGATCTGATCATATTTTGTATGTACCGACTTGTCTTATAACAAATCTCATAATCAATTGAGTGATTACATTTTATATAATGTATATTTTTATATGTTTTTGTTGTGATTGGGTATGTCAAAATCCCTCGGTAATGCTGTGAGAAGAGGAGGAAGAAAATACGGGGGTCTCTGAAAAGAGGAAGTAAGGAAATCCTATCTTCTCGTCTCCTGGAAAACAAAAGAAATCTGTTCGTCTCTTGGGGAAAAAAGAAATCTGTTCGTCTCCTGCAGCTCATCACGAGCCGAGCCGAGTCGGTCGTGTCCAGTTCCAGCCGAACCAGTACCGGTCCGATTTGGTTCCGATCCGTTCAGGTTTTCCCTTCCTGTCCCGATTTGTTGACGCTGTCTATCCTATCCTGTTCTGAACTTAGTTTCGGGGCGTGCGCGATTAATGTTGTTGTGGTTTTGTCTATGTATGGTGGGAACCAAAGCTTTGAGGTACGTAAAAGTTACATATTATTGGGTTCACTTATTTTATTTTCCATTATTTTTATCTTTGTCTTAAGATAAGTCCATACCATATTAGCGGTCAACTTAAATTATGATTGTTGATCTCGATCATTAAGAAAATGTGTATATCCCATATAAAACTCTCTACCAATGATAATGTACCATCTAAAAGGTGGAGCCATATGAAGAAAATTTAAACACTCAAGATTTTATTTTTCTCGGAGCATGAATGTCCAGTGAGATGAAATCCACTTATTAGATTATTGTATTATAATCAGTAGCTTCAACAAAGTTATGTTGTAGTGAAAAGCACATGAATCTCAACTTTGTCGAAGGACTCACAGAAAGTGATATGAGTCGGATTTATTTTTCTTCCATTTTTTTTCTACTTCATTCATAATACTAACGAACCAGTATATTTTAAAGTATGCAAACAAGAGATCCACTATTTTTTTTTAGTAAGCTATTCAACCTAAAGTAAGTGGTTGACATGAAAATGGGATTCTCTTGACTTGTTGAGATAAAGAAATTTCTCAAATTAAGCTAAATGTAGCAAAATTAAAAATGGAAAGAACCCCGAAGTAATGAGGGTTAGACGTACCGACTCATATAAAGCATGTGAAAAGGGACATATATATCATGAGACAAAGATGATTTTTTTTTCCCACGGTAGTAATGACACCAAAGTACAGGTATCAACTGAATATGGGATGAAGCTAAGATGTAATTCTAGCTCTCACCAAAGAGTTGGGAATGAATCTTCTTACCGGTATTGGTACAAGCAATGCAATGCGGGTACGTACCATAGTAGTAACCAATTTCCATAGGAAGGTAATACTTTAGACATCAACTTTAATGACAAAAAGAACTTTGCCTGGCCAATTGATTATTTAATTGAACTAGATCAAATGTTTGTGATTATGGAAATAAAAAATACATCATTCCCACGAGACATAAATTCTCTAATGCACTTGAGATATATCTGGATGAAACGTTACATATATTCACTCTAAAGTAATTGAGTTGAATCCGACTTTTGTTACGTAATAAGGCCACACCACTTATTAAATCTCTCAAGACTCATCAATGTCTAAACTGATAGTGGTTTTTCTTCCACTAATTTAAGGAATATAGACTAGTTGTTGGACTAATTCCTTTCAATGTGACTATGAGTATTGGATCATCGAGCGAAGCACTACTCAAAGGGTGTTCATGCGTGAACTATTACCTACCTTTTTGGAAACTTACAGTGCAAATGGAGTTGATTGCATCTATAAATTATTTCTAATGAATAGTGTTCATGTGTCAATCTAGTGAATTGTAAATCACTGGAACTTGAATTACTGAATCCATATTAACCCCAACAATGAACTGATTGGGATTGATTCATAAAGACTTTGACATAACCATAAGGCACATTGGTTGTGACACGATGTTCCGTTTTGAAAGTACTAACACGGGCATCACTTTATTTGAGTGTACAAGATAATGAACTAATAGAATGCGAAGTTACGACATCTATCACAATCAGTGATTTCTAAGTTACTAGATTTGCACTACCTCTCCCCATTATGCTTTAGAGTAAGAAAGCATGTCACTCATCTTACAAAGTCTTTCTTCAGTAAAAAATGATTGAGACCATCTTGTTTTACTTAGATTGTAGGATCAGAATATCGCAACACCAAGACCCTTGCGAAATCCATAAACGACACACTGCGAAGATATCGCAGACAAGTAATATAAATGACGCAACGGATGACGACAGCCTGAATACGAGAAAGATGTGAAGACCTAGCGAGATTTAGGAGTGTTGCGAGATTTAACATTTGTACACTCGCGAGAATGTCGCAAGTCAGATCCGAAAATAAAGGACAGCTTAGCTGTCATCCACTATGTAATGTGCTATATAAAGAGCCGAATAGGCTTAAGAGGAGGGGGAGATCTTTTTTTTGAGTGTGAAGCAAGTTATCAAGAGAGATAAAGTTTAGAGCGGTTGTAAATTCTTTAGCTTATTTCCTTTCCATCTTGTAACATTTGTGAGTTTTAATCAATAAAGAATATAATTGTTCATCTTAAAATGACTTGATTGT
Organism: Papaver armeniacum; assembly: GCA_023531295.1. Taxonomy (NCBI): domain Eukaryota; kingdom Viridiplantae; phylum Streptophyta; class Magnoliopsida; order Ranunculales; family Papaveraceae; genus Papaver; species Papaver armeniacum. Next base: position 181,209 of record JAJJWW010007104.1, read on the forward strand.
GTGAATTCTTGTGAGGGGTGTAGTGTGGGATTTCCTGCTACTACATATGGCGCTAGAAACAGGGAATGAAGATTAAAGATTGGAGATTGTTGTTAAGATTGTTCAAATTAAGAAGATGATGAAACAAATTGATAAATCGATTAAAGTAGAGAAAATCAAAATCAAGGAACGTAATAGAAAGTTGGAATGTAGTTTGATTACAAAAACAATGATTAATGAATTCCATGAAAATATCAGAGGGAGAATACATAAACGAGCTTTTGAAGGAAAGAAAATCGTAACAACGGAGAAAGCGTCACCCATGAAAGATTGGGAAAAACAGAAGATTACATTCACAGCAGCAGAGATATCAAGAGAAAACTTAAACCACACATCTCCTTTGGTAATCACAAGAACCACACAGTAAAGAAAAAGAAAAATCAGCAAAAATTATGGAAGAATGTGCGGTAAATGTAACTCTAGTTGATACGGGGAGTTCGGCGAATATAATCTTTTACCATGCATACAGAGGAATGGGATACAAAGATGAAGAGATGTCTCCTTCAACTTATCATATTCATGGCTTTGGAAAATCTATAACAAAACCAAAAGGAGAAATAGAGGTGCGAATTTTGCTGGGGGAGATTGAAACACAAATGGCATTATGCGTAGTGGATATGGAATCACCATACAACATGCTGTTGGGAAGGCCATGGATTCATGCGATTAAAGATGTAGCATCAACATTACATCAATACATCAAATTTCCTATGCCAAGAGGGATTGGTGAAATTAGAGGGGAAGCTGATAAAGCGAGATTATGCTATCAAATTGAAGTGAACAATATGAAGGACGTGCAAAGAAACGAAAAAATCGCAGAAAAATGGTGAAGGAAGCAAAGAAAGAGGAGGAATTTAGAGCTTATATGATAAGAGCAGAGGAAGGAAAAGGGATACCCAACGAAATTTTGGAAGAAGGAACTGAGCTTGCGAAGGAGATAAAAGAACCTACACCTATGGGAGAACCTAAGGCCGGCTACACTGCGGCAGAACCAACGAAGGAAGTGAATGTTGGGACCGAAGAAGAACCCAAAATACTAAAAATTAGGACCAAGATGGAAGCAGATGAAGAAGAAAAAACTATTGGTCTGTTGCAAGAATTTAAAGATATTTTCGCATGGAACATGGATGAGGTGCCTGGAATAGACCCATTTGTGGCATGTCACAGATTGGAAATTGACAAAAATGTAAGGCCATTCAAACAAAGAATTAGAAAAATCGTGACAACGTATCATCCTCAAATAGAAGAAGAGTTGCAGAAGATGCTTGATACAGGGATTATAAGACAAGGAAAATACCCAGAGTGGATAGCAAATATGGTCGTAGTTCCAAAGAAGAAAAAAGGTATAAGAATTTGTATAGATTTTACTGATCTAAATAAAGCTTGTCCGAAGGATAGTTTTCCATTACCGGATATTCCACAAATGGTCGAATCAGTAGCAGGAAATGATAGAATATCTTCTCTAGACGGATATCAAGGGTACAATCAAATTCCTCTCTCAAGAAGATCAGAGCATATCGCTTTTTTCGCTCCAAGAGGGTTATATTGTTACACAAAAATGCCATTTGGTTTGCGAAATGCTGGAGCAACATACCAAAGGATGGTAGAAAAGGTGTTTGCGAAATGGATACACAAAACATCGGAAGTATATGTAGATGATATGTTAATAAAAAGTAAAGAAGCAAAAAATCATGTCCAAGATCTGAGGGAAATTTTTGAACAAATGAGACATTTTAACATCAAGGTAAATTAAAAATGTATTTTTGGGGTTGCATCGGGAAAATTTTTAGGTTACATCGTATCAAAAGAAGGAATACAAGTTGATCCAGAGAAAGTACAAGCAGATTCGCAACATGCCAACACCGCGACGGTAAAAGATGTCTGAAGTTAAATGGACTCTTAGCTTCGCTGGGAAGGTTCATTTCGATCATCAGACAAATGTAAACATTTTTTCAATATACTCAAAAAGGGGGCAAAGTTTAGATGGACAGACGATTGTAGAAAGCTTTTCAAGGAATAAAAGAACATCCGATTTAATACATCTATTTCGCAAAAGGCGTAACCGGAGAAGAATTATTAATCTATCTTGCGACAACTTCGCATGCGTTAAGTGTTGTGTTATTGCGAGTAGACGCAGGAGTTGAAAAATCAATCTATTACATCAGCAAAACCTTCAATGCTGCAGAGAAAAATTATTCAAAGATTGAAAAACTAATTTTGGCATTAGTTTATGCAACATTCAAACTTCGAATATATTTTCAGGCGCATGAAATAAGGGTACTGACAAAAATACCAATCGAGTCAGTAATGAAAAATTCAAAAAGATCAGGCAGAGTTGAGAGATGGAATGCACAGATAGGACATTTCAAAATCAAATATGAAATACTATCTTCACCAAAATCGCAAGTTGTTGCAGACTTCTTAGCAGAATTTCCCTTAGAAGATGATGAAGCAGTGGAAGAAATGATGGATATAGAAGAAGAGCATGGAAATCCAAGAGATCTATTAACAGAGCCAAACAGGTGGGAAATATTGGTGGATGGATCATCAAATGGGGAAGGTAATGGAGTTGGAATTGTTTTGATTTCGCCAGAGGGCAACAAAATGGCTTTTTCCTTCAGATTGGAGTTTGCATCCACCAATAATGAGACAGAATATGAGGCTGTAATACATGCCTTGAAGTTCGCAATAGAAATGAAGTTGGAAAATGTAAGAATCACCAGCGATTCGCAATTAGTCATTTGTCAAATAAAAGGAGAATACACTACAAATGAATCATCCATGAAGAAATACAAAAACTTGTTGAAGATTTGTCACGAGAATCCCAAAAATTAAATGGAGACACATATCAAGAAAAGATAATGACTCATGCAGATGCTTTTGCTTTCATCTCAAGTATGATGACAGACCATTTCAAGTAGATGCATAAAGATACAAACACTTTTATCACCATCAATCAATAAAGAAGAAGAAGAAGAGGTAGATGTAATGATAATAGAAAATGGAGAACAAATACCTAGTATTGAAGATTGGAGAGCAGAACTTCATGCATACCTAAAAAGAGGAGAAACACCAAGGAATAGATTGGAGGCGCACAAATTAAAAAGCCGTGCGACAAATTATGAACTAAGGGATGGAATATTGTACCGGAGATCCTTTAACGGACCTTCACTCGGATGTTTAACACGGAAAGAAGGAGAAGAAGTACTAAAGATGTTACATAGTGGGGATGCTGGCAATCACAGCGGTGGAAGATCTTTGGCATACAAAGCGAAGATGCAAGGTTATTATTGGCCATTTATGCACGAGGATGCGAAGAAAATATCAAGGCGTTGCGAAGATTGACAAAGGCACGGAAAGAAAATACATGCACCAGGAGCACCATTAACATCTTCAACAAGTGTATGGCCTTTTGGAAAATGGGGTTTAGATATTGTGGGACCATCGTTACCAGAACTCGGGCAAAGAAGATATCCGATTGTCGCTACAGACTATTTCACAAAATGGGTCAAGTAAAGGCAGAGACAACACATTCGCGACAAAGATATTTTTACATTCATATTTGAGAATATCATATGCAGATTTGGAATCCCCGCACATTTGGTGTCTGACAATGGGAAACAATTTGAGGGACAGAATATAGAACTGTTACTTAATGCATTTAAGATAAAATGTGGAAAGTCAACTCCTTTATACCCTCAGGCCAACGGACAGGCAGAAGCAACAAATAAAACAATCGCAGATATATTGAAGAAGAAATTAAAAGGGCATAATAAAGCATGGTGTGAACAAGTGCATAAAGCAGTATGGGCTTACAATACAACCAGGCGAGAAGCCACGGGAATGTCACCTTCTCGTTTAACATATGGAGTTGAGGCTGTACTACCAAACAAGTTATTATTCCAACAACAAAGAGAGAAGCTTGGGAGAAAAATCTTAGTGCTGGTAATATTTTAACCAAACTAGATGAATTAGAAGAAGAAAGAGAAAGAGCTCTACAACATATAGAGAATTACCAACGAAGAATAGCCAGAGAATATAATAAACGTGTTAAGACACGCGAATTTCAACCAGGCGATTTGGTACTGAGAGAAACACCAATATATCAGCGAGAAAGTGGTGGCAAGCTTGCGAAAAAATGGGATGGACCTTTTATAATTAAGGATATAGTTGGAACAGGGGCATATAGATTGATGGATCCTGAGGGTAAAGACGTGGGCCACAGATTGGATAGACCATGGAATACGTTATACTTGAAGAGATATTACCCGTAAAGGATTGTGGGAAAATATTAGACTGCGAAATAATGTATGATTACTGCGAAATGAATTTATATGAAAATCTTGTGAAAGAATTACTACGAGATTGTACAAAATAAAGAAAGAACATGCGAAAATCTCGCACAGATAATGACAAGAGATAATCAAAAATCAATGACATATCAGAAAGGGGCGAACCTGCTATGGCGTACACCCTAGTTCGCGAAATCAAAATTTCGCAAGAGGCAAATGTAAGACCTAAAGTACGTCATAAATGGGGGTACCTGTTAACATGGCTCAGGGAAAAGGTTACACCGCCCCTGGAACCTGAGTCATGGAGAATTGGGGTCAATAAAGCCCATCCAGGAGAGGTACCGTGGATTTTCAATCTAAGCTTATGACTTAGATTGGACGACCGAGGGTCTCTTCTAAGGAGTCGCATTTGACCAAGGCGCCGAGGTACACGGTTGAGCCAAGAGTGCCTGGGGCATTTGAAGTGTCTCGGCCATTCTTGGCAAGTCTCGGCAGATATGCCGCACTCACCAAGAAAACTCCACTTAGGGTGCGGTCTCGTAACCATAAGCCCTATAGGCAAAAGGAATAAGAGGTCTGCGAAAACAACCGGTTGTTGTTAAGACCGGATGGGGGAGCTAGCCTTGTATGGCGTAAGTACGCCTCCTTGAAGGGGCAAACCAGGGGATGATAAGGACGGCACCCTCCATTAGGGAGTCGATAAGTGTCATAAGACGCAAATGTCATGAGGCTTTATTTTCGCAAGGAAATTTAGGCTTGTCATATTTGTGCGACAATCTGAAGAGGCAACAATACAAAAGATAAAGATAAGACGAGATCAATGGGTCAAGACATGAAAATGTAAGGACGTCCTGCGATTTCGTCGCAAGACGGCAATGTCATGGGGCTTTATTTTCGCAAGAATTTTTAGGCCTGTCATATTGTCGCAACAAAAATTTCAAAGAAAAGGTTAAGGCAAGATCAATGGGTTTTTGCATGCAAATGCAAAGACGTCCGGCGATTTTGTCGCAATGACAAGAGGTGGCGCAATAAGACCTTTAACTAGGAAGGCAAAATAAGACCACATGATTCAATAAAAGATTTATAAAAACTAATTATTATTTATGCAGGTCATCCATCGCAAGAAAGATAATGAGAGGCAGTATGGGAATTATTCAACAATGGACATTATCTTTCTCGCAAATAAACACAATAATAAAGAAATAAGTGCACCTCAAAGAGGACTGAAATGCATCATATGCAAGAAGTTATATAGGGGAAGAGGTTCAAAGAAATAAAATTACAAAAGAAGTTCAACTCTCAACATCAGATTTTTCGCAAGAAGGAGATAATAGACATCCTTCATTAATTTTATCACTCTCGCTAGATTTCTCGATTTCGCTGGCTTTTTCAGCTTCGCCAGTTCTTCCTTCATTTTGGTTTATTTCAATTTCTCCTCCATCTGGATTATTATCAACACCTTCATCATTTGGAGGAACCTCTTCTTCATTTGCGAAATCTTCGCCACTTTCATAATGATAATCGCTGTCCGGAGTACCAGGGACTTCATCATCATCTACTTCCAAAGGCTCGATGGATACATGGGAGAGAGATTTGGATAATAAAATTTCATTCACAATAACTTCAGCCCTAAGATGAACTTGGCGAAGAAGTGCCTTCTGGTGATTCCTACTTTGGATATCTTTGGAGTAAGAGAGATAATCAAATCTTCTTTCTGCCCTATCGAGAGAACGAGCAAGAGAAGTAGCAAGTAATGCATTTTCTTTGCGAATCTTGGCATAGTTAGATTCCAAAGTAGCAAGGGAGGAGCGAAGATTTTTCTCAGATTCTGCAAAAACAAAGAATAAAGAAAATCATATAGGCGAAAGATTCGCAAGGAAGACATAATAAAAAGACTTAACAAAGAAAAATGGTTGAGGCAGTCAAATTTTATGACTACCTTCCTTTTGCGAGATAAGATATTGAGTTAAAGCCAAGCAACTATTCTCCAAGTGATCCATGGCATTGTCAAACTTATCACCAACCAAGCCTTTCAGTGAGATCGTAAACTTTTTTTCATTAGAAATAAGTAAGGTATTTTGCTTCATGAGAGAGGTGTAGGATTCTTCTAACTTGGAATATTGATCTTTGAGTTGACTTGCTTTTATGCTTAAAGCTATTCTACCTTGAATAAGTTTATCTCTCTCCGCAGAAGATGATTCTGTTACTTCTTTGAGTTTATTTCTCAATGAGCAGAGAGATCGCTCTTGATCATTACATACTTTTTGGAAAATGTTAAGTTCTTGCAAAGAGATCGCCACATTATTCAAAAGAACTCGTTTCTCCTGAGATAGGGTGTGATTCTCATCTGATGAAGTTTCCAACTCCAGATTAGCTTTAGTCAAAAAGTAAGAGAGGCGAGATAATTCATTACTTAATAAATTTTGCTTTTGGATTAATTGAGCATTCTCCTTGTTAAGGTTATCTATTTGATCAACATAATACGTATGAAGATGATCTAATTGGTTATATTGATCCATCCAAGCATCTCTATCTATTCGGGCTTCTTCGGCGACAGATTCAAATTGATATATCTCCATTTTTCGTTTCTGGTTTAGAGCTTAAAGGGGGAACAGAGATTTTTTTTAAAAAAAAAAGGGGGTAAGAGGTTTTTACCTTTTAGTTCTTCATTCTTCCTGCGAAGATTATCACGATCCAGCGAAACATTTTGAAGTTTTTGATTCTCAAGATGAAGAGTGTCACATTTCAAGGTCATAGCTTGGAGGTTATTTTTAAAAGCTTTAACTTCCTTCTATAAAGATGTTTGCGAAACCATTCTGTCAGAGCCAAAATATTTACTTAAAACCTCGCAAACACCAAATCTGATAGGATCAGTGGAAGCTTTTTTGACATCATCTAGAAGGTCGGATAAAACCTTGAAAGCAATATCCATCCCTTACAAATTTTCTTTAGTAAAAGGGAGAGATTCGGATGATGAAGCGATGATGGCAGAAGGTGGGAGAGTTGAATCATCTCTCGCCATAGATATGTCATCGGAAGACGAGATTTGATGAAGGTTAATGACTGGGGTTGAGTCAATGTTAAGAGAAGATGCATTGACAGTAGAAGAAGAGAAGGGTTTATTCGCAACAGGGTTATTGTGAGGAATTTCATTTATAGAAAGATTAGTTACAGGGGATGAATCTGCAGCGACATTTTCGGCAATGAGAAGAGGAGATTCCGCCTGCGAAGATGTCGCAGGAGGTGAAGAAAGCTTAAACAAAGGAAATGGAACAGCCGTTTAAACATTTTTAGGATGGCGAGGTCTTTTGGGGGGCCTCTCGACATTTGCATCACCCTGCGAATCACAAATCATATAAGAAATAAAGGCAACAATATTGTTATTAAAAGAATAAGTGTTTCTTAATAACTTGCTATTCGCAGGCTTTCTTTTGTTCATAACGAGTTTTTGCTGCGAAATCTTGGGAACATTAGGGTTTTGGATCGTAAACTTGGTGCTGGAAGTGTTTTTGCTGAAACAGAAACAATATGGGAATTATCTAAAGATGAACAATATCAAATAAAATAATTTCAGTAGAGAAAATCAATTTTAAGAAGATCAGTTTCAGCAAAATAAACAAACCTTGATGGCTCCATAAGAACATCAGCAGAAAGATGAAGAGGATTTATGGAAAGATGAACAGTGAAAAGTTGCAGACGACAAAAAGAGGATTTACAGATGAAGAAGACGAAGTAAAAGAAAAAAGACATTTTTACGATGGATCTCTTCTTAAATAGAAAAAAAATGATGACCGGTTAGCATTTAAAGTGCCGGTGAATAGGGGAAAATTTAACACGTGTAAACGGTTATGCTTAATTCACGGAATCTTGTCGGCAAAAAGAAATGAACAACTGCGGCATTTTAAAAGTATTAATTCTCATGACATTCTCCCCTTCGCAGAGAAGACATGAGAAGAGGCAAGATGTAGGATCAGAATATCGCAACACCAAGACCCTTGCGAAATCCATAAACGACACACTGCGAAGATATCGCAGACAAGTAATATAAATGACGCAACGGATGACGATAGCCTGAATACGAGAAAGATGTGAAGACCTAGCGAGATTTAGGAGTGTTGCGAGATTTAACATTTGTACACTCGCGAGAATGTCGCAAGTCAGATCCGAAAATAAAGGACAGCTTAGCTGTCATCCACTATGTAATGTCCTATATAAAGAGCCGAATAGGCTTAAGAGGAGGGGGAGATCTTTTTTTGAGTGTGAAACAAGTTATCGAGAGAGAGAAAGTTTAGAGCGGTTGTAAATTCTTTAGCTTATTTCCTTTCCATCTTGTAACATTTGTGAGTTTTAATCAATAAATAATATAATTGTTCATCTTAAAATGACTTGATTGTGTGAATTCTTGTGAGGGGTGTAGTGTGGGATTTCCTGCTACTACATAGATGCAAATGGTAAATAACTCATTCTTCAAAGAAATAAAATGTTGTTAGTGAACATGCAGAATGCAGACCATTCAAGTGATTTATGGCTCTGGTGGATGATTCGACGCATTGAATCAGTTATCACTCACAACAAACGATGCGTTTAATTTTTGTAAAACTCATAGCACATATTACACAATGCAAAGTGCAAAGGCTCACCACCCTTGTTAATGTTAGAGAATTTACATCAAAAGGATTTAATGAATATTTGCATGTTTAATAAGATCAATGTAGAGCATCTTATACCCAATGGTCTCGCAGAGACTACCATCAAAGGTTACATATGGTGTCTAAGGAATAGGTTATGCGTACCAACCTACCTTTTATTGCTTTGGGGATATGCAATATTACGCGCATTTTTACTTAATTCATTTTAGAACCCAATATTAGTCAACCTTTTCTGCGTACCAGTTGGTAACTAAATTTAAGCCTTACATTTGTGTTCTTATGCATTTTTGGTTGCACTATATATGTGCCATTACGAGTCCACATCTTACTATGATGGGTCACGAAAATGATTAAGTAATTTTGTTGGATATTTACTGTCAACAATTATCCGCATTTTAAAACCTTTGGCAGGAGATCTCTTACCGCTAGATTTGCGGGTTATCACTTTAATGAGATAGCCTTCCCGTCGTTAGGGGGAGATAAGAAAAAATATTTTCTAAGGGAACGACAGGAATTGTCGTGGTGTGTTCCTACTGTGTCTCATATTGATTCTTGTACTCCACAAATGTCAATGTGAAGTGACAAAGAATAATCAATTTTCAGAATGTACAATGATGTCGCTAAAGTGACAAGATCACACATACCAGCTGCAAATATTCCTGCAAGGTTAGAAATCCTCAGTATGGGGTACACCATAGACTAAGGTGTTGAAACTACACTTGGTGGAAGTGTGGTTGAGGCCGTGGCTCCATAAAGGAAGTTGGAGAGACCTGTTGGTTCGATCAATCCTCACTTAGAAAGGAAGTAAGTGAGTAAGGCACAACTTATTAATATCACCAGAAATCATCTCATAAGATTTTATCTGAATATGCCCATGAATCAAACTAGAGGACGCTCCGTTTTAAATGATTCTAGAGAACAATGAAATCCTGACGGATTATGAGAATACACATGAGTCAATAAAAGGATCATGCGTGCACATCTATGATATAATACATAAATAGTTGCTCCAGAAGTAGAGCACAATGAGATCGAACCATGCTTTATTTTGATTAATTTCAAATAAATAGCATATTTGGCCTACGCATTCCAGGGAAAACTTAGTTCTTTGACAAATATACGGGTATTTGGTGTGGTAGTGCTAACCAACCTAGTATAAAGCTTGTGGAACATATGTGGTTATTTGTCACAAAGTGTAATGAGAGGAATGAGGTCTTAAAGTATAAAGAATCACCTTGTGGCGCGAGGTTTCTCACAAACCCCTGGATCGCATACTCTTTTGAACATCATAATGTTCAGTTAATTAGTTTGCTTGGTAGTTTCAAAAGAACTTGAAACATAGTAAATGTGGTTATATCTCTGGAGATTTAGACTCAAAGATATTTGCAAAAGTGCATGATGGCATTTTGCTTCCCAAGTCGAATGACTCTAAACCACGCAATGCGTTTGCAGTTACATTGGAACACTCACTTATTGATTTAAACAATCAGGCGGATGTGGTATACCCGTCTAAGTGACTATTTGATTGGAAAGGGATAAACAAGTATTGTAGTTGCAGGAAATCCTACAATACACCCCTCACTATAATTCACTTAACTAATTCATTGAAAGATGAATAACCAAGAATGTTTATTAATTATCTTCTTCAAGTTTACACAGGAAAACAGAATTGTACTTAAGAAATAACAATCACTCTCCAAGTTTCTCTCTCCTAATGACTTATTTTTCAATTCCAAATTTTTTTTTTTTTACAACAGACTTACTCATCCCTTTATATAGGGCAAGTACATAGTGAATGACAGCTAAGCTGTCCTTTATTTTCGGGAGTGTCTCGCGAAGTGTCGCGAATGTACAAGTATTCATACTCGCGACACTTCTTTAACCTCGCCGACTTCACATCTTCCCGTCGTCATCCAATGCGTCATTCCTTTTGATTCCTTGCGACTCCTTCAGCGATCATCGTTGTTTATTATCCTCGCGAGTTTTGTACGTTGCGATATAATGATCCTACATCTTGCCTCTTCTCATGTCTTCTCTACGAAGGAGAGAATGTCATGAGAATCAATACTTTGAATTGCCGCAATCGCTTATCTATACCGCTTCGATCCCACATTTTCACACGGACTTTATTACGATGTCCATTCTTCCATTATCTTCCGACACGTCTCTTTCCACCGCTTATTCTTGACCACTCACGTCCCCTCTCGCATTAAATGCCCTCGTTTTACTCGAGGATTTTTCTCTTTATATATAATTTTCATATCCTTCTCTTTTCCTCTTTCGCTTTCACTCTGCAACTTTTCTTTAATTCTCTCCTTCCGCAATTCGCGCTTTTGTTATTGCAAATCTTCAATCTTTTTCTTAATCTTCGATTCTTTTTCATTCCCATATTAACAATGGCTTCACTTAGTCGTATGTACAAACCTCGTTTTAATGAGATTCAACAGAAGTTGCAAGACAAAGGTTTCACTTTATCTACTATTCCTGATCAAGAACCTTCATCTATTCTCACTGCAAAGTTGTTTTCTGATCATCAATGTGATGATCAAAAAATTATAGTCTCGCTTGGTCAACTCCTCGCAGGACTTCCTGTAGTAGCAGGATTTTCGCAGATGCACAAACATTCACTCGCGACACTTCTTAACCTCGCCAGTTCTCACGTCTTCTTTATGTTTAGCCTGTCGTTATCCATTGCGTCGTTTATTTTAGCTCTGCGACTCCCCTCGCGACGCCGCTGCTTATTAATCCCGCGAACCTTGTACATTGCGATATTATGATCCTACATCTTGCCTCTTTTTTCTTGAATATCGCTTGAAGAGCGATTTGAAGGAAAAATTCATTGTTGTCATATTCCTTGGTTTCAATTGGTGAAGGAACGAGCGAAAGAATACTTTCCTTGAAAAGTACGTACTTGCCTCTATTCTTTTGCAAAGTTCCGAAGCTTCTTTGAGATATATACGAAGTATCGTCTCCCGTCTCTCCTCATATTTCTCCTGCGAGGGGAAGAGTATCATGAGATTTTTACAATATTGTTTCCGCGATTAATGCTTATCTTTATCTGTTTGAGTTTTTGTACTTTTACACGGATTTTGATTATTAATGTCTTTTCTTGACACGTCTCTTTCAACCGCTTATTCTTGACCATTCATGTCTCTTCGCATTAAATGACCTCGTTTTTCTCGAGGATCTTTTTCCCTATATATAGTTTTCTTTTCCCCTCCTTTTCATCCTTTAGTTTCTCTCTCGCAACTTTTCTTTGACTCTCTCCTTCCGCAATTTGCGCCTCCCGCTACCGCAAATCTTTTCTTCGTCCTTTCTAGCGCCGATCTTAATCTCCAATCTCCCATCCATTCCCATACCGATAAATGGCTTTCATCAGTCGTGCATACAAAGCTTCTTTTGAAGAAGTTCAACGTAAGTTGCTCGAGAAGGGTTTTACTCTATCAACCATTCCCGATCAAGAACCTTCATCTATTCTTTCAAAGTTATTTTCTCGATCATCAATGTGATGATCAAAAGATTATAGTCTCGCTAGGTCGCCTTCTCGCGGGACTTCCCATTCCCTTGTACAATCCTCGAGATGCCTTTATTTTATGAAATCTTGGCCCATGAAAAATTCTCTCGGGCTGTTTATCAATTGAGTGGCGATTGCATTCGCCTAATGCTTGAATTCGCGAATCGTGGTGCCGGCAAAGGATCTTTATACCCCGCTACCGTTAGACACCCCGATTTCGCAGACTTGGAAATAGTTCTTTGAGAAGTACACCAGAGAGAACTTTTTGAAAACTATTCAAGTGATAAAGATGGTTAATGCGAAATCTCATTTGGGCATTCACGAAAAAAGAAGGATAATGTCCCCGAGGATAAATTGCTCATGCAGATATTGATTGGCACCCGGTAATAATACTACCTCGCCACTCCAAAGATGAGAAGTGGTAGGTTGTACCCTTGATTTTAAATGGCCCTTATATCGCGGCTCGCACGTTCTTCCCGCGAATCTCACAGTGGTATCATCCTTGGGAATTCAAATGGCCCGATAAGGCAAATGAGGTATGTTTCCCATTTTAAATCTTGCCTTTGCAACTTTCTTTTTATATATGTTGAGTTTGTAAAATTTCTCGGATCGCCAAATTGAGAAGAAAGTACAAGGATAATCCGTTGGAGAGTACTCGACCATACTTCGATCGCTACGGATGAAGTAAGAAACATTTCCTTTGTCATTTGAAACAATATTGTTGCCTCTGTTTCTTATTTTTAACCGTATGCGAAGGTTGGAGTCAAGAAGCAGTAGCCGCAAGATTAAAAGTAAGGGTAAACTGCTGCTCGCAAGGGTAAATCTTCCGCTCCATTAACTAAGAAGCGAAAGGTCCAATCTTCTTCTCGCCTTAGCTCAAGCTCAATCTTCCGACGGGGATAACCATAACTCGAATCCTTCTCTCGCCAAGAAGATTCCGTCGACCGATTCTTCTATGGATCGGTTATCTAGCATCTTCTCGCATCTTTTCCAAGGAATGGGAGATGCTCCCCTAGCTTCTCTTTGCGGTGCTCTCGCAAATGTGTGTAATGCTACTTTATTAGAGGGCAATAATTCTTTCAATGGAGCCTCTAGAATTGTGTCTCCTGACTTCTTGAATGCACTTGGATCTTTGGTACGTATGCAGTCATATTTCCCTGTTAATTTTAAATTTTTAAATATATATATATTAATGATTTTTCTATCTTCTTTTATAGGTTGGAAGAACTTCTTTTGTAGTCGCCTCAGATCTCGAGAGAAGACGCAACAATCTTGAAAAGAAGAATTCATAATTGAACAAGAAGATTCGAGAATTAGAAATTGAAGCTGCGTCATCTCGCGATAAAGACGAGAGAATTCAAAAGTTAAATACCGAACTTGACTCCCAAAGGGATAGGGTGTCCACTCTTTAACGCTAATCAACAACTTTATGGTATAAGATTTTACTTCCTTTTTATCATTTCTATTTTATCTGTTTGCATATTCTTTGCCTAACTTATTACCTTCGCAGATGTATATAATCTCTCCGATGAGGCTATTCTTCTCCATACATTTCCTGAACCTATGGATAATGATCTTATTCTCGCTCACCTCAATCAATCTCTAAGTAGTTCCTCCAATAAAACTAACCTCCTTTCATTAAAGGATCTTCAATCCAAATATCATCTCTTGGAGATCGAACACAGATCTAGTTTAAATTTAACTAATCGCTTTAAACGAATGTACCTTGATTCCGAGAAGAAAATCAAGACTTTAAGGAAGAAAATTAGTGACCTCATAGATGAGAACGATCGCATTACTAACGAGGTGCACGGGCATTAGCAGTAATTCCACAAATCTCTTCTTGGTGTGCAAGTTGAACGAGATGAACTCCTTTATCGAATACCATGCTTAAAGCAATGAGAAGAGCAAGTTCGTTCTCTTCTTGTTATTAGTAGTGATGATGAATTCGCCCGGGCTGCGAAGGTTTTAGATAATGCCAGAATAACCTAGGTGTTGATGTTAGTCTTCATGCCGAGCATACTTCCTTGATTAAAGATATGATATCCGATAGAGAAGGTTACTTATTATACCTTATCGCTTCTTACTTCGTAGTATTGCTTGTAAATTGTTAACTTGTTGTTTCTTATTTAGTAATCCGAGAAGAGGCTTCAGGTTAGAATTAGAGAGCTTGAATCGAAAAGAACAACTCGCCAGAATTTTCCAAATGAGAATTGAAGAACTCGAAACCGAAAAGAACATTTCAGAAAGAATCTCTCCTTCATGAGAATAAATATTCCAAGTTGAAGAAACAATTTCTAACGACAAATGGAGAACTTTAATAATGATGTTTGTTCGTTTTCGCAATGGAGCCATGGAGTTTGTTTGTAAGGACCACAATATCCCTGTGCATTCATATCCCTGGCTCCTTGAAAAGGTTCCTGAGAATCTGCCTGTCTCAGACGTTTCTGATAGCGAGGCTGGCGAAGAAGAAAACTCTGGCGATGAGGATAATAGGTCTCAAGAATCGGATGAAGAAGAAGAATCACCAAAGAGATAACTCTTTTTGTTTTCTTTTCTCTCGCTTGTAATATCTCGTACATTTCGTATCCTTATTATAGTGTATTTCTTGGATTTTTCCCCCGAATTCAATCTTTACTCCCCTTTTTTGGTAGTTCTTCCTTGTAATATAATTGGCTAACATTATTGATGTATAACTCTTTCATCAAGATGAATAACAATATTTCATCTTTTCCATTCCCATACTTCCTCTCGTTATTTATCTTGGATGGAAGATTTTAGTTGTCATCATGTATTTTGTTGGATAATTATTTTATTATTATTGAAATATATCGTTGCGACGAGGTCGCTGGATTTCTTATTATCTCGCCTTATCATTTCGGTAGTCTTTATTTTATCTCTTCTTGTTGCGACAAGGTCGCAAGCCGCTTTTACACTTTCATGCAATGGCCCATTGACCTTGCCTTATCATTTTTGTGTGGTCTTCCAAGTCGACCTCCTAATTAGAGGTCTTCCCCGCCACCTTTTCATCGCGACAAAATCGCAGGACGTCTTTACACTTGCATGTAAAGACCCATTGATCTTGTCTTATCATTTTCCAAGTATTTTTGCCTCTGCGCAGATGTTTTAGTTGCGACAATATGACAGGCCTAGATATTCTTGCGAACATAAAGCCCCATGACATTGCTGTCGTGCGACGAAATCGCAGACGTCCGTACACTTTCGTGTAAAGACCCATTGATCTCGCCTTACCTTCGCGTTAGTATTATTGCCTCTGCAGGATAATTGCACAAATATGACAAGCCTAAATTCTCTTGCGAAAACATAGCCTCATGACATTTGCGTCTGCTTTTGACACCCCCTAATGGAGAGCGTCGCCTTATCATCTCCCGGTTGCCCCTTCAAGGAGGCGAAACATCGCCATACAAGACTAGCTCCTCCCATCCGGTCTTAACAACAACCAGCTTGTTTTCGCAGCCTCTTATCCCTTATACCTATAGGGTTTATGGTTACGAGGCCGCACCCTAAGTGGAGTTTTCTTCTGCGAGTGCAACATATGCCAAGACTTGCCAAGAATGGCCAGGGTAGGTTCATCCATCCCGGCACTCGCTCAACCGTACCCCTGGCGCCTTGAGCATACACGACTCCTAAGAAGAGACCCGGTCGCCCAACCAGGGTATAACCTACATATATAGTTGGGAATCCAAGGTACCTCCTCCGGATAGGCTTTCATGGGCCCCAAATTTCCATGACTCAGCTTCGGGAGCGGTGTAACCTTCCCCCGAGCCATGTCGAGAGATACCCCTTATATGACGCACTTTAGGTCTTACATTTGCCTCTTACGAAATGTTATTCGCGAACTAGGGTGTACGCCATAAAGGTTCGTCCCATTCTTTTATTCATTCATATTTGTTAAATCATTCAATCATTCATGTTTCATTATTTGCTGATACTTGTTTGCGAAGTATTCGCACAATTCTGTATTTTCATTTTTCTTTCTTAACTGAATTCCCATATACTCTTGTCTCTGAGATTATCGCACATCATTACTTCAATTGCTACTTTTTCTCCTGTTTTTGTTGATTATTCACTTCTTATGCTTTTTGTTCCTCATATCCTTTGCTTCTTTATTGCCATAATATTCGCCCTGTCTCTAGGCATTCACCTCGCGAGGTATGTTCAGTCCTTACTTCTATGGCATCCACCATCAATTTCTCCTTTCCTCCGCTCATCTCTCACATGTTGTTTCCAACCTTTTCTTTTGGCATTTCTTTCTTCGCAGACTTTCTACATCTACTTCATGACATTGTTGCGACTCCTTCCAATCTCCCCGTATAATACCAATGCCATTTGGATGTGGAAATTTTATACATTGATGATATGTTGATGCGACTCCCAAGATCTCATGAAGCCATGGCCTCCCAATCAGCCGCATTGTATGGAGATTCCACGCCAACCACACAGAATAAAATATCGCTTGATAATCCTTGTAGAGGTATTCTCATGCGAACCTCTCCCCTTTGGTTTGTTTGCGGTGCCATTAAAGCCATATATCTTGTATGTAGAGGGGATCAAATCTTCATCTTTTCCTCCCATCGTCTTGTAAGTATGGTAGAAGAGAATATTCACCGAACTTCCTGTCGATTAAGATTCGGTTGATCGCCCAAACAAGCTTCGCCTCATCATCTTCTCCATCAACTGGTTTCGGGTTAATCTCTAGTTTCACAACCAACGGGCTATCATGTGTTTCTCTTCCTTTTGGCACTTCATCCGCAGAGAAAGAAATGGTCTTCACCGCCACTTTTCTAATCAAGGCTGCTCTCGCTGTGCTCATTATTTCTTTATCATTAGCATCTCTCGCAAAGACTCTACCGAGCACGTTGTCATGAAAATCTTCGATTGGCGATAGGAGTGGACGATAGAGTTGCAATTCAAATTTTTAGCTTTTGTTCCAACTTCTATAACAAATGTTTCCTTTCCTTTCGCCGACACCGCTTCGTGCATCTCTCGGTGGTGGTGGTAATGTCCGGCCTTTTTTCTCCCTTTAGAAAGTGATTTAGCTTCCCCGATCAATCATCCTAAGAATAATTCTCTTTATGTTTCTACAATCATTTGTTTGATGTCCATGGAAACGATGATAAGAACAAAATTCATGACTTATATCGCCTGGCGGTGGTTCCATTCCCACGTTCCAAGGTGCCGGTACATTTTCCATCACAAGTATAGCTTCCCGCATCTTTTCCACACTAGCATTCGGTGGAGGCATCTTAATTGGTTCCCATATTATTCTCGCGACTTCTCTCGCCCTCCATGGTTATATTGCCTTCGTCCACCGTAAGTTTCTTGCACATGATCTAGCCTTTGAATCTTATTATTGTCATTACGGTTGTAATAGTTCCTTTCTTGTTCAAACTTCTCCCGGTCATGACTTCCCATAGCTACTATCTTCCGCCGTCCCTCATCGCCCTTCCTCGCTTGCTGTCCTTGCGAAGTGCTCGCCATCATTTATGAATTGAGGTAACAAGCTTGCGTTCGCAGCATTCGAGTTTGTGTTCGCAACCGGGATAAGAATTCATTTCATTTCGTCTTTCTTCTAAGGCGATATATTCTTCCCCGTAACTCTCGCAGCTTCGCCATCGTGATTGTATTTTTGACTCTAAAAATTTGAATGTATAACAAGTTAGTCGCGAAAAGAGCATTCACAAATGAGAGGATGAGATATCTTTCCTCAACCCGTCCCCGCCATTTCGCTACACATGGTTCTCCATCTTATTGTCAATCGCCTTAAGCTCTCGCCAACCCTTTGTTTCAACCCGAATACATCTTCAATACTGGTCGTGAAGAGTTGTTACTTATGTATGCTCCCAGGAATGTGGCTTGTAAATGATTGAATGATGTGATTGTGTTCCTTGGTAGACCCTCAAACCATTTTAGTGCTTCTCCAATTAGGCTTGATGCGAAATATTTGCATAGTATAGCATCATGGTTCTCCCACCGCAAAGATACACCTCATATAAGCCTTGATATGTTGTACCGCATGTGTTGTTCCATCAAAGATGTTGGTTAATGCAGTAGATTGCACTTAGGAGGTATTCCTCCCATCTCGTACTTCTAGCGTGAAAGGATTCTTCGCAGCTTCTCTGCGATGGCTTCGTCCAATTGTTTCCTTCCTCCTTCCCTTCTATTGTTCATTAGTCCTCTCATTTCAAATGAGCTTCTCTTAGGATTTGTTCATTTGCCTCGAGTTTGACTCCACCGGTCTTTTTAGCTCGCTTCTCTCCTTCTTCGCTCGTGCCTCGTTTTGACCTTCTTGCTCGTTATTTTCTTCTCTCCTTTCCCCGCGACGTTTCTTCTTCGTTTCTTTCTTCAATTCGCACGCCATTATATCGGTTGTTCTCTCTTCTTGGTTGTCTCTCGCCTCTCATCTCGCGCCTCTCATATTCTTCATTAATATTTCTATTGATACGATTCTGTTCCCTCCTTCTTTCCCGGTTGTCATGGTTATTCTTCGCGGATTGCTTCTTCCATCTCTTGATTTTCCATTTCGCTCTTATCCTTTCTCTCTCGCGAGCTAGTCGCGTTTGTTCAATGTAGTGCCTCTCAATGTCATCCTCAATTTCTGGTTTCTTCTCAATTCTTCTCTCCCATGCAAGATCATTCTTCCTTCAAAGAATTGGGTCATTCGCCCTCGGAGTTGCATGTTTCCTTGATTCTCCCTATTCCGCTCATCTTGACGATTTTCGGGCCGAGGAATATAACGATCTTCCATTTCCCCTCTTCTCTCGCCACGTTACGTGTTTGGATTTTGTGTTTCTTGTTGGTTTTCTTCTTCTGCATTTTCGTTGGTAAAACTCTCCTTCTTTCTTCCCTAGTCGACCTTGAACTTGATCTCGCACTACTTCTTGATCTCCTATTTTGCAATCTCATATTTTCCATTCTCAATTCATGGTTCTGTCTTTGTCAAGTTTGCTCGTTCCTCCGCCTCTAGTCGTCTCTCTTCGTGTATTGTTTGTCTCAATCTTTCTAATGTCGCGATTTCTTCGTTTTCTGGATTCATTTCTCCATTCATTCCTTGTTCTTCTCCTCCTTGTCCATTACTCACCATCTCGCTGCTCCTCTTCTCTCTCTCGTCTTCGTAATCAGACCTCCAAGTATGTACACTTACTCTATCATAATCCACACCGCGTTTGCTACCGGTGAGATCGGTGGATCGATTTTGATTTTCTCCATCATTTCTCATACTCATCCTTGATGATTCTCCGGTTTCATTCCTCCTTTCTCCAAAGAAGTCTCCCACTTCTTCTTACAATCGTTGGTTGCCCTTGTACGTTTCTTCTTCTAGCCATTTCTCTTTTTCAATGAATTCTTGAGTATCTTCTCCAAATCTTTTCTCTGTTAATCCAAATTCTTTCCAATTTCTTCACAATCTCTCGCTCGTCCCTGTTTCTAGCGCATATGTAGTAGGTGGATTTCCCACACTACACCCTTACTCGATTTTGCTTAATTAATCCATTGAAAGATGTAAGATCAAGAATATTTATTGATTGAGTCCATGAAATGTTTACACAGGATAATAGAATTACACTTAGAAATTAAAATGCTCTTCAACTTTCTCTCTCCTATTGACTTGCTTAACAATTCCAAAAAGATCTCTCCTCTTCATGACTCATTTAGCCCTTTATATAGGGTAATACATAGTGGATGACAACTAAGCTACCCTTTATTTTTGGGAATGTCCCGCGAAGTGTCGCAGATGCACAAACATTCACTCGCGACACTTCTTAACCTCGCCAGTTCTCACGTCTTCTTTATGTTTAGCCTGTCGTTATCCATTGCGTCGTTTATTTTAGCTCTCTACGACTCCCTCGCGACGCCGTCGTTTATTAATCCCGCGAACCTTGTACATTGCGATATTATGATCCTACACTTCCCATTCCTTTATATGATCCTGAGATGCCACTCTTTTATGAAATTCTTTCCCATCCAAACTTCTCGCGAGCATGTCTATCGCTTAAGCGGTGATTGTATCCGCCTAATGCTTGAGTTTGCCAATCGTGGCGCTGGCAAAGGATCTTTATACCCTAACAATGTCAGACACCCCAATTGCATAAACTTAGAAATAATCCCTGAAAAATACACTGCAGAGAACTTTTTGAGAATTATGAAGTAATAGGTATGAGAAATAAGAAGTCTCGCTGGGGCGCTCGGTTGAAAAGAAAAGATAATGTCCCCGAAGATAAATTACTCATTCATGATATCGACTGGCATTCGGGCAATAATACTACTCCTCGCCAGTCCAAAGATGAGAAGTGGTGGGTTGTACCCTTGTTTTTAAGCGGATCTTACATATCCGGTTCGCATGTACTCCCCGAGAATCTCGCAAGCTACAATCCTTGGGAATTTAAATGGCCCGAGAAGGCAAAAGAGGTATGTCTTCAAATTTTGTTTTTGCAATCTCTCTTTCCTTCTGTAGTCATTGATTTTGTAAAATTTTCAGATTGACAAACTGAGGAAAAGCTTCAAGATAAATCCATTGGCAAGTACCCTGGCAATACTTCGATCGCTTACGGATGAAGTAAGAAATATCCCTTTTGTTACTTAACAATATTGTTGCCTCTATTTCTTATCTTCATTTGTATGCGAAGGTTGACGCTGAGGAAATGGAACTTGTGAAGGTGAAAAGCAAAACTAAAGCCAATGCTCACAAGGATAAGTCTTCTGCTCCATCATCTAAGAAACGAAAAACTCAACCTTCTTCTCATCTTAGCTCAAGTTCCGGATCTTCCGATGAGGATGATAATGACAATGACATGAATTCATCTTTCCAACAAGAATCTCAATCGTCCAATTCTCCTATGGATCAGTTGTTCAGCATCTTCTCGGATTCTCTTCAAGGAATAGGAGATACTCGCCTAACGTCCATATGCGATACTCTCGCCAAAGTGTGCAATGCTACATTGCTGGATGGCAATGACTCTTTCCATGGGGTTTCTAGATCTGTATCCCCTAGTTTTTTAAATGCACTCAATTCGTTGGTATGTATGAATTCATATTTCTCTTCCAATTTCAGTTTTTAATTTATATTTTAATGACCTTTTTATCTTCCCTCGTAGACTGGAAAAACTTCTTTTGTAGTTGCCTCAGATCTTGAAAGGAGGTATAACATTCAATTGAAAAAGAATACCCAATTTTGCACAAGGATCAAAGAATTAGAAGTTGAATCTGCGAAATCTCGCGAAAAAATCCAACAATTGGAGACTGAGTTTTCTGCCCAGAAAGACAAAGTTACCACTCTTCATAACGCTAATCAACAACTTTATGGTATGCAATTTTTCTTTTCTTATAATTTTTAGTTTATCAGTTGCCTGTTGCTACCTGACTTATCACTTTCGCAGATATATATAACCTTTCCGAAGAAGCTATTCTTCTCCACTCATTTCCTGAGCCTATGGATAATGACATTCTTCTTGCTCATCTCAACAATTCTTTAAGTAGTTCGTCGTAATGTAATTAATTCCCTTTCATTAAATGAACTCCAAACCAAATATCGCCTCTTAGCAATTGAGCACGAGATCTAGCTTAAGTGCAGCCAATCAATTTAAACTAATGTACCTCGAGTCTCATGAGGAAACCAAAATTTTAAGGAAGAAAATTAGCGATCACATAGATGACAAGGATCGTATTGCTAATAATGGTGCCCGGGCATTAGCAACATTTCAAAAGTCCCTTCTCGAAGTACAAACGGAGCGAGATGAATTGCTTCGTCGAGAATTCCTTACTTAGTGAGCGAGAGAATCAAATTCGTTCACTTCTTATTATAAATAATGATGATGAATTCGCTTGGGCTGGCTTCTAAAGTCTTAGATAACGCCGGGAATAATTTAGGTGTTGATGTTAGCCTTCATGCCGAGCATACTTCCTTGGTTAAAGATATGATATCCGACATGAGAAGGTTATTTATTATACCATATCGTTTCTTATCTCTCGTAGTATTCTTTGTCAAGTTGTTAACTTTTCGTTGTTTATTTGTAGAAACCGAAAAAGATTTCAAGCAAGGATTGAAGAACTTGAATCCGAGAAAGCACAACTCGCAAATAACCTCACCCTTCGCGAGAACAGAGATACTCCAAGTTGAAGAAACAATTTCAAACTACGGTGGCGAACTTTAATAACGATCTTTGTTCGTTTTCGCAATCAAGCCATGGAGTACGTTTGCAATGATCACAAAATCCCTCTTTGTTCATATCCTTGGCTTTTTCAAGAAGTTCTGAGAATTTGCCTGTCTCAGACACGTTTCGATAGTGAGGCCAGCGAAGAAGAAGAAGTCTGGCGATGAGAATAATAGAATTGAAGAATCGGATAAAGAAGAAGAATCACCACGAGAAATAATTCCTTTTGTTTCTTTCACTGCCTGTAATATCTATACATTTCTGCATCTCTTTATTGTAAGTTTCTTGGATTGTCGATCTTCATTTCCTTTTCTTCTTAGCAGTTCTTCTTTGTAATATAATTGGCTAGTGTTATTGATGTATAGCTCTTTCATTAGAAGATGAATAACAATATTTCATCTTTCTCATTCTCATACTTGCCTCTCGTTATTCATCTCTATATGAAAGATTTTACTTAGTTATTTTTGAGGAATGAAACTTCAAATTCGCTCTTATCATTTTGAAATTTATCATCGCGACGAGATCGCAAGATATCTCCATGAAGGAATCTATTGATCTCGCCTTATCATTTGTGGTGGTCTTCTAAGCGCGACCTTCCTAGTTAAAGGTCTTGCTCGCCACCTTTTTTTTCGCGACAAGGTCGCAGGACGTCTTACACTTGCATGTAAAAACCCATTGACCTTGCCTTATCGTTTTTCAAGTATTTTTGCCTCTGCAGGATATTTTGTTTGCAACAATATGACAGCCTAAATTTTCTTGCGAAAATAAAGCCCCATGACATTGTCGTCTTGCGACGAAATCGCAGGACGTCCGCACACTTTCATGTACGAGACCCATTGATCTCGCCTTACCCTCGCGTTAGTATTATTGCCTCTTCGGGATCATTGCACAAATATGACAAGCCTAAGTTTCCTTGCGAAAACAGAGCCTCATGACATTTGCGTCTATTTTGACACTCTCCCTAATGGAGGGTGTCGCCTTATCATCTCCCCGATTGCCCCTTCAAGGAGGCGTACATCGGCCATACAAGGCTAGCTCCTCCCATCCGGTCTTAACAACAACCGATTGTTTTCGCAGCCTCTTATCCCTTATACCTATAGGGTTTATGGTTACAAGGCTGCACCCTAAGTGGAGTTTTCTTCGGGCGAGTGCAGAGATGCGCCAAGACTTGTCAAGAGTGGTAAGGAAGTTCCATGCTCCCGCACTCTTGACTCAACCGTGTACCTCGGCGCCTTGATCATACGCCGACTCCTTGGAAGAGACCCTCGGTCGCCCAACCAGGGGTATAACCTTATATATATAGTTGGGAATCCAAGGTACCTCTCAGGATAGGCTTTCATGGGCCCCAAGTCTACATGACCCAGGTTCCGGGCGGTGTAACCTTTTCCCTGAGCCATGTTAAGAGATACCCCCTTATATGACGCACTTTAGGTCTTACATTTGCCTCTTACGAAATATCATTCGCGAACTAGGGTGTACGCCATAAAGGTTCGTCCCATTCATTTACTCATTCAATCATTTAATTGCTTCAATCATTCTTAATTGCTTCTTGACATTCATCATTTAGTTGTTTCAATCATTCAATCATTCATATTTAATTGCTTGCTTCAATCATTCAATCATTCTTATTTAATTGCTTTTCGACATTTATCTTTGCGAAGCCTTCGCAAAATTCCCCTTTTTGACATTTAGATTCTCGCACACTCCTTTTTGTTTGCAACATTCTCGCGAATCAACTCTTCTTTATCTTGCCTTATATATCTTTGTCGATTATTTACTTCTTATGCCTTTTACTCATTGCAGTCTTTGCCTCATCGATATCCCAGTCCTTGAAGTGCTCCTTTTCATCATGACAATTGTTTACTTCCGCGCACTCACTTGTGATTCTTCGCGATGTTTCTTCATTTCTTATCTCTATGACATCCACCATCGCCTTCTCTTTTCTCTGTTCATCTTTCACATTCTGTTTCCAACCTTTCCTTTTGGCATTTCTTTCTTCGCAGCCTTCTACATCAACCTCGTAACACTTCTTTCCTTCCTCCCAATCTCCTTTTATAATTCCAATACCATTTGGATGAGGGAATTTTATACAATGATGGTATGTTGACGCTACTCCCAAGATTTCGTGCAGCCACGGCCGCCCAATCAATGCATTATAAGGAGATTCCACGTCCACCGCACAGAATAAAATATCGGTGACAATCCTTGTAAAGGTATTCTCATGTGAACCTCTCCTTTAGGTTTGTTATTTGTCCGTTAAAACCATATATTTTATATGTTGAGGGAATCGATTTTCATCCACTCCTCCCATAGTCTTATAGGTGTGGTAGAAAAGAATATTCACCGAACTTCCAAAGATCGATTAGGATTCTGTTAATCGCCCAACAACTTTCTGCTTCATCATATTCTCCATCAACTGGTTTTGGATTAATGTCCAATCTTACCACCAGCGGGCTATCATGTACTTCTCTTCCTTTCGGTACTTCATCTGCAGAGAAAGAAATAATCTGCAACTGCCACTTTTTCAATTGCGACGTTCTCTTGATTCATTACTTCTTTATCATTAACATCCCTTGCATATACTCTACTGAGCACGTTATCGTGAAAATCTTCAATTGTACGATATGAATGAACGATAGAATTGCAAAATAGATTTTTGGCCTTTGTTCCCACTTCTATCACAAATGCCTCTTTTCCCTTTTTTGTAACTGTTCTTTGCATTTCTGTTGGTGATGCTGTTAGTACTTTCTTTCCTTTCTCTTCATCTTTTAGAAAATGATTCAACTTCCCCTGATCAATCATTCTGAGAATGATTCTCTTTATGTTTCTCATAGAGTCATTTGTTAAATGCCCATGAAAGCGGTGGTAAGAACAATACTCATGACTCCTGTCACCCGGTGGTGGTTCACTCCCTACATTCCATGGTGCTGGTATATCTTCCATTACAAGTATAGCTTCCCAAATCTTTTCCACACTAGCATTTAGTGGTGGCATTTTGATCTCTTCCCATACCACTCTGCGTCTTCTCTGCTCTCCATGATTATTCTGCCTTCGTCCTCCATAAGTTTCTTGCATATGATCTAATCTCTGAATTTTATTGTTGTTACCGCGATTGTAATAGTTCCTTTCTCTCTCAAACTCCTCCTGATCTCGGCTTCCCATAGCCACTATTTTCTGCTGTCCTTCATCAACTCTTTTTTTCCGGTTGCCCTTGCGAAGTGCTCGCCACTGTGTTTAAGAATTTCGGTAACAAACTTGCATTCAAAGATTCGAACTTGTATTCGCAATCGGATAAGATTCCATTTCATTTTGTCTTTCTTCTAAGGCAATATATTCTTCCCGGAGTTCTCATGTAATTCAGCCATCGTAATCGTATTTTTAATTCTAAAAATCTGAATGTATAACAAACAGTTGCGAATAGAGAGTTTACAAATGATAAAATGAGATATCTTTCTTCTACCCTTCCAGCCATTTTCCGCACATTGTCCTCCATCTCATTGTCGATGTCTTAAACTCTCGCCAACTCTTTGTTTTAGTCCAAATACGTCCTCAATTCCCGGTCGCGAGGAATTGTTACTTATATACGCTCCCAAGAAAGTAGCTTGTAAATGGTTGAATGACGAGATTGTGTTTTTGGGGTAACCCTTCAAACCATTTCAAGTGCTTCTCCCACTAAGCTTGATGCAAAGTATTTGCACAATATGGCATCATGATTCTCCCATTGCAACATACATCTCATATAAGCCTTGATGTGTTGTATCGCACAAAGTTGTTCCATCAAAAATGTTGGTTAACGCAGCAGATTGCACTTAGGAGGTATTCCTCCCATTTGTACTTCTAGTGTAAAAGGGTTCTTCGCAGCTTCTGCGATGGCTTCATCCAATTGTCTTCTTCCTCCTTTCTTTCTACTATTCATCAACTCTCTCATCTCTGCTAGTTCTTTCAAGATTTGTTGATTTGCCTCGTAACTTTGTTCTCTGCTGGTCTTTAGCTCGCTTCTCTCCTCCCCGCGCTCATGCCTCGCTTTGACCTTCTTGTTCGTTATTTTCTTCTCTCCTTTCCCTGCGACTTTCTCCTTCATCTCTTTCATCAATTCGCACACCATTATACCTATTATTCTCTCTTCTCGGGCTGCCTATCAGCTCCCTCCGTATCCTCTCGTATTCTTCATTAATATTTCTATTGACACGATTTTGTTCTCGTCTCCTTTCTCGGTTGTCGTGATTATTCCGCACGGATTGCTTCTTCCAATTCTCGATTCTCCACTTCGCTCTTGCTCTCTCTCTCCTCTCGCGAGCTAAGCGTGCTTGTTCAATATAATGTCTCTCAATGTCATCCTCAATCTCCTTTTGCCTTCTCGGTGCTTCTCTTCCATGCAATATTACTCTTCCTTGATCATTTGGATCATTCGTCCCCGAAATCGCCTAATTCCTTGATTTTCCTCATTCTCGCTCCTCTTGGAAATTCTCGGGATGTGGAACATAACGATCTTCTGTTTCCTCTCTTCTTTCATGATGTTCGAACTTGGACTTTGTGTTTCTCGTTGGTTTTCTACCTCGGCATTTTCTCGTTGGTAAGACTCTCCTTCTTTCTTCCCTAGTTGATCTTGAACTCGATCTCGCAATGCTTCTCGATCTTCTACTTTGCAATCTCATATTCTCCATCCTTAATTCATGATTTGTCTTGTCAAATTTGCTCGCTCTTCCGCCTCTAGTCGCCTCTCTTCATGTATCGTTTGTCTCAATGTTTCCAATCTTTGTGATTTCTTCATTTCTGGATTCATTTCCCGATTCATTCTTTGATCTCCTTCTCCTTGTCCATTGTTTACCAATTGTTGCTCTTCTTCCCTTTCATCCTCGAATCCGTCCTCCAAGTGTGCACACTTACTCTATCGTAATCCACGTTTCATTTGCTATCGGTGGAATTAAAGCTTGGACATGATTCTCTTCATCATTCCTCATATTCATCCTTGACGATTCTCCTCTTTCATTTCTCCTTTCCCCAGCAAGTCTTCCACTTCTTCTCATAGGTTGTTCAAGTACATTTCTTCTTCTAGCCATTTCTCTTTTAGTAAATTTTTTGAAAATTATCTCCAATTTCTTTCTTGTTAATTCTCTTCTTTTAATGTTTGTTCAAAGCCTGTTTCTAGCGCTAATATGTAGTTGCGCAGGAAATCCTACAATACACCCCTCACTATAATTCACTTAACTAATTCATTGAAAGATGAATAACCAAGAATGTTTATTAATTATCTTCTTCAAGTTTCCACAGGAAAACAGAATTGTACTTAAGAAATAACAATCACTCTCCAAGTTTCTCTCTCCTAATGACTTATTTTTCAATTCCAAAAAAAATTCTTTTTACAACAGACTTACTCATCCCTTTATATAAGGCAAGTACATAGTGAATGACAGCTAAGCTGTCCTTTATTTTCGGGAGTGTCTCGCGAAGTGTCGCGAATGTACAAGTATTCATACTCGCGACACTTCTTTAACCCTCGCCAGACTTCACATCTTCCTGTCGTCATCCAATGCGTCATTCCTTTTGATTCCTTGCGACTCCTTCGCAGTACCGTTGTTTATTATCCTCGCGAGTTTTGTACGTTGCGATATAATGATCCTACAAGTATGTTTTCTTGCCATGCGTATTAAATAAGTTCCTGATTCAGAATTATAGCTATTTATGTCAACGATATGGACATGATAAGTACTCTTAATGGAATAAGAGATCTTACAAGCCATTTAAAATCTGAATTTGAGATGAAAATCCTGGGAAATCTCGATCTTTTCTATGTTCTGAACTAGAAGACCGAGCTTGTGGTATATTATTCCACCAGTTTGTATATGTCCATTGTCAGGCAATTTAATAAGGACATGCATCCTGCTAGCACTCCCATGATTAGTCGAGTTTCCAATGTCCATAAATGACAAATTCGTCTAAAAGAAGATGACGAAGTTGTGTCGGGAGATGAAGTTTCCTTATCTAAGTATAATAGACGCATTATTGTACTTAGCATAATGTACTCGGCCAAATGGTACATCCTCAGTGAACTTGTTAGCTAGATATAGCTCAGCGCCAACGCAACGTCATTGGAATGGTATAATGAATGTAATCATGTACTTAAAAGTACCCATTGACATAAATTTGTTTTATCCCTACAAATACATAAAAAGGAATTCTAATGAAAGTGCAATCCAAAAGTTGTTGATTATGAAGAAACAATAATCTTTTATCCAACGAAAGTAATTAGGGGGAGATATGGTAGACTATTTTCTAAGTCATTACCTATATTCAGTTTCGAAAAGTACATGACTAAAGGAACTGTCTGGAATAAATCTGAAAGTAATCAGGGGGAGATGCCGATATCAGTGGGAGGATCCAAGGATATGATGTCGACATATTTTACTTCAAAATTGAAGCTGTGTTGTACTCTTTTTCCCTTCGATCGAGAATAGTTTTTCCCAAAGGGTTTTGTTACTCGACAAGGTTTTTAGCGAGACAACACTAAAAAAATCAAGTATGTTGAACGTTGAAGACATAAATATCGCGTTGATATTACTGAAAATATCTGAATCAAAGAAATGAAACGCGATAGTCCGTTAAGCAACGTAACTTCCAGAATCAACAACAAGGTCTTATAAACATTCAAGTCACCAAACTAAAGTGTGATAAACTTGTTCTGACTGCATTAGACTAATGAAAATTGTCTGACATCAGGGGGAGCATATAATTTTGTGTTGAACTCTTTTTCTTCACCGAGGTTACTTTTTCCCACAGGGTTTTGTTGCTCGGAAAGGTTTTTAATGAGACAACAACAAACGCCGGGAATTAATTTCCCAACTAAGGTTATTATATTTCCCACAAGGATTTTTCTGCCTTAGGAGTTGTGAAGCAACTAATCAATTTCAACGAAGTAAAGTGATCATCTTCAACAGATCACCTTTACTTGCATTTGTCACGTTGTACTCTTTCCCATTCGTCAAGGTTTTGTCCCACTGGGTTTTCCTTGTCAAGCTTTTAATGAGGCAACATATTCGAGTCCAACTATGTTCTAAGTTTGCTTAATATTGTACTATTTTTCTTTAGTTCAAGTTTTGTCCCTCTGGGTTTTCCTGACGTAGTTTTAACGAGGCAATTAACTTAGACTAGTCGGTCCTTGAATATTGTATTGCATGTGATGAACTACATGTAAAGTACGGGATAACATGTAAAATACTACATGTGAAGAGTTGTACCAAGGTTTTATCCCACTGGGTTTTTACTTGTCAAAGTTTTAATGAGGCAATTGATTTTGGCGCAAGTCATCAAGGAGAGGACGACAATTGAAGAACTACATTCGAAGCACTATATGTAAAGCACTGCATGTGAAGTTCTGTTGGACCGCACAAGGGGGGGTGTTATAGGGCCTACGGCCCATATATGTGCAGCTCAACTAGGGTTTGATTTTCCATGTATATGTTATTGGAGTCCATGTAACACTACTGATGCTAATCAATAGGAACTCTCTACCTCTTTGCCTTCCCTACATCATTTTTATGAAAAGGTATGAGCTTTGTCTCCATGATAGCCAGGGTTATCAGACGGACGACGTTTAATGGGGACCCTGATCCGGCGGTCGGGATATTTCGGATGGAGTTTTTGCATGGACGACTATGAAAGACTCACGTTATTCAAAGTTAATGCCAATTTTGTGATATATACGTAAATCACACCGATGTTTACCTTATAAAGGACTCCTCCCAAATCACTACGATGTTTACCGTATAAAGGACTCCTCCCACTTATATGATACACGAACACTTTATATACCTTTCGAGTTCTATCGCTGGTATGCACGATAATAATCTCAGCCTTGCTCCGTTTACGATAATAATCTCACCCTTGCTCCGTTTCAACGAATTAGCAGATATGTCGTCCAATCATGATTATCTCAACCTTAACAGTAAAGGTTCGACGGCTCAAACGAAACGCCGTGAGAGAGAGAGAGATGTAGAAAAACCGGTGAGAGTGATGGAAATTTCCAACATCAGTCTCGTTCACATGTTACCAAGGTATGCTCCCTTTCTTTCATGTATTACAGATTCTCATAAAAAAATAGATTTGATGTTTAAGTTTCCACCGAATTCCTTTTGTTTTTCAAGAAATTATATGATCAAAATACATATTGGTATTCACAAGTAATACTAATTTGTTTGTTGGGTTTCTTTATTTTAGGTTGTTTCTTCTTTTTCCGGCCGGTTCTATTAGGTGCTTAGTGGTGGTGAGGGCCAATCTAATTATGGTATTTGCTGTGTTTTTGTATTCTAACATTGAATTTCTGTTTTATGGTTATGGTATTGATGACTAACTTAAGTTGTAGACTGGTGAAGATCTGACATCATTTTCGTCATAGGAAACGGAGATCAAGATGGATTTTGTATCTGGAGTGCTGGAATTTATACATAAAGTTTCTCATCCATGTGAATAGAAGTAGTATTTTGTACTTGAATAATGTGAAGCCATATCCCATGTTTTTAGAGTTGCACAGATAAAACCTAAAGTTTTAGGTACTCTTCGTTAATGAATTGAGTGAGGCCTGTACATGTCAATCTAAATCCATCACCCTCCATCCAAGGTAATAAAACACATGATTTCGATTTTCAAAGGATGGATATTGTAGTTGCAGGAAATCCCACACTACACCCCTCACTCGAATTTGTTTAATTAATCCATTTGAAGATGAGTAACAATATATTTTATTAATTGTTTTCTTGAAAGGTTTACAAAGAAATGTAGAACAGAGCTAAAGAAATTACAATCACTCTTAATTTTATCTCTCCTAATGACTTGCTTAACAATTCAAAAAGAATCCTCCACAACAGACTTACTCGACCCTTTATATAGGGTATTGCATAGTGGATGACAGCTAAGCTGTCCTTTATTTTCGGGAATCCTTCGCGAAGCATCGCAAGTATGTAAGTGTTAGACTTCGCGACACTCCTAAATCTCGCCAAGTCTTCATACTTTTCTTATGTTCTGGCTGTCGTCATCCAAAGGTGCGTCATTTAAATTATTTTCTTGCGACACCTTCGCAATGTAGTTGTTTATTACTCTCGCGAAGTATTGCTGTCGCGATATTCTGGTCCTACATCTTGCCTCTTCTCATGTATTCTCTGCGAAGTAGAGAATGTCATGAGAACTAATGTTTCGATATGTCGCCACCGTTTAATTTCTGTTCGTTTTTCTTTTACCGACAAGATTCCGTGAATTTAGGAATGACTGTTTACACGTATCTAAAATTTTATTTTTTACCGGTTCGTCCAGGTTACCTTCTCTTGTCTATTTAAAGAGGAATTCCATTTGAAAATTCTTCTTTTACTTCATCTTCTTTATTGTCTGCAATTTTTCTCTGTCGTTTTCCTTCATTGTCTTCGTGCTTTAATTCTTCTGCTACTGTTTCTATGGCATCAAGGTCTGTTGATTTCACCAATTTTGATTACTTCATGATTGATCTCTTTTATTGTAGTCTTTTATTTGAATATTGCTCTTCTTTTAATGTTTCTCCCACCATTTTTATTTCAGCCAAGACAAACCCACCCAAATTCACCGTTAAGAACCCTAATATTTCTTCTTCAGTTCAAAATTGAAATCCTTTGCTTCTAAAAAAGCATCCTCGCGAGTGGCAAGGTATTTAAGAAACATTTACCCTTTTAATAACAATATTGTTGCCTCTGTTTCTTATTTAACTTGTAATTCGCAGGATGGCAAAAATGAAGGTAGATCTCCCAAGAGGCATCGCTACTCTAAGCCTGTCGCACCTTCTGTTTCCTTTCCTGGGTTCAATCTTATTTCTTCTCCTGTTGTGCCTTCGCAAAGCGATTCATCTCTTCCAGCGATTGCCTCGCAAGAGAAACCAACCCCTTCTCTTCAAGATAATCCATCCTCTCCTGCGATATCCTCGCAGGATAAATCAATTCCTGAGTTTTCTGTGAATGAAATTCTTCAAAATGTACCCCTCTCCACTCTTTCTCTTAATACTTCTCTTTCCCCTTCACCTGTTTATCAGACTTCTTCAACTGGCATTCTTATGATCAAGAATGATTGACCTTTTCCTTCCTCCTCTTCCGAGTCTACCCTCTTACCAAAGAAAACTTAGAAGGGATAGATGTGGCTTTTAAAGTTTTATCGTACACCATGAACGATGTCAAGAAAACCTCCACTGATCCTATCAAGTCTTGTGTTTTTGAATCCTTGAATAAATACTTTGGCTCGACACGTTGTCGCAAACATCTTTGGAGCAAGAAGTTAAGATCTTAAAGAACAATTTTCTCAACATTTCACTCGGATTGCGACAATCTTCGCAAGAAGAATGAAGATTTAAAAGGTACATTTTTTTGCCTCTACCTTTTTTTTTTTTTTTTTTTTTTTTTTGAAAACTCAAGTCCTTGTTCACCCTTCAAGCTTTAAACCAAACGAAAAATGGAGATATATCAGTTGGAATCTATTGTTGAAGAAGTTCGAGCCGATAAAGATTCTTGGGTGGAGCAATATAACCAATTAGATAATCTCCATACATATGATGTTGACCAAATAGATAATCTTTCAAAGGAAAATGTCGATTTAGCTCGTAAACACGACTTGTTAAGTAATGACTTATCTCGCCTCTCGTATTCTTTGACTAAAGCTAATTTAGAGTTGGAAACTTTATCGAGATGAGAATGGAATTCTTTCTCAAGAGAAGCGAACTTTATTAAACAAGGTGTCGGTTTACTCGCAGCAGTATGATATTTGTCAAAAATTGTGTAAAGAGCAAGAACAATCTCTTCGCTCATTTGAGAAATAATCTTGAAGAAGTTACTATCGAGAAAAATAAACTTATTCAGTGGTAGAATAACTTTAAGTGTAAAAGCAAACCAACTCAAGGATCAATGTTCCCAATTGGAGAAATCCAATTCTTCCCTCGCGAAAGAAAATGCCACACTTATCTCTAACGAGAGAAAAATCTGCGAGCTCGTTTGAAAGGATTAGTTGGAGATAACTTTGATATCGCCATGGACCAACCGGAAAATAGTTGTTCGGCATTAACCCAAAGACCTTATCTCGCAAAAGGAAGGTAGTCATAACAGCTTGGCTGCCTCATCTATTCTTCATTTATCTCGGTGCTTCATAATTTTTGTTTGTTATAATATTTTTTGCTTTTATTCTTTGTTTCGCAGAGTCTCGAGAAAAATCTTCATTCTTCCCTTCTTCGCTTTGAAATCGACCACTCAAAAATTCGCAAGGAGAATAAAATGCTTACTACTTCCCTTATGCATTCTCGCGACAGAAAGTAAAGAAGATTCAACTATATGTGCGGTTACAAAGATATAGAGAGTAAAAACCAGCAGAAAGCACTCCTTCGTCAACTTCATCTTAAAGCTGAAGTTCTTGTGAATAGTGTTTTGCTATCTAAATCTCTTGATCCCGTATCTCGTTGCACCTCCGGGAAGTGAGTGATGATGAAGTTCCCAATTCCCCTGACAGTGATTATGATTATCAAAGCTGCGAAGAAGTCGCTATTGATGAAATTTTCAGTAAGGATCCAAACGAAGGAACTTGATGAAAATCGTCCAACCGGCGAAAAAGAGGTCGATAAAATTGTTGAAGAACCAAAGAACATCTCCCGTTGTCGAGAGAGTTGATGTGGAAAATTGAATTCTCTCTCGTAATTTTTATTTAAACTCCCTTAATTGGATGACATTTTGCATAGGATGCTTTTGAATTTCTGTTGAAGTACTTCTTTTGATTTGGAGGACAAATTCCCTGATGATTAATCTCTTATTACTTTCTCTATATATCTTGCCTCGTAATTATAATCTCGCAAGCATGTTTGTTTACCTTTATTTTTGTTGAAATGTATTATTGCGACAAGATCGCAGGATTTCTTCACAATGAAGAAACCTATTGATCTTGTCTTACCATTAATTGTATGGTCTTATTTTGCCTTCCTAGTTAAAGGTCTTACTTTGCCATCCCTCATCGCGACAAGATCGCAGGACGTCTTTACATTTTCATGTAATGACCCATTGACCTTGCCTTATCATTGCGCAAGTTTTTTTGCCTCTGCAGGATATTGTACTTGCGACAATATAAGAGGTTTAAATATTCTTGCGAACATAAAATCCCATGACATTGTCGGCTTTGCGACGAAATCGCAGGACGTTTTTTCATTTTCATGAAAAAACCCATTGATCTCGCCTCACCTTCATGTTAGTATTTTTGCCTCTTCGAGGATCATTGCACAAATATGACAAGTCTAAATTTCCTTGCGAAAATAAAGTCTTATGACATTTGCGTCTTTTGACACTTATCGGCTCCTCCCTAATGGAGGGTGCCGCCCTTATCATCTCCCCGGTTGCCCCTTCAAGGAGGCGTACATCGGCCATACAAGACTAGCTCCTCCCATCCGGTCTTAACAAAGAAGCGGTTGTTTTCGCAGCCTCTTATCCCTTATACCTATAGGGCTTATGGTTACGAGATCGCACCCTAAGTGGAGTTTTCTTCAGCCGAGTGCAAGATGTGCCAAGACTTGTCAAGAGTGGTAAGGAAGTTCCATGCTCCCCGCACTCTTGACTCAACCGTGTACCTCGGCGCCTTGGTCATATACGACTCCTTGGAAGAGACCCTCGGTCGTCCAACCAGTGGTATAACCTTATATAGTTGGAAATCCAAGGTATCTCTCCCGGATGGATGTTATTATCCCCAATCTCCATGACTCAGGTTCCAGGAGCGGTGTAACCTTTTCACTGAGCCATGTCAAGAGATACCCCCTTATATGACGCACTTTAGGTCTTACATTTGCCTCTTACGAAATATTATTCGTGAACTAGGGTGTACGCCATAAAGGTTCGTCCCATTCACTCACTCATTCATTTTTGTCAATTCATTCAATCATTCATTTTTGATTATCTCTTCTCGCAAATAATATTATTTGCGAGATATTCGCACAATCTTACTTTATTTTCTTCAATCTCGCAATCTATCTGTCGCAAAAACATTACATCACATGCTCATTCCATTTCTCCCATCTTCTATGGGTAATATTTCTTAAGATATAACCTATTCCATGGCCTATTTAATTTTTGTCCTACATCTTTGCCTTCAGGATCCATCAATCTATATGCCCCCTGTACCAACTATCTCCTTGATGATATAAGGTCCATCCCATTTTCTTGCCAGACTTGCCACCATTTTCTCGCCGATATATAGGTGTTTCTCGCAAAGCACCAAATCACTCGTTTGAAATTCACGTATCTTGACACGTTTGTTATATTCCCTAGCCAATCTTCGCTGATAATTTTCCATATGTTGTAATGCTCTTTCTCTTTTTTTCTTCTAGTTCATCCAACTTAATTAGAATATTACCCGCACTTAAATTTTTCTCCCAAGCCTCTTTCTTTGTTGTTGGAATCATAACTTCCGTTGGAAGTACAGCTTCAACCCCATATGTCAAACAGAAGGGGGACATCCCTGTAGCTTCTCTTCTGGTAGTATTGTAAGCCCATACTGCATTATGCACTTGTTCGCACCATCCTTTATTTTATCCTTCTAACTTTTTCTTCGTATGTCTCGCGATTGTTTTATTTGTTGCTTCGCTCGGCCATTAGCTGCGGGTATAGAGGAGTTGATTTTCCACATCGTATCGAAATGCATTAAGCGGGAGTTCTATATTATGTCCTTCAAATTGTTTCCCATTGTCGATACCAACGTAAGGAATCCCAAATCCGCATATAATATTCTCGAATATGAAAGTAAAGACATCCTTATCGCGAATGTGTTGTACCGCTTTCACCTCTGCCCATTTTGTGAAATAATCTGTAGCGACTATTAAATATCTTTTATGTCCCGTTCCTGGTAAAAATGGTCCTACAATGTCTAAACCCCACTTTCCAAATGGCCAGACACTTGTTGAAGAACTTAATGGAGCTCCTGGTGCATGTATTTTCTTTCCATGCCTTTGGCAATCCTCGCAACGCCTTGACACTTGTTTCGCGTCCTCATGCATATATGGCCAATAATAGCCCTGCATTTTTGCTTTATGTGCTAAAGATCTTCCGCCACTATGATTACCAGCATCCCCACTATGCAACATCTTCAATATGATTTCCCCTTCCTTTCTTGTTAAGCATCTAAGTGAAGGCCCGTTAAAAGATTGTCAGTATAGCACTCCATCTCTTAATTCATAATTTGTTGCACGGTTTTTTAGTTTATGTGTCTCTAATCTATTTCTTGGTGTTTCTCATGTCATCAAATATGCATGAAGCTCTGCTCTCCAATCTTCTTCACAAAGTGTTTGTGCTCCATCTTCTACTACCATTACATCGGTTTCTTGTTCTTCTTCTTTGTCAATTGACGGCATCAAAAGTGTTTGTATTTTAATGTTTCTCGCAATCGGATCTGTCATCATACTTGATATAAAGGCAAAAGCGTCTGCGAGCATATTATTTCTCCTTGATATATGTCTCCACTTTATTCTTGGTATCTGCATCGATAACTCGTCAACAAGTTTCTTATATTTTTGCAAAGATAATTCGTTTATAGCATATTCTTCTTTTATCTGGCGAATTGCCAATTGTGAATCACTAGTAATCCTCACATTCTCCAGCTTCATTTCTATTGCAAATCGCAAAGCATGTATTATAGCTTCATATTCTGTTTCATTATTTGTTGATGCAAACTCCAATCTGAAAGAAAGAGTTATTTTATTGCCCTCTGGCGATATCACAACAATTCCTATTCCATTTCCTTCTCCATTTGATGACCCATCTACTAATATTTCCCATCTATTCGGTTCCGTTAACAAATCTTTTGGATCTCCATGTTCTTCTTCCACATCCATCATTTCTTCTACTGATTCATCCTCTTCCAAAGGAAATTCTGCTAGAAAGTCTGCGACAACCTGTGATTTTGGCGAAGATAGTATTTCATATTTGAGTTTGCAATGACTTATTTGAGCATTCCATCTCTCAACTCTTCCCGACCTCTTTGAATTCTTCATCACTGATTCTATTGGTACTTTTGTCACCACCTTGACAACATGCGCTTGAAAATATATACGAAGCTTAAATGTTGCATAAACTAATGCCAAGATTAGTTTTTCAATTTTTGAGTAATTCCTTTCTGCAAAGCATTGAAAGTTTTCTTGATGTAATAAATTGGTTTTTCTACTCCTGCGTCCACTCGCAGAACACCGCACTTAATGCATGCGAGGTTGTCGCAAGATAGATCAACAATTCTTCTCCTTCTTCTCGCTTTTTGCAAAATTGATATATCCATTAAATGTTCCTTTATTCCTTGCAAGGCTTTCTCGCACTCATCTGTCCATTTAAACTTCGATCCCTTTCTAAGGATATTGAAAAAGTGTTTGCATTTGTCAGATGATCGCGAGATGAATCTCCCTAGCGAAGCTAACAACCCATTTAACTTTTGAACATCTTTTACCTGTCGCGGTGTTGGCATATCGCGAATCGCTTGTACTTTTTCCGGGTCGACTTGAATTCCTTCTTTGGATACAATGTACCCTAAAAATTTTCCAGAGGCGACTCCAAAGGTACATTTTTCTCGGGTTTACTTTGATATTAAATTGCCTCATTTGTTCAAAAATTTCTTTCAAATCCTGTATGTGGTCTTTTGCTTTTTTACTTTTTATTAACATATCATCTACGTATACCTCTAATGTTTTGTGTATCCATCTCGCGAACACCTTTTCCACCATTCTTTGGTATGTCGCACAGGCATTCCGTAAACCAAACGGCATTTTTGTATAACAGTATAATCCTCTTGGAGCAAAGAAAGCAGTATGTTCTTGATCTTCTTTGGCAAGAGGAATTTGATTGTAACCCTTATATCCATCAAGAGATGATATCCTTTCGTTTCTCGCATTTGCTTCAACCAATTGTGGGATATCTGGTAATGGGAAACTATCTTTAGGACAAGCTTTGTTTAGATCAGTAAAGTCTATACAAATTCTTATTCCTTTTTTCTTCTTTGGGACTATAACCATATTTTCTATCCATTCGAGATATTTTGCTTGTCTAATGATTCCTGCGTCCAACATTTTCTGCAATTCTTCTTCTATTTGAGGATGATATGCTGTCGCGATCTTTCTAATTCTTTGTTTAAATGGTTTTACATTCTTGTCAATTTCCAATTTATGGCAAGCCACTGATGGATCTATACCAGGCATTTCATCCATATCCCACGCGAAAATATCTTTGTAATCTCGCAGCAAATCAACAGTTCTTCTTTCTTCATCCGCTTCCATTTTAGTCCCAATTTTTAAGATTTTGGGCTCCTCCTCGGTTCCAACATTCACTTCTTTTGTTTGTTCTACTGCGATATAACTAGATTTCGGTTCTCCCATAGGAGTTGGTCCTTTCATTTCCTTCGCGAACTCACTCCCTTTTCCCATGATTTCGCTAGGTATTCCTTTTCCCTCTTTTGCTCTTATCGTGTAAATTCTAAATTCTTCTTATTTCTTAGCTGCTTTTACCATCTTCCTGCGATCTTTTCGCTTCTTCACTTGCCCTTCGTAATGCTTTACTTCGATTTGATGATATATTCTTCCTTTATCAATATCTCCTCTGATTTCACCAATTCCACTCGGCATAGGAAATTTGATGCACTGATGAAATGTTGACGCTACCGCCTTAATTGCATGTACCCAAGGTCTCCCTAACAATATGTGGTACGGCGATTCCATATCCACTACACATAATGTTACCTGTGTTTC
Organism: Papaver armeniacum; assembly: GCA_023531295.1. NCBI lineage: Eukaryota > Viridiplantae > Streptophyta > Magnoliopsida > Ranunculales > Papaveraceae > Papaver > Papaver armeniacum. The sequence continues at coordinate 220,622 of JAJJWW010007104.1, forward strand.
AATTTCTCCGAGTAAAATTCGTAATTTTATCTCTCCTTTAGGTATTGTTATAGATTTTCCAAAACCATGGATATAATACCTTGGGGAACTCATTTCTTCATCTTTATATCCTAATTTTTTGTAGGTATGGTAAAATATGATACTCACCAAACTCCCTGTATCCACCAAAGTTCTATTTATTGCCCATTCTTCCGCTGCTTTTGCCGATTCTTTTCTTTTTCTGCTTGCATTTATTATGATCACTAGTGGAGATGTATGATTCAAACTTTCTCTAGGCACTTCTGCTGCTGTGAACGTTATTTTCTGTTTTTCCCATTCCTTCAAAGACGATGCCTTCTCCTCATCTATAATCTTCTTTCCTTCAAAATCTCGTTTATGTATCCTTTCTCTAATATTTTCGTGAAATTCATCAACCATTGCTTTTGTAATTGAATTGTATTCCATATCTTCATTATATTCCTTGTTTCTTAACTCCTCTACCTCATCTGATTTAACATTTTCCTTTTTCATTTTCTTGATTTAAACGATTTTAACTGCACTCTTCGATCTTCAATCTTCTTCAGTCCCTGTTTCTAGCGCATATGTAGTTGCAGGAAATCCCACACTACACCCCTCACTCGAATTTGTTTAATTAATCCATTTGAAGATGAGTAACAATATATTTTATTAATTGTTTTCTTGAAAGGTTTACAAAGAAATGTAGAACAGAGCTAAAGAAATTACAATCACTCTTAATTTTCTCTCTCCTAATGACTTGCTTAACAATTCAAAAAGAATCCTCCACAACAGACTTACTCGACCCTTTATATAGGGTATTGCATAGTGGATGACAAAATGTTGTCCTTTATTTTCGGGAATCCTTCGCGAAGCATCGCACGTATGTAAGTGTTAGACTTCGCGACACTCCTAAATCTCGCCAAGTCTTCATACTTTTCTTATGTTCTGGCTGTCGTCATCTGGTGCGTCATTTAAATTATTTTCTTGCGACACCTTCGCAATGTAGTTGTTTATTACTCTCGCGAAGTATTGTTGTCGCGATATTCTGGTCCTACAGATATCATGGAATGAGTCAATTGAATTACCTTGATCAAGTGGTTAATCTACCCGTAATTAATATAATTTAAGTATTTCTCAATTGATGTTTTTATGGTGTATATTTATATTTGTTTCTATTTTAGTTCTACGGAGTCCGACCATTATTGGCTTTTCTTCTTTATCTATTTTTTTTATTGAAATGTATCGATTTATTTAACGCCAAAGTGTTTGATTTGTCACTGTAGCTTTACAAACAAATTTAGAGGAGTGAAATGGGAATTACAGAAGGTTAATTGGACATCTATGCTTCTATTGGCAATTAGTTATTTGGGTATCGATCATTTGTTTGTTTATAAATGTGCAAAAAGTTGTAATTTGTAATGTGGATATTGGCGGTAACCTCAAGGTCTACATCAAAATTTCAACAGGAGAAGGATGTCTCCTCATTCGTTGAAGTCAATGCTTCAAGTATTTTTTGTAGGATTGATTTTGTAACTTTCTCAATTCCTCAAGGTATATTCTCACCATAATGATTCTTTACATACTAATTATTATTCTGTTGTACTATGACATTTTTTGTGTATACTTATGTTTACGGCCTCAAATGCACAGTGTTAAGGCGTCGATGTAATTCTTCCGCTTGGGTTTGTAAAGCAAAATTTGTGTTACAATTTGCAGTGTGCGCCTAAAATAATTAGTTTAGTTATACATTTGATTCTTTCTTTAATTCATCGTTTGATGTACCCCACCTTTGCTGAGAAATACAATGATTTTGTGCAATAGTTTGTGGGTTAATCTTGGCTGACACCATGTGCAGGAAGACGGGCTTCACAGTGTCATCCCTAAGAACCTTATTTTGGATGCTTTAACCCTTGATCCATGAAGGTTCTATTTTTTCGCTTTCCAAGCTCAATTTTTCCATGAAGAAACTAAAAGATGCGTCTGGGCTGCAAATTGTGACGAGATATCATTGATGAACTTACCTTGGTTAATCGTGTAGAAACTGCTAAAGATTTTTACCCTTTGGGAATACTGTTTACTTCGACTGTAATGTTGAAGAGTACATGAATATTGGCCATCAGAGTTGCGGTTCACTCGACCTTTGTGAAGATATTGTGAGTTTAGTCGCCTGCTTTTCACTCTTGCCTTTTACTATTTTTTTAATGTGAAAACATGGCACCCACATTGGACTAAGGAACTCTCGCTTACAGGGAAGTGAACATCATTGTCTATGAATGCTAACAAGCTCTATTTTGTGAACACAACTTCACAAAAAGCATACCATGTCATGCATATTGTATACACCTTCCTATTCCATACTTCCAACATTCATTGTATGGTTTGTTTCGTATTGTTGCGACTCCGAAGGTAGACTATGTCCGTGCAAAATTCTTTGACATGATGTCCAGTGAAAGTAGTGTGATTTAATTTGTAGCCTGAGTTTTTTCTTAGTTGGTATGTACGTGCTTAATGTAATTGATGCAATCTATTTAATATGTATAAATTATTAATTGTAGCCATGGGAACGTTTACTTTTTTAGATGACTTTATTGTTCGCTTACAGTATCTGCTCTTATGTCAATTGTTGTTGTGATAGCACAGGGGAGAAATAAATTGCTGGAAATCCTATTTTTTGAATAAGATTATGAAATGTTAATGATGCAGTACAGTACTCCAATAATATTGTTTGTCTGAATTCGTGGTTTAGCTTATCCATTCCGATGGCGGAATCAGTATTTATTTCTAAAGACAGAAATGACTCTTTGCTAGGTTACCGTACCAAAATTGTTGGCGACAATGGATGGTAGTATTGGTGTTGCAGGACTGTAGTAAGAAAGTTTTGGGCGTGAAGGGGACTACCAGTGTGCCGTATGCGAAACCAAAGTTGAAGATCCCGGACCCAAGTAATACTAATTACTTTCCAGTTTGTCGATGTAGTACCTGTTGCTTTTTGAGCTTGAAGTTCAAACATGCTCCACGGTCTTTGTGCCTTTGTACATTGATGCTTAAGACCTGATAGTTTATGGGCCTAATGAGACATTCAAATGGTGACTCTTACCAAATTGGTGGGTGAAAGCAGTGACCAAAGTCTAAGGCTATATCGTACTATCGATGTATTAAGATTAACCGCAAACTATTGTACAGGCTTAAATAGTACAGGGTACTATATAACCGAAGTCTAAGTTTTAGTACACCGACGATTTAGTAAGATTAACGGCGAACATTTGGTAACCTTGAAAAAATCGTCTTTTTCTTTCCAAATTTAATTTGCTTACTTACATTTGGAATCATGTTTGCTGCATAGTTACGAATTTTGTAAACAATCCAAATCATGAACCGTTATAGGATGGTTCAGGCCTAAGTGTAAGTATAACGACCAAGTAAAATTTTGGAGGTCGGTATTGATCACCTCCTTACCTTCTTCTAATTGTCCCTTCCAGAGACGCAGATACGGACAATAGGCAAGGCGCAGTCGTGAACCGGCGGCGAAAGCTAAAGAAAACTTTCCATTTTTAACCTCAGATTTTGGTCTTCTGACCCGTTATGTTGAATATGTAATCTGATATTCTCTTGCGCCCTAAATCATTCCTGGAATTTTCTTTTTTTCTCTCTCCAGAATCGTAGTGTTGCTCAGATCGCCTGTTGACAGAGAGAATTGAACATTAACAACATAGTGCCGAAACATATAATAAAATAGGGTAATCTGAATTTGACAATTGCATTACAATGCCTTCATAATTATATTTTGTTTGGTAAATTTGATTCCAACTTTGTTGCATGTTTAATCGGGAGGTAAGAGATGATCATTCCCACGAGGCTTCCCGAAAGAGAAAAGGTGAAATTAGTTTGGGAATGCATCATCAGAATGGAAGTACTTTTGTTCAAGAGGAGTGTGTACTTTCCCTAGCATTAGTACGTCCTTCCATTTCCATACGGTGGGCTGAGTTGGAAACTTGGTATGAAACAACTGGATATTGCTATAGGAGATAGCATACTAAATCCCGATTGAATCTAAATAAGTATATGATTTTTGTTTTTTCCAACGGGTAGGCAAGTATTCTGCCTTCCCAAGAGCAAAAAACTATTTCAAGAGTTATTTGTAAATGCTTGGGAATCGACTGAATGTATCTCATGAGAATCCAAGATACACTACCATCGGATTGTTATGTTGGTACAAAAAAACTGGCAGGCGATGGGATGAAACCCAGAGAAGGAGGTAAGCCATGTCATGTCATAGTCCTTCATTGGTAGTCCCAAACATATGATTGAGATATATCAAGATTAACGCCTATCACAAATTTTAACTAACATTGAAATATCTTTCGGACAATGACTGTGAACCCAGTTGGGTGGAGATGAAAGACGAGCACTAGCCACATCAATATCCTTTGATCGTCCTAATTTGATAGCCCGTGTCCTTGAGTTCAAGAGAGACCATTTAATGTCAGAGATAAAAAAGGAAATTTTTTTGGCAAAGTGGCTGAACACGTCTTCACTACCGAATTTCAACGCGGGCGAATGATCTTGAAAAAACTCAAAAATAAGAGCCTGTTGAACATTTTGATACTGCTGAATTTCCAGATGGAAAAACTGACCCAGCTTTGTTTCAAACTGTTAGGAAATGTATGGTATGGATTCTATGTGCATGAAAAATGGAAAATGTAATAGATGTTATCTAAGGAAACACGTTTATAGTACAAGCATGGATGAAGGTGCTATCCAATCTATCTTCGGCGTGATGATGGGAGGGAGGTAATTGTTCATACTGAATACATTGTAAGCAATACAAATGTCATTCAGTGGTTAAATTAATGGTGAAATTGGTGGGGATACATACATAAATATATCCGCAATGGTCATGACAATGTAACGCCATTTTTCAATTAATATGACGAGGCATGATAGTACATCTAGGCAAGATATATTGGACCACCATAGGTTGTATGGCTTATACGGCCATTCGATGTACCAATAAGAGCCTAACATTGTTCAATTAGTTATCCATCTTTTCGGAGAACAAAGAATTATGTATGATACAAGTAAGTTATAAAAGTTGCAGAAGACTATAAGTCAACATTGATGTTGTACTCTGAATATTAAAGTGTATCCTTATCAAAAATTTCCACAGCATTTTGTCTAGATAAAAAAAATGGAAAATAAGATAATGGATTTTGCGACTGCAAGGATGTACTTTGTCAACCACAATGTAGGTGAGTTGTTCACTATAAACTATGTGTGAGGTACAACATCCATAAGTTAACTAACGAAAAAGTGCTTGATCAGGGTTTATGGCCTTGATGAACAACTACAGGAATCTGGCAAGTCTCTTGACGGTTTTTAAAATATGCAAAACCAATATAAAATTGGAGTGATATCGCAGGTAATAGGTATATTTACGAGTACCGGTTGCTGCAACTTGAAGTATGAAATTTTGAAGTCAATGAGAATATTGAAATGGAGTTTTAATTAAGATCCTGAGTTTTCTTTGTTGGTGGAGAATAAGATTTAATCTAAACATATAATTTCAATATCAGGTTACCATTGAATTATCATAGCTTTGTGAATTGTATAAACTATGATTGATTAATTTACAAATCCCTAATTTATCCATTATTGAAGTAACAAACATTATATTGAATAACATGGATAAAAGGAAATATACCATGATGAAAGTTTAAGCTAGGGACATAGGTCGGGTGACGGAGGAAAAGAAAATCATCTTTTGACAACAAGGTAATTAAACTCTGTAAAGAATCAAAAGATCATGGAAGGTAAAACTGATAGTGATGTTGAGAAGAGCAAGATCCCATTAGAAAACAAAAGAAAAAGCAAACACTTCTTGCAGGAGTCTTACTGGTCCTTAATCAAGATCCCAAATATTCAGATCCCGAAGAAAATTTGGAGAACTTATTAGAGAATCTTGATTAAACGACATCGAAAGATGGATGATTTAACAGAAAGAATTATTTAAACATGAATTTCAAACGAAAAAGTATATGCAAGGTTATCCAAAAAAAAAAAAAAAGAGTATGAGCTAAAAAAGAAATAGTAGAATAGTGTTATATTTTTTAAGTTTTTGATGTTACATGATTTTGATCCGTTAAGAACGATGACAAGTGTTATTGCAACATTGGCCTCTTACTATCACATGACAGTAAAACTCTTGGAGTTATTTGAAAAATACAAATTTCATTGAAGATGAGGAAGACAACTACGATTTAACACTCAGGCAAAACGACAAGGAGTTAATTGCATTTTTAGGAGATCGAGACATAGAAACGGTGTGTAAATAATGAGCATGCATCGGTCTTTTTGCACAATATGGGTATGAATATGAAATTTATAAATATATGATATCCGTCCATGAAAATATGGAGAATTTAAAATCAAAACAAAAAAACAGACTGCGATAATTCAAACAAATTCTAGAACGGTGAAATCATATATTTTTTTTGTTCAAGAAAAAAGGCGAAATCAGTTTGGGAATGCATCATCAGAATGGAAGTATTGTTCTTCAAGAGGAGTGTGTACTTTCCCTTGCAGTACTACGTCCTTCCATTTCCATACGGTGGGCTGAGTTGGAAACTTGGTATGAAACAACTGGATACTGCTACGGGAGATAACATACTAAATCCGGATTGAATCTAAATAGGTATACGATTTTCATTTTTTCCAATAGGTAGGCAAGTATTCTGCCTTCCCAAGAGGAAAAAACTATTTCAAGAGTTATTAGTAAATGCTTGGGAATCGACCGAATGTATCTCGTGAGAATCCAAGATACACTGCCAGCGGATTGTTATGTTGGTACAAAAAAACTAGCAGGCGATGAGATGAAACCCAAAGTAGGAGGTAAGCCATGTCATGTCATCGTCATTCATTGGTGGTCCCAAACATATGATTGAGATATATCAAGATTAATGCCAATCACAAATTTTAACTAACACTGAAATATCTTTCGGACAATGACTGTGAACCCAGTTGGGTGTAGATGAAAGACGAGCTCCTACCACATCAATATCCTTTGATCGTCCTAATTTGATAACATGTGTCCTTGAGATCAAGAGAGACCATTTAATGTCAGAGATAAAAAAGGAAAAATGTTTGTCAAAGTGGTTGAACACGTCTTCACTATCGAATTTCAACGCGTGCGGATGATCTTGAAAAAACTCAAATATAGGAGCCTGTTGAACATTTTGATACTGCTGAATTTCCAAATAGAAAAACTGATTTAGCTTTGTTCCAAACTGTTAGGAAATGTATGGTACGGATTCTATGTGCATGAAAAATGGAAAATGTAATAGATGTTATCCAAGGAAACATGTTTATAGTACAAGCATGGATGAAGGAGTTATCCAATCTATCTTCGGTGTGATGATGGGAGGGAGGTAATTGTTCATACTGAATACATTGTAAGCAATACAAATGTCATTCGTGGTTACATTAATGTTGAAATTGGTGGGGGAGTACGGATCGTTAAATACATACATAAATATATCTGCAAAGGTCATGACAATGTAACGCCATTTTTCAATTAATGTGATGAGGCATGGTAGTACATCAAGGCAAGATATATTGGACCACCAGAGGTTGTGTGGTGTTTATACGGTCATTCTCTGCACCAATAGAGCCTAATATTGTTCGATTAGTTATCCATCTTTCCGGAGAACAAAGAATTGTGTATGATACAAGTAAGTTATAAAAGTTGCACAAGACTATAAGTCAACATTGATGTTGTGCTCTGAATATTAAAGTGTATCCTTATCAAAAATTTCCACAACATTTTGTCTGGACAAAAAAAAAATGGAAAATAAGATAATGGATTTTGCGACTGCAAGGATATACTTTGTCAACCATAATGTAGGTGAGTTGTTCACTATAAACTATGTGTGAGGTACAACATCCATAAGCTAACGAATGAAAAAGTGCTTGATCAGGGTTTATGGCCTTGATGAACAACTACATGAATCTGGCAAGTCTCTTGACGGTTTTTAAAATATTCAAAACCGATATAAAATTGGAGTGATATCGCTGGTAATAGGTATATTTACGAGTACCGGTTGTAGCAACTTGAAGTATGAAATTCTGAAGTCAATGAGAATATTGAAATAAGTTTTTAATTAAGATCCTGATTTTTTTTTTTTGTGGAGAATAAGATTTAATCTAAACATATAACTTCAATATCAGGTAACCATTCAATTATCATAGCTTTGTGAATTGTATAAACTATGATTGATTAATATACAAATCCCTAAATTATCCATTATTGAAGTAACAAACATTATATTGAATAACAAGGATAAAAGGAAATATACCATGATGAAAGTTTAAACCAGGGACATAGGTCGGGTGACGGAGGAAAAGCAAATCATCGCTTGACAACAAGGTAATTAAACTCTGTAAAGAATCAAAAGCTGATGGAAGGTAAGACTGATAGTGATGCTGAGAAGAGCAAGATCGCATTAGAAAACAAAAGAAAAAGCAAACACTTATTGCAGGAGTTTTACGGGTCCTTAATCAAGATCCAAAATATTCGGATCCCGAAGAAAAATTGGAGAACTTATTAGAGAATCTTGATTAAACGACATCGAAATCTGGAGATAATTTAACAGAAAGAATTATTTAAACATAAATTTGAAACGAAAAAGTATATGCAAGGTTATCCAAAAAAAGAGTATGAGCTAAAAAAAAAAAGTAGAATGGTGTTATATTTTTTAAGTTTTTGATGTTGCATAATTTTGATCAGTTAAGAACGATGATAAGTGTCATTGCAACATTGGCCTCTTACTATCACATGAAAGTAAGAATCTTGGGAGTTATTTAAAGAATCCAAATTTCATTGAAGATGAGGAAGACAACCGCGATTTAACACTCAGGGAACACAACAAGGATTTAATTGCATTTTTAGGAGATCGAGACATAGAAACGGTGTGTAAATAAAAAGCATGCATCGGTCTTTTTGCTCAAGATGGGTCTGAATATGAAATATATAAATATATGATATCCGTCCATGAAAATCTGGAGAAGTTAAAATCAAAACAAAAAAATAGACTGCGACAATTCAAACAAAATCTAGAACGGATATCTGAACCGAGGTTGAAAATATATCGACTCGAGAAAACTATGCAAGAATAGTTGAATGCTAAAAGAGAGAAGCTTAAAATTCATGAGCGGGTCAAAAATATATTCATTCATTTTTGTGAGTAGTTTTTGATGGATCTTAATCTCTTTGTTATCTTATCCAATTTACATTTCTGGCAAGGTATGCTATAACTCCAATTTATATTGGTCATATTATTGTATGGTTCACCAGGTTTTTGGTTGAGTTAAAAAGAATTAAAAATTACTTGGACAACTCCAATAGCTTTTGCATTATTCATCTAATTATTTACTGTATTTTCTTTTTTTGCTCGATAAAGAACTTGATGCTGACGAGTTTCGAACTCAGGTAACTGATACAATCACCCAACAAGTTTACTACTGCACTACTGATGAGTGCCAAATAGTGCATATTTATACACCTTTTTATTGGCATTTTACTCATCTTTTGCGCTTAGAAATCAGATATTATCCCATATTCTGTATTTTCCTTGTTTTCAAGAATAAATATTTATATTAATTAATTTTGTGTTTTTAGGTAATGAATAAAGCTCGGAGAATCTGAGGAGCCAAAAGAGCGAAGAATTGGAGTCGAGCATCTATGGAGTAGATAGCCCAAGCCCGCGCGCGAATTAGTTACAAACCAACAAGGAAGACATGGGCTAGAGCTACCCACGACCCGGATCCGAGCCCGTCTCTTCTGAGACGTTGAGATTTCTTTCTCCCTTATCCAACGGTCGCTGCTTCCACGTGCATCGAAGATCGCTGCTCCCGTGCTACACCAGATCACGCCAAAACCGCTTACTTCCCTCGGCCGTTCAGATCTTCTCCAGCTAGATCCAATGCTCGCTGCAGCTTCCCCATCAAATCTCGATGTCCCTGCCTCACAGCAAAACTCCCATACCCTATACCCACTCGAGCAAACCTATTCTCTCACCCATCTTCTCTTTCCTCCTCTCCCGTCGCTCTCACCTCTGCAAACTCTTCTCCTTCTGCAAAACCCATCTCCCGACCACCACCATCTCCACCTCACCTTACCCTGACAACCTCCATATTTGTGTTACACACTTGCTAGGAAATCAGTTAGCAGCCTTAGATCAATATCAGAGCACCACAAGTCCTTGTGGGATCGACCCGTACTTGCCGCGTCTCCGATAGACGCCGTGCACTTGCGGTATCACTCGTAGGTCATAAATTATACACACTCAAAGGCCTACCAAGTTTTTTGGCGCCGTTGCCGGGGACTTGGCGCGTGCCCTGTGATCATTGTGTGCTTCACTGAGCTCTAACTGACCCTTGTACATATTTGCTTTACATTATTGTTTTAGCTGTAATTTTTTTTTTTCTTCACTGAACTTTCTCCCCTGTGCATATTTGTTTTGAGTTATTTGCTTTTAATCCTTTATCAGTATAGTGTAGCTGTTAGTTTTCTTATTGTTTGCATCTTCATTGCATCTTAGTTAGTTCATCATAATTGCACATCTGCATTTTTATCTTTAGTATAACCATCCTGTAATATATCTGCATCTTGGATATTTGACCTGAGCTATAAGCCTCTGTAGCTGTAGCTTAGTGTCACTTGTCACTTTTAACTCCTGTGTCAGTCCAAACCACTTTCCACCTGTGTCAGCATTATTATCCTGTGACTCAATTCTTGGAACTGAGAGTGGCTGTTGAGATTTACAGGTACATGCTCTAACAGCCAACCCAAGGAGACAAGAGAAAGGTGCAACTGAGCAAGCCCTGCGACTCGTAAGGTACCTGAGCTCGTTGTGCCGCAGACCTGCTGTGCTGCTGCTGCTGAGCAACCAAAGAAAGGGAAGGCAGGGAGCGGAATAACACAGCCATTGTGGCTAAACCGGTTGGTCAATTTTTGTTATATTCTATACCTGCATGATCTGTGTGCAAGCAGAGTACAACCCTGAATGCATGCTAAAACCTTGAATGATTAAATGAATGATAGTATGTATGCCTGTTGAATGACCTGAGCAACCCCTGCCATTCAGGTTAGCCATTGTCAGCCCTGTGTTGTGTGTAAGCCCATTTTTTTTTGAATTTGCTGAGCATCTGCTCTGTGTACCCATTGCCTTGAGCTCCCTTGCTAGCCCCCTGAAGCTGCAAGCTTGAGCTCCCTTGCAGACCCTGGCATAACCCTGAGCATGAGCCATTAGAGCTGCAACTCAGAGCATACCTGTGAGCCACCATTGTGTTGAACCAAGTTTTTACCCTGTGAAAACCGAGTTATTGTGTGGCCTGAGCATTTTTGTGTGCACTGAACTACCCTGAAGCTGTGTGTTTGAACCACAACTGAAGTTTCCAATTTTGCATGCTTGAACCCCTTGTGTTGTGTCATTTCTGTTCAGAGAGTTTGCACAAGCTGAACTGTTCTGTGAGCTGCACTAGTTCTGTGCTGTGCTGTGTTGCTCTTTGCCATCCTAAGCTGTGATGTGCAAGCACCCCTGAGTGCTCAGAAATTGTGTGTGATTTGTGTTGTGAATTGTGCCTCACTAGGCTGTGCATAAACTAAGCTGCACATAACCAGGCTCAGGCTGTGTCATTTTTTTTTGTGAAAACTCTGTGAGCTGTGTGCTCAGCTGAAGCCCTCAACCTGGGCTGAACATAACCTAGCCCACCTAACTGAATCATAACCTGGGCTGAGAACCACTAACCTGGGCTGTACATTAACCTGGGCTGCTGTTTCAAACTGAGCAGCTGGGCTGCATAGGCTGAGCCCACATAACCTCTGCTGCTGGGCTTAAACAAAATCGAGCCCACATCTCGTTGAAATTTGTGCATATAACTGAACCCAACCTGGGCTGCCAAACCAAACTGTCAACTGGGCTCAATCCACTTCTGGGCTACACACTTTGCAACAAACTGGGCTTCCCACATAAACCAAAGCTTCCCTCAAAAACCAAACAACTTTCCCAACAAAACCAAATGAAACCCATCAAAACCAAAACCCAATAAACCAAACCAATCCCACCAAAACCAAACTTAGTCCACTTCAACTGGGCTTTGAGTTCAATTTGAGTTGATAAATCATGGCAGGATTTTGGTCTGCAACTGGGGATACAAACAAATCCCTTAGAGAGCTTGCTTACGGGCACCTTTCACCGGATGAACACCCCACAGACCATAATGATTTTAGGGCATATTATGAGCCTTCTCAGGGCCCTGACCTTGAGTACTCATACCCTAACCATCATGAGCACATGTATCAGTCACCACAGTGGGGAGTTGAACAATTTTATACTCCCCGACTCCTTGTCTACAATCACTAATGGAAACTCTCATGGAGCAAAATGCTAGGCTTGAACTGAATGCAATACATGACCATCCATATAGCAACATGCATGATCATCCCTTCTCTAGTGAACCATGTGCACAACCATTTAATGATTATTCATATGAAACATGCATACCCACTATTGAAGACTCTCCCTCCATTGAACAATGTCACATGTTCTTAAAGATGAACCAGGATTCATTTAGAAAAAGAAGAATGGAAGGCAGTTCATGATAGAATGATTATTGTCCCTAATAAAGAAAATCTCGAAAATAGTGTTTCTCTTCCTACTCATGCAACGAACAGCTGAATATGAACCTAATCTAGAGGTAAATGAGTATACTAGAAATGCTAATAGGGAAATGCATTTTTGTTATGATGATGATGATGATGAATATGATATGTTAGAAGAGCATGTGTATCCAGAAAATATGATGGAATCTTTTGGTTCGAGACGTTAGGCGTCTCTTACGTGAACCCTATGAATGATACCTCTTCTAACATTCATATATGTGATATGGATTCGAGCTTGGCTTTGTGAAATTCTTCAGTGAATGTGAGCATGCTTCACAACTTGTTTGTGACTTAGGACGGGATGAATCTTCGTTGACACTAATGTTCTTTTGGATCATGATATTATTGTTGTGTCGATTCCCTGCCCATATCACAATATGTTGCCTGCTCCGATGATTATGACTTGGTGATTGATAAATTGTTCTATCTTTGGTGAACATGATTTACCCTTTTTCGACCTTAGGAAAGTGTGTGATGGTACAAATGATTTTATACATGAAAATAACTTAGATGTACCTAACCTCTCTCCCGAGTCACAAATTGATACTCCTCCACCAAACCTAGGTGTAGTTTGTCACAAAATTGCAAAACCAACTTTTCCGAAAATGCCTAACTTAGGCCTAGAACTTTGTGCTTCCCAAGTCCTCTTGGACTATTTTGCATCAAAGTATAACACTCTTAAGGAGCCACAGTTGGAATATGTATGTCTGCTTCGTAATTAGCAAAACTCATTTTGAGTTAGACCTTTTGCATGATGTACCTTTAAAATTGCAAGATTTTGTTCTCACAAACACACCCGTTCACAAATTTAGGTTTGGGGGAAACTCCTTCACATCTCAGATCTTACTTGCACTCTCTTGTTATATATGTGTAAGGCTGTTGATGTTTGTATATATTTTCTATTGGGTTGATCCTCAACTCTTTAGATTGTTAGTTTATGGTGAATTTTTGTATATAATCCAGTAGGACTTGTTAAATTTTCTTTTCTTGATTCGGTTGAGTCTTCTTGCACATATATTATGCTAATCCGATATGATCTCCGTTGAGAATATTGGATTCTAGCCTTGACGAATGAAGCTCAACCTTGCTCCCGCCGACATCCAGGTAATCTCTTCCCTTTTATCTTATCAGCATAGTTCTCGTGGTACGTGATTGTTTAAATTTTCCTATCTCGTGACACATTGAGGACAATGTTTGATTTAGGTTTGGGGTGCATTTGCATTTAGAGTTTTTTTTTAGTTTTTATTTTGCATTTAGAGTTTTTAGTCTTTTATTTTACCTTTTATTTTCAAAAAAAAAAAAAAAAAAAAAAACTCTTTTTGTAAAACCTCCAACTTTAGAGATTTTAGAGTCACTAGCATGCTTTTAGCTATGTTTACATAGAGATTTCGACCGAAATAACAGAACTTGGAAGTACTTAGGAGAACACAATCGGGTTTCTTAGTTGATTAGAGCGTTAAAGTTGGATTTAACCATACCGGAGGGCGAATTAGGTGTTGTTTAGATATTCGGTAGTAGAATTGTGATCACCCATAGTGGAGACTACCCATTTTACATCAAGCGAGGTACCGACCTTCACTCTTTGTGACTTTCTAGAAAATCTTTTAGAGTGTGTGTCACCGTACGTCAATTAGGGTAGGAATGGTGAGCTACCCAACTTCGCACCACTTTCAAGCACTACTTTTGATCTCTTGAGTGCTAATTCCGTCAATCATGAGGGTGACGTCTAAAGATGAAAACTCCTTCTAAATATCGATTTGCGGTTAGCATCTCTCTCTCTCTCAATCAATCAGCAAGACCCATAGAAACACATCATCGTCAGCAAGCGGAGCATTAGCAGAATATTTAAAGAAAAGTTGAGATAGTCCAAGGTTACATATTTCAAAGGAAAAGAAGATGAGAATTAATGAAGTTTGTGAAAATTTAAATTTTATCGTTGTTAGTGTTTGTTAAACAAAAAAAAAAAAAAAAAAAAAAAAAAAAAAAAAAAAATTATTATTATTAATTTTTTGTGAAGTTAAGAAGTTCGTCATCAATAGTTGAAGACTGAAGACCAAAGACCGAAGATTGAAGACATTTCTATGGTTTTTATGAGAGAGTGATGTTAATTGCCGATCGGGTGAAAAGGTAGTGAGTACTCCCACCCCTTGCTAATGGTTGATTTCCTTTCTTAGAGATCATTAGAAAAGATTCTTTTTGTCCACACTTCTGTGGAGTCTCCAGATTTTATTTCGGAAGGGTATCCTTCTTACCGACAACGTGTGCAGGATTTCTCTCTTTATTCCGCTGCACACATGAGAGACTAAAAAGCGATCTTTTGAGTGCAATTATCATAAAACCCTAATGGTGAGGCAGAAGTTGAGACTTATGATCACAATCGAATCCGAATTCTTTCATATGGTATGGTTACTTCTCGCTCAGCACTTAAGGATGAGAATGCGTTCTTCGATAGTTCTAACTTCTTGTTACTAGCATGCGAAACTCTATGTCCTCATAGCTTCTTGGAGGCTTGAGACTCTTTTACATTCCCGAAGTTGGAGAAGGTTTTGTGGGTACACTGGTAAACCCTCACGAGACTACAACTCGTCCACTAGGGACACCTAGCGGTTTAAAGGCTTAGTGCATACGCTAAATGCATTCGAGAGACTGCGACAGGGGGTATAGTTAGGATTTCTTATTTTCTGTTTCACTTGAGGACAAGTAAAATTCAGGTTTGGGGGTATTTGATGAGTGCCAAATAGTGCATATTTATACACCTTTTTATTGGCATTTTACTCATCTTTTGCGCTTAGAAATCAGATATTATCCCATATTCTGTATTTTCCTTGTTTTCAAGAATAAATATTTATATTAATTAATTTTGTGTTTTTAGGTAATGAATAAAGCTCGGAGAATCTGAGGAGCCAAAAGAGCGAAGAATTGGAGTCGAGCATCTATGGAGTAGATAGCCCAAGCCCGCGCGCGAATTAGTTACAAACCAACAAGGAAGACATGGGCTAGAGCTACCCACGACCCGGATCCGAGCCCGTCTCTTCTGAGACGTTGAGATTTCTTTCTCCCTTATCCAACGGTCGTTGCTTCCACGTGCATCGAAGATCGCTGCTCCCGTGCTACACCGAGATCACGCCAAAACCGCTTACTTCCCTCGGCCGTTCGGATCTTCTCCGGCTAGATCCAATGCTCGCTGCAGACTTCCCCATCAAATCTCGCTGTCCCTGCCTCACATCAAAACTCCCATACCCTATACCCACTCGAGCAAACCTATTCTCTCACCCATCTTCTCTTTCCTCCTCTCCCGTCGCTCTCACCTCTGCAAACTCTTCTCCTTCTGCAAAACCCATCTCCCGACCACCACCATCTCCACCTCACCTTACCCTGACAACCTCCATATTTGTGTTACACACTTGCTAGGAAATCAGTTAGCAGCCTTAGATCAATATCAGAGCACCACAAGTCCTTGTGGGATCGACCCGTACTTGCCGCGTCTCCGATAGACGCCGTGCACTTGCGGTATCACTCGTAGGTCATAAATTATACACACTTAAAGGCCTACCAACTACAATGACATTACTATCATTTACCTTATTATTTTTGGTAATTTAAATTCTTATCTAGATCAGGCTATTTTATTCTTTGTAATAGATTTCCTGGATTGCTTTATTAAAATTTAGACTTATTGCTTTCAAACCACGCTTAAGCTTGCATGTTCTAATTTGTTAGATAAAAACGCCCAACACCATCCACCCAAGTCATATTATACTTTGACTGTCATCTTTCACAGGTGATGTTCACGTTTAATCCATCATCACCATTAAATTTTCCTGGAATCAACAAATAAAAAAGACACCTAGGATATTTATTTTTTAAGGAAATCACCAATGGTGATACCTAGATAACATAACTATACCATATCAGTGGAAATACCTGGATAATAGAAACATAACAATAGTATTTTAAAATATTTTCATGGAACTTACAAAGCTAAATATCCTATATCAGAAATTGATAGATTACATGACGCATAAAACTAGAACACGCAATTGGGGGATATGAATTACTTCCCCCCAACCCATGGTGTGTGCTAAGGGGTGACTTTTGGGGGCGAAAATACTAAATTATCCTTCCCACAAAATAAAAATCAAAAACTTAAAATCAAAAAACAAAATCATATCCCCCATTTCCATCTCCACTTCTTATTAATCTTATTTAGGGGTGGAGCTTTGAAACCCAAATATTTCCCATTCCCTTTCAAATTCTAAACTCTCCCCACTCTATATCAAATTCTCTTCTCCTCACTTTGGAAACCAAATTTTTTTTATTCGGAAGTGATGAAGATCATGCTCAAAGTGATGATGACCATGCCGGAATTGATGAAGACCATGCCGGTATCATGTTCCGGCATATGGTCTTCATCAATTCCGGCATGGTCTTCATCACTTCCGTTTTGAATTTTTTCTGGTATTAATCAGTCCACTTCCTAAGGCATAGAAAATAAAGCAACATGGTATGCCGGAAAACAATACCGGCATGGTCTTCATATCAACTGACCATGCCGGCAGTGGACTGATTAATACCAGAAAAAAATTCAAAAAGGAAGAGATGAAGACCATGCCGGAATTGATGAAGACTATATGTCGGAACATGATACCGGCATGCTCGAGAATTTCCTATCAATGCCGGTAGTCAAGTGAAAAAAAAATCAACATTCTGGATACTTTTCATCCTGTTCCGGCATGGAAATTTAAGCAAAATACTATCTTAGGAACATGTACCCAAGATGCTCGAATCCATGATTACCATGTCGGACTGCTCAAAACCAAAAAAAAATCAACATCAAAACCAGAAAAAAATCAACATCAAAACCAGAAAAAAATCAACATCAAAACCAGAAAAAAATCGCAAACAATTTATGAACATTTCCAACAATTGCCCGCATGGGTTTTTGGTTGAATACCATGCCGGCACAAAGCTTTTTCAGCTGCAACAATGGTGGATTCAATTTTTCAACCTCTTATTAGCAGTAATTCTCTCATCACAATCATCTTCCATTTTCAAAAAAAAAATTCCACTCAATTGTGAGTTGTTATCATTAATCGAAGATTGAAGATATGATTGTTGTTGTAATTGAGTTAAAGATTCAAAGAATTTGCAAGTCTCTCATCACAATCATCTTCCATTTTCAAAAAAAAAAAAAAATTCTACTCAAAAATTTTTTCCCTCATTCTCCTCTCAACTAACCCACACAAATTCAAATAAACATAAATACACAAATTATATCCCCCAAATCATTAATATTTAACTAATCAGGATTAATTACTAATTATGATTAGGGAGGGTTAGATTAGGAATTTATAATTTAATTATATAAGGGGTAACCCAGCTAGGATATTTGGATCCCTATTTTGTAATTTAGCTATATCCCCCAATTAGTTTCCATATCCCCCAATTACGCGTTCTAAAACTAACCCGAGGTTGAGCCGGGGCCTTACCTAGTTTCCACTACCAAAAAAAAAAAACACAAAAAAAAAACAGGGGTAGTTTGGTCCTTGTACGGACGAATATACCCATCTCGGCGTCACAGATTTTGAAGTTAATGGTGTTTGGGGTGTCTATTTCTCTGACTCGTCTCTTCACAAACCCTTTCAACCTTTTTTCTTCTTCTTCTTCTTCTTCTTCTCTCTCTTAATACAACACACACAATTTCAACACAGTAGTACCACCACCAACAACAAACCCCATGCTTCCTGCAATTTAGGGTTCTTTGTACAATCCCCGAACAAAGAATTTTTCATATTCTCCATAATTACAGTAATGGCATTATTGAAACCCTAGTTTTTCTAAATCAAGAGAAAGTCAAAGTTTAATCGATCGGTAGATGTGGATGAAACCTTGAGAGGGTTTGATTTGATGGAAGGAGTTCAAAATAATACAACAGCGACAACGATGCCACCAAGTTCGAATAATCTGAATGGGAATTCACCACCTCCATTTCTGAGTAAAACTTATGATATGGTTGATGATCCAACTACGGATGCTGTTGTTTCTTGGAGTTCAAGCAATAACAGTTTTGTTGTTTGGAATCCACCTGAGTTTGCTAGAGATCTTTTGCCTAAGTTTTTTAAGCATAATAATTTCTCTAGCTTTGTCAGACAATTGAATACTTATGTGAGCCCCTTTCTTTACTGTTTTTTGTTCTAATTATTGTGATTCATAGGTTTTAATCTTGTATTGAACAGTGAATTCTTACCTATATGCAAAATATTATTAGGCTTTTTTTTCCCAAGTGGTATGAGAGCGATCTAATAGATTTTAGTAATTTATTTATTGACCAGCTAATTTAATATCCATGGATAGTTCTGAAAATTTCCAAATATGGGTCTGAATTAGTTTTTTAAGTAGTTTAAATGATAATGATAGATAGATTGGAAGTGTGAACTTGGACTTTGATATCCATGGGGTTTGGCCTTACTTTTAAGTGTTATTATTGATGGAGTTGTACTGTGATGTCTAATTTTTTGAAGATTTATAGCACATTTGGGGTTCTCTTAACTTCTAGTCTTGCACTTAGTCTACTTGTTGCGCTATCTTATAGATTGATCATTGTACATTAGTTTTAATGATATTGGTATCCTGAACTTCTTTAATATGAAATGATTAGATGATGTTAAACCCTGGTCGATTGCCCTCTAGTATTACATCTCTCGGTACTTGGTACTCAATTAATTTATTTTCTTGATTTTACTTCTATGATTTACTTATTCGCTTGTGGTTACATCGAGGTTGTGACTTTGGCAGGGCATATGTGATGTGTGTAACAGTATAGTTGTATTTCTGTTGTTTTCATCTGCATAAACAAGTAATATGTAAAAATTAAACATGGGTACACTGTGCATAAATGTTAGCCGTAAACTCTATACTTGGTTCATTTGACGTTGAAATATCAGATATTCACCGTCTTATATGTTCTGGTAGCTGCAGTTGATCACTTTATTCTTTCGACTCAATGGGAGTTTAAGGCAAAACTTTTGCTTGGTAAAACGTGTGGGTGCTAATGTTGGTTATTTGAATTTCATAATTGACTTACTTACTGCTGGCACGAGGTTAAAGTAGGGCCCTTCATGTAGTAGCTTGGGACCCTTCAAAGCATTATAGGACCATATTACCAGAAAGACACTGGGATGTCTCTCAGCTTCTATGTCGATGTACAACTCTTGATCTGGTTTTATAGGTGTGTTAGGACATAAATGATGCTATGGCATCTTTGTTTCTCTGTCTATGCAAGTCAGACACTAGTACATCTAATTGTTTTGCCTATTATTTTGCTGAAAGATAGGTTTCTATTGGTTGAAGAACCATGATGAGAAATTTTTGGTGCATTGGTTACTATGATTAGTGTTGATGACTGACCTGGCTTGTGACTTACAATCCACTTGTTAGTGTGTCCATTGAAAAATGGCCGTTCTCTTTCGTATGACACAACTTACACCTAGTTTTAATGTGACTCACAGTTGTAGTGCTTGCATTGGATAATCTAGAACTGCCTAGGTGCAATACGTAACCTTCTTTGAATCTCTTGGTTTTATATTTGAGATTGTTACTTGATATCTGTGTTTTCTCTGAAAGTGTTATATGAGTGTTCTAATTTTGTGGAGCAAACCTTTGTTGTGGCAGGGGTTTAGGAAGGTTGATCCTGACAGGTGGGAGTTTGCAAATGAAGGATTTTTAAGAGGTCAAAAACACTTGTTGAAGACAATTAGTAGGCGAAAACCTGTCAATGTGCAGGCACATCAACAGCAACCTCAAGGACAGAGTTCATCTGTTGGGGCATGTGTTGAAGTGGGGAAATTTGGACTTGAAGAAGAGATAGAGAGGCTTAAGAGGGATAAAAATGTTCTTATGCAGGAACTTGTTAGGCTGAGGCAGCAACAACAGTCAACTGATCATCAGTTGCAGACGTTAGGGCAGCGGCTGCAAGGTATGGAGCAGCGGCAACAACAAATGATGTCGTTTTTGGCGAAGGCCATGCAGAGTCCAGGATTCTTGGCCCAGTTGGTGCAGCAACAGAATGAAAATAACAGGCGAATCGCTGGAGTTAACAAGAAACGAAGACTACCCAAACATGAAGATAACCTTGAGGATGGTCATTCTACTACTGCTCCTGATGGGCAGATCATTAAATACCAGCCGTTGTTGAACGAGGCAGCACAAGCAATGTTGATGCAGCTGAACCTTGCTTCACCATCCCATAGATTAGATCCAGATACCAATGGAGATAGTATTTTCATTGATGACATACCTTCACCATCCAGTACACAGTTAGACAGCGGGAGTACATCAAATCGGATATCTGGCGTCACTCTTTCGGAGGTCGCTCCAACTTCTGGACATTCACTTTTGTCAGTCTCATCAGGATATTCAGGAATGCGTCCCTCAGCTGCTCTTTCCGAGATTCAATCTTGTGGTGCTGTAACAGATTCAGTAACAAACACCACAAGTCCTTTACCAGATATGAGTATTCTTGATGAACTGGAAGAGGAACTAACAGAATTTCCTCACATGCAAGAAATGGGACTGGAAAATGATGGAATTGAAATTCCTGGCTCAGATTTTGTGGGTCATGGGACAGGAAATGGAGAAGTGTATAATGATTCATTGGGAGTAGATGACACGATCTCCCCATTAGAAAGTGGACAGTTCTCACCTGATCTTGATGTGGATATGTTGGTCGATGGGTACACCACTAAGCTTCCTGGCATAAACGATTCTTTTTGGGAACAATTTCTGTCAACTAGTCATCTCTCTTTAGGAACAGACGAGAATAATGATGCTCCCGTAGCAGAAAATGTTGGGAAGGGAGAGGTGCAGCAGGCAACAGTGCATCAGCAGCAACAGCAGAATGGATGGAATAAGGACGGCGAGCATCATAATATGGATCAGCTTACACAACAGATGGGGCTTCTTACTTCAGAAAATGATGGTGCAGTCTGAAACATCAACCGAGCTCAATACCACTGTATTATATATGTTTTGGGACATTTGATATTTTTCAAGTCCTAGGTCCTCTTTAAATCACCCTAAGAATGTAGGAACCCCATAGTGTGCACCCCATAGTGTGCACATATAGAAGATAACATTTTTAATTTACCTTTCAAGTCTACAAACTCTGGGGTTAGAAAAAAGAGTTGAACAAAAAAAAATGGAGATCTTTATAGCTTTAATGGTTTTGATGTGCTCTGCAATGATGGTGATTCTGCTCTGGGTGTATAAACTTACAAACTCTGGTTATTTTGAATAGAAGTTCTATATTCATGTCTTTCTGAAATTTACCAGAACCATGATGTTCCGAGTTAAAAGTGAACTGCAATAATGTACCCGTACTGGGTCATCGTACCATCTTATTCGTGTATGACAAAATCAGTGTAGAACCAACACCGAACTAAGATGAAGTGTAACAAAAGAATCTACATGAGCTTGAAGGTTGGTCCTGGAGACTTGTGTTTTCTCTTCTTTTTTTTTCAAGCTTGTTATAGGGCGGCAGTGTGATAGAAATGTCCCTCTAGTTGGTTAGGAATGTCCTATAGGGGTGTAAATTGACTAGATTACCCTCCCCATTTTTTAACCTAAATCAAAGCTAAATTGAAAAATTGTTTTCTTTCTTCTTCTCTTCTCCTCCTCCCATCAACCGTAACCTCAATTAAAACTCAAAATTTTATCGTCTTCGATTAATCGACGATTCGAAAATTAATCAAGTGTAGTGTAATGACTTATATGAGGTATGTTTTGAAAACCCAGT
The DNA here is from genome assembly GCA_023531295.1 of Papaver armeniacum. NCBI lineage: Eukaryota > Viridiplantae > Streptophyta > Magnoliopsida > Ranunculales > Papaveraceae > Papaver > Papaver armeniacum. The sequence goes on from JAJJWW010007104.1 coordinate 243,130, forward strand.
TACGATTTGGTTTATTTTGTTCGATTTAAGTTTAATTTCTGTCAAAAATTAGGGTTTTAGATGAAAACTGAAATTGAAATTACGGTTGATTTTAACTCAATTACGAACCATAACTGGAGATTTTGATGTTGTTACGGTTGGTAATAGTTTAATTACCAACCGTATGTTCTTATATCTGAGAATTTTCTTCAGTTACGATTGGTAACCATTTTAGTTTACTTAACCAGTAACTCGATTTACGGTTGGTATCGAGCATTTGGTTACCAACCAGAATCGAGTTACTGTCAGACGAGCATTTAGTTACCAACCGTAACTGGTTTTACGATTGGGTTTTCTTCAAATTTAACTAGTTACGGTTGGTAGTTCATCTTTTACGAACCGTAACTTCGATTTACGGTTGGTTATGAGCAAAATTCCAACCGTAATTAGCTCTGAAAATGTAAAAAAATTGTATTTTTTGCGTACTTTAGATAACTTTGAGCAACAAAAAGCTAGTTGGGACTAATTTAGAAGTATACCCGGTCATTTTCAGGTACTGGTTCTTCATTTTGTTGGATAATTTCTTCAATTGATTGAGATTGACCTTCTCCTCTATTTTTTTTTTAAACTCTAAAAATCTGATTTTGGTTTTGATTTTGAGTTAATATAAGTGAAATTAATCATTAACACTAAACTTGATTATCATCACTAAACTAGGTTATCCATTATGAGGGTTAATTTGTTATTTCCAGTTTTTTTTTTGGATAAGGGACACTTGAATTATCATGTAATGATCTTTTTATCCTATTACATTGCCGCCCCTTTAATAAACCATGCCGCCCCTATAACAAGGCTTGTTTTTTTTAATCATAATATAGCAAGGCGTTTTTTGAATCAGGTTCAACCCAGCAAGAAACAAAACAGTAGTTGTTGTAGTGGGTCTCCCTGTGCCTTGAGGTGAAAGAAAGTATAATGAATAGACGGCTTATGAGTGGTCTTAAGTTGGACAACAAGATCAAAAGACTCGAAAGACATTGTTTCCTTCGTTTGATATTGAGGTCGACATTGAACCTTGGACACAGGCAAATTTACCAGTTTGCCCATCTAAATCAAATCTCTATTGCTAGATGGCTTGGTAGAAACTTGACCGTGCATTCATCTTCAAGTCTTTACTGCCGACGGCTTAATTTGACAGTTCGACCAACTCTTCACCGCCAATGGCATACAGTTCGGTCGTTTATATTTCAGCTGCTCAACAATTATATTATCTGAATGTCCAAAATTAATCTTATATATGTATTAAGTTTCACACTCATTTCTATCAAATTTTTTTGCTACAAAAGAAAAAAAAAATTAAACTCATTTTGACTCGCACCTTTTCTACACTTCTCACGCGTTTATTCTAGTTCCAAACAAAACTCTTTTAACTTTCGGTAATACGATTTCTGGTTCCCGACCTCCACAGGGTAGTAACGAAGTTCAAGGTTCAAGATTCAGAATACATGAAGACGAATGCATTTGTAAGTATTACATCCGTTTTACACAAGGTTACATTAATGGTTGCCAACAACAAGACGACAAACCCTTGGAGATAGAATATATCAATTTTTTCATAAAGAAACAATAAACCCCGACAATCGTGATACAAGAGGGTTGTCAAGAACAATCTTGATTCAAGAGGGTTGTCAGGTCGTTTCTGTGTAATCAATAGTCAATTGCCTCATATGTTGTTGTGTCATGCAATCCAATCGAACCAAAAAGAGTGGTGAAGCGGGGAAATCGATTTTGATGTGGTAATAACAATTATACCTTTTGTTCGGTTTTTAAAATTTAAAATTTTAATTTGTTGCGATTTTAAATAAATTTGAAATGACGAGTGTAGCGAGTAGACCACAATCTTTTTTGATATCAATCAAAATAAATACACCTTGTATAATCTTGCAGAAGCAATAACTGCCAAAAGATTATTTCAACAAGCTGTAACTTGGGTAAATAGGATCAGAGTTTGAAATCAAACTAACTATGGGATCGCTACCAAGTGGATTAACGTGCAAGTGTATTAAATTTAGTTATAAAGATAAGCAATATAATGTGGAAGTAAAATAAACAACACAATAAGTTAGATTTTGTTAACGAGGAAAACTGTCTGGCAGAAAAACCTGGGGAGCTAATCCAGTTTTGAATACTCCCATAATTAAGACGCTATATGAATTGACTACCGCGACTTCGTATATTTTTTTTTTTGGTAGCGCAACTTCGTATAATTGAGACCAAGTAAATACTCATTTTTTACTCAGTTTCTTCAATATTCACGTCTACAACTAATCTGGTCTATGCACGTGAATCCCACAAGACATAGTCCACTATCTTGAGTTGCTTCACCAGCTTGAAGACTTCTGTTTTCATCTCCTTTGGATCGTAACCCGAAAAAACAAAGAACTAAATATATTTAAGTAACCAACTCACTTATCGATCTCTTAAAAATCAATCTTTAGATCAGAGATAAAGTAGATTAAAGGATTTCCCGTTTAATAAATATGAAAAGACGAGGGTACCCAAATACACCACAATCTTTTTGTTTCAACCTATAAGTCCTCTTACCAAGTGTGATCGTCTATGGACAAAGTCGAGACAATACAACAACTTCGGTATTCTTTCTATGGATATGAGATCGAGACAATACGACAAACAAAGTGTGATACTTGATAATAGTTTCGGACTTAACCAAACTCTATAGGATCACTATCAAGTATAACGGAGTTAACGTAAAGTGAAATTTACTTTAATTATAATAAAATAATTACAATGCGGAAAATAAAGTAAATGGCGCATCAAGATTTTGTTAACGAGGAAACTGCAAATGCAGAAAAACCCGGGGACCTAGTCCAGAATTGAATACTCTCAGAATTAAGCCGTTATACAAAATCTACACCAACTTCGTATAGTTGAGACCAAGCAACTACCCCTAGTTCACTTAGTTTCGTCAGTATCCATGCGCTTCCGACTTCAAGTGTCACGCACTGGTACAATTCCTTTGGATCGTATTCCAAACAGTAAAGTAATAATAAATTTGTTTGGTAAAAACTCTACTAATTCTTTTCAAGATAAATATATATCAAGTCATACGCAAAGGCTAATCCGTTTAATCTAATAAACTCCTTTGCCTGGTTAGATCAATCTATCCAATAACTACCAAAGTAGTCAAGTTTAGATTCGCAATCAATCAATATAGATCTCAAAGAGAAACTATAAGGCGATGCCGATCTCACGCAACTAATCAATCGAATAAATCTGATTCTAGTTGGATCCCAGCCGATCAATGTTTGTGCACACAATAAGATACGAAAACCAATAAGAAATCTTCTACGTCTTCAAATCTTCTTCAATCTTCAAATAACCTGCACAACACCACTTGAATCTCTTGTGATCAATCACACACAGAACGGAGTCTGTTAACAATGGATTATCACAAGATGTCTTTAGATATAACAACAGTTCTAAAGATCTCATCTATACTTCGATCTAGTTTGAGTGAATCTTATATCAGAAGAGAAGACTCTTAAGAATCAACAAACTAGGTGCAATCAAAGTTTCAACAACCGTTAGTCAATCAAATCAATCGAAAACTAATAACACTGCAATTATCTAGTTTCCCACTAACGGTATGATCGCTGTCGTATGCGTCAAAAATAAATTACTTTCTCACTACTCAAAATATATAATATAGCAAGGGCAAGAAAGGATCGTTCCCACAGAGAGCACTTGGATTGTCAATTTGTTTTGGTATCTTATAAGTAACGAGGGGGGATTTTCTGATTTTTATAAACTAAAATAAAATAAAAGCAAAACAATAAAAAGTAAACACGCAAATCAAGGATGTGAAATATTGGGTAAAGGTTTCATCTTCAATTGTCAACAAGTTTTTGAATATATGAATAGAATTCGTATTTAATCTCGCTATCATCAAAAGCCCTAGAATACCTTATTGCAAGAATATTCCGTATATTTCCTAAGTTCATCAACACACACATTAGAGCTGCGTATGTGAATTCTACCTAAAGAATAACCTAACGCCTTGCGCTAATTAAGTTCAATTCCTAGGAGTATTAAGTTTCAGAAATAGGCTAATCAATGCAATTGTCATACATTGCGCATGGAAATTCGGACAAAGGTCAAACTCTACATATGATTACAAGAGTGTATCACTACAAACCGTAATCATATCATGCTACTCGTATTCAAGGTTATCGCTCGATGATGAACTGATACATGTGTATCTTCCTCTCTCTGGGAAATAGTGATCCTCAAGAAGTATTGAGGATAAAATTGTAATTGAAGGAAGGAATACTGATTTTTAGGCAGTATTCTTAGATAAGGAAATATTCCTAAACAAGGTAATATTCCTAGATAAGGAAATATACCTAGAAAAGAAATATTTCCTAGACAAAGTAATATTTCTAGATATGGAAATATATACTTAGAAAAGGAATTATTCCTAGATTAAGAATATTCCTAGACAAGGTAATATTCCTAGATAAGGAAATATACCTAGAAGAGGAATTATTCCTAGATAATGAAATAGATTCCTATAAGGTTTGGGAAACCGTTAAAGCTATAAATATAGATGTTTAGCTCATATCTAAGACAATCTAGAGAGTGTGGTTTGACACCTAGAAAAGGAGGTTTAACACACCTACCTTGAGAGAAGTTTGTGAGGCAATTAATTATTGTAAAAGCAAGCTTAGCAAATAGTTTTAAGGTTATTTACCTAGAGAGATTGCGAGCGTAACAAACAGAGAATTGTAATAGTTTTCTTGTTCATAATCTAGAGAAGATATTTTCTTCGAATCCTTTTTCTAGTGTGTTCTGTTTTCTAAGTTTTCGTCTATTATTATTTTGAATTCCGCCTCTATAATAATAGTCACCAAGGTACAGAGATCAATACGTATCAAGTTGGCATCACGAGCCAGGTTAGTTTATTTTAGGGAAGATTCCTGTGGTTTATGGTCTTCACTAGATCTCTCTATAAACAGCTTGGTGAGTTACTCGAAAAGCAAGAATACGTTAAAAGAACAAGAAAACCAAGGATGACAAAATCAGACGATGAGTCTAGGAATGATAAACCAAAAACTACCGACGAGAAGGTGGTTATGTTAGAAAAAGATATGAAGACGATTCAAACTACCCTGGACGAGTTGGTTGCTTGTATTCGTTCTAATACACCAAATCTGAAACCTTCGAAAAAGACGAAATCTCAATCTTGGGGTTCGGAAGAAGAGGATGAGGAGAAAGAAGAAGAATACGAAGAGGAAGAAGAAGAAGATCTTCTTAAAGGCACAAAAGCAACAAAACCTCGTGGTAAGTTTATGAATCATGGTAAGAATCTAAAAAATGATTTTCATGTTGATATTCCACTTTATGATGGAAGTGTCGATGTAGAGAAATTAGATGATTAGATAGAGCGTCTAGAGACGTACTTTTCTTTCCTTGAATATGGTTCGAAGGAGAAGATAGCTTTTGCGGCATTGAAGCTTTCAAAGCACGCTCTAATATGGTGGAAAGCTTATCAAAGGCAATACCTAAGTAAGGGAGCATTGTCGTGGAAGGGATTCAAGAAAGTTGTAAGGAAATAATTTTCTCCGGTTGGCTACCTTGAAGAGAGATGGTTCAAGTGGTACGACTTGAAGCAGACTTACAACCAAACCGTGTAAGAATATACTTCGGAATTTCAGAATCAAGCTATGGTTTTGGATTTAGACTTGGAAGATTATGCTATCTATATGAAGTATATCTCCGGGTTCCATGAGTATATACAGAAGGAGTTGAAGATGTTTTCGGTGAATACTATCTCCGAAGTAAGCATAAAAGCTAATGCTATCGAAGGCAGGCTTAAGAAATTTGATGTTGAGGGAAACACCAAGGGGAAGTCTAGAAGTTTCGTCGCTAAAGGAGATGAAAGGGGCAAAGAGGATAGGAAGTCTAAAGACAAAGAAGGTTTTACTTGCACTCATTGCAAACAAACAGGAAATGTTGTCGACAAGTGTTGGATGAAGTATCCTAATCTAAAATCAAAAGGGTTGCAGAATAAAGAAGCCAAGAAGGCATCACTAGTCGCACAAGTTCCAATAGTATTCCAAGGACTAACGGAACCCAACTCAAAGCTCTCTCTTATAACAGGAGCAAAAGAAGGACCTTTAAAAGATGACCTTAGGGAACGACTCTCCACAGTTAAGATGCAGGTTAAGACAACACTTATAGATGTTGTTATTGACCCGGGAAGTCAGAAGAATTTACTTTCACATTCTTTGGTACAGAAGTTGGGTTTGAAGACTTTCAAACATCCGAAACCCTATCCTTTAGGGTGGATTCAAAAGGAAGGTGGGCTACACGTTTCAGAACAATGTACATTCAAGTTTGCTTTTTATGAGTCATACATTGATGAGGTTACATGCGGTATGGTTCCATTAGATGTTTATCAGGTTGTACTTGGTAGTCCTTACTTATGGGATCGAGATGCGATTTTATATCGGAGGAACCAGAAGTATACCTTTACCAAAGATGGGAAAGCTTTTGTAATACGAGCTATAAACTCTCCTCTTGATGGAGCGAGCTTGATTACATCCACTCAGGCTAAATGGTTGGTAAATGCTAGTACGAAGTTCATTCTCCTTGTGACCCGTTCTCTTGAGGATAAGCCGAGTAGAGTTTGTTTGGAAACCCTAACCAAACAACAAGAAGACAACCTAGAAAGGTTGAATATGTTTGAACCACCATTACTAGATAATGACGGATATGACAAGATAATCTTGCCACATGTGGAAGACTTGTGGTTTGATAGAGAAGAACCACTCGAAGAAGATTGCATTACGGAGCGAAGAAAGACTAAGACAAGACAAGAAGATAAGGACGCTTTTCTAATTGGAAGTCGAAGTCAAGTTCCTAGCAAGGAGAGATGCTTCAGCATAGAGAAAGGAACTCTCGGTTTCCCTAATCTCCAAATCTAACTTTCACATGAGTTCAAGTTCTTGAGTGGGGGCGCATGATACATGTGTATCTTCCTCTCTCTGGGAACTAGTGATCCTCAAGAAGGATTGAGGACATAATTGTAATTGAAGGAAGGAATACTGATTTTTAGGCAGTATTCTTAGATAAGGATATATTCCTAAACAAGTTAATATTCCTAGATAAGGAAATATACCTAGAAAAGGAATATTTCCTAGACAAAGTAATATTTCTAGATATGGAAATATATACTTAGAAAAGAAATTATTCCTAGATTAAGAATATTCCTAGACAAGGTAATATTCCTAGATAAGGAAATATACCTAGAAGAGGAATTATTCCTAGATAAGGAAATAGATTCCTATAAGGTTTGGGAAACCGTTAAAGCTATAAATAGAGATGTTTATCTCATAGCTAAGACAATCTAAAGAGTGTGGTTTGACACCTAGAAAAGGAGGTTTAACACACATACCTTGAGAGAAGTTTGTGAGGCAATTAATTATTGTAAAAGCAAGCTTAGCAAATAGCTTTAAGGTTATTCACCTAGAGAGATTGTGAGCGTAACAAACATAGAATTGAAATAGTTTTCTTGTTCATAATCTAGAGAAGATATTTTCTTCGAATCCGGTTTCTAGTGTGTTCTGTTTTCTAAGTTTTCGTCTATTATTATTTTGAATTCCGCCTCTATAATAATAGTCACCAAGGTACAAAGATCAATATGTATCATGAACCGTAAATTAGCTATAGATATGGATGTAAGTTCAATCAATTCTAGACTTAACTAAACAAACATTCAATCATATTGCAATGGGTTATTTGGTTTTTGGTACTTACTTTTTGACCTAAACCTGGGTCTGGTCTAACATTTGTCCAGGCATTGCGTTTGGTCTAAAGACCAACGTTGACCCGCGTTGACTCCGTCAAGTGATGATATGTTTAACCTTTGACTTATTTTTTCTTTTTACAGTCCTTGAATTATTAACCATTTTCTTATTCCACCCCCAACTGACAACTCACTCTCACGATTCTCACCAAATTAGGGAAGGGAACCCCAAACTCGTTCTCACTTTTTTGCAGCCAAACTCAATGTCTATCTAAGTAGCGAAGAACACCCCCACCAAAATCATGCCTCCAAACAAGAAATTAAACCTCAAATTATCCAAATTACATACTCTAAATCCATAAGTATTTGATGATGATGACAATTTTCAAAACCCTAGACAGCTAATATTCCTTACCCAAAACCTAAAATCCCAGAAACCCAAGACAGTTTCTCAATCAAAACTCTAGATAACTCCATCAATATCTGATGATTGAATCAACTGTAGATAGTTTGGTTGAAAGGAGCAATGGTGGTATGTTTGAAATGAGTGATGAATTTGAAGCCATTGAGTCCACGTTGTCCGAGAATTACAGCGCTGATGATAACGAGGGTTCAAACAATTTCAGTGGGTTTGAACTGATTTGAGTTAAGAATTTAAGGTTTGATCGATTAATGGAAAGTTAGGGTATGAGATTGAGGAGATGAAATCAAGGGTTTTATATTTGGCTGCGATTAGAAGAAGATAAAGATGTTGATGTTTGAATTTCACTTATTGAGATGTGTTATTCAAGAATTGGAAGCTAGGTTTTTTTTGAAGAAGTTAAGATTTGGGATTTGATTGTGCTGTTGTCGGAGTTGAAATGGCCAAGAATAGATTGATGGCGGTTTTGAGGTTATGCTGCGATGCAGTGAAGTTGGTGATGAAGAACAGGTAAGTATTGTTGCTGAGAAGAAAATAAGAAGAACAAATTGTGTTGTTTTTAATTGATCTTGTTTTTCAAATTTCGAGATAAAAATGGAACAATCCAGTGTTGATGAGTTGTGAATTCCTTTAATCGAATCAAATTTGAATGTAGGTAATGAATTGATTGGGTTCTGACAGTTTGGATTTTGAAGTGATTGTGGATTTTTTTCTGGTGAGTTTTGGTTGTTGTCGAAGAAGAATCTGGGTGAGTGATGGTGTATTGGCGGTGATTGGATGGTTTGAGGTGGTGGTGGTGATGGTGATGTTACTGTTGTTGTGGTGGTGCAGCAGCAAACGGAGAGAAGGAGAAGATAAGAAGATGGGGGAGTTATCATTTTGAGGCCCCTGGTAGTTTATACATAATAATTTAAGGGGTTTAAATAAAATAAACCAAGTCAATAGTTAGACAGGTCACCATGTAACCGAGTCAACACGGGTCAACGTTGGTCTTTAGACCAAACGCAAAGCCTGGACAAATGTTAGACCAAACCCAGGTTTAGGTCAAAAAGTAAGTACCAAAAACCAAATAACCCTATTGCAATACGTCAATCATGCAATTATTATAAACCGTAGTAAGTGAGCGATAATATGGAGAAAAAACTAATTCATCATATCAAAAAGCATGCTTGCAAAATCCGACTACATCTTTAACCAATAATAATAAATCAAGTACTTGTGTTTATGGAGTTCATAACAAAAAGCATAGAAGAAAGCATCATGTTCTAAACCCTAGAAAACAAGTAGAGGACGAGATTATTTTTGAGATAGGAAAGGTCTTGCTTTTTATATCTTTCTCCTTTTCCACCAGTTTCCAAATCTCGACCTAAGCAAATAACCAATGGCACGCACTCCAGCCCATACTCACTTCTGTCTCAGAACATCCCACAAGCCCATTAGCTCATTAAAGGTTTAGCTTGTCAGTTCCAAAGAACCGACAGTCTAATTGTTTTCCTGTTCAAACTGTAGTGTATTCTAGCCTTCAATCCACAAAACAACACACGACATAGCTCAGCATCTTCCCTGCATTCTTTGAATCCACAACTCATATACATTCTGCACATTTGATCCTTCACCTTTTTTTTACCCATGCTAGTCACATCAAGTCTTAGCTTCAAAGCATACGCAATCAGCTTCAACATCTCCTTGCTCTTAGTTAACAGCGTCCTGCTAGTCTCAGCCTTGCCTTTGCTTGAATTCAACACAGTCACATTACATTCCTTGTAACTCCAATTCCACCACTGCCATAACAACACCAGATTCAATTTCACAGCTCAACCATCTACAGCTTCCACTCTTGGTCCTATTTCAGCTTCAATTGGCGGCAACACCATTCTTCTTACTTTGCAGCTTCAAAACTCAATATCTCATAGCAGCAACAACATATAATCAGCATCTCAGACAACAACACAATCACTACCTGCAGTCTCACATACACAACCAACACCATTTCGCATTGTAGCTGCAACTACACCAGCACCAGCCTCATCTTAATCTTTACTGCCAAGAATGGCATCAATTCAACACCAGAGGCACAAACTAAATATGCCTGCAACCCACATATCTCTTCCATGAGCTCTTCAGTAAACCCAATTTCGATTCTCAGCCGAAACCCCAAAATTCCTTTTCCATTTCGAGCTTCTAATCAACATAACCACTGTTTATTCCACGAGCTTAATTTCTGCATCTTCTTCTTAATCTTCAGAAACCCATCTTCAATTCCAACTGAAATGAACCAGCAACAAGCCTAGTTCTCTGATTTCTCTTTCATTTCTCAAATCGACGTCAACAGCAAATATCATCTCCTAACCCTCTTCTGTGATTCCATCTGATTTCAGTCTAAATCTATCAATCGAACCATCCTATCTTCACTGATAACACGAATAAAACCAGAATCATCTCCTCTCAATCTCCTTATGTTCTCTTCGATTTGATCTCTCCATAAATTTCTACATGTTTTTCAATAGTAGCAGCTCACAGATGAAATTGGGGATGAACAGTGTGAAAGTCTCTCGAGTTGTTTTAGGGTAATAACAATGGGACGGCTATCAACACCCATGGGTGCTTTTAGCAATTCTTCTTAAGCTCCAGATGGTTGTCCATTATCCTCGGATGAGTTCCCAATATCATTCACCCATGGAATGCCCTTTTTCTCATTTCCCTCCAAATGAGTGTTTTCTTCTTCTTTTGCTTGAAATGACTCCAAAGTACCTAATAACTCAAAAGCAAACATAAGATACATAATTTACAAGAAAACTCGCAAAGAAAGCATAAACAATAGATAAATATAAAGGTGTTTACAACACCTATCAAATTCCCCCACACTTAGACATTGCTAGTCCTCAAGAAAATCAAACAAAACAATTCTAAAACATACATACAACTCCGTGTCGTCGAGGCTACGGTCACATTTAGCATGTATAACAAGCCTTTGAACCCCTAGGTGTCCCTAGTGAACGAGTTATAGTCTCGTGAGGGTTTACAAGAGGTATACCCTCAAAACCTACATTTCCAACTTACTAGTTTCCGAAATGATAGCATCCAACGCGCAAGAAGACATAGAAATTATGCACACTAGTCATAATAAGTTAGACATATATATGAACACAATCTCATCCTTAAAAGTTGAGAGAGAAATAACCATCCCTTATCGAAAGAAATTCGGGTTCGAGAGTGATCGAAAGTCTTGACTCTGCCTCACCAGAAAGGGTTTTATGAAGTTGCTCTCAATAATAAACAAATGGGTCACACATGTGTCCAAGTAGGAGTGAAGAGAGAATCCTGCGACACGTTGAATGGTATGAAGGCAAAACCCTCCGAATTATTTTAAAAACCCACATCTTTTATTGTTTTGAAAACCCATTTTTCTGACGATCTCTAAGAAAGGAAATCAACTACTTAACGAAGGTGGGAATATGCTTACTTACCTCGTTATCCGTTCGACGTGCAGTTAGCACCACTCTCACAACGTCCATAGAAACGTCTTCGGTCTTCAATCCTTGTCTTCATCTTCATCTTCGGTCTTCAACTGTCGATGATAACTCTTGAACTTCGTAAAATCTTGACATTTTGATTATTTCCTCTAATTCCTTGTTGCTTGAAACTTCATTATGGATATTCCTTCTTTCCACTAGTTTTATTGAAAGAACAAAAATAAAAACAAACAAAAATATGATACAACACACTTTTCTTGTCTTATTATTTTATTTTATTTTTTCATTTTTTTTTCTTCTTTTCTATTTTTTTTAATTGAGACAAGAAAAATTAAAATAATACAAAATGAAAACAAAACAAAAATAATAAAACTAATAATGAACCTAACACAATTTTCTCTTGTTTTTTTTTTTTTTTTTTCGTTTTTTTTTCGTTTTTTTTTGAGATAAGAGAAATAAACACAAACTGAAAATAAAAATAAAATAAGGCCATGGTGTAAGTACTTTACCGCTTAATTCTTCACAACTTGTATGTCTCGATATCATAAGCTTCTTAAACTCTCATCTTGATAATCTTCGCTCTTGTACATAAGTCTTCAACTTGTTGAAATTCTGCTCCTTGTCTTGTTGCTTTACTTGAATCTGAAATCTGCTTATTTATGTACCGTTGCTTGTAAACCTTGAATGTCTTCAACTTTCCTTCGAATTTGTGATGCTCCTCTTGTTGATGATGATGGTGTTTCTATGGACCTGTTGGTGTAGAGAGAGATAAAGTGGATGGTGCTAACTGCGAACAAGATTACAAGTGGTATGTAAGTTAGCAATTCGATGTCACCATCATGATTGATAAAATAACACTCAAGAGATCAAAGTAGTGCTTCTATGGGTGGGAGGTTGGGTAGCTCACCATTCTACCCGGAGTTTACGTACGGTGACACACACTCTAAAAGCACATATTTAGACACGTACAAAGAATTGAAGGTCGGTGCCTCACTTGATGTAACAATAGGTAGTCTCCACTATAGGGGATCACAACTCTAATACCGAATTCATTCTGCACCTCATTTGCCACTGACATGGTTAAATCCAACTTTAACTCTCATACAAGCGAGAAACCCGATCACGTTCTCTGTCATCTTTAAGTTCAGTCACTCTTGTGAGAATTTCGATGCAACCTTAGCGACATGTATACTACGTGACTCTAAACTAACTACAAGTTGGAGTTTTTCATGCGCTATTTACACAAAAGTTGAAAATTTAAGAAAAATTTATAATGCAAATGCTTAACCACTCCCCCGCACTTAAACTTTACATTGTCCTCAATATAAATTGTGTAGTTGCAGTAAATCCTACACTACACCCCTCACAAGAATCCACACAACTAAGCCATTGAAGATGAACAATTATAGTTTTTATTGATTAATTTCTTGAATGCTTACAAGAAAAAAATGGAAAAGAGCTAAAGAAATTATAATTACTATAAACTTTCTCTCTCTTAATGACTTGCTCAACACTCGAAAAAAGATCACCCTTCTAATAGGCCTGTTCGGCTCTTTATATAGGGTATTACATAATGGATGACAGCTAAGTTGTCCTTTATTTTCGGGAATGACTTGCGAAGTGTCGCAAGTGTACAAATGCATAATCTCGCGACACTCCTAATTCTCGCTAGATCTTCACACCTTTCTCGTGTTCTGGCTGTCGTCATTCATTGCGTCACTTATTTTACTCGTCTGCGACGCCTTCGCTACGTAGCGTTTATAGATTTCGCAGAGGTGTTGGTGTTGCGATATTCTGATCCTACATCTTGCCTCTTCTCATGTCTTCTCTGCGAAGAAGAGAATATCATGAGAATTATTATTTTCAAACTGCCGCAACTGTTCATTTCTTTCCATCAATCTACCGCTAGGATTCCGTGAATTAGGCGTAACTGCCTACACGTGTCAAAATCTCCCCTTTTTACCGGTACATTTAATGTTAACCGGTCACTTTTTTCTTGTCTATTTAAGGAGAAATTCTCCATGAGGATGTTTCCTTTCTTTTATTTCATCTTCTTCATCGTCTGCAACTTTTTACTGCTATTTTTCTTTCTGCAATTCTTCATCGTCTTCTTGTTATTATCTCCCTGCTACTGTTCTCATCACCTTTCTGCTACTGTTCTCATCACATTTCTGCTACTGTTTCTATGGAGCCATCAAGGTTTGTTGATTTTGCCAAAATTGATCTTTTTGTGATTGATTTCTTCTATCAAAATTGTTTTATCCTAATATTATTCTTTCTCTAATGATTTCCTTGTTGTTTTTGTTTCAGTAAGAATAAATCTAACACCAAGTTCACAGTTCTAAACCCTACTGTTCCCGTGGGCTCGCAACCGAAAATCGTTGTTACTAAAAGGAAGACTGCGAATAGCAAGGTATTAAGAAACACTTATTCTTCTAATAACAATATTGTTGCCTCTGTTTCTTATTTGACTTGTGATTCGCAGGATGACAAAAATACTGATAGATCCCCCAAGAAACCTCGCCGTTCTAAAAATGTTGAATCCTCTGTTTCCTTTCCTGTATTCAAGCTCAAAACTCCTTCTGCGATATCGTCGCAAGATAAACCGATACCTTCTGTGATATCTTCACAGGATAAACCAACATCTCCTACGATATCTTCGCAAGATAATTCTACTTTGGTTATCTCTGAAAATGTCGCTGCCGATTTTCCTCCAATACCTGAATTTTTTATAAATGAAGTCCCTCAAGATGAACCCTTCTCTTCTGTCATCACTACCTCTTCTTCTGAGTCTATTCCCCTTACTAAAGAAAATCTGGAGGGAATGGATATAGCTTTCAAAGTTTTATCAGATATTATGAATGACGCCAAGAAGACCTCCATTGATCCCATCAAGTCTAGTGTTTGCGAATCTTTAAGTAAATACTTTAGTTCTGACAGGATGTCGCAAATGTCTTTAGAACAAGAGAATCAAGTGCTGAAGAATAATCTTCAAGATATGACTGCGAAGTGTGACACTCTCCATCTTGAGAATCAGAAACTTCAAAACGTTTCATTGGATCGCGACAATCTTCGCAAGAAAAATGAAGAATTAAAAGGTATTACAAAAAAAAAAAAAAAAAAAAAAAAAAAAAAAAACCTTGTTCGCCTTTTAAGCTTTAAACCAGAAGCGAAAAATGGAGATTTATCAGTTGGAATCTGTCGTTGAAGAAACTCGAATGGATAGAGATGGTTGGATGGAGCAATATAACCAACTAGATAATCTTCATTCGTACTCTGTTGATCAAATAGATAACCTTTCCAAAGAGAATTCTCACTTAGTTCAGAAGCAAGACTCGTTAAGTAATGAATTATCTCATCTCTCTTATTCTTTGGCTAAATCTAATTTGGAGTTGGAAACCTTATCAGATGAGAATGGAACTCTATCTCAAGAGAAGCGAGTTTTGTTAAATAAGGTGGCGATTTCTTCGCAACAGCTTGATGTCTGTCAAAAAATATGTAACGAACAAGAACAATCTCTCTGTTCGCTGAGAAGTAAACTCAAAGAAGTTACTGCTGAGAGGGATAAGCTTATTCAGGGTAGAATAACTTTAAGTGTGAAAACGAGCCAACTCAAGGATCAATATTCCAAGTTAAAAGAATCCTACTCATCCCTTGCTAAGGAGAATACCTTACTTGTTTCTAACGAAAAGAGTTTGCATTCTCGATTAAAAGGTCTGGTTGGAGATAATTTTGATAGTGCCATGGATCATTTGGAGAATAGTTGCTTGGCTTTGACCCAACATCTTATCTCGCAAAAGGAAGGTAGTCATAAAATTTGACTGCCTCATCCATTTTTTCTTTGTCTAGTTTTCTTATGATATCCTTTTATTGCGAATTCTTTATTTGTATAACTCTGTTGTTCTTCATTTTTGCAGAATCTGAGAAAGATCTTCGTTCCTCCCTTTCGACTTTGGAGGCTAGCTATGCCAAAATTTGCAAAGAAAATGCGATTCTTGCCACTACTCTCGCTCGTTCTCGCGATCGGGCCGAAAGGAGATTTGATTACCTCAGTTACTCCAAATATATCCAAAGTAGAAATGATCAAAAGGCACTTCTTCGCCAATTTCATCTCAAAGGTGAAGTTCGTTTGAATGATGTCTTATTGTCCAAATCTCTTGACCCTGTATCTGTCGAACCCCTTGAAGTTTAGGATGATGATATCCCTAATTCTTCTGATAGTGACTATGAATATGAAAGCGGCGAAGATCTCGCTAATGAAAAGGTGATCCCAACAAACAATGAAGTTGTCAATAATAATCCAGGTGAAGGGGGTTCTGGCGTGAATGCAACAACTGGCAAAAGTGTGGAAGCCGGTGAAGCTGATAAAGTTGTTGAAGATGAAAGAATTAATGTTGAGAAATGAATTTCTTTTGTAATTTCACTTCTTTTAGCTTCTTGATCTTCATAACTTCTTGCATATGATATTTTTTATTTCCTTCTGAAGTGCACTTTTTTGGAAGAAATATTATGTTTTTTGTTGAATAACTCTCATATTGTCTCTTATTTTCTTCTTTGCAATGAATGACCTTCATAAATAATAGTTAATTTTTATAAATCTTTTGTCATATGGTCTTATTTTGCCTTCCTAGTTAAAGGTCTTATTGTGCCATCTCTTGTTATTGCGACAAAATCGCAGGACGTCTTTACACTTTCATGTAAAGACCCATTGATCTTGCCTTATCATTTCTTAGTATTGTTGCCTCTGCAGGATAATTTTATTGCGAAAATATGACAGGCCTAAATTTTCTTGCGAGAATAAAGCCCCATGACATTGCCGTCTTGCGACGAAATCGCATTACGTCCTTACACTTTCATGTACTGACCCATTGATCTCGTCTTATCTTTGTCTTTTGTATTATTGCCTCTTCAGGATCATCGCACAAATATGACAAGCCTAAATTTTCTTGCGAAAATAAAGCCTCATGACATTTGCGTCTTAAGACACTTATCAGCTCCCTAATGGAGGGTGCCGCCCTTATCATCTCCCCTGGTTGCCCCTTCAAGGAGGCGTACATCGCCATACAAGACTAGCTCCTCCCATCCAGTCTTAACAACAACCAGTTGTTTTCGCAGCCTCTTATCCCTTATACCTATATGCTTATGGTTACGAGACTGCACCCTAAGTGGAGTTTTCTTCGGGCCGAGTGCAACATATGCCAAGACTTGCCAAGACTTGCCAAGACACTTCAAATGCCCCAGGCACTCTTGGCTCAACCGTGTACCTCGGCGCCTTGATCATACTCTGACTCCTTAGAAGAGACCCTCGGTCGTCCAACCAGGGTATAACCTTATATATATAGTTGGAAATCCAAGGTATCTCTCCTGGATGGGCTTTATTGACCCCAAATCTCCATGACCCAGGTTCCAGGGGCGGTGTAACCTTTTCCCTGAGCCATGTTTAACAGATACCCCCTTTTATGACGTACTTTAGGTCTTACATTTGCCTCTTACGAAATTTTGATTCGCGAACTAGGGTGTACGCCATAGCAGGTTCGTCCCATTCTGATATGTTATTGTTTTTTGATTATCTCTTGTTATTTTCTTTGCGAGATCCTCGCATTCTCTTTCTTTGTTTCGTGCAATTTCGCAATGATTCTTTCGCAATATTTTCATATAAGTTCATTTCGCTTCAACCATACATTACTTCGCAGTCTATTCTTTTCCCACCGTCTTCTACGGGTAATATTTCTTTAGGTATAATCTATTCCACGGTCTATCCAATCTGTGGCCCACATCTTTGCCCTCTGGATCCATTAATCTATATGCCCCTGTTCCGACTATCTCCTTGATGATATAAGGTCCATCCCATTTTTTCGCCAGCTTGCCACCACTTTCTCGCTGATATACTGGTGTTTCTCTCAATACCAAATCGCCTGGTTGAAATTCGCGTGTCTTGACACGTTTGTTATATTCTATGGCTAATCTTCGCTGATAATTCTCCATATGCTGTAGTGCTCTTTCTCTTTTTTCTTCTAATTCATCTAACTTGATCAAAATGTTACCCGCACTAAGATTTTTTTCCCAAGCTTCTCTCTTTGTTGTTGGAATAATAACTTCTGTCGGAAGTATAGCTTCAACTCCATATGTTAAACAAAAGGGTGACATTCCCGTAGCTTCTCGCCTGGTTGTATTGTAAGCCCATATTGCATTATGCACTTGTTCACACCATGCCCTATTATGTCCTTCTAACTTCTTCTTCAGTATATCTGCGATTGTTTTATTGGTTGCTTCTGCCTGTCCATTGGCCTGCGGGTATAAAGGAGTTGATTTCCCACACTTTATCTGAAATGCATTAAGCAACAATTATATATTTTGTCCCTCAAACTGCTTCCCATTGTCAGATACCAACTGTGCGGGGATTCCAAATCTGCATATGATGTTTTCGAATATGAAGGTAAAAATATCTTTATCGCGAATGTGTTGTACCGCTTTTACTTCTGCCCATTTTGTGAAATAATCTGTAGCGACAATCAGATACCTTCTTTGCCCAGTGCTTGGTAAAAATGGTCCCACAATGTCTAAACCCCACTTTCCAAAAGGCCATACACTTGTTGAAGAGGTTAATGGTGCTCCTGGTGCATGTATTTTCTTTCCGTGCCTTTGACAATCTTCGCAACGCCTTGATATTTGTTTCGCATCTTCATGCATATATGGCCAATAATAGCCTTGCATTTTCGCCTTATGTGCCAAAGATATTCCACCACTGTGATTTCCAGCATCCCCACTGTGTAACATCTTTAACACTGCTTCTCCTTCCTTTCGTGTTAAACATCTAAGTGAGGGTCCATTAAAGGATCTTCGGCACAATACCCCGTCTCTTAATTCATAATTTGTTGCACGGCTTTTTAATTTGTGCGTCTCTAATCTATTTCTTGGTGTTTCTCCTTTCATCAGATAAGCATGAAGTTCTGTTCTCCAATCTTCGTATAGGGTCTTTGTACCTCATCTTCTATGAGCATCAATTCTGTCTCTTGCTCTTCCTCTTTATTGATTGATGGTGATAGAAGTGTCTGTATTTTTATGCATCTCGCAGCTGGATCTGTCATCATACTTGATATAAAAGAGAAAGCATCCGCAAGTCTATTGTCTCTTCTTGATATATGTCTCCATTTTATTTTTGGTATCTTCGCCGACAATTCTTCAACAAGTTTCTTGTATTTTTTCAAAGATGGTTCATTTGTAGTATATTCTTCTTTTATCTAGCGAATAGCTAATTGGGAATCACTGGTCACTCTCACATTCTCCAACTTCATTTCTATTGCGAATTGCAGAGCATGTATTATAGCTTCATATTCTGTTTCATTGTTGGTAGATGCAAATTCCAATCTGAAAGAAAAAGCTATTTTATTGCCTTCTGGCGAAAGAACGATCCCAACTCCGTTGCCTTCTCCATTTGATGATCCATCTACCAATATTTCCCACCTGTTTGGCTCAGTTAATAAATCCCTTGGATTTCCATGTTCTTCTTATATATCCATCATTTCTTCCATTGCTTCATCTTCTTCTAAAGGAAATTCTGCTAAAAAATCTGCGACAACTTGTGATTTTGGTGAAGATAGTATTTCATATTTGATTTTACAGTATCTTACTTGAGCATTCCATCTCTCAACCCTTCCTGACCTTTTTGAATTTTTCATTACTGACTCAATCGGTACTTTTGTCACTACCTTAACTGTGTGTGCTTGGAAGTATATGCGAAGTTTAAATGTTGCATAGACTAATGCCAAAATTAGTTTTTCAATTTTTGAATAATTCCTCTCCGCGGAATTGAATGTTTTGCTGATGTAATAGATTGGCTTTTCCACTCCTGCGTCTATTCGCAATAATACTGCGCTTAGTGCATGCGAGGTGGTCGCAAGGTAGATTAATAATTCCTCCCCTGGCTTTGCTTTTTATAAAATTGATATATCCATTAGATGTTCTTTTATTCCTTGTAAAGCCTTTTCACATTCATCTGTCCATCTAAATTTCGCTCCCTTTTTAAGTATGCTGAAAAAATGCTTACACTTATCAGATGATCGCGAGATGAATCTTCCTAGCGAAGCTAATAGTCCATTTAACTTTTGCACATCTTTCACCGTTGTTGGCGTTGGCATATCGCGAATTGCTTGTACTTTCTCTGGGTCGACTTGTATTCCTTCTTTTGACAAAATGTAACCTAAAAATTTTCCTGATGCAACCCCAAAGGTACATTTTTCTGGATTTACCTTGATGTTGAAATGCCTCATTTGCTCAAAAATTTCCCTCAAGTCCCGTACATGGTCTTTTGCTTCTTTACTTTTTATTAACATGTCATCCACATATACCTCTAGTGTTTTATGTATCCATTTCGCGAACACCTTTTCTACCATCCTTTGGTATGTTGCTCCAGCATTTCGCAGACCGAATGGCATCTTTGTATAACAGTATAATCCTCTTGGAGCGAAAAAGGCAGTATGCTCTTGGTCTTCTTCAGCGAGGGGAATTTGATTGTAACCTTTGTATCCATCAAGAGAGGATATCCTTTCATTTCCTGCCGCTGACTCAACCATTTGAGGAATATCTGGCAAAGGAAAGCTATCTTTCGGACAAGCTTTATTTAGATCGGTAAAATCTATGCAAATTCTTATCCCTTTTTTCTTCTTTGGGACTACGACCATATTTGCTATCCATTCGGGATATTTTGCTTGTCTAATGATTCATGCGTCAAGCATCTTCGCAATTCTTCTTCTATTTGAGGATGATATCTTTGTTGCAATTTTTCTAATTCTTTGTTTGAATGGTCTTGCATTTTTGTCAATCTCCAATTTATGGCATGCTACGAGATGGATCTATTCCAGGCATCTCATCCATATCCCATGCGAAAATGTCTTTGTAATCTCGCAACAAATCAACAATCCTTCTTTCCTCATCTGCCTCCATTTTAGTCCCAATTTTTAACATCTTGGGTTCTTCTTCAGTTCCGACGTTCACTTCCTTTGTCGGCTCTGCCGCGGTGTAGCTAGCCTTCGGTTCTCCCATAGGCGTTGGTCCTTTTATTTCCTTCGCAAGCTCATTTTCTTCTTCCGAGATTTCGCCAGGTATTCCTTTTCCTTCTTCTGCTCTTATCATGTAAGTTCTAAATTCTTCTTCCTTTTTCACTGCTTTTGCCATATTTTTGCGATCTTTTCGCCTCTTCACCTGTTCTTCATAATGTTTTACCTCGATTTGATGATATATCCTTCCTTTATCGGTATCTCCTTTGATTTCACCAATCCCACTCGGCATAGGAAATTTGACACATTGATGAAATGTCGAGGCTACAACTTTTATTGCATGTACCCATGGTCTTCCCAACAACATGTTGTATGGAGATTCTATATCCACTACACAGAATGTCACTTGTGTTTCAATTTCTCCCAACAAAATTCGCATTTTTATTTCCCTTTAGGTTTTGTTATAGATTTGCCAAAACCATGGATATGATATGTTGAGGAAATCATTTCTTCATTTTTGTACCCCAATTATTTATAAGCATGATAAAACATTATATTCACTAAACTCCCTGTGTCCACCAAAGTTCTATTTATTGCCCATTCTTCCACTGTTTTTGTTGGCTCTCCTTCTTCCTTGCTTGTGCTTACCGTAATCACTAGTGGAGATATGTGATTTAAATTCTCTCTTGATATCTCTGTTGCTTTAAACGTAATCTTCTGTTTTTCCCATTCTTTCAAGGGTGACGTCTTCTCTGTTGTTACAATTTCTTTCCTTCAAAATCTCGTTTGTGTATTCTTCCTCTGATATTTTCATGAAATTTATTAACCATCGTCTTTGTAATCATATTACATTCCAACTCCCCATTACTCTCTTTGATTCTGGCTTTCTCCATTTTAACCAATTTATCCATCATACACCTGATTTGAACAATTTTAATGACAATATCCAATCTCTAATCTTCTTAAGCCCAATCCCTGTTTCTAGCGCCAATATGTAGTTGCAGGAAATCCTACACT
This sequence comes from Papaver armeniacum, assembly GCA_023531295.1. NCBI lineage: Eukaryota > Viridiplantae > Streptophyta > Magnoliopsida > Ranunculales > Papaveraceae > Papaver > Papaver armeniacum. The sequence goes on from JAJJWW010007104.1 coordinate 264,841, forward strand.
ACACCCCTCACAAGAATCCACACAACTAAGCCATTGAAGATGAACAATTATAGTTTTTATTGATTAATTTCTTGAATGTTTACAAGACAAAAATGGAAAAGAGCTAAAGAAATTATAATTACTATAAACTTTCTCTCTCTTAATGACTTGCTCAACACTCGAAAAAAGATCACCCTTCTAATAGGCCTGTTCGGCTCTTTATATAGGGTATTACATAATGGATGACAGCTAAGCTGTCCTTTATTTTCGGGAATGACTTGCGAAGTGTCGCAAGTGTACAAATGCATAATCTCGCGACACTCCTAATTCTCGCTAGATCTTCACACCTTTCTCGTGTTCTGGCTGTCGTCATTCATTGGGTCACTTATTTTACTCGTCTGCGACGCCTTCGCTACGTAGCGTTTATAGATTTCGCAGAGGTGTTGGTGTTGCGATATTCTGATCCTACAAATTGAATCGTCCAAAGAAAGTCAAGGTGGGAAATCTTTAATAATATGTGACAAGAAATCAAAAAAACTAAAAACAAGACAATAACATAAATTAAAAATAAGACAAGAAATACTCATTTGGGTTGCCTCCCATGCAGCGCTTGGTTTAAAGTCGTCAGCCCGACTTGCAAGTTGAATTCCCTATACAAAAGTTGAATTCCCCGACTTGCAAGTTGGAGTTTTTCATGCGCTATTTACACAAAAGTTGAAAATTTAAGAAAAATTTATAACGCAAATGCTTAACCACTCCCCCACACTTAAACTTTACATTGTCCTCAATGTAAATTGAATCGTCCAAAGAAAGTCAAGGTAGGAAATCTTTAATAATATACGACAAGAAATCAAAAAAACTAAAAACAAGACAATAACATAAATTAAAAATAAGACAAGAAATACTCATTTGGGTTGCCTCCCATGCAACGCTTGGTTTAAAGTCGTCAGCCTGACTTGCAAGTTGAATTCCCCATACACAAGTTGAATTTCCTGACTTGCAAGTTGGAGTTTTTCATGCGCTATTTACACAAAAGTTGAAAATTTAAGAAAAATTTATAATGCAAATGCTTAACCATTCCCCCACACTTAAACTTTACATTGTCCTCAATGTAAATTCAATCGTCCAAAGAAAGTCAAGGTGGGAAATCTTATAATAATATGCGACAAGAAATCAAAAAAACTAAAAACAAGACAATAACATAAATTAAAAATAAGACAAGAAATACTCATTTGGGTTGCCTCCCATGCAGCGCTTGGTTTAAAGTCGTCAGCCCGACTTGCAAGTTGAATTCCCCATGCACCAATAATCTAAAAAGTTGGGGATCCTTCCATAGAACCTGTTTTGGAAACACTAGCTTCATACAAATATTAGTAATATAAAACAAAACGAAGCTATTAACCAATAAAAGCTTCCCCCACACTTATTCTTGTCCACACTTGGAAGTGTATAAAGAATATAGAAGTCGGGTACTTCCACGGTTTCTTGTTCCAAAACCTGCATAGTATGAGAATCAAATATCTCTAATGGAGGATATCGCGAAATAAAGTCATTCAACAATATTCTCGAAGCAAATACATTCAAACCAATAAGAGGTAAAGGAGAAGAAACAATAGGCAATGGGTTAGACAAATGGTAGGCCTCTAAGTGTGTTTAATTTATGACCTACTTGTAATACCGCAAGTGCACGGCGTCTATCGGAGACGCGGCAAGTACGGGTCGATCCACAGAGAAATGGGTGTGCTTAAAGTGTGATCTAAGGCTTGCTCTAGCTGAATTCAAGTAAGGAATTGTAACTCAATGGATTTGTGCCGATACGGCTAGGATGTAATGAAGTGAACCTAAACTAAGGTATAAAACAGTGATAGAAGTGTGATACTAGGGCTGCAAATCCACAACTAACCTACTATGTGTCTTCAACTCATGATATTACTCTTGTTCTTATGATGACTAATGGAGAGGTGTCGAGTCCGCCTTATGTCTAAGATGTTTCTCCAACCGATAATTTTAATCACAACTAAGGTATTTATCCTAAGTATTAATCGTTCGACTAAAGCACAATTAATCTGTAGATAAACATTAGTCTAATTGAGCTTGAGTTGTAGCATAGTCATCACGGGGATAATCCAACTACAAAGTGCATCCATGGTATTGGTATACACTTTGTGAGAGCAAAGTGTGACATCTTTGAGATTAAATCCTATCTTGAAAATAGTTAAGCAATCAAGAACAGTTCATGAAGAAAAACACGGTGATAAGCTAGGGTTTCATCTCAAACCCTAGCACTTTGAATTAAAACATCTAAAACAACAAGAACAAAATTAAACCAAATTAAAGCTAAATGACCGCTCCGGCTAATCCGGGCGTGCTTTCTATCAAACCCCTTTGGTTCTATTTATACATGCAATTGATTCCCCAAAACAAACAAACCCTAATTCTTTAAAAATTAATTGAAAAATAATTCAACCCATACTCCGATTCGCCTTGGTTGTTGGCTCTACTCATGCTTCTCGACTCCCTTGATTGATTTATGAGAGAACCTAGTCTTGTTTATCTTTAACATAGCTTCTAGGGTTTTGAGAAGCTATTTTAGAGATAAACACCACTTGGGTGTGGCGGAATAGGGTGGTAGTTGGCTCGGTGTCGTGGTGGTGGTGATGGTGATAGAAAGGAGATGGTGGTGGTGAGGGTTTTGCAGAGCTCGCAACAGAGAAGAAAGAGAAGGATGGAGAGAAAATGGGTAGGTCGATTAGGGTATAGGGTATTGGATGCTTCGGTGTTGAGCATGTACGGCGGGAGTTGATGGGACTGGCCTAGCGGCGTAGGATGCATAGGAGTGAAATCTCGAACGGCTCGGGGATGTAGACGGTTTTGGTGTGATGCGGTGTTGCACGGAGAGCACGATCTTCGATGCACGTGGAGGCGGCGACCGTTGGATGAGGGGAGAAAGAAATCTCAACGTCTCGGAAGAGACGGGCTCGGATCCGGGTCGCGGATCGGGTCTAGCTCAAGCCCAAGTCTTGTAGATAAGTTGCTACTTGTTGGGTTGCAAGCTGTTGCTTGCGGGCTTGGCTTTCTGCTCCTTGGGCACTTGACTCCAATTCTTCGCTCTTTTGGCTCCTCGATTCTCCGAGCTTTATTTATTACCTAAAAACACAAAATTAATTAATACAAATATTTATTCTTGAAAACAAGGAAAACACGAGAACTGGGATAATATCTCGATTTCTAAGCGCAAAAGATGAGTAAAATGCCAATAAAAAGGTGTATAAATATGCACTATTTGGCACTCATCAAATACCCCCAAACACGAATTTTACTTGTCCTCAAGTGAAACAGAAATTAAGAAATCCTAACTATACCCCTGTCGCAGTCTCTCGAATGCATTTAGCGTATGCACTAAGCCTTTAAACCCCTAGGTGTCCCTAGTGGACGAGTTGTAGTCTCGTGAGGGTTTACCAGAGGTGTACCCACAAAACCTTCTCCAACTTCGAGTGTAAAAGAGTCTCAAGCATCCAAGAAGCTATGAGGACATAGAGTTTCTGCGTGCTAGTAACATGAAGTTAGAACTACCAAAGAACGCATTCTCATCCTTAAGTGCTGAGCGAGAAGTAACCATACCATATGAAAGAATTCGGATTCGATTGTGATCATAAGTCTCAACTTCGCCTCACCATTAGGGTTTTATGATAATTGCACTCAAAAAGATCGCTTTTTAGTCTCTCATGTGTGCGAGCGGGAATAAAGAGAGAAATCGCATACGTTGTAGGTAAGAAGGATAACCTTCCGAAATAAAACTGGAGACTCCACGAGAAGTGTGGACAAAAGAATCTTTTCTGATGATCTCTAAGAAAGGAAATCAACCATTAGCAAGGGGTGGGAGTACTCACTCACTTCTCACCCGATCGGCAATTAATATCACTCTCTCATAGGAACCATAGAAACGTCTTCAATCTTCGGTCTTCGGTCTTCAAATGTTGATGACGAACTTCTAAACTTCACAAAACTTGACAATTTAACTTTTCTACTCAAATTCCTTGTTGTTTGGATTTTTCTTTTTAAATTCTTCTTTACCATGGTGGTAGCAAAAATAAACTACAATATTTTTTGATTTTTTTTTTGATTTTTTTTTTTTTTTTTTTTTTACATTACAATAAGTGAAAATAAAAATACAAATAATGAAACAACTAACTCCATGGACAAAGGACTTTAACACTCAATTTTTCCACAACTTGTATTGTCTTGATTTTATAAATTTTATTAATTCTCATCCTATTTTCTTTTCTTTGTTGCACATAAACCTTGGACTATATCAATTTTTCTTTCAATATTCTCGATGATGCTCCGCTTTTGACGATGATGTGTTTCTATGGGTCTTGCTGATTGAGAGAGAGAGTGATGCTAACGGCAAATCGGTATTTAGAAGAAGTTTTCATCTTTAGACGTCACCCTCATGATTGACAAAAACTAGCACTCAAGAGATCAAAAGTAGTCTGAAATTGGTGCGAAGTTGGGTAGCTCACCATTCCTACCGAATTTACGTACGGTGACACACACTCTAATGACTTTTCTAGAAAGTTGCAAAAAATTGAAGGTTGGTGCCTCACTTGATGTAAATTGGGTAGTCTCCACTATGGGTGATCACAATTCTACTACCGAATATCTAAACAACACCTAATTCGCCCTCCGGTATGGTTAAATCCAACTTTAACGCTCTAATCAACTAAGAAACCCGATTGTGTTCTCCGGCACTTCTAACTTTTGTTATTTCGGTCAAAACTTGTAGTAGCAGGAAATCCCACACTACACCCCTCACTATATTTTGTAGATCTAAATCTTATTAATCACCTAAATCTCAAAATATAAGTGCTAGAAATTTAAATAGACACATAAGATTTTTTACGTGGTTCGATCAATGTGATCTACATCCACGATTCTTCACTATGATTGTTGAGGTTACATTAGTATTACATTTAGAATCTCCATTAATGGATATTTTCTAGAGCCCTAGATCTAATTATTTGGGGAAGAAGATGATAAAGAAAATAAAGTTTTTTCTCTCTCTAAATTGTCTAACCTCTCTCAAGTGTATCCTCCCTTTTCTCTCTCCTGCTCTCTTCTTTATATAGGTGTTTACATAGTGGATGACAGCTCATATACAGCTCATGCTCTCGAGAGCTCTTTGATAATTTCGCAGGCTCTTGCTACCTTCTCTCGAGACATTCTCTCGAGAGTCTTGTTACCTTCTCTCGAGACACTCTCTCGAGCCTTGCTACCTTCTCTCGAGACATTCTCTCGAGTCTTGTTACCTTCTCTCGAGACACTCTCTCGAGCCTTGCTACCTTCTCTCGAGACACTCTCGCGAGTTAAGAAAATAATTGAATCTCGCACGCTAAGAGAATATGTTGTGCGATATTTGAATCCTACATCTTGCCTCTTTTTCCTTGAATATTGCTTGAAGAGCGATCTTTAAGGAAAAATCCGTTAATCGTAGTAATCTTTGATCGAGCGAAAGAATATTTTTCTTGAAAAGTACGTACTTGCCTCTATTCTTTTGCGAAGTTCCAAAGCTTTGAGAAGTATATAAGAAGTATCCTTGAAGAAGTATAAGAAGTACTTAATCCTCGAAATATATAAGAAGTATGAAGTATCCTTTGAGAAGTATAAGAAGTACTTAATCCTCTAAATATAAAAGGTATTGTGAATCCATCATGCGAAACTCCCGCTCCATGTTCTTTGCCTCATGCTATGCTGTAATGCAAATAAAAATTTAGATTAGTATTCCACATTTCTTTTATCAAAGATATTTATTTAATTTCAAGTTCAAATCATTTTTCTTTGTTTTTTTTTATCATTTTTCTTGTAGAATTCAAATATCGCACAACATATTCTCTTAGCGTGCGAGATTCAATTATTTTCTTAACTCGCGAGAGTGTCTCGAGAGAAGGTAGCAAGGCTTGAGAGAGTGTCTCGAGAGAAGGTAACAAGACTCGAGAGAATGTCTCGAGAGAAGGTAGCACGGCTCGAGAGAGTGTCTCGAGAGAAGGTAACAAGACTCGAGAGAATGTCTCGAGAGAAGGTAGCAAGAGCCTGCGAAATTATCAAAGAGCTCTCGAGAGCATGAGCTGTATATGATTTTGTCATCCACTATGTAAACACCTATATAAAGAAGAGAGCGGGGAGAGAGAAAAGGGAGGATACACTTGAGAGAGGTTAGACAATTTAGAGAGAGAAAAAACTTTATTTTCTTTATCATCTTCTTCCCCAAATAATTAGATCTAGGGCTCTAGAAAATATCCATTAATGGAGATTCTAAATGTAATACTAATGTAACCTCAACAATCATAGTGAAGAATCGTGGATGTAGATCACATTGATCGAACCACGTAAAAAATCTTATGTGTCTATTTAAATTTCTAGCACTTATATTTTGAGATTTAGGTGATTAATATTTAGATCTACAAAATATAGTGAGGGGTGTAGTGTGGGATTTCCTGCTACTACATATGCGCTAGAAACAGGGACCTAATCTTGTTGGTTCAAGAAAGTTTAGAAAAACGACTCTTTTGTTGGTGATGAATTCAATTGGATCTATAAACTATAAGAGAAATTTCCATGAAAATTAGTTACTGTTCATACTTTTTATTTAGATCTATAAAATTTAGGTTCAAAAATGGAAGTTTTATGGAAGAAATCACACTTTCAGGGAGAAAATACCGTCAACAATTCAAGAACATAAAAAAAAGGGTTTGATGTGATAAAATTCAAGGAAGAAAGCTAATTTTTTAATGGAAGATTTCATATTCGGGAGAAAAGAAAAGAGGAAAATTGTTGAAGGAAATTAAGGAAGAACGAAGAAAAGGATAAGAACAAAACGCCGTGAATTTTATCACAAAAAGAAGCTCGCACGAGATGGTTTGAGTTGGAGCGAAGAAGCTTGATGTCGCAAGATCAAATCTCGCCACAGTCATATTTTTCAAATATTTTTGAACTTTCAAGAGGGAAAAAATGGAATAAAGCTATAGAATTGTGTGTTTCCTTCGCAAGCAACAAGTAGCCCGGATGGTCGTTTGCGAAGAGAACAAGCTTGGGGTTGCGAGTTCGAATCCCACCTTTTACATATTTTTAAACTTAGAGAGCGAAGAAGTGAATAAAGTTATAGTATTGTGTGTTTCTTTCACAAACAAGACAGCTAGCACAATTGGTCACTTTGGCGAAGAGTATAAACCAGAGGTTGCGGGTTCGAACCTCCCTCCTCGCAAAGAATTTTTTGGCTTCGCAAAAAGGGAAAAAAAATGTATAATCTCGCAAGGTTGTTTCATTATCTCGCAAACAAGAGGCAGCACAGTTGGTCACCTGCGAAATTAATGAGTTCATGGTCGCGAGTTCAAGTCCCATTGAACGTCCATTTTTTTCATGGATTTTTCGAAACAGTATCTCGCAAGAAGAAAGTAGGTGATCATTTCGCAGAAACACTTCGCAGAGGCATGGCTAGCACAGTTGGTCAGGAGGCATGAATGCAAGCAGACTTTGCTTATCTCGCAAAGAAGAAAGTTGATGATTATCTCGCGAATGAATTTCGCGAGAGAGGGTTAGAACAGTTGGTATGGTGCGAGAATATGCAAGAGGCGAGGTCAAGGGTTCAAGTCCCACTTCTCACATTTCTTTTTCTTTGCGCGAGATCAACAACAACAAACCACAAAAGCTAAGTACCACTTTCCTTAAACATTTTACTTACAAAAAATAAAAGAGTTTTGATTTAATTTACAAAAGGCGAGATAATCGCAGAATTACAAAGATTTCAGAACTACAAAGATTTCACGATTACAATAATTCGAGAAAATCTCGCAGATATTACAAGAGAAACCGAGAACAATATCTCGCAAAGATCAATTTATATATTTCCCTTAAATACTTGCTTTGTTTCAAATGAGAATGATATCCAACATGGAGATTAGTAGCGGGCAAACCTTTATGGCGTACACCTAGTTCGCGAATTTACCCTATGATTTCGCAAGAGGCAATGTACCTAAAGTGCGTCATATAAGGGGTACCTATTAGGATCATTTCCATGAAGGATGTTTTATCGGATGAAATGAAATGAGTTATACAAAGGAAATCAAAACAAAGAAAAATGATTTGAACTTGAAATTAAATAAATATCTTTGATAAAAGAAATGTGGAATACTAATCTAAATTTTTATTTGCATTACAGCATAGCATGAGGCAAAGAACATGGAGCGGGAGTTTCGCATGATGGATTCACAATACCTTTTATATTTAGAGGATTAAGTACTTCTTATACTTCTCAAAGGATACTTCATACTTCTTATATATTTCGAGGATTAAGTACTTCTTATACTTCTTCAAGGATACTTCTTATATACTTCTCAAAGCTTTGGAACTTCGCAAAAGAATAGAGGCAAGTACGTACTTTTCAAGAAAAATATTCTTTCGCTCGATCAAAGATTACTACGACAACGGATTTTTCCTTAAAGATCGCTCTTCAAGCAATATTCAAGGAAAAAGAGGCAAGATGTAGGATTCAAATATCGCACAACATATTCTCTTAGCGTGCGAGATTCAATTATTTTCTTAACTCGCGAGAGTGTCTCGAGAGAAGGTAGCAAGGCTCGAGAGAGTGTCTCGAGAGAAGGTAACAAGACTCGAGAGAATGTCTCGAGAGAAGGTAGCAAGGCTCGAGAGAGTGTCTCGAGAGAAGGTAACAAGACTCGAGAGAATGTCTCGAGAGAAGGTAGCAAGAGAGCTGCGAAATTATCAAAGAGCTCTCGAGAGCATGAAGTTTGTATATGAGCTGTCATCCACTATGTAAACACCTATATAAAGAAGAGAGCGGGGAGAGAGATAAGGGAGGATACACTTGAGAGAGGTTAGACAATTTAGAGAGAGAAAAAACTTTATTTTCTTTATCATCTTCTTCCCCAAATAATTAGATCTAGGGCTCTAGAAAATATCCATTAATGGAGATTCTAAATGTAATACTAATGTAACCTCAACAATCATAGTGAAGAATCGTGGATGTAGATCACATTGATCGAACCACGTAAAAATCTTATGTGTCTATTTAAATTTCTAGCACTTATATTTTGAGATTTAGGTGATTAATAAGATTTAGATCTACAAAATATAGTGAGGGGTGTAGTGTGGGATTTCCTGCTATTCTTTTGTGATGTTCCGAAGCTTCTTTGTAATACATATGCGAAGTGTCACTTCTTGCCTCATGAATTACAGAAAATAATCAATTTCGCAAGCTATTCTCGCCTATTAGGAAATATGTTGTATATTTGGATTCTACTAAAGTTCTTTTCGTCTGGCTTCCTTGGATTTAATAATGACCGTTTACACGTGTCCATATTTACCTCTTTTAGGTGCATTTAATGTTAACCGGTCATAACATTTTTTCTCGTCTATTTATAGGAGCATTCCCTGTGAAGAATTTTCCTTTTCCTTTTCATCTTCTTCATCGTCGCAAGTGTTCTTCTTCTTCATCGTTACGCAAGTGTTTGCTTATTATTGTCTCTTCTTAGTCTTCTTCACCATTTTTGCTATTCCCTAGCGATTTGTTGCTCTCATGGCGTCCGGGTTTGTTAATTCCGCCATATCCGGCTGATTTTGTGGTTGATCAAATTTCTTGTTGAAATCACACTTGGTATGATTAACTTTGTAGTTCTCTTTCGCCATTGTTGTTTAGCAAGAACCAATCCAGAACTAAGTTTACCGTGAAGGACCCTCTTCTTTCTTTGGGCTCGCCACCGAAACCTACCTCGCAACAAGAATCCCTCACGCAACAAAAGCCCTCTTTGCGAGCAAAATCTATGGCTTCAAAAAGATATCTGGGAGTGACAAGGTATCTAAGAAACATTTGTTTTTATTAACAATGCATTATTGCCCTCTGTTTCTTATTTAATTTGTCATTCGGGAGATGATAAAACTACCGGTAATACTCCCAAAAGGCTCCGCCACTCTAAACTGTTACCCCCAATGTTCCATTTCCTCCATTCACATCTTCGTCTCTGTTGAAATCTTCGCAAGATGATTTTGTGCCTCTTTCTTCTAGTAACATTACTGGCGACAATATTTCTATACCTCAACTCCTCATAGACCAAGTTCCTTTCAATTGTCCTACTACAAACGATATTATACCTCCTCCTGTTGTCAATGTCCCTGCTATTTCTCCAATCACTTCTCTCCCTGAAACCTCCTCTTCTCATGAGGTTCCTTTGACAAAAGACGACTCGTCTTCTTTGTTTGAACAAATTCCTCTAACCGAAAAATTTGGAGGGGATAGATGTGGCCTTTAAGGTCCTTTCGATCTCGTGAATGATGCCAAAAAGACTTCTTCCGATCTGTCAAATCCAACGTCTGCGAGATTTTAAGTAAGCATCTTGGTCTGATAGGATCTCGCAAGCATCTTTAGTTCAAGAGATTAAAAGTGAAGGATGATCTCAAGTTATGGCTGTGAAATGCAATAATCTCCACCTTGAAAATCAAAAATTTCTCAGTATCTCACTTGATCGTGATAATCTTCGCAATAAGAATGAATAATTAAAAGGTATGCTCTCGCCATCGTGATAATTCTTCACGTGTTTTTTTTTTTTTTTTTTTTTTTTTTTTTACAACTCAAACCCTTGCTCGTCCTCCAAGTATTAAACCAGAAACGAATAATGGAGATATATCAGACGGAGTCTATCGTTGAAGAAGTTCGAGTTGAAAGAGATGCTTGGATGGAGCAAAGATAATCTCTTAGATAATCTTCATACCTATGCAACCTGATCAAATAAATAACTTGTCTAAAGAGAATTTTGATTTATCACAAAAGCAAGACTCATTAAGTAATGACTTATCTCGCCTCTCTTATTCTCTGACTAAAACTAATTTGGAGTTGGAAACTTTATCAGATGAGAATCGAACTCTTTCACAAGAGAAACGTTCTCTGTTGAATAAGGTGGCGATCTACTACGCAACAAGTATGATGCTTGTCAAAAACTATGCAAAGAACAAGAACAGATCATTCATACTTTGAAAAATCAACTTGAAGAGAGTTCCTCCGAGAGAGATAAACTTATTCAAGGTAGAATAACTTTGAGTGTAAAAGCGAAGCAATTCCAGAACAATGCACCAAATTAGAAAAATCAAACTCTACTCGCCACCGAAAATTCCATACTTGTTTCTAATGACAAGAAGTTGCGATCTCGATTGAAAGGTTTAGTCGGAGACTCATTTGATGATGCCATGGGTGTGTCTGGGAATAACTTCGCGGCTTTAATTCAAAACTTACTCTTCAAAAGGAAGGTAGTCAAATTATTTGACTACCTTAATTCATTTATTTATTCTGAAAGTTCCAAAGATCTGTTGTAAGGATCTCTTTTAATCTTTTATTGCGTGTTTATTATGCAGATTCTGAGAAGAAGCTTCGTGCCGTCGTTTCTACTCTCAAATCAGATTATTCAAAAATTCGCAAAGAAAATGGATTACTTGCTTCCTCCCTCGCTCGTTCTCGCGATCGTGCAGAACGTAGATTTGATTACATGTCTGACTGTAAAGACATAGATAGTAAAAACCGTCAGAAAGCGCAGCTTCGTCAATTTCCCCTCAAAGCTGAAATCCTTGTGAATGAGATTTTACTGTCTAAGTCTCTTGATCCTATACATGTTGATCCTCTGGAAGTAAGTGATGATGAAGTCCCTAATCCTCCTGATAGTGATTATGACTATGAAAGCGGCGAAGATCTCCCTGATAAGGAAGTCGTCGATGAAGATATGAATAGAAAAATTTCGATGAAAGTCCAAGCAATTGGCGAGAACAAAGGTGATGAAAACATTTCGAAGAAAATCCATCAAGCGGCGGATGTGAAGGTGATATAAGGCGCAGAAAAGTCTCAACCACCCTTTGTAGAGAGTTAAATTCTCTTTGTAATTTGTTAGAATTCCTTTTTGTTTGAGTGACTTAACTCTTTTGATTGAGTAATTTCCATATTTCTTTCTTCCTTTCTTAGTTAAGACCACCTTGCGAGCATGTTCGCTCATTGAGTTTTTTATTAAGTAAATCCTTCCCAATCAGGGATTTGATTTTAATTCCTCTCACGGCGACAAAGTCGCAGGCCGCCTTTACATTTTCATGCAGAGGCCCATTGACCTTGCCTTATCATTTTTATGTGGTCTTCCAAGTTAGACCTCCCTAATTAGAGGTCTTCCCCTGCCACCTTTCATCGCGACAAAATCGCGGGACGTCTTTACACTTGCATGTAAAGACCCATTGATCTTGCCTTATCATTTTCCAAGTATTTTTGCCTCTGCGAGGATGTTTTAATTGCGACAATATGACAGGTCTAGATATCCTTGCGAACATAAAGCCCCATGACATTGCCGTCGTGCGACGAAATCGCAGACGTCCGTACACTTTGTCGTGTAAAGACCCATTGATCTCGCCTTACCCTCGCGTTAGTATTATTGCCTCTTCGGGATCATTGCACAAATATGACAAGCCTAAATTCTCTTGCGAAAACATAGCCTTATGACATTTGCGTCTGTTTTGACACTCCCCTAATGGAGAGCGTCGCCCTTATCATCTCCCGGTTGCCCCTTCAAGGAGGCGAAACATCGGCCATACAAGACTAGCTCCTCCCATCCGGTCTTAACAACAACTGGTTGTTTTCGCAGCCTCTTATCCCTTATACCTATATGGTTTATGGTTACGAGACTGCACCCTAAGTGGAGTTTTCTTGGGCGAGTGCAACATATGCCAAGACTTGCCAAGAATGGCCGGGGTAGGTTCATCCATCCCGGGCACTCTGGCTCAACCGTGTACCTCGGCGCCTTGAGCATACACTGACTCCTAAGAAGAGACCCTCGGTCGCCCAACCAGGGTATAACCTTATATATATAGTTGGGAATCCAAGGTACCTCTTAGGATAGGCTTTCATGGGCCCCAAATTTTCATGACTCGAGGCTTCGGGGAGCGGTGTAACCTTCCCCGAGCCATGTCGAGAGATACCCCCTTATATGACGCACTTTAGGTCTTACATTTGCCTCTTACGAAATGTTATTCGCGAACTAGGGTGTACGCCATAAAGGTTCGTCCCATTCATTCATTCTTTTATTCGATCATTCTTCATCATTTGCTATTTTGCTTGGTAGATATTATTTGATTCATTCATTTAATCATTCATTAGCTCTTGTTGTTTTGTTAAGCCATTCATGACTTCTTGTTATTCTTGTCGCGAGATCTTCGCGGATTTTGCGAAGAAGTACTTCATCTTGATTCATTTTTCCTCTCCCATTTTTACGGGTAATACTTTTTTAGATATAATCTATTCCATGGTCTATCCAATTTTGTCCCACATCTTTTCCTTGGGATCTATCAATCTATATGCCCCTGTACCAACTACTTCTTTGATGATATAAGGTCCATCCCATTTTCTCGCCAACTTGCCTCCGCTTTCACGTTGATATATTGGGGTTTCTCGCAACACCAAGTCTCCTGGTTGAAACTCACGTATTTTTACACGCTTGTTATATTCTCGCTCGCCAGTCTTCGCTGATAATTCTCCATGTGTCGCAATGCCTTCTCTCGTTTTTCTTCCAATTCATCCAACTTGATTAGAATGTTGCCGGCGCTAAGATTTTTATCCTGAGACCTCTTTTTGGTTGTCGGAATCACGACCTCTGTTGGGAGTCTTTGCTTCAACTCCGTAAGTTAAGCAAAAAGGGGACATTCCGTGGCTTCTCTTTAGTTGTATTATAAGCCCATCCGCATTGGGTACTTGTTCGCACCATCCCCTATTGTGTCCTTCCAACTTTTTCTTCAATATATCAGCAATTGTTTTGTTTGTTGCCTCCGCTTGGCCATTAGCTTGTGGATATAATGGGGTTGATTTTCCACATCTTATCTGAAATGCATTAAGCAGTAATTCTATATTTTGCCCTTCAAACTGCTTCCCATTATCAGATACCAATTGTGCGGGGATCCCAAATCTGCATATAATATTTTCAAATATGAAAGTAAAAACATCCTTATCGCGAATGTGCTGGACCGCTTTCACTTCTGCCCATTTTGTGAAATAGTCCGTTGCGACAATTAAGTACCTTCTTTGTCCTGTTCCAGGTAAAAATGGTCCCACAATATCTAAACCCCATTTTCCGAAAGGCCACACACTTCTCGAAGAATTTAATGGTGCTCCAGGTGCATGTATCTTCTTCCCATGTCTTTGACAATCTTCGCAGCGCCTGGATATTGCTTTCGCGTCCTCATGCATATATGGCCAATAATATCCTTGTGTCTTTGCCTTATACGCCAGAGATCTCCGCCGCTATGATTTGGCATCCCCACTATGCAAAGCATCTTCAATATGGTTTCTCCTTCTTTCCTTGTTAGACATCGAAGTGAAGGTCCATCAAAAGAAGATGCCGATAAAGCACGCCATCTCTTAATTCATAATTTGTTGCCCGCTCTTTAACTTGTGTGCTTCCAATCTATTTCTTGGTACCTCGCCTTTCATTAAGTATGCGTGAAGTTCTACTCTCCGGTCTTCCTCGCGACATTGCATTTCATCTACCACCATCATTATATCTCGCTTCTTGTCCTTCCTCTTTATTAATTGATGGCGCCGATGAGCGTACGTATTTTGATATTCCTCGCGATCGGTCCTGTCATCATACTTGATATAAAGGCAAAAGCGTCTGCGAGTCTATTATCTCTCCTTGATATGTGCCTCCATTTTATTTTTGGTATCTCGTGTTTGACAATTCTTCAACATGCTTCTTATACTTTTTCAAAGATGGATTATTTGTAGTATATTTCTCTGTTACCTGGTGAATTGCTAGTTGCGAATCACTGGTAATCCTTATATTCTCCAATTTCATTTCTATTGCAAGTCGCAGAGCATGTATTATAGCTTCATACTGTTTCATTATTCGTGGATTCAAACTCCAATCTAAAAGAGAAAGCTAATTTATTGCCTTCGGTGAAATCATAACAATTCCCACTCCATTTCCTTCTCCATTTGATGATCCATCTACTAATATTTCCCATCTCATCCGGTTCGATTAGCGAGTCTTTTGGGTCTCCATACTCTTCTTCTACATCCATCATTTCATCTATCGCTTCATCTTCTTCCAAAGGAAATTCGCTAAAAAGTCTGCGACAACTTTGTGACTTAGTTGAGGATAATATCTCATACTTGAGTTTACAATGGCTTATTTGAGCATTCCATCTTTCAACTCTTCCCGATCTTTTTGAATGTTTCATCACCGACTCAATTGGTATTTTTGTGACTACCTTAATGGTATGTGCTTGAAAATATATGCGAAGCTTGAATATTGCATAAACTAATGCTAGGATTAATTTTTCGATCTTGAATAATTTCTTTCTGCGGCATTAAAAGTTTTCTTGATGTAATAGATTGGTTTTTCTACTCCTGCGTCGTCGTTCGCGAAGAAAAGCGCACTTAAGGCATGCGAAGTTGTTTGCGAGATATATTAATAATTCTTCTCCTGGTTCGCATCGCATAATGGATATATCCATTAAATGTTCTTTGATCCCTTGTAAAGCCTTTTCACATTCGTCCGTCCATTTAAACTTCGATCCTTTTTTGGTATTTGAAAAAGTGTTTACACTATCGGATGACCGCGAGATGAACCTTCCTAGTGATGCTAACAACCCATTCAGCTTTTGAACATCCTTTACTTTGTCGCAGTGTCGGCATATCGCGAATCTTTTACTTTCTCAAGGTCAACATGTATTCCTTCCTTTGATATAATGTAACCCAAGAACTTCCCCGACGCAACTCCGAAGGTACATTTTTGGATTTACTTTGATGTTAAAACGCCTCATCTCGCTCAAAAATTTCTTCAGGTCTCGCACGTGATCCTCTCGCCTTCTTACTTTTTACCAAAGATGTCATCCACGTATACCTCTAGTGTTTTGTGTATCCATTCTGCGAATACCTCTTCCACCATCCTTTGATACGTTGCTAAAGCATTTCGCAGACAAACGGCATTTTAGTATAAAGAAGTATAATCCTCTTGGAGCGAAGAAAGCGGTGTGCTCTTGATCTTCCTCGGCGAGAGGAATCGGTTGTAACCTTTATACCCGTCCGAGATGATACTCTTTCATTCCATTGCCGATTCGACTAGTTGTGGAATATCGGCAATGGAAAACTGTCTTTAGGGCAAGCTTTATTTAAATCAGTGAAATCAATGCAGATCCGTATTCCCTTGTTCTTCTTTGGAACTATAACCATATTCGCTATCCATTCAGGATATTTTGCTTGTCTAATAATTCCCGCGTCCAACATCTTCTGCAGTTCTTC
Organism: Papaver armeniacum; assembly: GCA_023531295.1. Classification (NCBI taxonomy): domain Eukaryota; kingdom Viridiplantae; phylum Streptophyta; class Magnoliopsida; order Ranunculales; family Papaveraceae; genus Papaver; species Papaver armeniacum. Next base: position 281,150 of record JAJJWW010007104.1, read on the forward strand.
TTCTATCTGAGGGTGGTATGCTGTTGCTATCTTTCTAATTCTTTGTTTAAATGGCTTCACATTTTTATCAATTTCTAACTTGTGACAGGCGATTGACGGATCTATACCAGGCATTTCATCCATATCCCACGCGAAGATGTCTTTATAATCTCGTAACAGATCGACAGTTCTTTTCTCTTCATCTGCTTCCATGCTAGTTCCAATCTTTAGCATCTTGGGTTTTTCCTTAGTTCCAATGTTCACTTCTTTGGTTTGTTCTGCCGCGACGTAACTGGCCTTCAGTTCTCCCATAGGGGTTGGTCCTTTTGGTTCTTTCGCAAGATCATCTTCTTCTCCCGATATCTCTTGAGTATGCCTTTTCCTTCCTTTGCTCTTATCATGTAAACTCGAATTCTTCTTCTTTCTTAGTTGCCTTCGCCATCTTTTTGCGGTATTTTGATATATTCTTTCGCTTGTTTACTTGCTCCTCGCAACACTTTACTTCATTTTGATAGTATATTCTTCCTTTGGCAGCGTCCCCTTTGATCTCGCCGATCCCAGTTGGTGTAGGAAATTTGATACATTGATGAAGCGTTGACGCCACAGCTTTTATTGCATGTATCCATGGTCTTCCTAGTAATATGTTGTATGGTGATTCCATATCCACTACACTTAATGTCACCTGTGTTTCAATTCCTCCTAACGGAATACGTATTTTTATCTCTCCCTTTACTTTTGTTATGGAATTACCAAAACCCTGAATATTGTAAGCCGCGAAAATCATATCTTCGTCTTTATATCCCATCTTTTTGTAAGCGTGATAGAACATGATGTTCATCAGACTCCCCGTATCGATTAAAACTCCATTCACCATCCATGTTTTCACTGTGTTCTCCGATTTCTCTCCTTCCTTATACGTGTTTATTGTGATCACCAGTGGAGATGTGTGATCCAAATTTTCTTTGGATATTTCTCCCGCCGTGAATGATATCTCTTGCTTTTCCCAATCCTTCAAAGGTGATGCCATTTCTCTATCCGTAATCTTCTTTCCTTCGAAATCCCGTTTGTGTATTCTTCCTTTGATATTTTCATGAAATTCGCTAATCAGTACTCTGGTGTCTGTGTTGCATGCCATATCTATTTCATCCGATTTAAGATTTTCCTTTCTCATTTTCCTGATTCAAAAAAACTTTAATTGCAATCTTCTCTCTTTTACAAATGATCGTCCCTGTTTCTAGCGCATATGTAGTAGCAGGAAATCCCACACTACACCCCTCACTATATTTTGTAGATCTAAATCTTATTAATCACCTAAATCTCAAAATATAAGTGCTAGAAATTTAAATAGACACATAAGATTTTTTACGTGGTTCGATCAATGTGATCTACATCCACGATTCTTCACTATGATTGTTGAGGTTACATTAGTATTACATTTAGAATCTCCATTAATGGATATTTTCTAGAGCCCTAGATCTAATTATTTGGGAAGAAGATGATAAAGAAAATAAAGTTTTTCTCTCTCTAAATTGTCTAACCTCTCTCAAGTGTATCCTCCCTTTTCTCTCTCTGCTCTCTTCTCTTTATATAGGTGTTTACATAGTGGATGACGACTCATATACAGCTCATGCTCTCGAGAGCTCTTTGATAATTTCGTTGAGGCTCTTGCTACCTTCTCTCGAGACATTCTCTCGAGTCTTGTTACCTTCTCTCGAGACACTCTCTCGAGCCTTGCTACCTTCTCTCGAGACATTCTCTCGAGTCTTGTTACCTTCTCTCGAGACACTCTCTCGAGCCTTGCTACCTTCTCTCGAGACACTCTCGCGAGTTAATAAAATAATTGAATCTCGCACGCTAAGAGAATATGTTGTGCGATATTTGAATCCTACAAAACTCTCTATGTAAACATAGCTAGAAGCATGCTAGTGACTCTAAAATCTCTAAAGGTTGGAGGTTTTTACAAAAAGAGTTTAATTTTTTTTTTTTTTTTTTTTTTTTTTTTTTTTGTAAAATTAAAAGATAAAATAAAAGACTAAAAACTCTAAATGCAAATGCACCCCCAAACCTAAATCAAACATTGTCCTCAATGTGTCGACATATAGAAAAATTTTAAACAGTCACATACCGAGAGAACTATGCTGATAAGAGAAAAGGGAAGAGATTACCGGATGTCGGCGGAAGCAAGGTTGGAGCTTCACTAGTCAAGGCTAGAATCCAACATTCTCAGTGGAGATCATATCGGATTAGCACAATATAAGCACAAGAAGACTCAACCGATTCAAGAAAAGAAAAATTTAACAAGTCCTACTGGATATATACAATGAAAATTCACCATAAACTAACAATCTAAAGAGTTGAGGATCAACCCAATAGAAAATATATACAAACATCAACAGCCTTACACAGATATAACATGAGAGTGCAAGTAAGACTGCAGATGTGAAGGAGTTTCCCCCAAACCTAAACTTGTGAACGGGTGTGTTTGGGAGCACAAAATCTTGCAATTTTAAAGGTACATCATGCAAAAGGTCTAACTCAAAGTGAGTTTTGCTAAAAACAGGCAGACAAACACATTCCAACTGTGGCTCTTTAAAAGTGTTATACTTTGATGCAAAATAGTCCAAGAGGACTTGGGAAGCACAAAGCTCTAGGCCTAAGTTAGGCATTTTCAGAAAAGTTGGTTTTGCAATTTTGTGACAAACTACACCTAGGTTTGGTGGAGGAGTTTCAATTTGTGACTCGGGGAGAGAGGTTAGGTACATCTAAGTTGTTTTCATGTATAAAATCATTTGTACCATCACACACTTTCCTAAATTCAAAAGAGGGTAAATCATGTCTCACCAAAGATAAAACAATTCATCAATCTCCATGTCATAATTTTCATCATTCTCATGCATAACATGACTAGGAGAGATATCATGTTGTAACCTAGGCATGGAATTAGGCACATGCATTGAATCATCTGTATTAACAGACAATTCAGCTATTCCTAGGTCACATACAGGTGATAAAGCATGCTCATTTTCACAGGACAATTCCACAGGTTCCACATCAACATCACATGCATGAATATTAGAAGAAGCATTATTCATAGGGTTCACAGAAGAGACGCCTAACGTCTCTGAACCTAAAGATTCTATTACATTTTCAAAATACACATGCTCTTCATATTCATCATCATCATCATCATAGCAAGAATTCATCTCTCCATTCAAAATTGTAGTATTTTTAGTGTACTCATCTACCTCTAGATTAGGTTCATATTCAATGTTAGTTGCATGAGTAAGACTAGAAACACTATTTTTAATCCTATCATTTTGTAACTCAATCAGGTTCCTTTGAAGAATCATCTTGAGTTGTTCTATTGAAGGAGAGTCTTCACTAGTGGGTAAGCATTCCTCATATGGATATTCATTGTATGGTTGTGCATTAGGTTCACTAGAGAAGGGAAATTCAGACATGTTGCTATGTGGATGGTCATGCATTGCATTCATTTCAAGCCTAGCATTTTGCTCCATGAGTGTTTCCATTATTGATTGCAAACTAGGAGTTGGGGGAGTATAAAATTGTTCATCTCCCCACTGTGGTGAATGATGCATGTGTGTAGGTTGATTATGGTCCCAATAGTCACTTCTAGACACTTCGTACATTGGATTATCATGGTTTTCCCTAGACTGCCTAAACTCATGTAAAATGTAGCAGATTCTCAGCAGGTGGTCTAAGCTACCACATAAGGTACAAGTATACATTGCATAGTGTCTAGGGGGATTAGATTTTGACAGATCGCTCATGTAATTGCCTTTCTAAAGCAGAAACTTGAGCTTCTAATTGATCTAGAAGTGATGACTGGGTATGAGGAGAGTGTTCATTCTCAACCTGTGATGGATGATACATGTGCTCATAGTGATTAGGATATGTGAGATCCGGGCCTTGAGAAGGCTCATAAAATTCCCTAAAATCACCATGGTATGTGGGGAGTTCATCCTGTGAAACATGCCCGTAAGCAAGTTCTCTAATGGATTTGGTTCCATCCCCAGATGCAGACCAAAATCCCCGACATGATTTATCAACTCAAATTGAACTCAAAGCCCAGTTGAAGTGGACTAAGTTTGGTTTTAGTGGGATTGGTTTGGTTTATTGGGTTTCATTTGGTTTGTTGGGTTTTGGTTTGTTGTGGGCTAGTTGTTTGGTTTTTGTGGGAATTTGGTTTGTTTGGGATTTGCTGTTTGAAACCCAGGATTTGTGAAACTGCACAGCCCAGTTGTGTGAACAGCCCAACAGATGTGGGCTTCAGTTTAGTTGCAGCCCAGGTTGAGTTCAGTGAGCAGCTTCAAGTGCTCAGCCCAATATTTGGGCTTCAACTTATGCAGCCCAGGTTGTGCAGTTGCACAGCCCAGTTGCACAGCCCAATATTTGGGCTTCAGATTTGGTTTTGTGGGCTTAGTTGTTTTGCAGCTTAGGTTGAGCCCAATGGGTGGGCTTCAGTTTGTGTGCAGCTTACTAGTTCTGTGCACACAATCTTTGCAACTTAGCTCAGGGTAGTAGCTCACTAGGCACAGGTTGTGACTCAAATTTACAACTCAAATGGCTATACCAAAGATAGCATCGGGTTTGTCAACGGGGTTTTTGCACCAAAAGTGTAAAGCGAGATGGCTCATGTGTCACACACGGTTTAGAGCTAGTTACAACTTAGACAACTGTGTCTGAGTAACCTACCGGTGCAAAGATTTCGGGGTGTGAGAAACGCCTAACACGGTTTATCATGCAATCAAAGCTCGGTTTTCACTCAAGCTCACGGCTTGAGGGCACTGCAGGCTAAGGACGCGGGGCAATGCAAGGCAAGGTTTCACAAGTACACACAAGGCACGGGGGCGAGCTCGTGGTTATGCCGGGGTATGCAAGGTTCACCGCAGATGCAATAGCGAGCGATTGCGGCTTAAGCTCGGCTACGGGGGCTAGAGTTAAACTCAAGTGCTATTGAAAACCCAAACTTCACGGTGAAGAGACGGCTAGTTCAGCCAATTTTCAATGCACGTAACACACACAAACGAGATAACTCAACAAGATCAATAAATTTTCATTTACGCACCATAAATAGCCACTCGGTTACGTTAACTTGAGTTTGCATAAGTTTACGAGCCTACACAAAGACATGATCTACACGGGGGTACACACGGGGTTATGCTCGGGGTGATGTGCATGGGTTTTCAGCCGGGTTCAAACATGCATTCGTGGTCTGCAAAAATGGGTTATGCTCGAGCTTGGCAGCCTTACAAGGTCTCGTTATCATCAACAGTCAATTCAATGCTACACGGACTCACAAAGTACCGCATTTGGTAAGCCTACCTTATTTGTATGTTAATACAAGGTTCAATTACTGGTGACCTCAAGTTACGTGCTCCTTGCCTTCCCTTTCTTTGGTTGCTCGGCAGAGTAGCACTGGCCAGCAGTGCGCGGCACAACGAGCTCGGGTACCTTACGAGTCATAGGGCTTGCTCAGTTGCATACCACATGCACTGTTAGCTCAACAAATAAGTTTCGGTTCCAAGAAAGGTGCATGTTAAAGCAAAGAGATCGATAAATTGGTGACAGGGATTTGACAGGCTAAGCTATACTAACACAAGGCTAGAGTTAACAATGCAAGGTGAACTGAGCTACAAGGTGAACTGAGCTACAGCTATAATGCAAATTAGAATGAAAATTACACCAAGTTACACTAAGTTACACTAAGTTAAACAAGAAAAGGAAGATTACAGATGTATGATGCTCTAACAGATGGAATGAAAGGTTGAAAAATTAACAAAAATAGATGCAAGTAGATGCAAGTAACAAAAATAGATGCAAGTAATAAAGGATGCAAGTGATGGTTGAAATAACTAAGTTACACTAACACAGAGTTAAAGATAACAATGCAAGGCATATATACAGGGTTGAAAATCAGTAAAACTTAGCCGAAAATCACAGGGCACACGCCAAGTCCCCGGCAACGGCGCCAAAAACTTGGTAGGCCTCTAAGTGTGTTTAATTTATGACCTACTTGTAATACCGCAAGTGCACGGCGTCTATCGGAGACGCGGCAAGTACGGGTCGATCCACAGAGAAATGGGTGTGCTTAAAGTGTGATCTAAGGCTTGCTCTAGCTGAATTCAAGTAAGGAATTGTAACTCAATGGATTTGTGCCGATACGGCTAGGATGTAATGAAGTGAACCTAAACTAAGGTATAAAACAGTGATAGAAATGTGATACTAGGGCTGCAAATCCACAACTAACCTACACTTTGTGTCTTCAACTCATGATATTACTCTTGTTCTTATGATGACTAAGGGAGAGGTGTCGAGTCCGCTTATGTCTAAGATGTTTCTCCAACTCGATAATTTTAATCACAACTAAGGTATTTATCCTAAGTATTAACTATCCGACTAAAGCACAATTAATCAGTAGATAAACATTAGTCTAATTGAGCTTGAGTTGTAGCATAGTCATCACGGGGATAATCCAACTACAAAGTGCATCCATGGTATTGGTATACACCGTGTGAGAGCAAAGTGTGACATCCGAGATTAAATCCTATCTTGAAAATAGTTAAGCAATCAAGAACAGTTCATGAAGAAAAACACAGTGATAAGCTAGGGTTTCATCTCAAACCCTAGCACTTTGAATTAAAACATCTAAAACAACAAGAACAAAATTAAACCAAATTAAAGCTAAATGACTGCTCTGGCTAATCCAGGCGTGCTTTCTATCAAACCCCTTTGGTTCTATTTATACATGCAATTGATTCCCCCAAAACAGCAAACCCTAATTCTTTAAAAATTAATTGAAAAATAATTCAACCCATACTCTGATTCGCCTTGGTTGTTGGCTCTACTCATGCTTCTCTGACTCCCTTGATTGATTTATGAGAGAACCCTAGTCTTGTTTATCTTTAACATAGCTTCTAGGGTTTTGAGAAGCTATTTTAGAGATAAACACCACTTGGGTGTGGCGGAATAGGGTGGTAGTTGGCTCGGGTGTCGTGGTGGTGATGGTGATAGAAGAGGAGATGGTGGTGGTGAGGGTTTTGCGAGCTCGCGCAAGAGAAGAAAGAGAAGGATGGAGAGAAAATGGGTAGGTCGATTAGGGTATAGGGTGTTGGATGCTTCGGTGTTGAGCATGTACAGCGGGAGTTGATGGGACTGGCCTAGCGAGCGTAGGATGCATAAGAGTGAAATCTGAACGGCTCAGGGATGTAGACGGTTTTGGTGTGATCTGGTGTTGCACGGGAGCAGCGATCTTCGATGCACGTGGAGGCAGCGACCGTTGGATGAGGGAGAAAGAAATCTCAACGTCTCAGAAGAGACGGGCTCGGATCCGGGTCGCGGATCGGGTCTAGCTCAAGCCCAAGTCTTGTAGATAAGTTACTACTTGTTGGGTTGCAAGCATTGCGCGCGCGGCTTTGGCTTCTGCTCCTTGGGCACTTGACTCCAATTCTTCGCTCTTTTGGCTCCTCGATTCTCCGAGCTTTATTTATTACCTAAAAACACAAAATTAATTAATACAAATATTTATTCTTGAAAACAAGGAAAACACGAGAATGCTGGGATAATATCTGATTTCTAAGCGCAAAAGATGAGTAAAATGCCAATAAAAAGGTGTATAAATATGCACTATTTGGCACTCATCAAATACCCCCAAACCTGAATTTTACTTGTCCTCAAGTGAAACAAAAATTAAGAAATCCTAACTATACCCCTGTCGCAGGTCTCTCGAATGCATTTAGCGTATGCACTAAGCCTTTAAACCCCTAGGTGTCCCTAGTGGACGAGTTGTAGTCTCGTGAGGGTTTACCAGAGGTGTACCCACAAAACCTTCTCCAACTTCAGAGTGTAAAAGAGTCTCAAGCATCCAAGAAGCTATGAGGACATAGAGTGTCTGCGTGCTAGTAACATGAAGTTAGAACTACCAAAGAACGCATTCTCATCCTTAAGTGCTGAGCGAGAAGTAACCATACCATATGAAAGAATTTGGATTCGATTGTGATCATAAGTCTCAACTTCGCCTCACCATTAGGGTTTTATGATAATTGCACTCAAAAGATCGCTTTTAGTCTCTCATGTGTGCAGCGGGAATAAAGAGAGAAATCCCGCATACGTTGTAGGTAAGAAGGATAACCTTCCGAAATAAAACTGAGACTCCACGAAGTGTGGACAAAAAGAATCTTTCCCCGATGATCTCTAAGAAAGGAAATCAACCATTAGCAAGGGGTGGGAGTACTCACTCACTTCTCACCCGATCGGCAATTAATATCACTCTCTCATAGGAACCATAGAAACGTCTTCAATCTTCGGTCTTCGGTCTTCAAATGTTGATGACGAACTTCTAAACTTCACAAAACTTGACAATTTAACTTTTCTACTCAAATTCCTTGTTGTTTGGATTTTTCTTTTTAAATTCTTCTTTACCATGGTGGTAGCAAAAATAAACTACAATATTGTTTTGATTTTTTTTTGATTTTTTTTTTTTTTTTTTTACATTACAATAAGTGAAAATAAAAATACAAATAATGAAACAACTAACTCCATGGACAAAGGACTTTAACACTCAATTTTTCCACAACTTGTATTGTCTTGATTTTATAAATTTTATTAATTCTCATCCTATTTTCTTTTCTTTGTTGCACATAAACCTTGGACTATATCAATTTTTCTTTCAATATTCGATGATGCTCCGCTTTGTCGACGATGATGTGTTTCTATGGGTCTTGCTGATTGAGAGAGAGAGTGATGCTAACGGCAAATCGGTATTTAGAAGAAGTTTTCATCTTTAGACGTCACCCTCATGATTGACAAAAACTAGCACTCAAGAGATCAAAAGTAGTGCTGAAATTGGTGCGAAGTTGGGTAGCTCACCATTCCTACCCAGAATTTACGTACGGTGACACACACTCTAATGACTTTTCTAGAAAGTTGCAAAAAATTGAAGGTTGGTGCCTCACTTGATGTAAATTGGGTAGTCTCCACTATGGGTGATCACAATTCTACTACCGAATATCTAAACAACACCTAATTCGCCCTCCGGTATGGTTAAATCCAACTTTAACGCTCTAATCAACTAAGAAACCCGATTGTGTTCTCCGGCACTTCTAACTTTTGTTATTTAGGTCAAAACTCTCTATGTAAACATAGCTAGAAGCATGCTAGTGACTCTAAAATCTCTAAAGGTTGGAGGTTTTTACAAAAAGAGTTTAATTTTTTTTTTTTTTTTTTTTTTTTTTTTTTTTTTTTTTTTTTTGTAAAATTAAAAGATAAAATAAAAGACTAAAAACTCTAAATGCAAATGCACCCCCAAACCTAAATCAAACATTGTCCTCAATGTGTCGACATATAGAAAAATTTTAAACAGTCACATACCGAGAGAACTATGCTGATAAGAGAAAAGGGAAGAGATTACCGGATGTCGGCGGAAGCAAGGTTGGAGCTTCACTAGTCAAGGCTAGAATCCAACATTCTCAGTGGAGATCATATCGGATTAGCACAATATAAGCACAAGAAGACTCAACCGATTCAAGAAAAGAAAAATTTAACAAGTCCTACTGGATATATACAATGAAAATTCACCATAAACTAACAATCTAAAGAGTTGAGGATCAACCCAATAGAAAATATATACAAACATCAACAGCCTTACACAGATATAACATGAGAGTGCAAGTAAGACTGCAGATGTGAAGGAGTTTCCCCCAAACCTAAACTTGTGAACGGGTGTGTTTGGGAGCACAAAATCTTGCAATTTTAAAGGTACATCATGCAAAAGGTCTAACTCAAAGTGAGTTTTGCTAAAAACAAAAGTGCACAAACACATTCCAACTGTGGCTCTTTAAAAGTGTTATACTTTGATGCAAAATAGTCCAAGAGGACTTGGGAAGCACAAAGCTCTAGGCCTAAGTTAGGCATTTTCAGAAAAGTTGGTTTTGCAATTTTGTGACAAACTACACCTAGGTTTGGTGGAGGAGTTTCAATTTGTGACTCAGGAGAGAGGTTAGGTACATCTAAGTTGTTTTCATGTATAAAATCATTTGTACCATCACACACTTTCCTAAATTCAAAAGAGGGTAAATCATGTTCACCAGCATAAAACAATTCATCAATCTCCATGTCATAATTTTCATCATTCTCATGCATAACATGACTAGGAGAGATATCATGTTGTAACCTAGGCATGGAATTAGGCACATGCATTGAATCATCTGTATTAACAGACAATTCAGCTATTCCTAGGTCACATACGGAGTGATAAAGCATGCTCATTTTCACAGACAATTCTACAAAGGTTCCACATCAGGGTAAATCATGTTCACCAGCATAAAACAATTCATCAATCTCCATGTCATAATTTTCATCATTCTCATGCATAACATGACTAGGAGAGATATCATGTTGTAACCTAGGCATGGAATTAGGCACATGCATTGAATCATCTGTATTAACAGACAATTCAGCTATTCCTAGGTCACATACAGGTGATAAAGCATGCTCATTTTCACAGGACAATTCTACAGGTTCCACATCAACATCACATGCATGAATATTAGAAGAAGCATTATTCATAGGGTTCACAGAAGAGACGCCTAACGTCTCTGAACCTAAAGATTCTATTACATTTTCAAAATACACATGCTCTTCATATTCATCATCATCATCATCATAGCAAGAATTCATCTCTCCATTCAAAATTGTAGTATTTTTAGTGTACTCATCTACCTCTAGATTAGGTTCATATTCAATGTTAGTTGCATGAGAAAGACTAGAAACACTATTTTTAATCCTATCATTTTGTAACTCAATCAGGTTCCTTTGAAGAATCATCTTGAGTTGTTCTATTGAAGGAGAGTCTTCACTAGTGGGTAAGCATTCCTCATATGGATATTCATTGTATGGTTGTGCATGAGGTTCACTAGAGAAGGGAAATTCAGACATGTTGCTATGTGGATGGTCATGCATTGCATTCATTTCAAGCCTAGCATTTTGCTCCATGAGTGTTTCCATTATTGATTGCAAACTAGGAGTTGGGGGAGTATAAAATTGTTCATCTCCCCACTGTGGTGAATGATGCATGTGTGTAGGTTGATTATGGTCCCAATAGTCACTTCTAGACACTTCGTACATTGGATTATCATGGTTTTCCCTAGACTGCCTAAACTCATGTAAAATGTAGCAGTTCTCAGCAGGGTGGTCTAAGCTACCACATAAGGTACAAGTATACATTGCATAGTGTCTAGGGGGATTAGATTTGACAGATTGCTCATGTAATTGCCTTTCTAAAGCAGAAACTTGAGCTTCTAATTGATCTAGAAGTGATGACTGGGTATGAGGAGAGTGTTCATTCTCAACCTGTGATGGATGATACATGTGCTCATAGTGATTAGGATATGTGAGATCCGGGCCTTGAGAAGGCTCATAAAATTCCCTAAAATCACCATGGTATGTGGGGAGTTCATCCTGTGAAACATGCCCGTAAGCAAGTTCTCTAATGGATTTGGTTCCATCCCCAGATGCAGACCAAAATCCTGACATGATTTATCAACTCAAATTGAACTCAAAGCCCAGTTGAAGTGGACTAAGTTTGGTTTTAGTGGGATTGGTTTGGTTTATTGGGTTTCATTTGGTTTGTTGGGTTTTGGTTTGTTGTGGGCTAGTTGTTTGGTTTTTGTGGGAATTTGGTTTGTTTGGGATTTGCTGTTTGAAACCCAGGATTTGTGGCGCACACCCAGTTGTGTGAACAGCCCAACAGATGTGGGCTTCAGTTTAGTTGCAGCCCAGGTTGAGTTCAGTGAGCAGCTTCAAGTGCTCAGCCCAATATTTGGGCTTCAACTTATGCAGCCCAGGTTGTGCAGTTGCACAGCCCAGTTGCACAGCCCAATATTTGGGCTTCAGATTTGGTTTTGTGGGCTTAGTTGTTTTGCAGCTTAGGTTGAGCCCAATGGGTGGGCTTCAGTTTGTGTGCAGCTTACTAGTTCTGTGCACACAATCTTTGCAACTTAGCTCAGGGTAGTAGCTCACTAGGCACAGGTTGACAGCTCAAATTTACAACTCAAATGGCTATACCAGCATAGCATCAGGTTTGTCAACAGGGTTTTTGCACCAAAAGTGTAAAGCAGATGGCTCACAGGTCACACACGGTTTAGAGCTAGTTACAACTTAGACAACCAGGTCACAGAACCTACCAGTGCAAAGATTTCAGGGTGTGAGAAACGCCTAACACAGTTTTATCATGCAATCAAAGCTCAGTTTTCACTCAAGCTCACAGCAGAGTGGCACCTGCAGCTAAGGACAGGGCAATGCAAGGCAAGGTTTCACAGTACACACAAGGCACAGGGCAGAGCTCAGGGTTATGCCAGGGTATGCAAGGTTCACTGCAGATGCAACAGCTGAGCAGTTGCAGCTTAAGCTCTCAGCTACAGGGGCTGGAGTTAAACTCAAGTGTTGTTGAAAACCCAAACTTCACAGTGAAGAGACGGCTAGTTCAGCCAATTTTCAATGCACAGAACACACACAAACAGATAGCTCAACAAGATCAATAAATTTTCATTTACGCACCATAAATAGCCACTCGTTTCGTTAATGAGTTTGCATAAGTTTACAGTGCCTACACAAAGACACGATCTACACATGGGTACACACGTGGTTATGCTCGGGGTGATGTGCACGGAGTTTTCAGTTGGGTTCAAACATGCATTCAGGGTCTGCAAAAATGGGTTATGCTCAGAGCTTGGCAGCCTTACAAGGTCTGTTATCATCAACAGTCAATTCAATGCTACACAGACTCACAAAGTACTGCATTTGGTAAGCCTACCTTATTTGTATGTTAATACAAGGTTCAATTACAGCTGACCTCAAGTTCTGTGCTCCTTGCCTTCCCTTTCTTTGGTTGCTCAGCAGCAGTAGCACAGCAGGTCTGCGGCACAACGAGCTCAGGTACCTTACGAGTCACAGGGCTTGCTCAGTTGCATACCACATGCACCTGTTAGCTCAACAAAGAAGTTTCAGTTCCAAGAAAGGTGCATGTTAAAGCAAAGAGATCGGTAATTGACCGTGAGGATTTGACAGCTAAGCTATACTAACACAAGGCTAGAGTTAACAATGCAAGGTGAACCGAGCTACAAGGTGAACCGAGCTACGACTATAATGCAAATTAGAATGAAAATTACACCAAGTTACACTAAGTTACACTAAGTTAAACAAGAAAAGGAAGATTACGAGATGTATGATGCTCTAACGAGATGGAATGAAAGGTTGAAAAATTAACAACAATAGATGCAAGTAGATGCAAGTAACAAAAATAGATGCAAGTAATAAAGGATGCAAGTGATGGTTGAAATAACTAAGTTACACTAACACGAGTTAAAGATAACAATGCAAGGCATATATACGGTGGTTGAAAATCAGTAAAGCTTAGCCGAAAATCACAGGGCACACGCCAAGTCCCCGGCAACGGCGCCAAAAACTTGGTAGGCCTCTAAGTGTGTTTAATTTATGACCTACTTGTAATACCGCAAGTGCACGGCGTCTATCGGAGACGCGGCAAGTACGGGTCGATCCACAGAGAAATGGGTGTGCTTAAAGTGTGATCTAAGGCTTTCTCTAGCTGAATTCAAGTAAGGAATTGTAACTCAATGGATTTGTGCCGATACGGCTAGGATGTAATGAAGTGAACCTAAACTAAGGTATAAAACAGTGATAGAAGTGTGATACTAGGGCTGCAAATCCACAACTAACCTACACCGTGTCTTCAACTCATGATATTACTCTTGTTCTTATGACAGCTAAGGGAGAGGTGTCGAGTCTGCCTTATGTCTAAGATGTTTCTCCAACTGATAATTTTAATCACAACTAAGGTATTTATCCTAAGTATTAACTGTCTGACTAAAGCACAATTAATCTGTAGATAAACATTAGTCTAATTGAGCTTGAGTTGTAGCATAGTCATCACAGGGATAATCCAACTACAGTGCATCCATGGTATTGGTATACACTGTGAGAGCAAAGTGTGACATGCTGAGATTAAATCCTATCTTGAAAATAGTTAAGCAATCAAGAACAGTTCATGAAGAAAAACACAGTGATAAGCTAGGGTTTCATCTCAAACCCTAGCACTTTGAATTAAAACATCTAAAACAACAAGAACAAAATTAAACCAAATTAAAGCTAAATGACGCTCTCCGGCTAATCCAGGCGTGCTTTCTATCAACCCCTTTGGTTCTATTTATACATGCAATTGATTCCCCCAAAACAACAAACCCTAATTCTTTAAAAATTAATTGAAAAATAATTCAACCCATACTCTGATTCGCCTTGGTTGTTGGCTCTACTCATGCTTCTCTGACTCCCTTGATTGATTTATGAGAGAACCCTAGTCTTGTTTATCTTTAACATAGCTTCTAGGGTTTTGAGAAGCTATTTTAGAGATAAACACCACTTGGGTGTGGCGGAATAGGGTGGTAGTTGGCTCTGGTGTCAGTGGTGGTGATGGTGATAGAAGAGGAGATGGTGGTGGTGAGGGTTTTGCAGAGCTCTGCAACAGAGAAGAAAGAGAAGGATGGAGAGAAAATGGGTAGGTCGATTAGGGTATAGGGTGTTGGATGCTTCGGTGTTGAGCATGTACAGCGGGAGTTGATGGGACTGGCCTAGCGAGCGTAGGATGCATAGGAGTGAAATCTGAACGGCTCAGGGATGTAGACGGTTTTGGTGTGATCTGGTGTTGCACGGGAGCAGCGATCTTCGATGCACGTGGAGGCAGCGACCGTTGGATGAGGGAGAAAGAAATCTCAACGTCTCGAAGAGACGGGCTTGGATCCGGGTCGCGGATCGGGTCCAGCTCAAGCCCAAGTCTTGTAGATAAGTTGCTACTTGTTGGGTTGCAACATTTTGCGTGTGCGCGGCTTCGGCTTCGCTCCTTGGGCACTTGACTCCAATTCTTCGCTCTTTTGGCTCCTCGGATTCTCCGAGCTTTATTTATTACCTAAAAACACAAAATTAATTAATACAAATATTTATTCTTGAAAACAAGGAAAACACAGAATCTGGGATAATATCTGATTTCTAAGCGCAAAAGATGAGTAAAATGCCAATAAAAAGGTGTATAAATATGCACTATTTGGCACTCATCAACAAACCTTGCACAATCTCTTGTATCACGGAATCCTCTTCATCCTTGAAAAACTCAAGTGAATTATTCACCTCTTTTATATCATGGTCCTCTATCAAACCTTGCAACCATTCTTCGTCCGTTTCTGCCTTAACCAAAGTCTTGACATCAACATCATCATTACAATCCTTTGCAAGCTCAATTGTGTCTTCCACAATATCGGTCATAACGGTTTCATTCTCAACATAATCCTTTTCATTAGACTCAAACCTTGTTGCAAAGTTCTGTAAAACACTAGTTTCATCATACTCATGTACCTTTTGAATAGGTGCTTGATCATTATAAAGATCAAGATTTGAGTCAACTACACTAATGTCATCAAATATATCCAAATGTTGGTCTTTTTCAACACAATTGTCCATTTCCTCTTTGTATTCATCAATGCCCTTTCTTACGTCGGAAACACCTCTTTGAAGTTCTTGGAGTGATCCATCCAAATTCCGGATATAATGTTCCATTTGTTTGTAAAGCTCGCTTGACAAGGCAAAAGTAGAATCACTTACTTCAGTATTGCTGGGCCAATTATCTTCCCTTTGAATGGGTGAATGATCATAACTACGATCAGAAATTGGGCCAAACATACTATGAGCACATTCGGTCGATGAAACTGGCTCCATGCTTGGTTGTCTACAAACTGACACCATGCTGACCATAAATTGTTGCATTTCATCAACCAAACTAGAAGAAATATTAATAGGAGCACAAGCATCATCCCCTCTTTGTGGTTGCTCACTTACATACCCACCGTAAGAAGGTTGGAATGTATGAGAATAACTAAAAGGGTACATGGAGTATTGATCATAACCAAAGGATTGGTTTTGATTGTACTCCCCGTAAGGTGATAGTTGTCATGCTGTTGAGGTTGAAAGCTGTATTGATTGCTCCAATATGCTCCGTCCATAGAAATTGGTACCTGAAACGAGATTCTCAAAACTCGGTTAAGAACCAAAAAATATGAAAAACTAAAACAAAAATAAGAAACCAAAAACAAATAACAACCCGCTGCCTCCCATGCAACGGCGCCAAAATTTGATCGTTGTCGTATGCGTCAAAAATAAATTACTTTCTCACTACTCAAAATATATAATATAGCAAGGGCAAGAAAGGATTGTTCCCACAGAGAGGACTTGGATTGTCAATTTGTTTCGGTATCTTATAAGTAACAAGGGGGGTTTTCTGATTTTTATAAACTAAAATAAAATAAAAGCAAAACAATAAAAAGTAAACACGTAAATCAAGGATGTGAAATATTGGGTAAAGGTTTCATCTTCAATTGTAAACAAGTTTTTGAATATATGAATAGAATTCATATTTAATCTCGCTATCATCAAAAGCCCTGGAATACCTTATTGCAAGAATACTCCGTATATTTCCTAAGTTCATCAACACACACATTAGAGCTGCGTATATGAATTCTACCTAAAGAATAACCTAACGCCTTGCGCTAATTAAGTTCAATTCCTAGGAGCATTAAGTTTCATAAATAAGCTAATCAATGCAATTGTCATACATTGCGCATGAAAATTCGGACAAAGGTCAAACTCTACATATGATTACAAGAGTGTATCACTACAAACCGTAATCATATCATGCTACTCGTATTCAAGGTTATAGCTCGATGATAAACCCTAAATTAGCTATAGATATGGATGTAAGTTCAATCAATTCTAGACTTAACTAAACAAACATTCAATCATATTGCAATACATCAATCATGCAATTATTATAAACCGTAGAAAGTGAGCGATAATATGGAGAGAAAACTAATTCATCATATCAAAAAGCATGCTTGCAAAATCCTACTACATCTTTAACCAATAATAATAAATCAAGTACTTGTGTTTATGGAGTTCATAACAAAAAGCATAGAAGAAAGCATCATGTTCTAAACCCTAGAAAACAAGTAGAGGACGAGATTATTTTTGAGATAGGAAAGGTCTTGCTTTTTATATCTTTCTCCTTTTCCGCCAATTTCCAAATATTGACCTAAGCAAATAACCAATGGCAAGCACTCCAGCCCATACTCACTTCTGTCTCAGAACAGCCCACAAGCCCATTAGATCATTAAAGGTTTAGCTTATCAGTTCCAGAGAACCGACAGTCTAATTGCTTTCCTGTTCAAACTGTAGTGTATTCTAGCCTTCAATCCACACAACAACACACGTCATAGCTCAGCATCTTCCCTGCATTCTTTGAATCCACAACTCATATACATTCTGCACATTTGATCCTTCACCTGTTCTTACCCATGGCTAGTAACATCAAGTCTTGGCTTCAAAGCATACGCAATCAGCTTCAACATCTCCTTGCTCTTAGTTAACAGCGTCCTGCTAGTCTCAGCCTTGCCTTTGCTTGAATTCAACACAGTCACATTACATTCCATGTAACTCCAATTCCACCACTACCATAACAGCACCAGATTCAGTTTCACAGCTCAACCATCTACAACTTCCACTCTTGGTCCTATTTCAGCTTCAATTGGCGGCAACACCATTCTTCTTACTTTGCAGCTTCAGAACTCAATATCCCATAGCAGCGACAACATATAATCAACATCTCAGCCAACAACACAATTACCACCTGCAGTCTCACATACACAACCATCACCATTTCGCACTGTAGCTACAACTACACCAGAACCATCCTCATCTTAATCTTTACTACCAAGAATGGCATCAATTCAACACCAGAGGCACAAAATAAATATGCCTGCAACCCACATATCTCTTCCATGAGCTCTTCAGTAAACCCAATTTCGATTCTCAGCCGAAACCCCAAAATTCCTTTTCCATTTCGAGCTTATAATCAACATAACCACTGTTTATTCCACGAGCTTAATTTCTGCATCTTCTTCTTAATCTTCAGAAACACATCTTCAATTCCAACTGAAATGAACCAGCAACAAGCCTAGTTCTCTGATTTCTTCTTCCATTTCTCAAATCGACGGCAACAACAAATATCATCTCCTAACCCTCTTCTGCGATTCCATCTGATTTCAGTCTAAATCTATCAATCGAACCATCCTCTCTTCAATGGTAACACGAATAACACCAGAATCATTTCCTCTCAATCTCCTCATGTTCTCTTCGATTTGATCTCTCCATAAATTTCTACATGTTTCTCAATAGCAGCAGCTCACAGATGAAATTGGGGATGAACAGTGTGAAAGTCTCTCGAGTTGTTTTAGGGTAATAACAATGGGACGGCTATCAACACCCATGGGTGCTTTTAGTAATTTTTCTTAAACTCCAGCTGGTTTTCCCTTATCCTCAGATGAGTTCCCAATATCATTCACCCATGGAATTCCCTTTTTCTCCTTTTCCCTCCAAATGAGTTTTTTCTTCTTCTTTTGCTTGAAATGACTCCAAAGTACCTAATAACTCAAAAGCAAACATAAGATACATAATATACAAGAAAACTCGCAAAGAAAGCATAAACAATATATAAATATAAAGGTGTTTACAACACCTATCACGGTACTCGTAGAGCTTTTTGATCCCACATAAGTCTTTAAACGAGCGGTCGTAAGAGATTTCACCTAATTATGATACTTTCCTCTCCGAATAGACGGCTCCACCAGAAATAACAAGAAATGAAGTCTGTATGGCTCTTAGGATAGTTTGCTAGAAATGCGAACTTAGGTATTTATAGACCAAGGATGTTTGGACATCAAGGAATTTCCAAAACCGAAAATATTCTCAAGATATGCAATGAATGGCAAAATTCGGTTTTCCTAATTCCAATAAATGCTTGTCTAATATTTCCGAAATCTCTCAATAAAAAATCTCCAATTAGTAAATTCACATTACTAATTTTTATTCTCTAGAGATATGCATTTAATTGCTGGTAATTAAAGCATATAAAACCAAAAACCTTAATTAAAAGATTCTTAATTTATCTCGGCAAAGGATCTCCTTGAGTACTAAGGAATATCTTTGAACAATAAATGATAAGAGTTACTATAGGTGTTCAAAGTATGTTGACATCTTTTCACTGTAAATCCTTATTTCATATTCACATGGATTTACATTCTTGGAATCGGTCATACCACACTTCCAAACAAGTTTAGAATTAGTTTCCCTGTATTCCAAGACAACTATGTGATTGATCAAATACCAAATCACATACATGGGTTCAATCGGTTCTACCAATCACTAGGATCGGTTATACCTAATTATGGAAATACTTGTGATCGGTCACACCAGTCACTAGGATCGGTTACACCAGTTACAAGGATCGGTTCCATATTCCCATGGTATTGCTTGTGATCGGTCACACCGGTTACCTGGACAGGTTAACAATTACAAGGATCGATTACACAACACTCGTGATCGGTCACACCAATTACTAGGATCGATCACACCAATTAAAAGGATCGATAACACACGGTGATTACTTAGGATCGGTTACACCAATTAATAAAAACCAGTCATACCAAATCATAAGTCAAGCATTGTGATTAGTTATACCAAGATACATAACCAAGTTGAAGATCGGTTCTACCATCTCACACATATTGGGCATCCAAAGATTTGCAATGAATATCCGGACCAATAAGCCTAATGATTTCCCTTTCAATTCACGAAACAAGTTCATGAATGTACTTCCTTTAAACGAATTTAAAACATTGTTTCCTAGGATGAAATCTTCACCATAACCCATTCACATAATCATAACAGTATATACAAGATTATGTCGATGTCATATCTACGAAGTTCAAAAGATAAGCGTTATACTTCGTAGTCTAATTCCCTAATACTATGATCATACAATTATGACCATGTCACATCACTAGAGTATTATACAATATGTACAGTATATACAGCTTCGTAGTTACGTTTTCAATATAGCACGACTTGAAAGATACGTTAGGAATGAAACAGTTCAAGTCAATATTACTAACCTCAAGTGGAAGAATGATGTCGTCGTTGTATTTCGTTACTTCTTCATATTCTTCAGGTCTTTGTAGTAATACTTGTATGTCCAACATTCCTAGACTTTCTAGTCTAACCTAAACGAAGTTGACTCTAGTATTTAATCAAGCGACTTTAGATGGGTTTTGACACACTAAAATATGACAACCAAACTTGACATACCAACGCTTGGTGAGTTCAACCGAGCTATGATCTAACAATCTCCCCCTTTGTCAATTTTAGTGACAAAACTCTTATTAAATATGGATAAAAAAATTATAAAAGAATTCATTTTACATACGCTTGATTCCAAGTTTCAACAACACAATAACCTGCATATATTCAATCAATAAATGCCGTTGTTGACATTTGAATAACAAAAGATTTTACTCCCCCTAAAGGTAAGCTAGGTAAATATTCAATCCGAACATCTTTGTTATTCCCCTTTTTGTAACTAGAAATACTACAACGACAATATGATATGTTTCTCACCCTTAGTCAATGTTTTACTCTTTCGTTAAATATAACGTTTAAGCACAATTGTCATTTCCTTAGTGATTGAAAATCACTTGTTTACTCCATATATTTCTCCCCCTTTTTGTCACAAAATGACAAAGGTTCGATCAAATAAAGGATAAACCGAAAGGATCTTACAAATGTAAAAGACTTGTCAACAACCTATAAGAGTTAATCACGAAGGTTTCACATACCACTTTAGATAACCAATATTAAAACCGAAACTACAAGTAATTTAGTTTTAATATGTTATCAAGGAAACAATTGCCCGAAGCATTTTTCCCTAATAGTTTAACAAATCGACTAAAAAACTTAATTCCCTTGTTAAACCGATTGCGTATGCACAACCACTTATTTCGATAAGACCAAAATAAATATCAGAATTAACTTTATTTCTCTCATCGGGTTCTAATTATTCAAACAATAACTTAGACCTTTCTCTTTAGACAAAACAAACACTAGGTTAGTTAACTAGTTTTTCTTGTCAAGGCATTCGATTAGACTTGAATAACCGAATCCTCCAATTTGATAAGTCTAACTAAGATCAGAATTAACTTAGTTTCTCTTATCCGGAATCAATTTGGACTAAACAAATGATCCCATATTTTGTTAAGCCATAAACAATACATACAAACCAAAATAAATTGACTTGCACAAATATTATCTTAACCGAAAGCAATTGAAACAAACATAGACGTATAGCACCGCAATTGCACCGAATTTTGTTAAGCAAAAACACTTGATACCCAACAATAAAGAAGATACCAAACAATAAGCCAAATAAATTGACACAGTTTTTCTTAACCGGGAACAATTGAATCACACACACACACACATATGCAATGGAACATATCAATTGTACCGAAATTTTTGTTAAGCAAAAGCAAAATATATGCAATATAAACATGCTTTTCTTAAACAGGAAAATGATTAACTAACAAATTCGTTACCTCAAATTTCACAGCCTCTTCTCCCCAAAAAGATATATCATTAAGCGCAAGTTCCAATAAGAACTCTCCCCCAGTGAGTTGTCATCCTCTCGCAAGAACAAAATAACAACAACTAAACCAACCTTTACCAGAGAAAGGTTGAATCGGTTTTAACTAATGAGTGCCAATAGCAAAAGTTGAAAACCTAAAACACATATGTTATGCTAAACACAACTCATGTAAACATAAATTGATTCAACATATTGTGACTTTTCAAATATGACTTTCAGTCGGAACACCTTATGATCCTTTGATAAACCCTACCAACATGGGCTAGAACTTAATCCCGCTAAATCAAAAAGCCACACAAATCATAAGGGTCACATCATATGAGATCGAATATTAAGGTTGATGAAAACTGTTATAGCACTGCTCGGTCGCAAGCGTTGCTATCTCAAGCTTGTTTGTCAAGTTTAGTTTCCAATACTATATGTCTTGATTCTAGTCTACTTATAGCTAAGTCTCGGATTATGATAGAAAGTGTAGTTGAGTGTTAGACTTCACGGTGTTCATCGAATGAAGACGAAGAACTACTCAAGGGAACTTGTGGAACTTCATCAATAAAGGGTATGTGGAGACTTGAACTCATCTATCACTCAAAAGTCTATCTACTCTATCTCTTATTTGAGACAAAAGTCGTATTGCTATATAGACTTCAATTATACACATTTGATATTTCGAGCCGAGTTTATCTCGCTTATCTATTTCTCGAAATATGTGTTGGTAATCTTTCGCTTTAACCAAGTTCATCTTTTATTCTTGACGCAAGTCAAAAGATGATCATGTGAAAATCACCTTGTAACATCTTACATGATTTGTGTGAGACAATCATTTGGTGTAGACTCGGAATGTTTCGTATTGATCATTCGATCACTTGAAAATTTCTTTGGAGCTAATAATTGTGTGAGACATTTATTTTCGTCTTCTAAGAATGTTTCAATGATTGAATTGAGAGTTAAGAACATGTAACCATGATTGGATATAAGCATAGTGTGTGTATTCACATTTGTGTAAGTCCAAGTCCGGGAACCATGGTATGCGTACCCGTACGCGTACTAGTTGGTGAATGGAAGTCCGGGAACTAAGTTTGCGTACCCGTACACGTACTGGCGAAAGTTTAGGTTCCGTGAATTTATACTGGAGTTTGGAAGTGTACTAGTATGTAGGGCTGCACATGGTTCGGTTTTTATCGGTTTTTGGCAAAACCTAAACCAAAACCAAAGTGCTCGGTTTTCCAATAATGAAAACCAATGAAACCATATAGCCTATTCTGTTTCATTGGTTTCGGTTTCTACTCGGTTTTGTTAAAAACCAGACGGTTTTTGGTTAACCGAATGATTTATAAACAATAATATGTCAGTGCTTTATAGTTTACACAAACAGTACACCCAATACTACAAGCGGCAGAAAAGTTTGTTGGAAACATATCAGAGGGATAAATGACGAGCAACTAAAATGACAGCAAAAGGCTTTAACTCGAATAATCCTCCTAAGAGTCCTAACCATTCGTTAACTACAATTCATCAGTGTGAAAAGATTCATTTTGCTATGAGAATAATAGAGGTTCGCAGTATCGAGCTAAGAAAAACCCCAAACATCTTTTAACTACATACTAATTGAAACAAAACTAGCTCAAAAGAGAATAAAAGACGGCAAAAATATAAGAGCTTAATGCTCCCCTCATTCCCAGCCACCAGCTGCAGGCATGACGGGATCAACTGATGCAGTTGCTGGCTCCCAAGCTACCTCTCCTCCTTCCATGGGAACTCCTGCGAATGATAAACAAACAGAGATGAGCTTACAAATGGTGGATTCACAAATCATTTTCAACATTCCCAAGCAATAACAACAATAACAACATTCCCAAGCAAAATAAACAAGATCAGCAGCACATTGTCGACATATTTCCAATCATTTTCAGTCTATAAGCTAAGTCTAGACATAAACAAGTCACAACTGATATAAAGCTACAATTATCCCACAGCAAAAAACTAGAAAATGACAGGGATGGACCGGATGGTAATCTAAAAATTCACTCGCCAACGAAACTAGAAATGCTAGTAACAACTCTT
The DNA here is from genome assembly GCA_023531295.1 of Papaver armeniacum. Classification (NCBI taxonomy): domain Eukaryota; kingdom Viridiplantae; phylum Streptophyta; class Magnoliopsida; order Ranunculales; family Papaveraceae; genus Papaver; species Papaver armeniacum. The sequence continues at coordinate 304,803 of JAJJWW010007104.1, forward strand.
AAAGCTTCCTTTATTACTACCTCAGGTTAAGGAGGGTGTTCAACCTAAAGCACAAAAAACAAATCTCATGTCTCCATATTCTGTTTCTCGCTCAATTCACTTGATATAACTAGAACACAATCGGAGATAACAAAGTTCATAGTTATCATTCAATTTCAAAGATTTATAATAGACATCGCCTAGGAAATTTGAGTTAACCTCGAGCAACTTGTTAAAATGAATTGCATTCTAGAAAATGAAGCAACAACAAACACCAAAGAGGAAGTGAAGTGAGTAGTACTGACAGACTACCCTTTCCAATTCTGAAAATGCAATCCATATTCAAAAACGAAAGGCGCTGTAATTAAGCACCGGCTTCTCATACACCCAAACCCCAGCACAGTGAATATGACTCTAATGAATTCTACAGTTGATCCAAGATACATCTAAGCCCTAAGTTTCTTGAGAAGCAACCAAATCACTACATTAATCAACTAAAATGAACAAAATTGAAGACTTGTGAAACAAAAGTTAAAGTGAAGGAACAATAAAAATTCCAAATTTATCCCAAAATAATAAAATTAAACAAAGCCCAAGTGGCTAATAAACATACAACATGATCAAATTCACTAAATCAGAACCCACAATCGAAACCTGATATAATATATTGACATACAAAATTATTAAGATAAAATCACAATAAAACCCTAGATTTGATCAGGAGATTTAACGAATACGGAATTGAGATAAATTAACACGCTCTATGAATCGATTTACAGAACATTCATGCAAAAATTGAATTGAAAATTAAATAAAGAAGCCATAAATTTGTTCAATCAAAGATTATCATTCATACTCCTAGCATAATTAAGCAAACGAAAATAAAAAAGCAGATAAGATAATGGCTTACCTTGAAGAAAGGTTGAAATGAAATCTTTACAAAAAGAGAGTTAAGAGTAAGGACCTAAAACCTAAATCTTCTCTCGCTTCTCTGCCTCTATTTTTCTCTATCGCCGTGAAGAAAAAATGAAATGAAAAAAGAAGGAAATGAACTAACACCTAAAACTGATGGCTGGGATTAGTTTGGATTACTTAGGGAAACTGATCAATGGCTAATATATATGTTTCAATACTACGTACGGCAGGTCTTAAATTGTTAACCGATGGAATATCGGTTCGGTTTTATACACAAACCTGAACTGAAACCGAGAGTGTCGGTTTTATGAAACTCACAACCTAAACCTAAACCACAGGGTTCGGTTTCAGTTCGGTTCGGTTAATATTGACACGGTTTCGGTTCGATTCATGGTTATGGTTCGGTTTTGTACAGCCCTACTAGTATGCGTACCCGTTCGCGTACTGGCGAAACCAAACTCAGTCCGGCTACTTAGGTATGCGTACCCGTTTGCGTACTTGAGTAGGTTATGTTCTAAAATCGGTTGTTCATGAATTAATACATTTATATATTATGGAATGCAAACCGTGGCTATAATATTCATGAAATGATTCGAGTGAATCAAAATCGATTTTGCTTCAATTGTTTCTTGTATACTTCTATGAGTATATAAACAATTGAACAACTCTCTAACTAGTTTCATTTGAGTCATTTGAACTACTTATGATAAAGATGAATTAGGTTGATATGGAAGTGTTCATATCGCTAACCTCGGTTAACTATTGTGAACCAACTAAGTGTACACGTTTAGGTACGGTTACCTTTATCTAAATGTTGGTACATTTCATTTGTGTATAACAAGCTAAGTTCGATCTAACGGTTGAATGATATTACACTACACCAAAACAGCCTTTTTGTGGCGCTTATAAACGTTGCGCATAATTTGTGCAACGTTAATAACTGTTGGCAAAACGGCGTTGCGCATGAGTGTGCAACGCAAGTAATCCGTTGCGCAAATTAATTTGAGCAACGCTTATAAACGTTGCACAATAGGTGGTGCAACGTTTTATTTTTCCAATTTGTGCAACGTATTTATGAATTTGTGCAACGCATATTAACAATAAAAAAACACTTAGTGGGTCCCACAATAATTTTTTGTCGACGTTTTGTTTATTTGGTAGCGATTATATGCGTTGCTGATTATAAGAAATATGTGCAACGGATTACTTTCCTACGTTTATATCCGTTGCAAAATGTTTAGAAAAGAAATTTTTTTTACTGCCGGCTTAAATTCCGGCAGTTTTCTGCACCTGCAAATACATTCAAGCAGTTTATACAGAACAAAATTCTTATGAGAAACTATTGAGGAAGACTCGTGCAAAACCAAAATTCCTAAGTTTGAGATAACATATAACAATCACAAAGGACAAAGGACAAAGCAAAAGAGCATATGAGATAAAAATAACACAATCAGGAGTCACATAACAGTCTTTTCCTTCTAATGCCGCAGACTACTAAATTTAAAGCATAATTGGTGAAGCTGATAGAATCCAATGTAACAGCAGCTACGCAGTATCTTCAAATCAAAGGTCACCGTCTCATGCCCATTGCTCTTGTAGGAGCCATCTCTTTCAAGGAAGAAGCATCATCAAGCCAAGACTCATCAGAGAGAAAGCAGTCGTACTTCAATAATGGCCAATGGTCATAATTCTTAACTAGACGAGCATTTTTACAGACTCAGCTGCATCACAGCAAAATAGCAACTGCATAAATCTGACTTTTTCTTAATCCGGTAACCTTTCCATGAATGTTGATTAAATGGATATGTTTCTGGATCAAGTAACCTATTACTTGGTATGTCTCTACCTCTAATTTGGCATAAGATAACTAGGTCTACACTTAACATTTCATACTGGTAAAAGACAATCTAGCATCATTAAAAGAAGTTCATACCTGATCAATGGATCCCTTCATATATCCTATCTTTGTAAATCATTTTTGAAGCGATCCTCTGAGCCAGCAGAAGAACAATTGGCTTAGTTAACCTTTAAATAACTGAATTTCTTTTTCGGTATAAACAAACAAACCAAAGTAAACAAGAAAAAAGAAAAGATAGGGAAGCATAAAATGTTGACCGAAATGAAAAAAAAAAGTCAAAACTGGCTTTGGTTATGTTATTGGCTGGTAACATCACGCAACAAACGGTGAGGACAACTAAGGACTCAAATTGAGCTTCCATGAGTCTTAAGAATAACCATACAGTGAGGAGAAAGATGTACTACCCTTCTTATAAAGAATATTATATTTATCTACTGATCTAAAAAATTAAAACTAAGGACTCAAATTGAGAAAATTACCCAGAGCGCTAACCACCCCGCCCCCAAGAACTCAAGTTATCACTGCCCATACCCTCAGCAATGCCAATACCATAGCCTGAGAACATTACCCAGGGCGTCAACCACCCCAGGCCCCCCCAACGTGAAGGTTGACAATGATGTTTGATACATTGATCTGTTCGGCCGAACATCAAGTAATGAAGCGAAGCAAGAAAAGAGTGAACAGCTTGAGGGAAAACAAATTAACCTGATGCTCTTTTAGGTCTTCAGCAAATGAATCAATTTTAGGTTTTCTCAAGATTCTCTCCAGATAAACCTGGCATGGGAAAGAAGAATAAGGGTATTAGTACAACAGTAGCTGTAATGTAATGCTACAGAGAGAAGGAAAGTTTAGGATTTACACTTCGAAAGGAGATAACAAGTTAAAAGTTTTAATGATGTACCTTTTCCAATATTGGATAAATCTTCAACTTTGAGAAGCGTTCATCCTGGTAAGGAGCACCCAAATAATCAGCATAAGGTGAGGCACTATCAACAAAATCAGAGCTTTAGATTTATATGAGTTCGGTTACCTTATAAAAATTGGCAAGAACTCGAGAGCGTCGGGGGCCAGTAGGATCCAGAATTGTACATGTCACAGCAGCAGTTAGGGCTTGCTCCAGAGCTTCCTCATCAATCCACCTAATTATCGAAGTTGCCAAGTTACAATCTATTTCTCTAAAACTTGTTGTCTTGTTCCAAAAAAGAAGAATTGCATATTTGCATGATAACACCAAAGTCTAATGCATTCATCATGCTAGTGGTCCACAAGACGGTATATATTTATTACAATGTCTTTGCATTAATGAAAGGTAAACTACAAATAGACCAGATACACAAAAGTAATTCACGATACCTTATAGAGTTTTGGTTTACAGCAACCATTGGGCCCCAGGTGCTCAAAGGAACACTTATCATCACTATCCAAGACAAATGAGTTCTACCTCACAGGTTAATTCTTCAAGAACCTTTTCAGCTGTCTCATGTGAAACAACTTCTACCAGACTGAAGCTTTGTTGTTGTGGCTCCTACTTTAGTGCTTTCACTTTATCCTCAAACAGTTATTAGACAAAAATATGCAATTATGGCAATCTATGCCAAGTTTTATAACCGAGTATATGAGGGAAAAAAAACATATGCATACCTTATTAGTTATTAGCTACAGCAACTGCAACCTGCATGTTGGACACTCCTCTATAGGTTATACCAGTGAGCAACTCCCAGATGCTATGGTCAAAAACAGTATCCGTTTTTCCACATGATATGTGGTTGACAATAAGAGCAGGCAAGTATGGCTAAACATCCGTACTTCAAGAGACATCCATTTGCCAGTACCGGCTTCACTTGTCATCGTTTCTCCAACCGGTTTTGCTCGGCCCCTCACAAAGTCTTCTGTATTTAAAATGTTTATTGCAAAAGCAACTTTATGTACACTAAAAGTAAGTCGCAAACGCATCTAAAACCAAAACCGTCATTGTTACCAAATTATCATGCCAAAAGTCAGAAAAATGGATGCAAATTTATCATAGTTTAATCAGCAGTCATAAATTGAAAGTCCTTAAAGTATCTAACAAACAAACCTAAATGCTCTATCAACAATCAAGCCATTAAGAATCCGCAAACTAACCACTGTAAATATATAATCTAAATGAATGTAAACGTATAGTGCTGTATCTCATTCTATGGTATAAGGTTGTGCTAGCTATTATCACAAGGATATGCATAGCCAGCTATAGTAGAGTCATCTATCTCGCAAAAATCATGGCCACAAGCTTATACAAATACTGTAGAATCCAAAGATAGCTTTAGCCAATACTTCCAGAAAACACTTTTGAGAGCGTAAAATACTTTAAAAGCGGAAAGTGAGCAGATCCACGTACAATATTACAAAATCAAATCAGTGGAACTCAAGAGCCAATTCAAAGTTAGCCATAGGAAGCAAACAACACTTACAAGATCGCCAAACCATAAGCACATGACCATTATATTTTAAATGCCAAGATTGAAGACAGTCATTCATAAATGGGGAGATAAATCGCTAGCCAAAGTAGGTGATGATACTGCCCGTAGCAACGGAAAATTAATCTCACATTGCAGTCCTAATTGTCGAGAGGGTTATCATAGACATAAAGTACACAAAACTAATTTATATACTAAAATGCATGGATACTAAAAGTACTACAGTAAGTAAACCGAAACCAAAAGTTGGGGACTTACTTGTAAGCTTACGAAAATCATGCATCTAAAACAGTTTCTCAAGGGATCATTAAGATGTTAAATGCAAGGTGGCGCATCGAGGAAAGCACTGAAAACAGTTGACACATATGGGATAAAAACTATAAAGTTCATTCTTTTGTTTAAACCTCAATCAATTTACACCAAACCAAAGGCCACGTACCAAATTAGAAAATAAGCATGGAGTACCAGCAGCTGTAACCAAGAGAAAGCAAAATGAACAAGTGTTTTTATGGTTTTTCTTTTCAAGACTATATATAATCGATGGAAATCGAAGCATCAAACCGGGCAACAGTAACACAAGATCTTGGTATATTTTAGTTTCATTGTTTGTTAAAATTATTGAAGAAATCTCGATTTCTTGGTGTATGTGGAGTTTTCAAATATGAAACTCATTGGGTCATTTTCACCGACGGCCGTTGGGCAATTTTAGAAACTCGATTCAAATATTTATATTTAAATTCATAATGAAAACTAGTAGTTAATGGCTGCAAATCATTTTTGTTCTTTATAAATCATTTACAAACACTTGGATTCATATGTAGTTCAATGCGTAAGAAAAACGAAAGGAAAATGAGTAAGTCTTCTTGCATGATCAGGACATTCAAAGAAGAACAAGGAAAATGAAAATAATGATATGATTTTAGTAAAATCAAAATAGTAACCATACTGTAGTTTATTAGAACTTAAAACCAAGTCATATAAAAATTATCTCTCGGCAACTACGACAAGACGAGTATTTCAATTTGGCTAAGAAATTCCACACAAAAACATGAAACCAGATGGAATTGAAATTACCCTTCTTCATTGATATGCGGCAATTATGAAATATCAAAGAAAAATAAAAATCAAATACTCATTTGCAGCATCAATTAACAAAAACCCGTAATTCAGAAAGGAAAGGAAAATTCCCTACCTTTGCAGACTACACATTCAGCCGGAACAGAGAGTGGGTTGAACTTGAATTTGCAATTTAAACCCAAAATCATTCCTTTAATTGCTAGAGATTATCCCTTTTTTTTCTTTTTGAGTAAAAAATGAAGATAGAAAGCCCGAGAGAAAAATTTACGTATGTGACTCTAAATCTAACAAAAATAAACAACAAAATCAAAAACACTAACTCTTTCAGATACTAGTTAGGTCAAAATCAAACACCCTAACTCTTTCAGATACTATTTAGGTCAAAATCAAAAACCCTAACTCTTTGAGATACTATTTAGGTCAAAATCAAAAACCCTAACTCTATCAAATGATTTCAGATGAAAATAAAATTAATCACAAACTAGTTTATACCTGATAATAATCCAACAAACTGCTGCTAAATCAGAGGTTGAATGATTTGATTTCGAATTCCAGGGTAACAATTAGGTTTAGGAAACTGTTGTTGTAGATCGGGATTTCTTGAATATGGGTTTTGATGAGATTAGGTTTAGGAAACTAAGAAGAAATAGAGATGAGTTTTGGTGAAGAAAAGTTTTAATTTCAAGAGAAAAGTTTTCTCTTCTCTCTGAAGTATTGGGTAGGTATGTTTTGACGACGAAGAAGAAGAGATGTGAGAAGAAGTTCTCTCTGAAATTTCGATGAAAATAGAAAGAGGGAAATAAAATATCAGAAAATTAATAAAGAAAAAAAGAAAAAAAGAACTAATAAAAAGCACATATAAATATCGTATATTACCAAAAAACCATTACGGTGTGCAACGGTTGTACACGTTGACATACGTTGTACCACTAGTTAATACTAATTAAATGAAATATTAATAATTTGTGCAACGGATAATCTGGTGCGCAACGGATATTAACGTTGTTAACTGCGCAACATCTATATCCGTTGCGCACCTCCGAAAATGAAGCGTTGCTAAAACCAGGATATGGTGTAGTGTTAGCTTGAATCTAATCAGGTTTTCATCTAACGGTGAATATTGAATGCTTTGTTACCAAGGTAACATTGATTGCAAACCCTAATTTGGAGACTATATAAAGGAGAACTCTAGCAACTGGGAAACCTAATCCCCACACATCTTATGTGATACTAGTTGCGACTAGAGTCGATTCTCCTTTAACCTTAGGTTTTTCTAAAACCCAGTAGGTTAACGACTTAAAGACTTCATTGGGATTGTGAAGCCAGACCCAACTATTTTTCTGTAGTTGCGTGTTCTGATCTTGCTGTTTTCTATCGTGATTGAGTACTATCTTCTTTAAGATTTTCTCGAGATTTATTCTCCGATAGGCAAGATTGGAAAGTAGTAACAAACATCTTCGTCTCATCGTTTGTGATTCCACAATATCTTGTTTCGTTAATCGATTAAGATTATTGTGAGGTGATCGATAATACTAGGTTGTTCTTCGGGAATATAAGTCTGGTTTATCAATTGGTTCCTATTCACCTTGATTTATCAAAAAACGGAACAAAACTCGTAGGTATATCTGTGGGAGACAGATTTATCTATTCAATAGACTTTTCTGTGTGATACAAATTTGTTTATCAAGTCTTCGACTTTGGGTCGTAGCAACTCTTAGTTGTGGGTGAGATCAACTAATGGAATCAAGTGCGCAAAATACGGCATGGTTCAAGAGGCGTAAGGAACGCAAATGTACCTTGAAGTTAACTTGGAGTAGGCTAGTGTCTGTAGAAGCTTAATATAGTGTGGTGTTCAAATCTGGACTAGGTGCCGGGGTTTTTATGCATTTGCGATTTCCTCGTTAACAAAATTTCTGGTGTATGTGTTATTTCTTTTCCGCATTATATTTGTTTATATAATTGAAATATCACGGGTTGTGCATAGTTCAATCAATTAAATAATCCAACCTTTGGTTGTTGATATAAATTGATTGACACTTGAACATTGGTCATTGGTACCGTTCAAGTTTTTTCACATAATAATCAGGCTCACGGATTTTTATTTGTTTGATTTATTGATTACATTGTGAAACAGAGATACAACTCTTTGATATATTTCTTGATTGAGCTCGCTTTATTAGTTGGTGCTCTCAGAATTTTATTGGAGTTGGTCCATACAGATTGCTAAGCGAAATATTGGGTGTGGTTGTTAGACCCCCGCTTTTTCAATTGGTATCAGAGCAGGCAAACACGTTTAAGACCTTATAAGTCTGTGTTTGTAGCAATCTGACTCTATGGAATGCAAATCTAATTATATAAACAAATATAATGCGGAAAAGAAATAATACATACACCAGAAATTTTGTTAACGAGGAAACCGCAAATGCGGAAAAACCCCGGGACCTAGTCCAGATTTGAACACCACACTGTATTAAGCCGCTACAGACACTAGCCTACTACCAGTTAACTTCAGACTGGAATGTATTTGAGCCCTAACCAATGTCACACTGATCAAGGTACAGTTGCGTTCCTTACACCTTTTGAACCATGCCGTATTTTGCGCACTTGATTCCCTTAGCTGATCTCACCCACAACTAAGAGTTGTTACGACCTAAAGTCGAAGACTTGATAAACAAATCTGTATCACACAGAAAAGTCTAATGAATAGATAAATATGTCTCCCACAGATATACCTACGAGTTTTGTTCCATATTTTGATAAATCAAGGTGAACCTGAACCAATTGATAAACCGGACTTATATTCCCGAAGAACTCACCTCGCAATAATCTTAATTGATTAACGAAAAAAGATATTGTGGAATCACAAACGATGAGACGAAGATGTTTGTGACTACTTTTCAATCTTGCCTATCGGAAAATAAATCTCGAGCAAATCTTAAAGAAGATAGTACTCAATCACGATAGAAAACAGCAAGATCAGAACACGCAACTACAAAGAAATAGTTGGGTCTGGCTTCACAATCCCAATGAAGTCTTTAAGTCGTTAACCTACTGGGTTTTAGAAAAACCTAAGGTTAAAGGAGAATCGACTCTAGTCGCAACTAGTATCACACAAGAGGTGTGGGGATTAGGTTTCCCAGTTTCTAGAGTTCTCCTTTATATACTCTCCAAATTAGGATTTGCAATCAATGTTACCTTCGTAACAAAGCATTCAATATTCACCGTTAGATGAAAACCTGATAGATTCAACCAAATATCTTTCAATTGTTAGATCGAACTTAGCTTGTTATACACAAATGAAATGAACCATCATTTAGATAAAGGTAACCGTACCTAAACGTGTTCACCTAGTTGGTTCAATAATAGTTAACCAATGGTTAGCCATATGAGCACTTTCATATCAACCTTATTCATCTTTATCATAACTAGTTCAAATGACTCAAATGAAACTAGTTAGAGAGTTGTTCAATTGTTTATATTCTCATAGAAGTATACACGACACAATTGAAGTAAAATCGATTTTGATTCACTCGAATCATTTCATGAACATTATAGCCACGGTTTGCAAAAGATGGCATTCCCTAATATATAAATGTATTAGTTCATGAACAAACCGATTTTAGAACATAACCTACTTAAGTATGCAAACGTGTACGCATACCTAAGTAGCCAGACTGAGTTTGGTTACGCCAGTACGCGTACATGTGCGCATACCATTTATATTTCCAAACTCCAGCTGAAATTCACGGAACTTGAACTTCCGCCAGTACGCGTACGGGTGCGCATACTTTGTTTCCGGACTTCCAACAACCAGCCAGTACGCGTATGGGTACGCAAACTTTGCTTACCAGTTTTGGACTTTACACAAATGTGAATGCACACTATGTTTATATCCAATCATGGTTATATGCCCTCATTTCAATCATTTAAACATTCTTAGAAGACGACAATAGCTGTCTCACACAAACTATTAGCTTTAAATCAATTTTCAAGTGATCGAATGATCAATACGAAACCTTCTGAGTCTACATCAAATGACTGTCTCACACAAATCATGTAAGATGTTACAAGGCAATTTTCACATGATCATCTTTTGACTTTTGTCAAGAATAAATGATGAACTTGGTAAAAGCGAAAGCTTACCAACACATATTTCGAGAAATAGATAAGCAAGATAAACTCGGCTCGAAATACCAAATGTGTATAATTGAAGTCTATATAGCAATAAGACTTTTTGACTCAAATAGGAGATAGAGTAGATAGACTTTTGAGTGATAGATGAGTTCAAGTCTCCACATACCTTTTGTTGATGAAGTTCCACAAGTTCCCTTGAGTAGTTCTTCATCTTCATTCGATGAACGCCGTGGAGTCTAAAGCTCAAATACACTTACTATCCTAATCCGAGACTTAGCTATAAGTAGACTAGAAATGAAGACTTATAGTCTTGGCAACTAAACTTGACAAACAAGCTTGAGATAGAAACGCTTGTGAGTTCGACCGAGCAGTGCTCTAACAATCTCCCCCTTTGTCAATTTTAGTGACAAAACTATCAATACATATGGATTACAAAATAAATAAACTTTGTAGCTTCTCATCCAAATGTTTGATCTCCTTGGTTATTCAACATTACTCGAAATCTTCGTCACTTCCAAGTACTCCAATGATTCTAAATGTGTTCAACTCAGCATCTTCGTTGTTGAAGATCCGTAGCTATAACAATGAGAAAACAATATCTCTCAATCATTGTTATACAATGTCATAGTATTATTACACATCATCAAAGTTCAATTGTATCACAACTTTGACAACAATACTATGGTGATATGTATCACTCCCCCTTAGTCAATACTTCATCTCACATGAAAACCACTCCCCCTTACATAATGATCTGTAAACCATATGTATTTGTAGTGTGAACTACACATTAATTCTCCCCCTTGTTGTCAATATAAATTGGCAAAGGTACGAAAACTAGTGGGATCCTAATGAAATTTCCATAGAGATACTTCATGACCAAAAGAGAACATATCAACTTTGTTTAGATGCAATCATATAGCCCAAACTAAATGCATTCATCAAGGAGTTTATAAAGATACAAGATAACCCCTACAATATTCCACAACCGCACTCCCCACAAAGATTTGGCAATTAAGCACGAGTTCAAATAAGAACTCTCCCCCAAAAAATGTCATTCCCAAGGGAACAACAAGAGCGACCTTACTTTCACAAGATTAGAAGGATTTCTTTGGACATTAACAAATCACATGAAATATGAATTTGTATCTAAAATACTCAATTAAATTAACCACAAGAGACCCATAATTAATTTAATCGGAAATGCTCACATAAGAAAACTTACAGAGCCACACAGTAATAACACAAAGATATGGATCAGGGAAAGATCAATACTGTGGAATATTCAAAGATTCATTCTATCTTTCATCACTATTTGCATAGAGACATGTAATAGACTTAATCTATGCAAACAAAAGTTATCCTATCTTCCATCGATATTTGCATAACGACATAATAGGCTTAACTTTTGTTTGTTAAAAGTTCATTCATTCTTTTATCAATATTTGCATATGACATATGAAAGTCTTAAATTTTGACATATATGGGACAATCATAGTTCACGGACGAAAGTTGCAATATATAAAACCATAAAGATTAATACTGCAAAATCATCTTCCAAATCAACTTTAGAATTTAAATAAATAAATCTAAAAATATTGAAAGATGAAAAACGTTGGAAATTGCTATGTGTACTCACAATAATGGCTATTCCAAACCCTAGTTATCCTTCTTAAAACACAAGAATATATTCTCATAAGAAGTTTCCTAGACATCATAACGATCAAGTTTCTTTGATAACATAATACCTTTGAAAGGGTCAATCATAAAAGGTATCACCGATATCCTTGATCCTTTTGACCGTAGAGACTCCATGTTCATGAGTAAGAACATTAACTTTCCGATCAATGATGCGGGCAAGATGCCTAGCTTTGACACAGTCCATGATGAGTTCCTTCTGATTCCTGATCAAGGTGTTTTGATTATCAAGGATTTTGGTCTGACAATCAATAAGCTGATTAATTTGCATTTGAAGATTTGCAAACACGACCCTAGAGTCATTCTAAAAAAGAATTAAATCCTTGACAGATTCTCCAATCCAGGAGTTGTACTCTTTCCTCTCAATCATCTTTTTCAAGACAAGTTCTTGAACAAAATCGCATCCTTTAGAGTCTTATTCCATCTCAAGATTTACCACTTCTTGAGGTCTTGAGGAGTTCTCCATACCCCTTTTTTTATTGGGAAAAACAATATCAAAATATATATGTTTGCAAACAAGAGAAGATCACCCTTGTTGCGAAAACTCTGCAACTCCCAAGAAAGACACGGACGTTCATGGACCGGATGTGGAAGTCTAATGGATCAAAAAAGATCCAAAAATACTCTTTGTTTTCAAATATATCTTATCATAAAGGCTCAATAACTAAATAATTTAATCAAAGCAGATGAAAGAGATACATTATTTAAAGGGAGTCAAGAATTGACTCATCCTTCACATAAAGTGAAAACAGCAAAAACAAACACAATACAAATGGTAACCAATAGTAGGTTTGAGCATCTCTCAAATATCATCCTTGCAACTCTCAATCTAGATACAGGGATGATATTACCTAGTGTTAGGTAGCAAAGTGAGATGTAATCCCACCATGATTATTGAGAGATGAGTTGTGAAAACCATTTGAGAGTTTGGATCTAGTATTTCTTACCTTCCTTCGACTATTTCTTGCTTCAGAAAAAATTGAAATACCCTCTTTAGGAAATCCATCAGACGGACTTTTCTGAGGATTAAGTCTAGGACCTCTAGAAATTGGTTCTAGAGGATTAGAGGAGAGAGGTCTCCATCTTCTAGACTTAGATCTAGCAGACTTATTCTCATAAACACTGGGAATGTGTAATTTTTTGGTGTAAGAGTTTGCACCATGAGAAGAAACACGATCTCTATAGAGATTTCGAAATGAGTGACCATTGAGATCCCTTTTATGAGAGTTCTGGCTTTCTGCAGGAATGAAATCCATTGTAGATGTCGTAAGACAGTTTATTCTATCGACGGTAAAAAGAAGTAGATTTTGAAGATTAGGAATTTGTTTCTTTCTAGCAAAACAATGTTGAACATAGTGATTCTTTTTCCTACTGAAATAACAGGTTGGAACCTGTTTTATAGCCCTTTTAGAAGACTGAAAATTATGTAAACACTTCTTAGCAGGGACTTCCTTTGGAGAACTTTTCTTCATGTACTGTAATTTTGTCTGAGAATTAGTGATTGGCACATAAGATTTTCTCATTAACATAGAGTTTCCTTCTTCAAGGATTTGCACTGTTCTTGGGCTAAAACAAGGGATGTACTCAGTTTCTCTTTTAGATCAGATGAATGCGTCTCGATCAAATTTTTTTATCTAATTGAATCTTCTTTAAAAATATACTCAAGAGAACTAATTTTTTCACGATGTAGGGTAGTTTCTTGAATTAGTTTTTCAATATTGTTGGAGAAGAACTCAATGATAATATAGAGTTCCTGTTCTCGACCAAGAGACTTTTCAAATTCATCAATGAGTTGAGAATGATTATGAAAATCAATAGACTCATTAGATTTTTTTGAAGTTTCCATTTCAGCTTCTGACAAAGTGCAAAATATCTCATTTGAGGGAAGGATCAAACTTTCTACCTCGGGATTCGGAAGAATCGGCTAAGGAGTTAACCTTTGAGGTAAGCCCAAGACATTTGACATAATTAAAAGCTTTGGAAGACATTTTAGTATGCGTAGAAAATAGAGGTGACTCTTTGTCCCCAAATTCAGATTGCTACAAACGCAGACTTATGAGGTCTTAAACGTGTTTGCCTTATCTGATACCAATTGAAAAAGCGGGGGGTTTAACAACCACACCCAATATTTCGCTTAGCAATCGGTATGGACTAACTCCAATATAATTCTGAGAGCACCAACTAATAAAGCGAGCTCAATCAAGAAATATATCTAAGAGTTATATCTCTATTTCTTAATGTAATCAGCAAATCAAACAGATAGAAATCCGTGAGCCTGATTAATATAAGAAACAACTTGGACGGTATCAAAAAACAATATCCAAGTGTCAATCAATTTAATCAACAACCAAAGGTTAGATTCACAATTGATTGAACTTACATACAACCTGTGATATTTCAATTATGTAAACAAATATAATGCGGAAAAGAAATAACACAGACACCAGAAATTTTGTTAACGAGGAAACCGCAAATGCAGAAAAACCCTGGGACCTAGTCCAGATTTGAACACCACACTGTATTAAGCCGCTACAGACACTATCCTACTACCAGTTAACTTCCGACTGGAATGTAGTTGAGCCCTAACCAATCTCACACTGATCAAGGTACAGTTGCGTTCCTTACGCCTCTTGAACCACGTCGGATTATGTGTACTTGATTCCCTTAGCTGATCTCATCCACAACTAAGAGTTGCTACGACCCAAAGTTGAAGACTTGATAAACAAATCTGTATCACACAGAAAAGTCTACTGAATAAATAAATTTGTTTCCCACAGATATACCTACGAGTTTTGTTCCGTCTTTTGATAAATCAAGGTGAACAGGAACCAATTGATAAACCAGACTTATATTCCCGAAGAAAATCCTAGTATTATCAATCACCTTACAATAATCTTAATCGATTAACGAAACAAGATATTGTGGAATCATAAACGATGAGACGAAGATGTTTGTGACTACTTTCCAATCTTGCCTATCGGAGAATAAATCTCGAGCAAATCTTAAAGAAGATAATACTCAATCACGATAGAAAAGAGCAAGATCAGAACACGCATTTACAGAGAAATAGTTGGGTCTGGCTTCCCAATCCCAATGAAGTCTTTAAGACGTTAACCTACTGGGTTTTAGAAAAACCTAAGGTTAAAGGAGTGTTGATGGTGGGTTTTCATTTGAGGTTAAAATTGTAAAAACCGGAAAAAATTATGCGCTGACATCTTGTAAAAGATAAAGCCATTAATAAGTGTTGGATACTCCCTCACTTAATTCACCAAGAATGGAGCATGTGGCAACAATCCCATTCTGTGAATACATGAAATTCCTCCAGGTTGGAGCATGTGGCAATAATCCCATCTGTGAATTTCTAATCAGCCTTGTATTTCAGTGACTCATTATCGAGTGTGGCATGAC
This sequence comes from Papaver armeniacum, assembly GCA_023531295.1. Taxonomy (NCBI): domain Eukaryota; kingdom Viridiplantae; phylum Streptophyta; class Magnoliopsida; order Ranunculales; family Papaveraceae; genus Papaver; species Papaver armeniacum. Next base: position 320,328 of record JAJJWW010007104.1, read on the forward strand.
ACATCGAGTGTTACTCTTACAGAGTAACACGAACCTCCAAGCACTATAATGAAACCATGTACGAAATACCCGTACAGGCTGACTCTCGGTGTGTTATACTAGCCCGATTGAGCCCCTCTCGGTGTGTTATACTAGCCCGATTGAGCATCCGGATTGACCGTATCGGTCCGGATATGATCGCAGTCATCCAACTCCATAAGCATGATTGGATGACCCAGATCAATTCCATCACCCCAAGCGGTATGGAATATCCATTCGAACCAATGCGGAACCCGCACGATCGTCCATTGGCCTAGCTTGCCAAAAAACGTTCATACCAAGCATTATGGACGGAAAACCCTAAATTAGGGTTTGCGGCATATTACATGTGTCGCAAAACAGCCTCAACCATCCATCTTCGCAGGTATAGATGTAGATTCAAAGGGCCCAGAGCATGTCAACACGATCACCGTGGGCCCGCCTACACACTTGACCAATCGGTCAAGACCAACCATGTTTGGTCGTGACAAAATCGTCGCCCAAATAATAGAAGACGCACGGCTTTGAAACCCAAAATTAGGGTTTTGAGCATCACGAGCGTCCATCTTCTCCCGGCATGAATGGAGGGTCCAAGATTAGATTAGCGGTCAGGTCATACCAGCATGACCACCGTGGACCCATCTATTCCCTAACCCAATCGGCCAAGGCATATCATGCCCGGCTAATCCAAACGCATGCCCAAACTAGCGTGGTCACACCTCCCAAACCGCAACCGATCTCGACCACTCAACTTCGCCGGACGATTTGGATGGCTCGGATCACGTTTTCATGGGATATTCGGGTATAGGCGTGGACATCAGCCTACCACCTTCACACCAGCCAATCGTCCAAGACCGACCAAGATTGGTCGTCTTGGAACGTGCGCTTTGAAGAGGGCGTGACGTGCGACCCTTGCGGCACTAGTTTTTTGTCGCAAATCGATCTCGACCACTCGATTTCCGGATGAATTGAGTGACCCGGATCATACTTTCATGAGGTAATGGGGTATAGGCGCCTACACCATCATGCCATCTACACGCATGTATGGTCGGTTAGGCCAAAGTTGTATCCCATGCTTGGTTTCGACCAAGTCGAAGAGTGATGCCCGCGCACCTCTTCAAAACCATAACTTCATCAACGGTCGAGATGGGTGTCTCAAAGATCATCTCATCCGTCCAACTTCACCAGCTTGGTTATACAGCCCTGTTCAGGTGTAGGATCCAAATATCGCAACAACAACACACTTGCGGAATCTTCATTAACAACGTCGCGAAACCGTCGCAAAGTGATTTCAGAAATAACATAACAAATGACGATAACGTAAACATGAAGAAAGTGCGAAGATCTTGCGAATACTATAATGTCTGCGAGATTTAACATTTATACTCTCGCGAGGATGTCGCAAGGTAAATCCGAAATTAAGGGAAATATTAGTTGTACATGAGCTGTCATCCACTATGTAAATACTATATAAAGAGGAGAGCAGGAGAGAGAAGGGAGGATAATTTTGGTAGAGAGAGAGAGATATTTTGGAGAGAGATATTTTTAGGGAGAGATTTATTTTCTTTATCATCTTCTTCCCCAAATAATTAGATCTAGAGCTCTACAAAATATCCATTAATGGAGATTGTAAATGTAATTCTTATGTAACTTCAAAAATCATAGTGAAGAACCATGGATGTGGATCATATTGATCGAACCATGTAAAAAATCCTTGTGTCAATTTATATTTCTAGTACTTATATTTGAAATTTAGGTGATTAATAAGATTTAGATCTACAAAATATTATGAGGGGTGTAGTGTAGGATTTCCTGCAACTACATCAGGAGTTAATCGGTGAGTAAGGTGTCATTAATCATCACTTTACCACACCATGATGCAGTACCTGCATAAAATACACATGATACTTCACAAGTATCGACTTCCTGAATAACACAATTATTCAATTCAGCATTACATGCTACCTATCGTGGATCCACGATCCACACATTCCAGACATCAATCATGTCACAAACTGGGGGGATACATACTGGGGTATTGGTCTGGCGGTTTACAACGTGCAGCGTGCAACGCGCCATCACAAGAACGTGTTAGGAAGTCATGGACGGTTAGAGATGAATGGGAGAAGTGGGCAAGGCTGGTCGTGTATCACCAACGCATAACTCCACTACTCCATCACTCCACTTCCTCCACTTCCCACGAGAGACGTGAATAAGACTCAATGACTTGTATAAATAGGTTCTCCGCCCTATTTCCAAAAAACAGAGAAAAACAACAAGAAAACACCGGAGCTCGCTTACACCAATCGTAAGCTTGTTCACTTTCCCCGTTATAAGTCATAAGCAAGTCTACACCTTCACATTCTCAACACCTTCTTCGCTTCCCTCCCTAAGATCAACCCCATCTCCTTCACTTTGTGACCGAAACAAGTCCGGAACGGCCATTTCTTGGTTTAGGCCAGGACTTGCACAGTTGATCTCTCGAATCTACAAGCACTCACCGCGTGAGTGTATTTGTTTAAGGTTTAAATTCATTCCTCATCCACACCCCAAATTACCAAATTATGCAGGAGTAGTTTTCACCCATAAACAATTGGCGACCACAGTGGGAGGTTGATCTCTCGGTTGCATAAAATCGAATTCTCAATTTTTTCGGTTTCCATCTCGTAATGTATCCAAAAACCACAGGTGGTTCAGATATCATGGGAAGTATAGTTAGAATGCTGGAGGATGTATTGGCAAATCAAGCCGGTATCACCAGAAGGAAGAGCGAAACATTCCGCCTTTTGAATGATATAACATCACAATTACAAGAAGGGTCGGCGTGCATCTACTCAGGCAATGCAAGAAACGCTGAATCCTTAGTCAAGAGTCACACCTTTACCAGTGGAGAGGCAAAAAGAGCGCGTAATCGCAGGAGATTCAGGAAAGACGAACAACATGGTCCAGTCAACAATGAAGAACCGAGGCAACTCCACAGAGGAAAGGACTTGTCCGGAGTACTACAACGTCTACCGAGATAAAGAAAGGGAGCCGCGAGCCTATGGAGCCTTGTTAGAAGATTTATATCTCAAAACTCTTGTTGAATCCCTAAGACTGTCAATCCGCATCGGCCTTTCATCCAAGCGAAGAAATGCTTGAGGAAGGAGAGATCGATCAGGAAACACGCGAATACAGAGGATGGGAGCATTCAATTCGATCACTCAGCAGTGACATTACGACACCTTCCACATCCCTTTACCCAGGCAAGCGATCCGCGGATATGACGGCACTCGCAAATCTTCCAACCTCATCTCCGGAACGTGCTCCACATCAAAGCCTCGTAGGGACATCACAACGCCCACTAACGCAGGAAGAGCCAGACTCAAGGTACTTACATTTCCCCTTCCCAATGAAGAAGATTTGAGCTACCGGAGGCGTGGGTGCGAAATGGAGAGGTGGAGCTACCCCCGTGATGGCATCCGCCACATCGATCAAGAAGTAATGGACCCGAGGTACTTTCATTTCCACCGGTTCCTCCATCACCCCACCAGTGAATGCAACGCTTTGAAGCGCATTGTTCAGGAAAAGCTTGGTCCAGAGCGATAGCTCTGAGAGATCGGTGCGGAGGATTTTCTTAGAAAGGCTACTCCGGTTCGGTACAAGTGATGCTTCAAAAGTAAGTAAGTTTTACTCAACAATTTTACAAGAAGGATAGTTTTAGAATTCACTGGGGACTTAACATCCCGCACGTGGAGAAAGAGGCTCAGTGGTCAAACGCCACATTTATTTCCCTTCATACCTCCCTCTTACGAGACATTTGCGATTTCATATGATATGTGCAATCATTCATGACCAAGATGCAAATTCCATTTAAAATAACCTCTTTCAGAAAAGTTATTCACAAAACTATCTCAATATACCAATTCAATTACCTATTAATTCAAAACCGGAAGTCAAATTACGAAAGGAAATCCTCACTATCACTCAAAAAGAAAAGCATCTAAAAGCATCTAAAAGAAGAGGCAAGTATATAGCACGAATCCTTCAAGGAAAGTCCTTCAAAGAACAACTCGTCCTTCTGGGCAAGAGCGACTTTCATCCTTTGAAGTACAAACTTGCTTGACTTCAACTCCTCGCACAACTTTTCAACCTCTTCTTCCTGGCGAGTGACGCTTTCTGCAGAAGGGGCTTCACCTTGTAATTTCGGAGCTCCTGAATCTCGGAGAACCTTTTGAGGAACCAAGGAGCATTGAAGTCGTCACCGCACAAACACATCTCGATGGCACTTCCAGGTCTTCAATCATCTCCTCGTAAACCGTGTTTCGACCAGTCGCGACGCTCATCCCATGGATAGAAAATAAAGCATCCTGAACGCGGTTGACCAATGCAAGACGACTCTTGAACTTCAAAGTGGTAGAAATGTGACCGTGTTTCTCCCATATTGCCGTATACAACTCTTTGAACCGAACCGGCACGCTGAATCCACCAACCAACACATGACCTGGATAAGGGACGAGAAAAGGAGGATCGAACAAAGCCCCAGCCGCATCACCTGGTAATCCACCAACCACAGGAGCCCGGTCGGTTGCGGGAGGCCTTTCATAAGGAGTCACCACAATAGCCTTATTGATCGGAACTTGTTCGTAACGAACTTCAAGGGGAGCTACCTTAAGCCGTAGCGGTACGCTCTCTTATATTCCTTCCGCATCTACCTTTCTCTCGGGTACTAATTTCCATCACGACCCCGTCAACAAGATCACTCAGGGAGGCGGCTTGTCCAACCGAGCTTGCATCATCTCTCGTCATGGTCGGGAAAAGGAGCGGTTTCTCCGGACTTCTCGGCATGAAGGTCGTATTGCATCATCTCTGTCATGGTCGGAAAAAGGATCGGTTTGTCCGGACTTCTCAAAGATGAAGATCGGTCACGCCAGACTTCTCAAAGATGAAGATCAAGACGCGCGGACCTCTCGGCATGAGGGCCAACATTACCCGACCTTCTCATTCGAATGCGCGCCAACCTTGTGAAGACATTCTCTTTCGGAATCCCCGATTTAAAGCAAGAATTACTCTCGAAAGATTCACCCTGGAGAAATAAAGGAACCAACTGGAAGAGATTTAAATACCTCGCATATTGGAGGAATTGAGGATCACCGAACCACATGCCTCACCTCTTGGATCTCTCTCCGCTTGGGGACTGCAATCCTCGGCTCGGTCCGTTTGGCCGGAAGTGGCTTCAACCGGAAATGCTTTTTCAAAACGTAGAAGATGGTTCACCACGGAAACCTGTCACAATACTCTCCGAGAATTCCTGGAAAATCAACAGTTGCCTGCTCCAAAATTCCTTGTACTTATCGGTTACCATTGGGTTTCTCCCAATAGGCCAGAAGGGAAGGCTCACCCGTTCCAAAAACACGTCAGCATTAAGAATATTTGGGAGGAATTCTCTCGGAACCCTGGTGGACGGATAAATGGGACACCCTGATCAAACCCCATTTGACGAGCCGCCCTGTCAATATTGTACGGAGTCACAGTAAATTCTTCGTTGAATAAAGACGGGACATATCCTGGGATGCATGCTGCCTTGAGTAAACAATTTCCCGGATCTCATAGTCTTAACATCAAGACGCAACACAACATCGGGGCCATCGAAGCAATAGCAAAAGTCTTTGGGTGAACAATGGAAGGGTGGACCGGCCCCCATGGACGGAAATCTCTGAAGACACATTGTCAAATGTGTCCACAAGTCTCGCACCGGCTCTGGGACGCCTCTTATTCCAGCGGAGTATTCTCGAGCCACCATACAATTTGGTGAGCAAATTTGCGGGGTAGGAGCATAGCTTTTGAAGTGTTCCCATAAGAATGCCTGAAGAAAAGCGAAGTGAACGTGCGATTCCACCTTCTTGTACCCGTTAGAAACATGCATGTCCATTGCTAAAGCGTCCAGATGAGAATATAGTGATCCAAGGAACAATGCGCCTAGAGGAAGGACCTCGCCCTTCGCCAGCTTTATAGCGATCTTAACGAGGTCACTCCTAATGGTCTTCTTTCCAGAACCGTCATCGAATATGTCTCTGGATAACCATAAAGACATGAACGCAATCACGCTGAGCTCATTTTCCAACTCTTGATCCGGCTCTGGGTCTGCAGGAGACCACTCCGACACCCACCAGGTGTAAAGGCATCTCGTATCTTTTTTATCCTCCTTGTCCAGTTGTCGAATTCCGCCACCTTTTGAAGTATAGCATCATAGTTACGTTGCTCCGTATCAGAGAGATCGTAAGAAAGACTTCCAGCAACAGGCAGGTTCATTAATGCAGCTACACTATCCAGGGTAATATTCATCTCTCCCCATCTAGATATGGCTGTATGAGTAGAAATACGCCACCGAGAAATGAAGGTAATCAAACCCGCAGCGTCTTTCTTAATTTCAAGAGCAGCAGATGCCATGACCGCATTGAGGATTTGCGCTGAAAGAAAATTATCTTTAATGTCCTTATTACTCAACATGCGTCTCATCCATCCTTCATAAGAACCCAGTGGAGTATGGCAAATCTTGAAGTCAATAGGGGAAGGCGGATACTCATTTCTCCGGATACAAAATCTCATCACAAGTGCTGAAGAAGAAAATGGATCAGCATCCATATTTTCTGAATCGGAAAGGAGGACTCTTATGAGAAGGATGCCTTATAATGTTTGGAAAAGGCGAGGTAAACAACTCATCATCGATGTTCGGCATATCTTTGAAGCCGTCAACACTTCCTGGCTTGGAACCAGCATTATCTCCAGAACACATCTCAACAGGAGTTCTTTTCTTCATTCCACAATGAAAATAGGAGTTAGAACTTGTATAAAAAACGCATGGGGCATGTAGTCACGCATGACAAGACACAACCCACGTTGAAATACACAAAAGCTGGGATTGGGTCCAAGCACCGGTATCATTCCAAGTCTGGTATTGGTTTCAAGTCCGATACAAGTTTCAGTCTGGTATTGGTTTCAAGTCCGGTACAAGTTTCAAGTCTGGTATTGGTTCCAAATCAGTCAGGCATATGTGGGTGGGACCCACGTTCGGATCAAACGCACAAGGTGGGACTACATTCACGGGCATGTATTACAACACGGTTTTTCTCATGATCATGGGAATTATGTTTACGAAATCCCAGCCAAAGTCTCTTCCTAAGCTACAATCTAAGAAGCTAGTTTTGCATGCAATGGTGGAAAGAAGCAAAAACAACATGGTCATGGATTCACGGGTTGTTTCACTAAGCAATTCTAGAAAATATTGACGTATCAACCTTGGTGGAAAAACTAAGCATATACATGTCTTACAAAAGGTGTTTACCTAACAAACTAGGGTTTTACCTTAAAAAAAAAAAAAAAAAAAAAAAAAAAAGGGCCTACCTCGGACGGACGGACAAGACGCACGGCGGCAACTCCAAAGAACTCTCCAAAGAAGAACGGCGACAACGAGCTCCGGCGGACGGCGACGATTGGCGACGGCAGTGAAGACCTGGACGGGAGCTGCTCGACAAAAAAAAAAACTCGTGAGAAAAGGAAAAGGGTTTTGGTCTCTTTTATAGACAAAAAATTAAAAGAATCCCAATAGAACAAGGATACCTCTTTTGGATTCCTTTTCTGATTCAAATACCCAAAGAAGGAAATCGGTCCCACCAAAGGACTCCATACAAGCACTACGGCGTGGGCAACTGGAGGACGGTCAATACTCTTCCGGGTAAACTTCCTTTATCCTGTCTTTCTCACATATGTATGCCACCATCTCATGCCTACCCCACAATAGTGTAACCATTATGTGCTAGGCAGGGGACTTAATGTTAATGGTGGGTTTTCATTTGAGGTTAAAATTGTAAAAACCGGAAAAAATTATGCGTTGACATCTTGTAAAAGATAAAGCCATTAATAAGTGTTGGATACTCCCTCACTTAATTCACCAAGAATGGAGCATGTGGCAACAATCCCATTCTCATGAATACATGAAATTCCTCCAGGTTGGAGCATGTGGCAACAATCCCATCTGTGAATTTCTAATCAACCTTGTATTTCCAGTACTCATTATCGGTGTGGCATGACGATCGAGTGTTACTCTTCTGAGTAACACGAACCTCCAAGCACTATAATGAAACCATGTACGAAATACCGTACAGCCGACTCTCGGTGTGTTATACTAGCCCGATTGAGCCCCTCTCGGTGTGTTATACTAGCCCGATTGAGCATCCGGATTGACCGTATCGATCCGGATATGATGATGATCATCCAACTCCATAAGCATGATTGGATGACCCAGATCAATTCCATCACCCCAAGCGGTATGGAATATCCACTGCTTAGAACCAATGTGGAACCCGCACGGTCGGCCATTGGCCTAGCTTGCCAAAAACGTTCATACCAAGCATTATGGACGGAAAACCCTAAATTAGGGTTTGCGGCATATTACATGTGTCGCAAAACGGCCTCAACCATCCATCTTCGCGGTATAGATGTAGATTCAAAGGGGCCCGAGCATGTCAACACGATCACCGTGGGCCCACCTACACACTTGACCAATCGGTCAAGACCAACCATGTTTGGTCGTGACAAAATCGTCGCCCAAACAATAGAAGACGCACGGCTTTGAAACCCAAAATTAGGGTTTTGAGCATCACGAGCGTCCATCTTCTCCGGCATGAATGGAGGGTCCAAGATTAGATTAAGGTGTCAGGTCATACAAAGCATGACCACCGTGGACCCATCTATTCCCTAACCCAATCGGCCAAGGCATATCATGCCCGGCTAATCCAAAACGCACGCCCAAACTAGCGTGGTCACACCTCCCAAACCGCAACCGATCTCGACCACTCAACTTCGCCAGGACGATTTGGATGGCTCGAGATCACGTTTTCATGGGATATTCAGTATAGGCGTGGACATCAGCCTACCACCTTCACACCAGGCCAATCGGCCAAGACCGACCAAGATTGGTCGTTTTGGAACGTGCGCTGAAGAGGGCGTGACGTGCGGCCCTTGCGGCACTAGTTTTTGGTCGCAAATCGATCTCGACCACTCGATTTCACCGGATGAATTGAGTGACCCAGATCATACTTTCATGAGGTAATGGGGTATAGGCGCCTACACCATCATGCCATCTACACGCATGTATGGTCGGTTAGGCCAAAGTTGTATCCCATGCTTGGTTTCGACCAAGCTGAAGAGTGATGCCCGCGCACCTCTTCAAAACCCTAACTTCATCAACGGTCGCAGATGGGTGTCTCAAAGATCATCTCATCCGTCCAACTTCACCAGATTGGTTATACAGCCATGTTCAGGAGTTAATCGGTGAGTAAGGTGTCATTAATCATCACTTTACCACACCATGATGCAGTACCTGCATAAAATACACACGATACTTCACAAGTATCGACTTCGAATAACACAATTATTCAATTCAGCATTACATGCTACCTATCGTGGATCCACGATCCACACATTCCGGACATCAATCATGTCACAAAGCGGGGGATACATACTAGGGTATTGGTCCGGCGGTTTACGGCGTACGTGCAACGCGCCATCACAAGAACGTGTTAGGAAGTCATGGACGGTTAAAGATGAACAGGAGAAGTGGGCAAGGCTGGTCGTGTATCACCAACGCATAACTCCACTACTCCATCACTCCACTTCCTCCACTTCCCACGAGAGACGTGAATAAGACTCAATGACTTGTATAAATAGGTTCTCCGCCCTATTTCCAAAAAAACAGAGAAAAACAACAAGAAAACACCAGAGCCTGCTTACACCAATCGTAAGTTTGTTCACTTTCCTGTTATAAGTCATAAGCAAGTCTACACCTTCACATTATCAACACCTTCTTCGCTTCCCTCCCTAAGATCAACCCCATCTCCTTCACTTTGTGACCGAAACAAGTCTGGAACGGCCATTTCTTGGTTTAGGCCGGACTTGCACAGATTGATCTCTCGAATCTACAAGCACTCACCGCGCAGTGCATTTGTTTAAGGTTTAAATTCATTCCTCATCCACGCCCCAAATTACCAAATTCTGCGGGAGTAGTTTTCACCCATAAACAAGGAGAATCGACTGTAGTCACAACTAGTATCACACAAGAGGTGTGGGGATTAGTTTTCCCAGTTGCTAGAGTTCTCCTTTATATAGTCTCCAAATCAGGGTTTGCAATCAATGTTACCTTGGTAAAAAAAACATTCAATATTCACCATTAGATGAAAACCTGATTAAATTCAAGCTAATATCTTTCAACCGTTAGATCAAACTTAGCTTGTTATACACAAATGAAATGAACCATCATTTAGATAAAGGTAACCGTACTTAAACGTGTTCACCTAGTTGGTTCAACAATAGTTAACCAATGGTTAACCATATGAGCACTTTCATATCAACCTTATTCATCTTTATCATAACTAGTTCAAATGACTCAAATGAAACTAGTTAGAGAATTGTTCAATTGTTTATATTCTCATAGAAGTATACAAGACACAATTGAAGCAAAATCGATTTTGATTCACTCGAATCATTTCATGAACATTATAGCCACGATTTGCAAAAGATTGCATTCCTTATTATATAAATGTATTAGTTCATGAACAAACCGATTTTAGAACATAACCTACTTAAGTATACAAACGGGTACGCATACCTACGTATCCATACTAAATTTGGTTATGCCAATATGCGTACGGGTGCGCATACTTAGTTTCTAGACTTCCAACAACCAGCTAGTACGCGTACGGGTACGCATACTTTGATTACAGGTTTTGGACTTTACACAAATGTGAATACACACTATATTTATATCCAATCATGGTTGTATGTTCTAAACCCTCATTTCAATCATTGAAACATTCTTAGAAGACGACAATAGGTGTCTCACACAAACTATTAGCTTCAAAGCAATTTTCAAGTGATTGAATGATCAATACGAAACATTCTGAGCCTACATCAAATGACCGTCTCACACAAATCATGTAAGATGTTACAAGGCAATTTTCACAGGATCATCTTTTGACTTTCGTCAAGAATAAAAGATGAACTTGTTTAAAGCGAAAGCTTACCAACGCATTTTTAGAGAAATAGATAAGCGAGATAAACTCGGCTCGAAATACCAAATGTGTATAATTGAAGTCTATATAGCAATACAAATTTTTGTCTCAAATTGGAAATAGAGTAGATAGACTTTTGAGTGATAGATGAGTTCAAGTCTCCACATACCTTTTGTTGATGAAGTTCCACAAGTTCCCTTGAGTAGTTCTTCGTCTTCATTCGATGAACGTCGTGGAGTCTAAAGCTCAACTACACTTACTATCCTAATCCGAGACTTAGCAATAAGTAGACTAGAAATCCAGACTTATATTTTTGGCAACTAAACTTGACAAACTAGCTTGAGATAACAACGCTTGCGAGTTCGACCGAGCAGTGCTCTAACAGTTTCACATAATAATCAGGCTCACGGATTTCTATCTGTTTGATTTGTTGATTACATTGTGAAACAGAGATATAAATCTTTGATATTTTTCTTGATTGAGTGGTAGGCTGTTAAGAGTGTCTTGCCTACGTGTAATACTGTAAGTGCACAATGCCTGTTGGAGGCGTGGCAAGTACAGGTCGATCCACAGGGAAATGGAGTTACTATGAAGTTGATCTAAGGCTTACTAACTGATTTCTGAGATGGTAGCACAACTGTGGGTTGGTGTCGATACGACTAGTTGGAGGTTATAATACTAAAAACAAGATGAAATACAAGTATTAAGATTAAGGGCACTAGGATTATCAAATCCACCACTAATTCAAAAGTTATGTGATTCAACTAGTTTGAGTGTTCTTGTTCTGTGACAAATAAGGCGAGATGTGTCAATTCTATCACTTATCTAAGGAGTTTCACCGGGGGATAATTCAATTATCGGCTAAAGATACTAATCCAGAGCACTAATTGTCTAGTTAAGCACAACTAGTCAAGGGGTTAGCAATAATCTCTAGAGCTTGAGCTGAAACACAATCAACACAGTGTTATCCTAACTACAATGGATACATGGCATTCATTGTGAGAGCAAGGCATTGAAGTGCTAGAATTGAATTTCTCTTATAACTTAAGAATTCAAAAACAACTCAAACAAAGTTGAACAACAGAACAAAGAATTAGGGTTTCATTTAAATCCTAGCAAATTGATTCAGAACATAGTAAGCATAATGAAAACAGACTTAAAATTGAAATACAAATTAAACCCTAAAAACCGACTACTCTCTTCTCTCATATGAAGAACAACAATTTATACCTCACAAATTACTCAAACTAACAATTAATGATAACCCAGACCTGTTCCCTCTGCGAATTCGTCTCTGGGAGTCATGCATGAGCTGTTGGTAAAACCCTAGTTCTATCTATCTCTAATTTAGCCTCTAGGGTTATGAGAGAAGCTAAGAAAGAGATAGCTAGACCTAGAGAGGGGGCGAAGATGGCTGTGGTGGTCGTGGCTATCATTGTTGGTGTCGAGGGGAAGGAGATGGTGGTGGCGACTCGGCTCTGTAAATGCCATGGTCGGGAGAAAGGGGATGGGTTTTCTCTGGGATTGTCGGGGGGAAGAGAAAGAGAAATGGGGAAGGAGTGTTTGGCTCGATGGGAAGGGTATAGGTGGTTTTGGTGTGGAACAGGAGCATCGAAGTTTGATGCAAGGGACGGAGCGACCGTAGGATGTAGATGGGCGAGATCTCACGGCTCAGAAGAGACGGGCTTGGATCCGGGTCGTGGGTCGGGTCTTGGACTGCACAAGCCCATGTCTTGTAAATGGGTTGCTCCTTGTTGGGTTGCAACTGATGCGCGCGCCGGCTTTGGCTTTCTGCTCCATAGACGCTTGCCTCCAATTTTCTGCTCTTTTGGCTCCTCAATTTCTCTGAGCTTTATTCACTACCTAAAAACACAAAATTAATTAGTATAAATATTTATTCTTGAAAACAAAGAATATACAGAATCTGGGATAATATCTGATTTCTGAGCACAAAAGATGAGTTAAATGCCAATAAAAAGGTGTAGAAATATGCAATATTTGGTACTCATCAAATACCCCCAAACCTGAATTTTACTTGTCCTCAAGTGAAAAATGTAAAATTAAGAAATCCTAACTATACCACCGTCGCTGGTCTCTCGAATGCATTTAGCGTATGCACTAAGCCTTTAAACCCCTAGGTGTCTCTAGTGGACGAGTTGTAGTCTCGTGAGGGTTTACCAGAGGTGTACCCACAAAACCTTCTCCAACTTCAGAGTGTAAAAGAGTCTCAAGCATCCAAGGAGCTATGAGGACATAGAGTTTCTGCATGCTAGTAAAAATAAGTTAGAACTACCAAAGAACGCATTCTCATCCTTAAGTGCTGAGCGAGAAGTAACCATACCTTATGAAAGAATTCGGATTCGATTGTGATCATAAGCCTCGACTTCTGCCTCACCATTAGGGTTTTATGATAATTGCACTCAAAAAGATCGCTTTTTTAGTCTCTCATGTGTGCAGCGGGAATAAAGAGAGAAATCATGCACACGTTGAAGATGAGAAGGATAACCTTCCGAAATAATTTCTCGGAGACTCCACGAGTTGTGGACAAAAAGAATCTTTTTCGATGATCTCTAAGAAAGGAAATCAACCATTAGCAAGGATGGGAGTACTCACTTACCTTCTCACCCGATCGGCAATTAATATCACTCTCTCAAAGATTCATAGAAACGTCTTCAATCTTCGGTCTTCAACTGTTGATGACGAACTTCTGAACTTCACAAAAACTTGACAATTTTTTTTTTTTTTATTATTTTTTTTTAAGACTTGAAATGAAAATAACAATAAAACTTGTATTGTCTTGATTTCATAAACTTCACTAATTCTCATCTTCTTTTCTTTTCTTTTCTTTTCTTTTCTTTTCTTTTCTTTTCTTTTCTTTGTTGCTTGTAAACCTTGGACTATCTCAACTTTTCTTCAAATATTCTGATGATGCTCCGCTTGCTGACGATGATGTGTTTCTATGAATGTGTTGATGTTGTTGAGAGGGAGAGAGTGATGCTAACTGCAAATCGATATTTAGAAGGAGTTTTCATCTTTAAACGTCGCCCTCATGATTGACGAAATTAGCACTCAAGAGATCAAAAGTAGTGCTGAAAGTGGTGCGAAGTTGGGTAGCTCACCATTCCTACCCGGAATTGACGTACGGTGACACACACTCTACAGCTTTTCTAGAAAGTCACAAAAATTGAAGGTCGGTGCCTCGCTTGATGTAAAATGGGTAGTCTCCACTATGGGTGATCACAATTCTACTACCGAATATCTAAACAACACCTAATTTGCCCTCCGGTATGGTTAAATCCAACTTTAACGCTCTAATCAACTAAGAAACCCGATTGTGTTCTCCAAAGACTTCCAATTTCTGTTATTTCGGTCAGACTCTCTATGTAAACATAGCTAGAAGCATGCTAGTGACTCTAGAATCTCTAAAAGTTGGAGGTTTTTATGCAAGTATTTACAAAGAGTTTTAAATATTATTTTTTTTTTGAATTTTTTTTGAAATAAAAGACTAAAAACTCTATATGCAAATGCACCCCCAAACCTAAATCAAACATTGTCCTCAATGTGTCAACAGATAATAAGAATTCAAAAAGTCACATACCAAGAGAACTATGTTGAATAGAGAAAAAGGGAAGAGATTATCGGATGTCGGCGGAAGCAAGGTTAGAGCTTCATTAGTCAAGGCTAGAATCCAACATTCTCAGCGGAGATCATATCGGATTAGCACAATAAAAAGAAGACTCAACCGAATCAAGATAGAAAATTTAACAAGTCCTACTGGATTATATACAATGAAAATTCACCATATACCAACAATCTAAAGAGTTGAGGATCAACCCAATATAAAATATGTACAAACATCAACAGCCTTACACATATATAACATGAGAGTGCAGGTAAGATTGCATATGTGAACGATTTTCCCCAAACCTAAACTTGTCAACGGATGTGTTTGTGAGCACAAAATCTTGCAAATTTAAAGGTACATCATGCACAAGGTCTAACTCGAAATGAGTTTTGCTAAGAACAAATGAGACATACATATTCCAACTTTGTGGCTCCTTAAAGGTGTTATACTTTGATGCAAAATAATCCAAGAGGACTTGGTAAGCACAAAGCTCTAGGCCTAAATTAGGCATTCTCAGAAAAGTTGGTTTTGCAATTTTGTTACAAACCACATCTAGGTTTGGTGGAGGAGTTTCAATTTGTGTCTTAGGAAAGAGATTAGGTAAATCATGTTCACTTGCATAAAACAATTCATCAATCTCCATGTCATAATCATCATTATCCAAAAGCTTTGTATCATGCATTATCAAATCAAAGGAGGCAACATATTGTGACATGGGCAGGGAATCAGAAACAAAAATAATATCATGATCCATAAGAACATTAGTGTCAACAGAAGATTCATCCTTTCTTAAGTCACAAACAAGTTGTGTAGCATGCTCATTTTCAGCGAACAATTGTTCAAACCCCAATTCAGCATCACATGTATGTATGGATTGAATATTAGAAGAAGCATCATTCATAAGGTTCAGAGTAGAGAAGAATGTCTCTGAACCCAAAGGTTCCACCATATTTTCAGCATACACATGCTCTTCTAACATATCATATTCATCATCATCATAACAAAAATGCATTTCCCTATTCAAAATTGTAGCATTTTTAGTGCACTCATTTACCTCTAGATTAGGTTCATATTCAGTGTCATTTGCATGAGTAAGAACACTATTTTCAAAATTTACTTTATTAGGGACAACAAATATCTTATCATGAGATTCCTTCCATTCTTCATTTTGTAATCGAATCGAGTTCATTTGAAGAATCATAGTGAGTTGTTCAATTGAAGGAGAGTCTTCACTAGTGGGTATGCATGCCTCATATGGATATTCACTGCATGGTTGTGCACAAGGGTCACTAGAGAAGGGAAATTCAGATATGTTGCTATATGGATGATCATGCAGTGCTTGTAATTCAAACCTAGCATTGTTTTGTTCGATGAGATTTTCTTCCTCTGATTGCATACAAGAGGTCGGGGGAGTATAAAATTGTTCAACTCCCCACTGTGGTGAATGATACATGTGTGAATAGTTATTAGGGTCTATGTATTGATGCTCGAGACCCTGAGAAGGTCCATAACAATCCCTATAACTAGTGACATTATGGTCTATGGGAGGCTCATAACATGAAGCATGCCCGTAAGCAAGCTACGATGGATTTGTTTTCATCCCCGATTTACGGACAAAATCCCGACATGATCTAGCAACTCAATTTGAACTCAAAAGAAACAACCATAGCCTAGCACACATCAAGCATGTATAACACATACATCCAATCATATCAACACGTAGAGAAAAAATTGATACAAGAAAATGGAACCCAATTTTTAGATTTAAGCACAGAGTGCTTGGTGTTCTTTGCAAATGTGCAGCCCGGGTTATGTGCGAGACAGGTTGTGTGGGCTTCAGTTTGTGCAGAGCCCAGTTCGTGTGCACATGCACAGCCCAGTGGCTATACAAAGCCCAGTGGTTGTGGGCTTCAGTTGTTATGGGTTCCAGCCCAGTTTTGTGCAGATGCACAGCACTGGTCAGGCCAAGCACAATACAACTTGTGATATCAACACGAGAATAGCTTATGCCTTTGCACAAAGTTGTGCTTACACAAAGACATCACGGCTTATGCAGAGGTTGGCAGCTCAAGCAAAACTTGTACACAAGACAAAGATTGGTTATGTGCACTGAGAGCAATACAAACTCACAAAAAAAAAATGACACAAAGATGACTTATGCATGGCCTGATTGTTGGCAGGTGCACTAGCAAGACAGAAATTGTGAATGGTGTACAGGGTGATAGGTTGTGCTCACTCAAGGTGAAGCATGTGCTGGGTTTGTGCGTGGCATACAAGTGAGATGCTAATATAAACTCAGTTATTCAACACTCATTCAAACACCACATGGCCACACACAGATTACAGATATTGCAAGGGTTTGTTGCTCATAGGGTATCAACAGATGCACAAATTGAACATTTTACAGCACAAGGTATCCCAGCAGGGTATATCATTCACAGCATCATACAGGTTAATCAGCAGACACACCAAGATTGCACTTTACACATACCACAGAGTGTCAAGGTCACAGGATTACAGGATTACAGGATTACACACAAGTTGCAGCAGATGCAAGGGTCTGGCAACAACTTGGCTCACCAGGTCTCACACAAGCACAGGTTCAGACGGCAACAATCTTATTCAAATGTCACAGAATCAAGCAAAAATCCCAGAGATCGAGCAATACTCAACAAGGTATCTAGCTTATCATGCAAAGGGACCAGGGCTGATGGTTACAGGTAAGCTCGGTGGTTGACAGAGTAAGGCTTGCTGAAGTACAAGGCTACCAAACTAACCAATCTTAACAGGTTGCTACTCGAGCTCAACAAACTGCAGGGGCTGGAGCCGAGCACGTAGTATGTTGAAGCCTAAGGTTTAAAGTGAGAGGGCAATTGGTTCAGTTGACTCCACTTTACAAGGCTATGCTCAAGTTACACACAACACAGGGCAGATGAAATTATTCAGTTATATCAACAAGCATGCTATATCATTCATTCATGTAAGCAGGGTTTGAGACACAATACCGCCAGTATCAAACTGGGTTTAGGCAATTCCACCAATTGGTTTTGCTGCTCCCTTGTCTTCCTTGAGTTTGCTCAGCTGCACCACAAGTACCTGTAGGCTCAAAGGAGTGGTTTAGTTCTCTGGGATGTGCAACTTAAGGCAAAGATGATGAGGATAGGTATTGCCTATTAATAATCGAAAAGACTCGTAATATGAAGATGAACTACCGCACTTGGTTATCTGCTCAGTAATGCACCAAGTTACAATTGATGTGCCATTCACAAAGCTAACTACGAGATGCTAAGGATGATGCAGAGATGTAGAGCTATTGACAAAGCTTCAACTGAACTACAAGATTATAGAAATTGAATGGACTACAGCATGTGATGCAAACTAACTAACAGGATGATGCAAAGATGCGAGAACACGGCCTAAGGATAGACAAACTAGAAATTGCAATGATTAATTAAAAGTTAGCGATTTATCCTATCTACAACTAAGTTTTGCTAAAACTTTTTACAACAGTACTCAAGTTACTGACTAAACTAACTCTAAAGTGCGATTCACAGATATGAATGAGATAGGATGGTGACAGATCATGATGGGATGGAGTTAACCCGCTAAGTTATGACTACAAAACATCAAATGAAAAAATTACGAAGCTAATGTAAAACTGACAAGTCACAGCAACACAAATGCATGTAGTTTTAAGTGATGCAAGATATATGTGCAAATGGATTAACTAATACAATGATGCTCCTAGACAGAAAGATTAATATGCAAAGATGCAAAAATATAACAAGTTACAGCTAAGTTATACTAACAATGATTGCAAACAAATAAATTTCTAACACATATATACAAAGCTAGAATGAAAATCAGTAAAGTAAACAAGTAAAAAGCAACACAGCACACTACCAAATCCCCGGCAGCGGCGCCAAAAACTTGGTAGGCTATTAAGAGTGTCTTGCCTACGTGTAATACTGCAAGTGCACAGCGCCTGTTGGAGGCGTGGCAAGTACAGGTCGATCCACAGGGAAATGGAGTTACTATGAAGTTGATCTAAGGCTTACTAACTGATTTCTGAGATGGTAGCACAACTGTGGTTTGGTGTCGATACGACTAGTTGGAGGTTATAATACTAAAAACAAGATGAAATACAAGTATTAAGATTAAGGGCACTAGGATTATCAAATCCACCACTAATTCAGGTTATGTGATTCAACTAGTTTGAGTATTCTTGTTCCTGTGACAAATAAGGCAGATGTGTCAATTCTATCACTTATCTAAGGAGTTTCACCAGGGGATAATTCAATTATCAGCTAAAGATACTAATCCAGAGCACTAATTGTCTAGTTAAGCACAACTAGTCAAGGGGTTAGCAATAATCTCTAGAGCTTGAGCTGAAACACAATCAACACAGTGTTATCCTAACTACAATGGATACATGGCATTCATTGTGAGAGCAAGGCATTGAAGTGCTAGAATTGAATTTCTCTTATAACTTAAGAATTCAAAAACAACTCAAACAAAGTTGAACAACAGAACAAACAATTAGGGTTTCATTTAAATCCTAGCAAATTGATTCAGAACATAGTAAGCATAATGAAAACAGACTTAAAATTGAAATACAAATTAAACCCTAAAAACCGACTACTCTCTTCTCTCATATGAAGAACAACAATTTATACCTCACAAATTACTCAAACTAACAATTAATGATAACCTGCACTGTTCCCTCTCGCGAATTGCGTCTCCGGGAGTCATGCATGAGTCATTGGTAAAACCCTAGTTCTATCTATCTCTAATTTAGCCTCTAGGGTTATGAGAGAAGCTAAGAAAGAGATAGCTAGACCTAGAGAGGGGGCGAAGATGGCTGTGGTGGTCGGTTGCCACTTCGTTGGTGTCGGGAAGGAGATGGTGGTGGCGACTGCCTCGCAAATGCCATGGTCTGGAGAAAGGGGATGGGTTTTCTCTCGGGATTGTCGGGGGGAAGAGAAAGAGAAATGGGGAAGGAGTGTTTGGCTCGATGGGAAGGGTATAGGTGGTTTTGGTGTGGAACGGGAGCATCGAAGTTTGATGCAAGGGACGGAGCGACCGTAGGATGTAGATGGGCGAGATCTCACGGCTCAGAAGAGACGGGCTTGGATCCGGGTCGTGGGTCGGGTCTTGGACTGCACAAGCCCATGTCTTGTAAATGGGTTGCTCCTTGTTGGGTTGCAACTGATGCGCGCGCGGGCTTTGGCTTTCTGCTCCATAGACGCTTGCCTCCAATTTTCTGTTCTTTTGGCTCCTCAATTTCTCTGAGCTTTATTCACTACCTAAAAACACAAAATTAATTAGTATAAATATTTATTCTTGAAAACAAAGAAAATACAGAATCTGGGATAATATCTGATTTCTGAGCACAAAAGATGAGTTAAATGACAAT
Source organism: Papaver armeniacum (assembly GCA_023531295.1). Classification (NCBI taxonomy): domain Eukaryota; kingdom Viridiplantae; phylum Streptophyta; class Magnoliopsida; order Ranunculales; family Papaveraceae; genus Papaver; species Papaver armeniacum. Next base: position 340,435 of record JAJJWW010007104.1, read on the forward strand.
AAAAAGGTGTAGAAATATGCAATATTTGGTACTCATCATTGAGATCGCTTTATTAGTTGGTGCTCTCAGAATTATATTGGAGTTAGTCCATACAGATTGCTAAGCGAAATATTGGGTGTGGTTGTTAGACCCCCACTTTTTCAAAAAAGGAAATCAGACATCCCATAAACCGAATACACATAGCAAAAATAAAAACATTCATTCACGGGCTATATAATCGGTAACTATCACAAGAAAAATTATAAAATAATAATTTTATTCTTAAATAATAGTGATAGTTTTATTCAAAAATAGAGCATATACAATAATTGAAGTAAATCAAAACATTGATGTCTATTTTCTATATTAGATCTTTGAACAGTCTTATTCAAAGATCATCTTCAATATCCTCAAACTTTTCGGGATCTTCATCAACTGCATCACGACTGATTTCCAGGATTCTACACACAGTACCTTGATTATGTTCACAGGCTAAATCATATTCTGAGCATACTCCCTATTACCGATTCCAAGTTTAATCAACTTTCTTTGGTTATGGATAACAGTTCTTAGTAATGTTGCCTGTCTGTGATGAGTTTCAACAGTATTGAGGAGGACTTGATGAAAATTGAGAATATCAATCTTAGCATCCAAACTATTTTGGACTAGAAGATTAGTTACTCCTACTTGAGATGTCATATCTTCATTCTCTTTTCGTTTATCCTCACAACCAGATTTCTTGAAGGAATCAACAAGATTAATGGTTTCATTAGAATCCATTCCACTCAAAGCTTTCAAAATCTTATCTTGAGATCTGGTTTGAGGATACATATTTTAGTATAAGTTCTCAAACAAGATGAGTACATATATCAGAGGATTTCAACACATACCAAACATAGGTATCTTCGAAAATATTTTCGCATCTTATGTGTTTCCAAATCATAAAGATTATCTTCAGAAAAGAATCATCCTTTCAAAATCATGTATCTAAAAATACTCTAGACAAGAAAACCTATCATGTTTTACGCAAGTTGTTGTAAGACAACTTGTGTACATATAAGGAAATCTTAAATATTTTCAAGTAGATTGTGTATTCTCTCTATGTTGAATAAGAGATTAACAGGATACAAGATGCCCAGATACTTGTGCTTCCTTACATCAACATATTGGGTATTGTAAGGAAGCACTTTCCAACATTGTTAAGTGTTGGGGTGAGAGGAATTTTCCTCACCAAGTACCATTGGAGCAAAATCTTCCTTCTTATCTTTAGGGACATGATCTTGTGTCCTCGTATGGGTTTCGAATGTGCTTGATACATCCTTTTCATCAGGAATATTGCGTGATACTATATTCTTGATTACTTTTTGAGCCCACGATGGTATATCCTTTTTATTCAAACCCAGGTAGTCTTGATCTGACTCAAACAGATTGCAGATATCTTTCTTTCAAGACTTTCGATATGGGTTTTTAGGGTATTCATACCTTGTGGAAAATGTCTTTCTAAGGATTTGCCAAAGGATACCTCTTGACAAGATTCTGTAAGAATATCTTCTATAAGGATTTTATTCCTTATTTGTGAATGTTCCAGCAATTGTGTAAGATATTCACACTCTGAAGTTTCCTGATTCACTTCATTACACAAAGCCAAATTTTTGTTCCGAATAATCTGTCAGATTATTTTGAAGGCTGAGTGTTTCACGCTTTCCTTCATAAATTCTTTCATTTAGTTGAACAATAAGTTCTAAGACATCTTCCAGGCTGTCGATAGATTTTCCTGCTTCTGAGAAGGTTTTAACTTTGTTGAAAAACCTTTGTAATCCAGCCACTAATTCAAGATTAGAACAAGATAGTGAATCAAAGTTCTTCATTCTTTCTGGAATATAAACAGAATATTTTTCACCAATAATTGGAGTCGGATCCAAAACATGCCTTGAACCAAGTACTTGTTCCTTTTGTTATGGATGCATTCTTTTCTTATCATGAACATGATTCTCAATCAAGTTGTCAGTCATAGACTTTGTTCTTGATTTCAGAAAAGAATTACGAGACCAATTTCCATTGACCCTTTTTGAGAGATTATTCTCCACATCTTGATGTACGTTAACTGAGTCATTTATAAGTTTAGATTTGCTTTTCTTATTCCGACTCATTTCTTATAGATTGGATCGTACCAAACACAGATTGTTAGATCTTTTTCGTGTTAATTTGCCTGCTCTAATACCAATTGAAAAGACGAGGGTACCCAAATACACCAAAATCTTTTTGTTTCAACCTATGAGTCCTCTTACCAAGTGTGATCATCTATGGACAAAGTCGGTACAATACAACAATTTCGATATTCACACTTTGTGTGATTGTCTATGGATATGAGGTTGAGACAATACGACAAACAAAGTGTGATACTTGATAATAGGTTCGGACTTAACCAAACTCTATAGGATCACTATCAAGTATAGCGGAGTTAACGTAAAGTGAAATTTACTTTAATTATATAATAAAATAATTACAATGCGGAAAATAAAGTAAATGGCACATCAAGATTTTGTTAACGAGGAAACTGCAAATGCAGAAAAACCCCGTGACCTAGTCCAGAATTGAATACTCTCAGAATTAAGACGTTATACAAAATCTACACCAAATCCATATAGTTGAGACCAAGCAACTACCCCTAGTTTACTTAGTTTCCTCAGAGTCACGCACTGGTACAATTCCTTTGGATCGTATTCCAAATAGTAAAGGAATAATAAATTTGTTTGGTAACAACTCTATTGATTCTTTTCAAGATAAAGATATCTCAAGTCATACGCAAAGGCTCTTCCATTTAATCTAATAAACTTCTTTGCCTGGTTAGATCAATTTATCAAATAACTACCAAAGTAGTCAAAGTTCAAATTCGCAATCAATCAATATAGATCTCAAAGAGAAACTATAAGGCGATGTCGATCTCACGCAACTAATCAATCGAATAAATTTGATTTTAGTTGGATCCCAGCCGATCAAGGTTTGTGCATACAATAAGATACGAAAACCAATAAGAAATCTTCTTCGTCTTCAAATATTCTTTATTCAAATCTTCTTTAATCTTCAAATAACCTGCATAACACCAATTGAATCTCTTGTCAACAATCACACACAGAACGGAGTCTGTTAACAATGGATTATCACAAGATATATTTAGATCTAACAACAGTTCTAAAGATCTTGTCGATACTTCGATCTAGTTTGAGTGAATCGTATATCAGAAGAGAAGATTCTTAAGAATAAACAAACTAGGTGCAATCAAAGTTTCAACAACCGTTAGTCAATCAAATCAATCGAAAACTAATAACACGGCAATTATCTAGTTTCCCACTAACGGTACTCGTAGAGCTTCTTGATCCCACATAAGTTTTTAAACGAGCAGTCGCAAGAGATTTCACCTAATTAGGATACTTTCCTCTACGAATAGACGGCTTCACCAGAAACAACAAGAAATGAAGTTTGCCTGGACATCAAGGAATTTCCAAAACCGTAAATATTCTCAAGATATGCAATGAATGGAAAAATTCGGTTTTCCTAATTCCAATAATAAATGCTTGTCCAATATTTCCGAAATCTCTCAATAGAAAATCTCTAATTAGTAAATGCACATTACTAATTTTTATTCTCTAGAAATATAAAACCAAAAACCTTAATTAAAAGATTCTTAATTTATCTCGGCAAAGGATCTCCTTGAGTACTAAGGAATGAATATCTTTGAACAATAAATGATAAGAGTTACTATACGTGTTCAAAGTATGTTGACATCTTTTCACTGTAAATCCTTATTTCATATTCACGTGGATTTACATTCTTGGAATCGGTCATACCACACTTCCAAACAAGTTTAGAATTCGTTTCCATGTATTCCAAGATAACTATGTGATTGATCAAATACCAAATCACATACATGGGTTCAATCGGTTCTACCAATCACTAGGATCAATTATACCTAATTATGGAAATACTTGTGATCGGTTACACCAGTTAGAAGGATCGGTTCCATATTCCCATGGTATTGCTTGTGATCGGTCACACCAGTTACCAGGACCGGTTACCAATTACAAGGATCGATTACACAACACTTGTGATCGGTCACACCAATTACTAGGATCGGTCACACCAATTACAAGGATCGATCATACCAACACATGGTGATTACTTAGGATCGGTTATACCAACTAATAAAAACCAGTCATACCAAATCATAAGTCAGGCATTGTGATTAGTTATACCAAGATACATAATCAAGGTTAAGATCGGTTCTACCATCTCACACATATTGGTCATCCAAAGATTTGCAATGAATAGCCGGACCAATAAGCCTAATGATTTCCCTTTCCGATTCACGAAACAAGTTCATGAATGTACTTCCTTTAAACTAATGTAAACATTGTTTTCTAGGATGAAATCTTTATCATAACCCATTAACATAATCATAACAGTATATACAAGATTATGTCGATGTCATATCTACGAAGTTCAAAAGATAAGCGTTATACTCCGTAGTCTAATTCCCTAATACTATGATCATACAATTATGACCATGTCACATCACCAGAGTATTATACAATATGTACAGTATATACAGCTTCACAGTTATGTTTTCAATATAGCACGACTTGAAAGATACGTTAGGAATGAAACAGTTCAAGTCAATATTACTAAACTTGTAGGATCATAATATCGCAACGCATAGGGCTCGCGGGATCAATAAACGACGGTACCGCGATGGAGTCGCAGGAAACTAAAATAAACGACGAGAAGAGAAACGACACACAAAACAACCGAAAGACATGGAATCGAGGAGGTTAAGAAGTGTCGCGAGATTGAATAGTTGTACACTGGCGACACTTCGCGAGACATTCCCGAAAATAAAGGATAGCTTAGCTGTCATCCACTATGTATTACCCTATATAAAGGGTCGAGTGAGTCTGTAAAAGGGGGGAGATCTTTTTAGAGTGGTTAGGCAAGTCATTAGGAGAGAGAAAGTTTAAGAGCGCTTTAACTTCTAAAGGTAATTCTATTTTCCTGTGTAAACACTTTATGAATTTAATCAATAAATGTTCTTGATCTTACATCTTCTAATGGATTAATTAGGCAAAATCGAGTAAGGGGTGTAGTGTGGGAAACTCGCTACTACATATGCGCTAGAAACAGGGGACCTAATCTTGTTGGTTTAGGAAAGAAAATCGCAACTAAAGTTGTTTAGATCAAGAAAATGAAAAAGGAAACTCTTAGAACGGATGAAGCAGAGAAAAGATATGGCATACAAAGATGTGTATGAGAGTAATGGTTAACGAATTTCATGAAAATATCAGAGGAAGGATACACAAACGAGATTTTGAAGGAAAGAAGATTACAGATCGAGAAATAACGTCACCTTTGAAAGATTGGGAAAAGCAAGAGATAACATTCACGGCGGAGGAAATATCAAAAGAAGACTTGGATCACATGTCTCCACTGGTGATTGCAATAAACGTGTATAAGGAAGGAGAGAAATCGGAGAATACGATGAAAACATGGGTGATGAATGGAGTTTTAATCGATACTGGGGAGTCCGGTAAACATCATGTTCTATCACGCTTACAAAAAGATGGGATATAAAGATGAAGATATGATTTTCGCGCATATAATATTCAAGGTTTTGGTAAATCCATAACAAAAGTTAAAGGGGAGATAAAAATACGTATTCCGTTAGGAGGAATTGAAACACAGGTGACATTGAGTGTGGTGGATATGGAATCACCATACAACATGTTGCTAGGAAGACCATGGGTACATGCAATAAAAAGGCTGTAGGCGTCGACGCTTCATCAACGTATCAAATTCCCTACACCAATCGGAATCGGCGAGATCGAGGAGGGGACGCCGCCAAAGGAAGAATATATTATCAAAATGAAGTAAAATGTTGCGAGGAACAAATAAACAAGCGAAAGAACATATCAAAATACCGCAAAAAGATGGCGAAGGTAACTAAGAAAGAAGAAGAATTCAGAGTTTACATGATAAGAGCAAAGGAAGGAAAAGGCATACCTGGCGAAATCTCGGGAGAAGAAGATGATCTTGCGAAAGAACCAAAAGGACCAACCCCTATGGGAGAACCGAAGGCCAGTTACGTCGCGGCAGAACAAACCAAAGAAGTGAATATCGGAACTAAGGAAAATCCCAAGATGCTAAAGATTGGAACTAGCATGGAAGCAGATGAAGAGAAAAGAACTGTCGATCTGTTGCGAGATTATAAAGACATCTTCGCGTGGGATATGGATGAAATGCCTGGTATAGATCCGTCGATCGCCTGTCACAAGTTAGAAATTGATAAAAATGTGAAGCCATTTAAGCAAAGAATTAGAAAGATAGCAACAGCATATCACCCTCGGATAGAAGAAGAACTGAAGAAGATCAGAATTATTAGACAAGCAAAATACCCCGAGTGGATAGCGAATATGGTTATAGTTCCAAAGAAGAACAAGGGAATAAGGATTTGCATTGATTTCACCGATTTAAATAAAGCTTGCCCTAAAGACAGCTTTTCCATTACTGACATTCCACATGGCTAGTCGAATCGGCGGCCGGGAATGAAAGAGTATCATCGCTGGACGGATACAAAGGTTACAATCAAATTCCTCTCGCCGAGGAAGACCAAGAACACACTGCTTTCTTCGCTCCAAGAGGATTATACTGTTATACTAAAATGCCGTTTGGTTTGCGAAATGCTGGAGCAACGTATCAAAGGATGGTAGAAAATGTATTCGCAGAGTGGATACACAAGACACTAGAGGTATACGTAGATGACATGCTAGTGAAAAGTAAAAAGGCAGAAGATCACGTGCAAGACTTGAGAGAAATTTTTGAACAAATGAGGCGTTTCAACATCAAAGTCAATCCAGAAAAATGTACCTTCGGAGTTGCGTCAGGGAAGTTCTTGGGTTACATTATATCAAAAGAAGGAATACATGTTGACCCGGAGAAAGTAAAAGCTATTCGCGATATGCCGACACTGCGATGGATAAAGAAAGGATGTTCAAAAGTCGAATGGGTTACTAGCATCACTAGGAAGGTTCATTTCGCGGTCATCTGATAAATGTAAACACTTTTTCAGTGTTCTGAAAAAAGGATCGAAATTTAAATGGACGGATGAATGCGAAAAGGCTTTACAAGGGATCAAAGAGCATTTAATGGATATATCTATTATGTATGCAGAACCGGGGAGAGGAATTATTAATATACCTCGCGACGACATCGCATGCCTTAAGTGCGCTTTACCGCGAGTGGACGCAGGAGTAGAAAAACTAATTTATTATATCAAGAAACTTTTAACGCTCGCCGAAAGAAATTATTCGAAGATTGAAAAGTTAATCCTCGGCGTTAGTCTATGCGTCGTTTAAACTTCGCATATATTTTCAAGCACATATTATTAGAGTGGTGACGAAGGTACCAATCGAGTAAGAATGAAAAATTCAAAAAGATCAGAAGAGTTGAAAGATGGAACGCTCAAATAAGCCATTATAAACTCAAATATGAAATATTATCTTCAACCAAATCACAGGTTGTCGCAGACTTTCTGGCGGAATTTCCTTTGGAAGAAGAGGAAGCAGTAGATGAAATGATGGATGTAGAAGAAGAGCATGGAGATCCAAAGGATTTGTTAACTGAGCCAAATCGGTGGGAAATATTAGTGGATGGATCATCCAACGGAGAAGGTAAAGGAGTGGGAATTGTTGTGATTTCGCCAAAAGGCAATAAATTAGCTTTTGCTTTTAGATTGGAATTTGAGTCTACTAATAATGAAACGGAGTATGAAGCTATAATACATGCTTTAAGATTTGCAATAGAAATGAAATTGGAGAATGTGAGGATTACCAAGTGACTCGCAATTGGCAATCCGTCGATATAACAGAGAAATATGCTACAAATGATCCATCCCTACGTAAATACAGAAGCTTGTAGAAGTGTCAAAGACAGACATACCGAAAATAAAATGGAGACACATATCAAGGAGAGATAATAGGCTCGCAGACGCTTTTGCCTTTATATCAAGTATGATGATAGACCCAATGCGAGGAATATCAAAATACAAACGCTACTAGCGCCATCAATTAATAAAGAGGAGGGACAAGAAGCGAGATATAATGATGGTGGTAGATGAAATGCAAGGCCGCGAGGAAGATTGGAGAGTAGAACTTCACGCGTACTTAATGAAAGGCGAGGTACCAAGAAATAGATTGGAAGCACACAAGTTAAAGAGCCGGGCAACAAATTATGAATTGCGAGATGGCGTGCTTTATCGGCGTTCTTTTGATGGACCTTCGCTTCGATGTCTAACAAGGAAAGAAGGAGAAACCATATTGAAGATGCTGATAGTGGAGATGCCGGAAATCATAGCGGCGGAAGATCTTTGGCATATAAAGCAAAGACGCAAGGATATTATTGGCCATATATGCATGAGGACGCGAGAGCAATAGCCAGACGCTGCGAAGATTGTCAAAGACACGGAAGAAGATACATGCACCAGAGCACGCTTAAATTCTTCAAAAAGTGTGTGGCCTTTTGGAAAATGGGGTTTAGATATTGTGGGACCATTTTTACCAGGAACTGGACAAAGGAGATACTTAATTGTCGCAACGGATTATTTCACAAAATGGGCAGAGGTGAAAGCGGTCCAGCACATTCGTGATAAGGATGTTTTTACTTTCATATTCGAAAATATCATATGCAGATTTGGGATCCCCGCGCAATTGGTATCTGATAATGGGAAGCAGTTTGAAGGGCAAAATATAGAGTTGCTGCTCAATGCATTTCGATAAAATGTGGAAAATCGACTCCATTATATCCACAAGCTAATGGCCAAGCGGAGGCAACAAACAAAACAATTGCCGATATATTGAAGAAAAGTTGGAAGGACACAACAAAGGATGGTGCGAACAGGTACCCAATGCAGTATGGGCCTATAATACAACTAGAAGAGAAGCCACAGAATGTCCCCTTTTTGCCTAACTTATGGAGTTGAAGCAAAGACTCCAACAGAGGTCATGATTCCGACAACCAAAAAAGAGGTCTGGGAGAAAATCTTAGCGCAGAGCAATATTCTAATCAAGTTGGATGAATTGGAAGAAAAACGAGAAAAAGCCTTGCGACACATGGAGAATTATCAGCGAAGACTGGCTAGAGAATATAACAAGCGTGTAAAAATACGTGAGTTCCAACCGGGCGACTTGGTGTTGCGAGAAACCCCAATATATCAACGTGAAAACGGAGGCAAGCTGGCGAGAAAATGGGATGGACCTTATATCATCAAAGAGGTAGTTGGTACAGGGGCATATAGATTGATGGACCCCGAAGGAAGAAATGTGGGACAAAAATTGGATAGACCATGGAATAGGTTATATCTAAAGAAATATTACCCGTAATAATGGGAGAGGAGAAAGGAATCAAGATGAAGTAATTCTTCGCTTTAAATTTGCGACATTCAAGAAAATGAGAAAAAAAGAATCACAAAAAATCTCGCGAAATAACAAGAGATAAGGAATGATTAAATGAATAAATTGGCGAATATCTCGCAGACAAAATAGCAAATGACGAAGAATGATTAAAAAGAATGAATGAATGGGACGAACCTTTATGGCGTACACCCTAGTTCGCGAATAACATTTCGTAAGAGGCAAATGTAAGACCTAAAGTGCGTCATATAAGGGGGTATCTCTCGACATGGCTCGTGGGGAAGGTTACACCGCTCCCGAAGCCCGAGTCATGGAAATTTGGGGCCCATGAAAGCCTATCCGGAAGAGGTACCTTGGGTTCCCAACTATATATGTAGGTTATACCCCGGTTGGGCGACCGAGGGTCTCTTCTTAGGAGTCAGTGTATGCTCAAGGCGCCGAGGTACACGGTTGAGCCAGAGTGCCCGGGATGGATGAACCTACCCTGGCCATTCTTGGCAAGTCTTGGCATGCGTTGCACTCGCCCGAAGAAAACTCCACTTAGGGTGCAGTCTCGTAACCATAAACCCTATAGGTATAAGGGATAAGAGGTGCGAAAACAATCAAGTTGTTGTTAAGACCGGATGGGAGGAGCTAGTCTTGTATGGCCGATGTTTCGCCTCCTTGAAGGGGCAACCGGGGAGATGATAAGGGCGACGCTCTCCATTAGGGGGGGTGTCAAAACAGACGCAAATGTCATGAGGCTTTGTTTTCGTAAGGAGACTTAGGCTTGTCATATTTGTGCAATGATCCTGCAGAGGCAATAATACTAACGCGAGGGTAAGGCGAGATCAATGGGTCTTTACACGAAAGTGTACGGACGTCCTGCGATTTCGTCGCACGACGGCAATGTCATGGGACTTTATGTTCGCAAGGATATCTAGGCCTGTCATATTGTCGCAACTAAAACATCCTGCAGAGGCAAAAATACTTGGAAAATGATAAGACAAGATCAATGGGTCTTTACATGCAAGTGTAAGGACGTCCTGCGATTTTGTCGCCATAAAAGGTGGGTGGAAAGACCTCTAATTAGGAGGTCTAACTCTAAGACCACACAAAATTGATAAGGCAAGGTCAATGAGCCATTGCATGAAAATGTAAAATGGTCATGCGACCTTGTCGCCACAAGAAGAGATAAAATAAAGACTACCGAAATGATAAGACGAGAAAAGTAGGTTTCTTCACTCATGGAGATGCTGCGACCTCGTCGCAATACAAAATTCGACATCGATGAAGAATACAATGCAAAGATGATGATGACCGAGTAAAAATCATTTCATAAAAATGTAAGCGAATAAGCTTGCGAGATTATAGTCATAATTAAGAAGAAGAAAATAAGAGGATTATCCAACAATGGATTTAATCTTTCAAAACAAAAGACGATTGTAGCAAGAGTTATCAAACGCTTAATTCTCTACATCAATTTTATCGTCTTCACCAATTACTTTCTCACCTTCACCTTCGCTAGTCAATGGACGTTCTTGTAAATATTTTCAAGCATCTTTATTCTTGGTTGGTGGATTCTCATCGTAAAACTTTTCACCGATCTTTGTCGATAACTTCAGTATTAGCGACATCTTCGCCGCTTTCATAGTCATAATCACTATCAGGAGAATCAGGGACTTCATCATCACTTACTTCCAAAGGATCAACATGTATAGGAGCAAGGGAGTTAGACAACAAAATGTCATTCACAAGGACTTCAGCCTTGAGAGAGAATTGACGAAGCAACGCCTTTTGATGATTCTTACTATCTATGTCTTTACAGTAAGACATATAATCAAATCTTCGCTCTGCACGGTCGTGAGAACGAGCAAGATGTGAGGAGAGTAGTCCATTTTCCTTGCGAATTTTAGAATAATCAGACCTGAGGGTGGAAATGGTGGAGCGAAGCTTTCTCTCAGAGTCTGCATAACAAATACACAAGATCAGAGAAATTTCTTATCGAACATTATTGGCATTTTCAGGGTAGTAAAGCATTCATGGAATAAACACATAAATTAAGATAGTCAAATGATTTGACTACCTTCCTTTTGAGAAGAAAGATGTTGAATTAATGCTGCGAAATTATTCCCCAAGCGATCCATAACATCATCAAATGAATCTCCCACTAAACCTTTCAGTCGAGATCGCAAATTCTTTTCATTGGAAACAAGTATGGAGTTTTCATTCGCCAGAGTAGAGTTGGATTTTTCTAAATTGATACATTGTTCTTGGAATTGCTTCGCTTTTACACTCAACGTTATTCTACCTTGAATAAGTTTATCTCTCTGATAATTTCTTCAAGTTGGTTTTTCAAAGTATGTTTAACTTGTTCGTGTTCTTCACATAACTTTTGACAAGCATCATACCGCTGCGAATAGTTCGCCACCTTATTCAACAAAGAACGTTTTTCTTGCGAAAGAGTTCGATTCTCATCGATAAAGTTTGCAACTCCAAATCAGATTTAGTCAAAGCATAAGAGAGGCGAGATAAATCATTACTTAACAAGTCTTGCTTTTGCGATAAATCAAAATTCTCTTTCGACAAATTATTTATTTGATCAGCTGCATAAGTATGAAGATTATCTAGGAGATTATATTGCTCCATCCAACCATCTCTCTCAACTCGAACTTCTTCAACAATGGACTCCATCTGATATATCTCCATTATTCGTTTCTGGTTTAATGCTTGGAGGGCGAACAAGAGTTTGAGTTGTAAAAAAAAAAAAAAAAAAAAAAAAAAAAATAGAGATGAGGGAGTTGCGAGACTATACCTTTTAACTCCTCATTTTTTCTGAAAAGATTGTCACGATCCAAATGAGAGGTTGTGAAATTTCTCGATTTTCAAGGTGAAAACTATTGCACTTCGCGGTCATAACTTGGAGATCATCCTTCAACTTATTAATCTCTTGAACTAAAGATGCTTGCGAGACCGTATCAGAACCAAGGTGTTTGCTTAAAATCTCGCAGACGTTGGATTTGACAGATCAGCGAGAAGTCTTTTTGGCATCATTCACGAGATCCGAAAGAACCTTAAAGGCCACATCTATCCCTCCAAATTTTCTAGTTAGAGGAATTTGCTCAATCAAAGGAGACGAGCGACCCTTTGTCAAAGGGGCGCAGAGGAGAAGAAGAGGTATGGGAGAGAAGTGATTGGAGAAATAGCAGGGACATTGATAGCAGGAGGAGGAGGTATAAGATCGTTTGTAGTAGGACGTTATAAGGAACTTGATCTATGAGGAGTTGAGGCATAGAAATATTGTCGTTGGAAGTAGTACCAGAGGAAGGGGGCACAAAGTTATCTGCGAAGATTTCGCAGCAGAGATGAAGGTGTGAATGAAGGAAATGGAACGTTGGGAGTAACAGGTTTGGAGTAGCGAGGCTTTTTGGGAACATGACCCGAGTTTTATCATCTGCGAATGACAAATTAAATAAAAAGCAGAGGCAACAATGTATTGTTGATAAAAAAAAAATATATATATATAAATGTTTCTTGAATACCTTGTCGCTCGCAGACTGTCTTTTGAAGCCATAGATTTTGCTCGCGAAGTGGACTTTGGTTGTGCGAGGGGTTCTTGTTGCAAAGTAGATTTCGATGGCGAGCCCAAAGAAAGAAGAGGATCCTTCACGTTAAAACCTAGTTACGGGTTGGTTCTTGCTAAACAACAATGGCAGAAAAAGAACTACAAAGTTAATCATACCAGTGTGATTTCAACAAAGAAAGTTAATCTCAAATCTGATCAACAACAAAGTCAGCCAGATATGGCAAAATTAACAAACACGGACGTCATAGCTAAAGTGGTGAAGAAGACGGTAAGAGACTGACAATAAGCAAACACTTGCAGAACGATGAAGAAGAAGAGCACTTGCAGAACGATGAAGAAGAAGAGCACTTGCAAACGATGAAGAAGATGAAAAGGAAAAGGAAAATTCTTCACAGGGGATGCTCCTATAAATAGATGAGAAAAAATATTATGACTGGATAACATTAAATGCACGGTAAAGAGGTAAATATAGACACGTGTAAACGGTCACTACCTAAATCCAAGGAAGCTTGACGAAAAGAACTTTAGCGGAAATTCAAATATACAAACATATTTCCTAATAGGCGAGAAGAGATTGCGAACTCAATTATTCTCTTGTAACACATGAGGCAAGAAACGACACTTGAATATAGGAGCTTGAACTTCGCAAAAGAATAGAGGCAAGTACGTACTTTTCAAGTACGGTATTCTTACGCTCATTCCCTCATCAACAAAAACCAAGGATCACTACAACAACAAATTTTTTCCTTCAAGATCGCTCTTCAAGCAATATTCAAGGAAAAAGAGGCAAGATGTAGGATCATAATATCGCAACGCATAGGGCTCGCGGGATCAATAAACGACGTACCGCGATGGAGTCGCAGAAACTAAAATAAACGACGAGAAGAGAAACGACACACAAAACAACCGAAAGACATGGAATCGGCGAGGTTAAGAAGTGTCGCGAGATTGAATAGTTGTACACCGGCGACACTTTGCGAGACATTCTAAAATAAAGGATAGCTTAGCTGTCATCCACTATGTATTACCCTATATAAAGGGTCGAGTGAGTCTGTAAAAGGGGGGAGATCTTTTTAGAGTGGTTAGGCAAGTCATTAGGAGAGAGAAAGTTTAAGAGCGCTTTAACTTCTAAAGGTAATTCTATTTTCCTGTGTAAACACTTTATGAATTTAATCAATAAATGTTCTTGATCTTACATCTTCTAATGGATTAATTACTAAACTCAAGTGGAAGGATGATGTCGTCGTTGTAGTTCGTTACTTCTTCACATTCTTCAGGTCTTCGGAGTAATACTTGTATGTATCAAGTTTAGAAATAACACATAAACTCATTCCTAGATTTCAACATTCCTAGATTTCATACAACCAAACTTGACATACCAACGCTTGGTGAGTTCAACCGAGCTATGCTCTAAAAAAACATAAACTCATTTGATCAAAGATCAAAACAATATAAAGATTATCGAAATAGTTAATCTCAGTGAACAAACTCTATCCAAGCAACTTTACAAGAAGAAACAACTAGACAGTTTGTTCGATCTTTATACAAGCATTATGTCTATTAAGATAAACTTCTTATTTGAATCCCAGAGAATCAACTATGCAAGGAAAATCACAACGATCATAAACCAACAAGAGAAGTTTTCAATTTTCAAAATAACCGCCATAAACAACTTGATTCCACTATTGATCAACACACACATAACGGAGTCCGTTAACGTTGATTAATCAACAGTTCTATCTATATGTTAGAGTATTTCTCGGTTGAACCCACAAGTTTTTCTATCTCAAACTTGTTGTTAATGTTAGATGATCAAAACTATATCTTGATTTCCAATCTACTAAGTCAAGTCTCGGACTAGGTTAGAATTGTAGTTGAGTATCAGAGATCACCCTTGAAGACTGAAGATCGACGAAGACATTTGGAGAACTTTTGTATCAGTTATGTGAAGACTTAACCATTCTATTTTACTCACTTGTTGATGGTGGATTTTCATTTAAGGCTAAAATTGTAAGGCCAAAATTATGCGCTAACATCTTGCAAAAGATAAAGCCATTAATAAGTGATGAATACTTCTTCACCTTACTATTTCACCTAGAATGGAGCATGTGACAACTAAACCAGTATTCTGTGAATTAAATACAACATTATTAATTAATGCATGACCAGCCTTGTATTTCCTGTACTCATTACCGGTGCGGCATGACGACTGAGTGTTGTTCTCAGCAGAGCAACACGAACCTCCAAGCATTAATAATGAAACATGTACAAAATGCCCTTACATGCTACAACTCTCGGTGTGTTATACTAGCCCGATTGAGCATATTTGAACCTGAACTGACCATATCAGTCTCAGAAACGATCACGACCATCCAACTTCACCAGCATGATTGGATGGCTTAGATTGAATCCATGACCCCAAGCAGGTATTGGAATATGCACCACCGACCCAACGTGGGCCCCGCATGGTCGGCCTCCCCAAGGGGTGGCATAGCTTGCCAAACCGTCCAAGCTAAAGCAGTATGGACGAAAAACCCTAAATTAGGGTTTGCGGCACATTACATGTGTCGCAAAACACTCTCAACCATCCATCTTCGCAGGCATAGATGGAGGGTGTAGATGTAGATTCAAAGGGCCCAAAGCATGTCAACACAAACACCGTGGGCCCACCTACATACACGATCGATCGGTCGGACCAACTATGGTTGGTCGTCTTGATTAAATGCGCCCCATTTGGGTATGACACACGGCCGGCAAAACCTAATTAGGGTTTGTGTCGCGATCACGAGCGTCCATTTTCTCCTGCACGAATGAAGGGTCCAGGAATAGACTAAGCAGGTCCGGTAAGTATCAACAAGATCACTGTGGGCCCTCCTATCTCCACACCCGATCGGCCAAGACCAAACTTGGATGTACACCTTGATTCGCGCACCCTAAAGGTGGCATGCCACGCCCCTTTAGGAATCCTTTGCGGCATAGGACTCCTGTCGCAAATCAATCTCAGCCACTCTTCTTTACCGGTAAACTTGAATGGCCTAGATCGCACCTTCGTGGGATAGTGAAGTATAGACATGGGCACCAGCATGTCGTCTACACACATGCCTGATCGGTCCTCTATAAAGCACTTCCCATGCTTGGATTCGACCAAGCTGAAAGAAGGAACTTGCGTACCTCTTAAACCCTAATCCGACGGTCGCCGTCAGATGAGGGTTGCAAGTCATCTCGTCCGTCCAACTTCACCGGCTTGGACGGACTGACCCTAAGACATGAGTTAGGCTATCAATGAGGCATCACCACAATCACCGTCCACCACTCTTCCACATGGAGTGATCGGTCAAGTCAGGGCTTGCCTGTATAGCCTCAAAACGATCACTCGAAGATGACTGGACATGATGTTATTTTAAGACGCTTAAATTCGTGACTTACTCCGTTAAGCCTTAAAAACGGCCCGATGCTTCATACATCCGAATATACTCGATGCAAGATACCTTCATAGAATACACACGATACTTCACAAGTATCGACTTCCTAAATAACTTAGTTATTTAGTCTAGCATTACATGCTACTTTACGTGGGTCCCACGATCCACACACTCGAGACATCAATCATGTCACAAAGTAGGGGATACATGCGGGGTATTGGTGCAGCGGTTTATAGCGTGCAACGCGCCATCACAAGAACGTGTCAGGAAGTCATGGACTATTAGAGATGACCGGAGAAGTGGGCAAGACTGGTCGTGTAACACTTACACAACTTCACTACTCCATCACTCCACTTCCTCCACTTCCCACGAGAGACGTGAATAAGGCTCAAATGACTTGTATAAATAGGTTCCCCTCCCTATTTCCAAAAACAACAAGACAAGTCCAGATAACAGAGGCAAGTGTTGATACCATCGTATTCAAACACCGTAACCGATAGCTTACATCCTACAAGCGATTCGACTTTTACGATACAAGTCATACATAGCCAACACCTTCACAATCTCAACACCTTCTTCGCTTCCCTCCCTAAGATCAACCCCATCTCCTTCACTTTGTGACCGAAACAAGTCCCGGGAACAGCCATTTCTTGGTTTAGGTAGGATTTGCACAAATTGATTTCTCGAATCTACAAGCACTCCCGTGTAGTGCATTTGTTTAAGGTTTAGACTCATTTCTCGTCCACACACCCCAAATTACCAAAACCAGCGGAGATAGTTTTCACCCCATAAACAATTGGCGACCACAGTGCGAGATTAATCACTAGGGTACGCTATTACTACAGAACCCTGCAGTCAGAGGAAAGCATTACAAAAGCTGAAACAGGTGGTGAGACTAAATTGAACTTGTTTCTTTCCTAAACAAATGCTCAAACCAAGAAGAAAGGAACACTAGCGAGTCACCAACAACACCAAGCCATTTTGTCCACCAAATAATCAGTTTCAAGTCGGATATGCAAGAAAATATCTCATGTCCTATATCCTAGACAAGACAAAATTCACTCAAATTCCCTAAATCGCGGTACCATCACAAGACTAACAGTCAGGCACAAAACCATAATAAATTCCCAGTTGACTCGTGCTATTGGCACTTGAAGAATAGTGTCTACAGATACCACATATTCGAAGTTTCTATAAAGAGAAACTACATATTCACGTTGATTAACCATACCAACCAAAATCATTTAATCAATTCTGAATATTAGACAACAAGAAGATGAAAACATCAAAATACAGCAAACGAAGAACTAAGATGATTAGTATATCATATATGATTAGAAAACACGAAAAAAAACGTAGATAATCCATTCATTAAACTAAAAGAAATAAAGTAGATAATCTTCACTAATGAATTCATCTAAGGAGAGTATGGCATGCAATGAATATGCTTGAAAAATACCCGGTTCCTACAGACCACCTGTATTCTTCTAGTTTCACCGAACTAAACCAAACACGTTGCTATAGAAACAAAACAAACATTAAAAACCGAAAGAAATGAGGATTAATTAAACCTTAGTAGCTGTCTGATCTCTAGGCACTTGAACCCATCCTTCCTCGATAGATTTTAAAGTTCCACTCACTCCATCATCGACGAAGTCACCAACTTTTTTCACTTTAACCTCCATGCTTGGTGGTTCAACAGGGTACTTCCCGGTGAAACAAGCGTAACAAAATGAAGATGAATCTTCTTTGAGTAAATTCTTTAAGCTATCAAACGGCAGAAAAGCAAGTGAATCAGATCCAATATACTTCCTAATTTCTTCAGTACTCAACCTATTTGAAATCAACTCTTCGGAACTTGGTGTATCAACTCCATAATAACAAGAAGCAACCATTGGTGGACTGGCAATTCTCATATGAACTTCTTTAGCTCCAGCTTCTTTCAGTAACCTAACAATTTTCGAAGAAGTTGTTCCTCTAACAATTGAATCATCCACAACAACAACTCTTTTACCTTCTATGACAGCCTTAACAGGTGCAAGTTTCAATTTCACTCCAAAATCTCGAATTCTCTGTGATGGTTCAATAAATGTTCTTCCAACGTAATGTGATCTTATCAAACCTTGTTCAAATGGAACCCCAGCTTTTGCTGCATACCCTAGTGCAGCAACAACCCCAGAATCAGGAACTGCTATTACAACATCACAATCAACGGGAGCTTCTGTTGCTAAAATCTCACCAAATTCTTTTCTTGATTTATAAACTGACCGTCCAAAAACAATCGAATTTGGTTGAGAAAAATAAATATGCTCAAAAATACACGATTTTGGTTCAAAATGAGGCATTAAGCAAAGGGTTTGTATACCATCTTTATCAATAACAATCACTTCACCAGGATTAACTTCTCTCTCATATGTTGCTTCAATCAAATCTAAAGCACAAGTTTCGGAAGCAAAAACATAAGCACCATTACTTCTTCTGCCCATAACTAATGGACGAAACCCATGCGGGTCTCGAACTGCAACTAACTTGTCTTCAGTAACAAACACCATTGAGTAAGCCCCTTCAAGTTGTTCACAAGCATTGACAATTCTAAGTAAAAACGGTCTAGCTTTTGAAATAGCAATTAAATGAAGAACAACTTCTGTATCAGAACTAGTATTAAAAATTGAACCATTTTCTTCAAGTTTAGCTCTTAGAGAACGATAGTTTACCAGATTTCCATTATGAGCCACACCAACAGAACCGAATCTATAACCAGCAACAAAAGGTTGAACATTTTTAAGCATTGAAGAACCAGCAGTTGAATAACGCACATGACCAATTGCTGAATCACCAGGAAGTTGATTAAGTTTTGATTCATTAAAAACTTCAGAAACTAAACCAACCCCAGTAATTGATTTGAGTATATTCTCATGAACTGTAACAATTCCAGCACCTTCTTGCCCTCGATGTTGAAGAGCATGAAGAGCCAAGTAACATAGTCTTGAAGCTTCTGGGTCACCATAAATACCTACAACACCACATTCTTCTCTTAATTTATCGTCAACATCATCATCATAAATCTGAACAGAGTGGGTTAAGTGTTCATCTGAAGCGAAATCTGAAATTGGGTTTCTATTTTTGCATGAAATATTAATAGGGTTTATAGTGGGAATGAAAGAAACTGATTGAAATGAATTTGGGGTTGTAAGATTGGGAGATTGGAAGGGTTTAAGCAGAGGGGCTTTGTGAAGATGCTGATGCTGATGCTGATGAAGGTTTATTGTTGATGATGAAGAAAGGGATGAGAGATTTGTTGAAGCCATCGCATGAGGAGTAAGGATAACTCTCTAATGGAACAGATGAAGGAGGAGGAGGAGGAGGAAGAGAGAGGGAGTGAGGAGGGTTTCTGCGAGCCCTTCTTTTTCTCTTGAGGCTCTTTTGGGTTCTACAGCACTTAAAAATAAAATGATTTTATTCCTATTTTAATTAATGAGGTCTTCAAGTCGGCGTGTGGAGGCCGTAGGCACTTGATTGTAGATAGGGGGCTTTAAGTAAAAGTCCTCAAATTTCTACTGCTATTGGAAAGAGTTTATATAGAATTTTATAACTTTATTCCTAAACCTAGTTATCCCACCACTGTTTGGTCTAAATTTTATTATCTCAAATTTGTTGTCAATGTTAAATATACAAAAATTATATCTTGATTTATAGTCAATAGTTAAGTCGCCGACTAGGTATAGCCAGTGGCCGAGCCAAAATTTGTAAGTTAGCGGTGTAAAAATTTGTTTTGGGTATAAATTTTTTAAGGGGTGCAAAGTGGCGAAATTTGACTTGTAAATGCTTTTTGTCTTTAATTGGGCCTAAAATAGGCTTAGGAGCCAGCTGGGCAGGGGGTGCAAGTGAACACCCTTGCATTGGGTTGGCTCCACCCCTGGGTATAGATATTGGTAGTTGAGTACCTGACATCACTGAATACCAACTGAAGACTGAAGATCGACGAAGACGTTTGGAGAACTTCATCAACAAAAGAGGTATGTGAAGACTGAACCATTTTATTTACTCACATGCATTACTATTCTATCTTTATAAGATTATGTAGTATGACTTTTAGTAGATTTAGTATTGCAAAGAAGAAATTTCGAGTCAAGCTTGTTTTGTTAAATATCTCGAAATATGATTTAAGCAAGGGATGTTCATTGGTCCTTAGCAATCTTAGTTCGAAACAATTTATTCTTCAAGAACTATTTTTGTATCATATGGATCATTTGAAAATTTATATTATTTAAATATTATTACATGAAACTAGTTGGAAGCCTAACAAGCTAAGCTCCAACGACATACTACTACATTAATTGAACAGGTTGCTGTGCTAACCTACCAGCGAGCCTCATGGGTAACCTAGCCAAGGAGCCGAAACAGCGGGAAGGGGGCTGAGATTGTGTCACAAGGGGGGCAAAGTAACACTACCTTCCATGTTAATTCCTGCAATATTACGCCATTGGGGACTCGAACCTGGGACCTCCTACAGCGCATTAAACTTTGGGGAACGGGGATGACCAGCTGAGCTAGGGGCCCGTTCATAAATAATATTTATCTAAGCAATGATATTTATATCTATAGCAAATGGGAATATTTCATTATCAAAAGAGAGTCTATCAAAACTACTGAAATATGGACTTATGGAAGGTTAGTGAACCATCAAGTATATCATGGATATCTGAAATTTTGGAATATAGGTAGGTTCGCGAGCCGAAGCGTTATGAATGGGACAGTTCACGAAATGTAGTGATTTGAATGTAAAATAGCCAACGGTTCACGAACTATAGACATCTGAGTTCGAGAATAATTAAACGGTTAACGAACCCAGTTCACGAACTGTAGCTGAATTGGTAAGGCAGATCCAACTATCTTTACCTTGATAGTTCGTGTATCCTGATCTTGTTATTTCTATTATCGAGATTTTGGTAATCTCTTTTAGGAACGAGATAGATAGAAATCACAAAGTTCTTTTCGTCTCAGATTTTATGATTCCTCAAGATATATATCTGAAAACTATTCTTGATTGATTAGTTCATGGTTTTTCTTGAGAGGTGGTTAATAATCCAGTCTTCTCAGCTAACTTAGTGTAAGTGTTCCGAATTTGTGAGGTTTGGTAGATTTATCTATTGCAAACATATTTCCAAGCCTCGATCTATTCAATCGAAAAGGTGATCAAATAGACTTATATGTTAGAGGAAGATTGGGATGTAAAGGACTTCAACTAAGGGAATTAATTGCGTAGACCCTTGCGAGGTTCAAGAGACGTAAGGAGCACGATTGTAGCTGAATTGCTTGGAAGGTGAGTTAGATCTCAACTACACTCCAGTTCGAAGTCTGATAGTAGGCTTGTGTCTGTACCGACTTAATACAGTTTGGTGTTCAAATCTGGACGAGGTCCCGGGGGTTTTCCGCAGTTGTGATTTCCTCGTTAACAAACCTTCTAGTGTCTTGTGTGTTTTCCTTTTTCACATTATATCGTTTATCTTTATAATGATAACACAAATAATACGTGATCAATTCTAATAGATACGTCCATATTAATTGTGATCGATTACAAGACTCATTCTTGTAGAATTCGTATCCTGAAAGATAGATAACAAGTTTTTTACTTGGCAGAATTCCGATTTAATTATTTGGATATGACTAGATTGATATTGGATATTGATTTTTGAGATCGTCCAAGTACTCTTCTAAACAATCAGGTTCACAGACTCTATTGTCTAAACTTTCTGATTGTGAAGAGATAGAGATACAAAACTCTATACACGTATTGTCAAGGATTATTAAGTTGGTCTACTTGCAATTGTATTATATTTTGTCCATACATGTTGCTGAACGAAAAAGTTGGTGGTGTACTTGGTACCTTCTCTATTTCACTAGTTATAAAGTTTACTACATGATTAGTGTTTTTAGGCACAAAAATGTAAGACCAACTTATTATAAAGTTTTATAAATGATTAGTGTTTTTAGGTACAAAAATACTACTAGCCGCTTAATTGAGTCCTTCTCACTCACAACATAACTTGATTTTTGGATGCCTTTATTGTTAGCCCATTGGATTGCATCCAAAGAGTCATGCCTTCTGCTTGTCAGCATCTAAGGCCTTTATCCATCTCCATCTAATTGTATCACAACCTCCTGCATCATTTTAAGTGCTGGTTTCAAGTTTCAACTCAGCGTTTTTGTATATGAGAGAAGCATCAAAATATAACCTTTAATAAGATTTATCTGGAGCTCTTCATATGTGACTGGTGCCTTGATTAGCAACCTGTGTATTAGGGTTACAGTAAAACCTCTATATAAGAATAATACTTATACGAATAACCTCTGTATAAGAATCAAAAGCTTTAGTACGGGTACTTGGGTCAGTTATATTTAAATAAGCTCCATATTGGAATAAGTCATCCTGTGAGAACGTACCTCTATATAACAATAATTAACATTATAATATAAATAATATAGGTGGTAGGCCTTTGGATGTGTATAAATTTAAGCCTACTTGTGATAAACCGCAAGTGCACGGCGTCTATCGGAGACGCGGCAAGTACGGGTCGAACCACAGAGACTTGTGGTGCTCTGATTGATCTAATGGCTTCCTATCCTGAATTTCAGGTGATAATGTGTAACACGGGGTTTTGTGCCGATACGGCCGAATTGTAGTGAAATGAACCTAAACTAAGGTATAAAACAGAGATAAAATGGTGATACTAGGGTCTTCAAATCCACCTTAACCTACACTATGTTTTCAACTTATGATATTGTTCTTGTCTTTATGACAGGTAAAGGAGAGGTGTCAACTCTGCTCCATGTCTGAGATGTTTCTCCGATTGATATCTTAATCACAACTATGGTATCTTTCCCAAGTATTACCTGTCTGTTTAGAGTACAACTAATCGAGGATTGATAATAATCTAATTAGGCTTGAGTTGCGAGCATCATCATCAGAGGTATTCTAACTACATTGCATCCATGGCATTGGCATACACTGTGAGAGCAAAGTGTGACATGCTAAGATTAAACTCTATCTTAAGAAGTATTTAAGCATTCAAGAATCAACATTTAAAGTATGAGAACACAATAGCAAGTTAGGGTTTCATATCAACCCTAGCAATTTGAATTAAAACATGACATGAACAATTAAACTACAAATTAAACCCTAATTGATACACTGGCTAACCCAGGCATGCCTCTAAACATCCACAGAACACTCCTATTTATACATGCAAGGAAAATTACCCCAAACCCTAATTCTCAAAATCGAAAATAAAATAGAAAAATAAAACAAACCCATACCCTCTACTCTCTGAATCTCCTCTCCACTTCTGTCAATCGCTCCATGCTGGGTTGTTGAGAGAGAACCCTAGTTCTAGTTTTCTCTAAATTAGCTTCTAGGGTTGGAGAAGCTAAGAGAGAGAAAACCTAAACCTAGAGAGGGGTGCGGCTGCTGGGGTTGTTGGCTGATGTTACAGGGGCTAGTGGTGATGGCGACAGGAGAGGGAGAGATGGTGGCGGAGGTGGCTCTGTCATGGTATGGAGGTGGTAGAGAAGAAGAGCAGAGCTCTGCTCTGTCGGGGTGAGGGAGAGGGAAGAAGAAAGAGAAGATGAAGATGAAATGGAGTGGGTCGACTAGGGTATAGGTATAGAGGTCTTCAGTGTTAAGCGGGTGCATCGACTGACGATGAGGAGGTCTCAGCGAGCGTTGGATGAAGCGGCTACGATCTGAACGGCTGAGAGACGGCTCGGAATAACTGGTGTTGAGCGGGAGCATCAAACGTTGATGTGCAAGGCGGAGCGACCGTTGGATGTAGCTCAGGGAGATCTCAATGGCTCAGAGTGAGCGGGTTCGGATCCGGGTCATGGCTAGCTCAAGCCCATGTCTTCCTTGTTGGGTTGCGACTGATACGCGCGCGGGCTTTGGCCTTCTGCTCCATAGATGCTCGACTCCAATTCTTCGCTCTTTTGGCTCCTCAGTTTCTCCGAGCTTTATTTATTACCTAAAAACACAAAATTAATTAATACAAATAGTTATTCTTGAAAACAAAGAAAACACGAGAATGGCATAATATCGATTTCTAAGCGCAAAAGATGAGTAAAATGCCAATAAAAGGTGTATAAATATGCACTATTTGGCACTCATCAAATACCCCAAACCTGAATTTTACTTGTCCTCAAGTGAAACAGAAATTAGGAAATCCTAACTATACCCCCTGTCGCAGGTCTCTCGAATGCATTTAGCGTATGCACTAAGCCTTTAAACCCCTAGGTGTCCCTAAGTGGACGAGTTGTAGTCTCGTGAGGGTTTACAGGAGGTGTACCCACAAAACCTTCTCCAACTTCGAGTGTAAAAGAGTCTCAAGCATCCAATGAGCTATGAGGACATAGAGTTTCGCATGCTAACAGAAGTTGGAACTATCGAAGAACGCATTCTCATCCTTAAGTCTTTGAGCGAAGTAACCATACCATATGAAAGAATTCGGATTCGATTGTGATCATAAGTCTCAACTTCCGCCTCACCATTAGGGTTTTATGATAGTTGCACTCAAAAAGATCGCTTTTTAGTCTCTCATGTGTGCGAGCGAGGAATAAAGAGAGAAATCTGCACACGTTGTAGGTAAGAAGGATAACCTTCCGAAATAAAATCTGGAGACTCCACGAAGTGTGGACAAAAAGAATCTTTTTAGATGATCTCTAAGAAAGGAAATCAACCATTAGCAAGGGTGGGAGTACTCACTTACCTTCTCACCCGATCGGCAATTAATATCACTCTCTCATAAGAAACCATAGAAACGTCTTCAATCTTCGGTCTTCGGTCTTCAACTGTTGATGACGAACTTCTGAACTTTACAAAAACTTGACAATTTTTTTTTTTTTTTTTTTTAACTTACAATAAAACAATAAAACTCAATTTTTCACAAGCTTCATTAATTCTCATCCTATTTTCTTTTCTTTTCTTTGTTGCTTGTAACCTTGGACTATCTCAACTTTTCTTTCAATATTCTGATGTTGCTCCGTTTGTTGACGATGATGTGTTTCTATGGGTCTTGTTGATTGAGAGAGAGAGCGATGCTAACTGCAAATCGATATTTAGAAGGAGTTTTCATCTCTAGACGTCACCCTCATGATTGACAAAAACTAGCACTCAAGAGATCAAAAGTAGTGCTGAAAGTGATGCGAAGTTGGGTAGCTCACCATTCCTACCCGGAATTGATGTACGGTGACACACACTCTAACAGACTTTTCTAGAAAGTTGCAAAAATTGAAGGTTGGTGCCTCACTTGATGTAAAATGGGTAGTCTCCACTATGGGTGATCACAATTCTACTACCGAATATCTAACAAGACACCTAATTCGCTCTCCGGTATGGTTAAATCCAACTTTAACGCTCTAATCAACTAAGAAACCCGATTGTGTTCTCCAGGTACTTCCAAATTCTGTTATTTCGGTCGGATTCTCTATGTAAACATAGCTAGAAGCATGCTAGTGACTCTAAAATCTCTAAAAGTTGGAGGTTTTTATTTGCAAAAAAGTTTTGGAATCTTTTTTTTTTTTTTTTTTTTTTTTTTTGGAAAATAAAAGACTAAAAACTCTAAATGCAATTGCACCCCAAACCTAAATCAAACATTGTCCTCAATGTGTCGACAGATAGAAAAAATTTAAAAAGTCACATACCATGAGAACTATGCTGAAAAGAGAAAAGGGAAGAGATTACCGGATGTCGGTGGGAGTGATAGGTGTAGAATACACCTAAATTACTATCTAGTAGTTTATGCTTTCTTTGCTATTTTTCTTGTAAATTATGTATTTTACGCTTGTTTTGAGTTTTATAGCTACTTTGGAGTCGCACGGAGGAAAAGAAGAAGAAATCACCCAATTTAAGTCAAAAGGGCAAAAAGGTCATTTTACGGGCGAACACTATCAGGAGCCCAGTAGTGGTTAAGGGGCTCTCATTCGGGTACCCCTTATCACTCAGTGATGGGTGTTATTAACACTGGGTAGCCCTTATCCGGAGGATGGTCATCTTTGGGTAGCATCCAATTGGGTCGGTCCTATCCATGGCTTATATCCGGATCCAAACCCGACCCGGATCCGTGTAATTAAAACCTAAACTTGAAATTGAGAGAACCATCTCTCAATCATTCATTCACCTGAAGCCGAGAGAGAAGCAGCCATGGCTGCTGTTAATTTGTCAAGAAATTGAGAAGAAATCGAGAACAGAGTGAACAGAGAGGATGAATCAAAGATGGGCTTATAGCTAAAGGGTTTCTGAAGCTGCTGTAGATCGATCGAGAGGATGATTTAAGAGATGGGGTTCGATCACGGAAGAGACGATGAGAAAGCTTAGATGGGTATGAGGTCGAGTTGGGTTGCAATCGATTGATATTTGTGAAACGAGAAGAAGAGTGAGCTATTAAAAGAATAATGAAGGGGATGACGCGATGCTGTTGAGTCAAATTGAGCAGAAATTAAATGGGTTTGCCTCTGTTGATTCGAGTA
Source organism: Papaver armeniacum (assembly GCA_023531295.1). Lineage (NCBI taxonomy): Eukaryota > Viridiplantae > Streptophyta > Magnoliopsida > Ranunculales > Papaveraceae > Papaver > Papaver armeniacum. Next base: position 367,377 of record JAJJWW010007104.1, read on the forward strand.
AGATATAGAGATTGATATGCAAAGAGAAGATAAATTGAACCAAGTATGGGGTGTGATGCAATGGGTTTCTTTGGCTGTTGCAATGAGCTGATGGGATATGGAGTTGTTGTCGTCGAACTCAGTGGATAAGATGGATTTGGTGGTAGAATTGTAGCCAATGGGAACCAGGATTGAAGTGCAAGAAATCAGAAAAGGCTCTGGTGGTGGATTTGAAGAGTTGTTGGTTGTTGATAAAGAAGAATTAGAAGTTCAGGTGGTATGAAGCTCAAATTAGGTGACTTTGAACTCAATGGTGTAATTCAGGTGATGGCAATGGCTGCAGTTGGATCCGAGACAATGTTGAGGGGTTGCGGTGTGAGAGAGTCTGATTCTGGGTGCAAATGCAAGCAGAAATGTGTTTTGAGGGTAGTGGCAATAGCTATGTCGATGAGAAGTGCAATCTTTGTGTTGAACTATGGTTGATGATTGTGCTAAGTGAGTCATGAGGACCGGAGGCCTAGGAAGCTATGTGTTGTTAGAATTGTGTGTGCTTGCGATGTTAAAGCGAGGCAAGTGGAGTTGTTGTTAAGCGATATGGAAGCTCGGGTGGAGGTTGCAGGATGGGTGTTGGCGATCGGCCAAGAGATGGAGCTACGAGATGTTGAAAAGCTTGGTACATTGAAGCCGCAAAGTGAAGTTGGAGCTGTGCGGTGCGGTTCATGGAGAGAAGCTACAGTGCGGGGTCATTTGAAATGAGATTGCGGGTTTATGGCGACAAGACATGATGAGGATTTGTCTTTGGTGGATGCAAGTGCGGCTCCGAGAATGAGATGATGGTTCTGAGATGGAGAGCAAGGCATTGGTGGTGATTGTCGCAGGAAATAGCTGATTTGAGATAGTGAATGGGAGAGCAAATGGAGTCTTGACATCAGGGATATTGTTGCAATGGCGAGTATGAACAGCTGAGGTACAAAGAAGTGATAGGAATTACAGGGCTGGAGTTGGTGATGATGGTGCATTACAGGTCTTCAGGCAGCCATCATGGCTGAAGCACAATCATTGTGCATCACAGCATCTGGCATGTGCAAGGTTGCAATGGCCTGTGCAAGACTGAGTTGGATCATTGAATCGTTTTGACTCGGCAGTTGACCCGAGTTGGATCGTTGACTAACGGTTTGACTTTTGACCGTTAGTCCTAACGGTGGAGAATTTTCGGGTGACCGTGGCAACAATTAGGCCGGATTAAGCCACAATCCCGATTTTCCAATGAGCAAAAATTCAGAATTTTCTATGGACTTCTCTCATGGGTGTGAAGACTTGGGCTAGGAATTGGATGGAGAATTGGACTCAAATTTGGAAAGAGAAGGTGGAAGAGTTGAGAAAAGCTTGGATTTGGAAATTGAATTGCAAAAGGAAAAGGATTCTACTCCTTAGAAGATTTGGAGAATATTGAAGCCTATAAATAGAGAAGTTTTCTACAACTTCTACACACCTCTCTACACACACATCACTTGTGTTTTTGCTTGTTTTTCTAAGATTCTTCTTTTTAATTATTTGTGTGAACTTGAAAATTCCCCTTTTAATTATTATTATTTGTGTGAATTTCAAAAACATGAGTAGCTAATTTTCTTATTGATTGAGGATGAATTCCTAGTTCTTAACATGATTTGAGTTTTGTTTTCAATTCTATCTTGAAGTTTTTCACATGATTATCGATTGTTTTTACTAATAGGAATGTTTATTCATTCATGATTGATTGATAGATTGTTTGGAGTGCACGCTAAATTGATTTGTTAATTGATCTATATCTAGTATAAGTTAGGGAATACGTAATCGTTCTCGACACTTTACACAAGTAGAAAACACAAGACCTCGCGGAGGGATTCCGTGGAGCAATTGTGTGTAGAAACAACGCTAGAAAGTGAACCAAGCGAACCGAGTTTAACTACTAGTACTAAACCTAAATTCATAAATCTTAATGCATTCAGGGAATTACATCTTGTAAGCGAACCTCAGGGTGGTTCTTTTGAATAGAATCGATAACTAAGCGGACTGTTACTCGGTAAAATTAGGGATTTTGGGGCTAGCTAAGCGGACTGCTATCCTACGGTTGGTGATAATCTGTGACTAATAACAAGTAGAAAAGAACATAACTTTAATCATTGTTTTGCAACGAAGAAGGATTCCTTGATCTTGTCTCTCTTATTGCTTTCATCTTTCAACTTTCGATTTTAATTGCTTTGTTTATTTTCTTTTGCTTTTTACACCCCCCCTTTCGTGACAATTTTTACAACTAAGATCTCTTGCTCCTCGTGGGAACGAACTTGACTTCCATTATATTATTTTTAATTGAGTGGAAACATTGATTAATTTGATTGCACCTACGACACGCATCAGGGAGCACGGTTAGAGCTTCACTAGTCAAGGCTAGAATCCAACATTCTCAGCGGAGATCATATCGGATTAGCACAATATATGCACAAGAAGACTCAACCGATTCAAGAAAAGAAAAATTTAACAAGTCCTACTGGATTATATACAAAAATTTACCATACACTAATAATCTAAAGAGTTGAGGGTCAACCCAAAAGATAATGTACAGAAACATTAACATTCTTACAAATATAACATGAAAATGGGCTTTGGTTTATGTGGAAATTTGGTTTATTGGGCTTTGGTTTGTTGGGATTTGGTTTTGTGGGCTGTAGGCTTGGTTATGTGCAAAGCCCAGTTGTGTGGGCTTCAGTTTGGTGCAAAGAACAAGCTTGTAAGAAGCCCAGCAGCTCAACTTAAGTTGGGTTCAGATGCAAAGCAAGGCCTAGTGGTTGTGGGCTTCAGGTTTGTGCAAAGCCCAGCAGTGTGGCTTATGTGGGCTTGGTTGTGTGTAGAGCCCAGTTTACAGTTTGTTTTATTGGGCTCAGTTTGGTTTGGATTCCAGCCTAGTTTTGTGCAGGCGCACAGCACTGATTAGGCTAAGCAAAGATTGAGTTGCACAGGCTGTGTGCACAGCACAGCTGATGCACAAATTAGCAAATGAGCAAGCACAGGGCAGCCAAACTCCTACACTTTATCACATAACTCAGCACAAAAACTCAAAGAGAAACACACCAATTCTTGGGCCTAAGCACACAGAAGTGCTTGTTGTTGTAGATGTCATAGCCTTGCTTGTGCACAGATGATGCTTCAAAGAATAGACAGACAGATACAGGGGATCATGATCATTCAAGTGCAACACAGTAAATAGCAAATTCAATCAACCAATGCCTACTCAAAGGTCACAGGACTGTGAATTTTCACATAAATGCAAGGATGCAGTGCTGGTCAGCCAAGATACAAAATGCATACTAGTGCTGATAAAGAAAAATGAAGACCCTTGGTCTCAGGCAATACAAGGTTCATTCACAGCTCAACAATGTCACTGGGTCACACAGAATTAAACAAAAATCCCAGAGATTGAGCTATACCTAGCTAGGCAGCTAGTTTATCATGCAAAGATGGCTCAGCATTCACAGGTCAGGCTCAGTTTTCACACAAGCATACAGGTGCACAAACAAAGATGCTCATAAGACTTTCAGTTAGGCGCAACTTAGCAGAATAGCACTGAGATAGAGCTCATGAAAGATGTGGTCTAATTTCCACAGGTTATGCTTAGGTTGCACACAGGCAAAAATGTTGCAGGTGTGATTACTACCTAGCAAGGTTTTATCATGCAAGGCTGGTCACATGCAAATAAACAAATGTGCTCGGTAGGAGTTTGGTGCTTCACCAGATCGGTGACAAGTCCGGCTAAACTTAAATTCACATGGCTCATGCATCACAGAATCATATTTGTGCATATCAGGGTGTGCAAGAAGCAGGGTTGAAGATGCCAGCTGGGGGTTGCAGCTTGAACTCACAGCTTCATGGGCTGGAGGTTATCAGCTCAAGTACAACTCGGCTGGCTTGCACAACAGAGGACTAAGTGCATTCACAGCTCAAAGACGGTTTATGTGCTCAGAACAGCACAGAGCAACACAGCTCACACACAAATTACCAAAGAAGCACGAGATGATATCAATGTGGTGTGTTGACCTCGGAATTTAGAGATCATGCACGGGCAGACAGGTCAACAGATGATCATACAAGGCATGCAGATGGCTCTAGTTGCAGAGCCCAGGTTGGCTTATGCTCAGGTAAGTCACAACACAGCACAGTATGTGCACAGCTTGGTAAGATCACACAGCACGGGGTGGTGGTAAGCTCAGGGTTGCAGCTCTAATGGCTCATGCTCAGGGTGTGCAGGTTTATGCTCAGGCCACACAAAGTTCAGTTGATATCACATGACAGGACAGCACATGCTTATGCTCAGGTCAACTCAAGGTGACTAACTTGGCAAATGATCAAATGGGGGAATTAGCATGCAAGGGATTCAAAGCAGCTATTCTATCATGCTCAGGTTGCACACATGGTATGTTATCATCAATAGTTCAAACATTCAATGCTACACGGACTCACAAAATACTTCTTTGGTAAGCTTACCTTATGACTCATTCACAAAGCTAACCTCAAGTTCCGGGCTTTCCTTGGTTTCCTTGGGTTGGCTCATTTGCTCACTGCACAAAGAAGACAAAGCATGTACCCGTTGCTCAACACGAAGTTTAGTACCGGGAATATGCAAAGTTAAAACAAAGAGAGTATGTTGCAAGTTTCAATTTATCACGGGGCTTGGTGAGTGAAGCGGTGAGTGGTGATGGACTCGTGCCTATGGTTTTGTCAATGAAGGTTAACATGCAGTGTATACAAGCAACTAAGTTATCAGCTAAAGTGCAATGAAGGAGTAACAAGATGCTAAGTTATACTAAGACAGGATGAAAATAGAAATAAGATGCTAAGTTATAGAAATAGAAGCTAAGTTACACTAACACAGGGTTGAAAATAACAATAAAAGGTGGGTATATACAGGGAGAAAGGGAAATCAGTTAAGCAAGGCCAATGATCACAGGGCACACGCCAAGTCCCCGGCAACGGCGCCAAAAACTTGGTAGGCCTTTGGATGTGTATAAATTTAAGCCTACTTGTGATAAACCGCAAGTGCACGGCGTCTATCGGAGACGCGGCAAGTACGGGTCGAACCACAGAGACTTGTGGTGCTCTGATTGATCTAATGGCTTCCTATACTGAATTTCAGGTGATAATGTGTAACACAGGGGTTTTGTGCCGATACGGCCGAATTGTAGTGAAATGAACCTAAACTAAGGTATAAAACAGAGATAAAATGGTGATACTAGGGTCTTCAAATCCACCTTAACCTACACTATGTTTTCAACTTATGATATTGTTCTTGTCTTTATGACAGGTAAAGGAGAGGTGTCAACTCTGCTCCATGTCTGAGATGTTTCTCCGATTGATATCTTAATCACAACTATGGTATCTTTCCCAAGTATTACCTGTCTGTTTAGAGTACAACTAATCTGAGGATTGATAATAATCTAATTAGGCTTGAGTTGCAGCATCATCATCACAGAGGTATTCTAACTACATTGCATCCATGGCATTGGCATACACTGTGAGAGCAAAGTGTGACATGCTAAGATTAAACTCTATCTTAGGAAGTATTTAAGCATTCAAGAATCAACATTTAAAGTATGAGAACACAATAGCAAGTTAGGGTTTCATATCAACCCTAGCAATTTGAATTAAAACATGACATGAACAATTAAACTACAAATTAAACCCTAATTGATACACTGGCTAACCCAGGCATGCCTCTAAACATCCACAGAACACTCCTATTTATACATGCAAGGAAAATTACCCCAAACCCTAATTCTCAAAATCGAAAATAAAATAGAAAAATAAAACAAACCCATACCCTCTACTCTCTGAATCTCCTCTCCACTTCACAATCGCTCCATCTTTGGGTTGTTGAGAGAGAACCCTAGTTCTAGTTTTCTCTAAATTAGCTTCTAGGGTTGGAGAAGCTAAGAGAGAGAAAACCTAGACCTAGAGAGGGGTGCGGCTGCTGGGGTTGTTGGCTGATGTTACAGGGGCTAGTGGTGATGGCGACGGAGAGAGGGAGAGATGGTGGCGGAGGTGGCTCTGTCATGGTATGGAGGTGGTAGAGAAGAAGAGCAGAGCTCTGCTCTGTCGGGGTGAGGGAGAGGGAAGAAGAAAGAGAAGATGAAGATGAAATGGAGTGGGTCGACTAGGGTATAGGTATAGAGGTCTTCAGTGTTAAGCGGGTGCATCGACTGACGATGAGGAGGTCTCAGCGAGCGTTGGATGAAGCGGCTACGATCCGAACAGGCCGAGAGACGGCTCGGAGTGGCGGTGTTGAGCGGGAGCATCAAACGTTGATGTGCAAGGCGGAGCGACCGTTGGATGTAGCTCAGGGAGATCTCAATGGCTCAGAGTGAGCGGGTTCGGATCCGGGTCATGGCTAGCTCAAGCCCATGTCTTCCTTGTTGGGTTGCGACTGATACGCGCGCGGGCTTTGGCCTTCTGCTCCATAGATGCTCGACTCCAATTCTTCGCTCTTTTGGCTCCTCAGTTTCTCCGAGCTTTATTTATTACCTAAAAACACAAAATTAATTAATACAAATAGTTATTCTTGAAAACAAAGAAAACACAGAATCTGGGATAATATCTGATTTCTAAGCGCAAAAGATGAGTAAAATGCTAATAAAAAGGTGTATAAATATGCACTATTTGGCACTCATCAATAGGTCTTGTACACATATTAAAGTTTAAGACGAAAAGATTTTATAACCATTTCGCAATATCCTTTTACTTCAAAGTGGGATATTATATCTTTTGTTTACACGACTTCATTTATCATGGATGCTTTTAAAGAGCTAAGTACATAGTTACCTTCACCTTTAATAAAAGAGGCTTCCCCAAAATTAAAAATTGACAACAATTTTTTTATAGCTAATACACAGTGGGAAACTCATTTGTGGATGAATGGACAATTATTTTAGGAGTAACCAACTATTAACAACAACAATGTTCAAAATGCAGAAATGGTTTATCATGAAAACTGATGCAAATGATATTAAATTCTAAATATAGTAATATGAGGATTAACAAAGTTGTCTTAGAAACGTATTCACATTTTTGTTTCCAGAGGACACAACAACACGTCATCAGAATATACTGGCATTTGACATGTTCTTCTATGACACTTTTGTTTGAAGATGTCAAACAATCCAATCTTTTATACTAGCATAGTTTTCAACTGTGCTATTTGAACAGCTTCCTTAGCTAGCCGTTGTGAACAGCTCGCTTTTGTGTCATCCATCTGTACAGAAAACAAAAAGAAAAATTCAACCTCTGATGTTGTTGACTTTAATCAAAAATAGTTTCTCTCTCATTTTTGTTTCTGTCTTTTTCTTCTTTTCATCCTTCTTCTTTCTTCTCCTGTAGTGTAGAGTCAACAAAATGAGATCAGTGAAAAAATCATGCTTGAAAGTTTGCATCAGTGAAACCGGAATACTCTAAATCAGCGAACAACCAATTCTGCTCGGAAGTTTCACTTCCTTTCGTTTTGTTGATTTTTGAACAATTCAAAATGCTGGTCTTGTTTTTTTTTTATTGGTGTGTATATAAAGTACTTGTTTAAGATGTACAAAGTTCTGATTTATGAATTGTAAATTCAAAGTTACTTGTAAATGTTAAGCACAAAAATTGTTGTCATAGTGGGTATGTCGACTGAGGATGTTGGATGTGCTTCTAATTGTTGCATCAAGGTTATAATTCATTGGCCGTGACAAACCTAACCTTCAAACTACACTTGATTAAGGAACTAAAAGCGAAGTTTGGTGTTATGAACGATAATGTTTTTTTCATCCAAAGAATAAAATGGGAGATTTCAGTGAGGCTTAATCTAAATGAACCTATGGTTTGGATGGTTAAATTATTTCTATGACCCTCCTCCTAATTTATTCTTCGGCCTACATTCGGTTTTTCTTGCTTCATAATCGTTGTTTAATCATCTGCAGTTCTTGATGGAAAATGAGAATTGAGAACCAGAGGGGTTCCGTATTAGATCTACTTTTGGGGTCATAAAATAAGAATAAATATATCAGATTATCCTAAGTTGAATTCTTTCATTTCTAAACAATCTTGGTAAAGGGGCGGTAGGAATCGGTAGAGGGGCGGCAACCTAATAAGACAAAAAAGGTCATTAGAAGTAAATTCAAGTGCCCCTTATTAAAAAAAAATGGAAATGACCAATTAACCCTTATTATTAATAATCAAGATTAGTGTTTGATAATCAAGATTAGTGTTTGATAATCAATTTTCACTTATAATAACTCTAAAATTAGATTTTTAGAGTTATAAAAAAAATAAAAAATTATGTGATATTTGTGAAACCCTAGATTTTGATTCACTCAACCAAAATGAGTGATTCAAGTGGCAAAGTAGAGGTGAGTGATCAAAATTAGTTCCCATTAGCTTTTTGTTGATCAAAATTATCTAAAATATGTAAAAAGATCAAATTTTTAAAATTTTCTGAAGAACATACGGTTGGAAATAAGCTAGTTACCAACCGAATTGGTTCAATTTGGGGAAAAACCCAATCGTAATACCGATTCTGATTTGCTAAAAAATCTTGGATACGAACCGTAACTAATTACGGTTCATAAAAAAGGAATCGAAACCAACCGTAACTAAACTACGGTTGGTAAGTCATCTATAGTTTCGAACCGTACATCACTACTTCAAAAATTCTTAACATTCAGGATGATATACGGTTGGTAACTTTCATTAAGTTACCAACCGAACCTAGGTGCGGTTGGTAACTAAGGTTTCGTACCAACCGTACCTAAACCTAATTCTCAATTTTTTTAAGGTACGGTTCGTATTTGAACTATTACCAACCGTATGTTCTTCAAAATATCCGATTCACGGTTGGTAATTGAGTTATTACCAACCGTAACTCGCATAAACCCAGTAAATTTCAATTTCAATTTTCATACAAAACCCTAATTTTTGATACAAAATTAACTTAAATTCAACACGATAAACTAAACCCTAACCTGGGTTTTTCCAAACATTTTTCAAATCGCCGATTAATCGAAGACGATGAAATTTTCGGTTTTAATGGAGGTTAGGATTGATGGAGGAGAAGAGAAGATGAAGAAGAAAATGAAAAAAAAACTGATTTTTTTTTTTTTTTTGATTCATTAGGTTAAAAAAAAAAATTGATTTGATTTTGGTTGATTTAAGGTGAAAGGGTAATCTAGTCAATCTACATCCCTATAGGACACCCCCTAACCAATAAGAGGGACATTGCTATCACACTTGCCGCCCCTCTACCAATTCATGCCGCCCCTTTACCAAGATTGTTTCTAAATTCCCAAGTCAGCTGAAATCGTAGTAGTTAGATTCTTTTTAATTTGTTTTTATGTCCAGGTGGATAACACCTAAGAGCTGGGGCTGTTCAAAAATCATTTTCGCATAGTTTTAGCAAAAAATGCATCCAATTTTATATTAATTCTTCTCTAAGCATGCCTAAAATGATAGCAAGTCAAAAGTAAATAAAAAAAGGTTTCTTCATATTGACTATGTATGCCATATTTAGTAAGGATAATCTAGACTTTTTCTTGTATGTATGTACTCTATCCTTGGAGCATTTCCAAGGAAATAATTTTCCCTTATAACGAGTTCTACTTTTTCAACCACAGGGCTTCAAGAAGAATGCTATACTCCGTTAATTTAATCGTGCACTAAAACATTTTTAAAATCAATCATGAATGCTAAGAGTAATTAAGATAAGCGACGACATGATTAAAAATCCAAATAAACTTGTATACTTAATCAAGCCCCGTGTCTAAACTATTAAATTAATCCCTAATTAAATATAGTCTAGCTATATTAGAACCATGGAGTTTATGTTCTCGACAAATAAATTTGACGAATTAAAACATCAAATCGAGCAAGAATTCGATTTTTTAAAAAAAAAAAAATTGATGTTGTTCGCGAAGATGAGTTTGTCTTTGTTGTCAAAGAGTTCGCAGTTAATGTTCGGGAGAATACATTTAACTGGTAGTAGTGGATGGTCGTTTAGGAATTTTATCGAATACTTTTTGTGCATGAGCTTGTGATAATGAGATTTTAACTATTTGTGTTTTTGCAATATTTATAGCTTCTTCTTACCTTCAAATTCCTGTTGGATAATAACCCAATAATTCTAACCATATACGATAATACTAAATCTTCTGTAGTTGCAGGAAATCCTACACTACACCCCTCCCAAGAATCTATCCAATCAAATCATTTTGAGAATGAACAATTGTAATTTTTATTGATTAAACTCTTAAAATGTTTACAGGATGAAATAGAAATCAGTTAAAGAACTACAATCACTTTAAACTTTCTCTCTCTTAATGACTGGCCCAACACTCGAAGAAAAGTTCTCCCTCTCAATGAGACTGTTCAACTCTTTATATAGGGTATTACATAGTGGATGACAACTAAGCTGTCCTTTATTTTCGGGAATGACTTGCGAAATATCGCAAGTGTACAAATGTATAATCTCGCAGCTCTCCTAGATCTCGCTAGGTCTTCACATCTTTCTCGTGTTTTGGTTGTCGTCATTCATTGCGTCATTTATATTACTTATCTGCGATACCTTCGCAATGTTGTCGTTTATTGATCTCGCGAGGTATTGTAGTCGCGATATTCTGATCCTACATCTTGCCTCTTCTCATGTCTTCTCTGCGAAGAAGAGAATGTCATGAGAATTAGTATTTTTGAAATGCCGCAACTGTTCATCTTTATCTGTTTTTGATATGACCTCGTACTTTTATACAGAATTTATTACACGTGTTTCTTCTTCCACTCTTTTCTTGACACGTCTCTTTCAACCGTTTATTCTTGACCATTCACGTCTCTTCTCGCATTAAATGCATTTATCTTCTCGAGAACTCTTCTCTATATATAGTTTTCTCACCCTCCTCTTCTTCTTTTTTACTTTCTCTGCAATTTTTCTTCAATTCTCCTCCTCCGCAATTTACGTTTAACATCAGTAAATCTTCCTTTTCTTCTTTCTCTTGATCTTAAATTCTCTATTCATTCCCATATTCCGAGAATGGCTCCACACAGTCGTAGATACGAAACCCTTTTGGGTGAGACTCAAAAGAATTTACAAGAAAGGGGTTTCACCTTATCTACTATTCCCAATCAAGAATCTTCATCTATTCTTTCTGCAAAGTTGTTTACTGATCATCATTGTGATGATCAGAAAATCATAATTTTGCTAGGTCAGCTCCTCGCAGGTCTTCCCATTCCTCTCTACAATCCCGACTTGCCCTTTTTTTATGAAATTCTTTCTCATGAGAAGTTCTCGCAAGCTATCTTTCAATTAAGTGGGGATTGCATCCGTTTAATGCTTGAATTTGCCAATCGCGGCGCTGGTAAGGGATCTCTATATCGTAATGAAGTCAGAGATCCTAAATTTGCAAACTTGTAGATAGTTGCTGAAAAGTATTCAGTAGAAAACTTTTTTGAAAATTATGAAGTGATAAATATGAAGAATGATAGGTCTCGCTGGGGTGCACGGTTGAAAAGAAAAGAGAACATTCCCAACGACAAGATACTCATGCAAGATATCGATTGGCACTCCGGCAAGAACAATGTTCCTCGCCATTCCAAAGACGACAAGTGGTGTGTCTTTCCGCTATTTTTGAACGGACCTTACATTTCAGGTTCCAGTGTACTTCCCGCGAACCTCGCAAACTATCATCCTGGGTATTTAATTGGCAAGGGGAAAGCAAAAGAGGTATATTTCCTAACCTTCACTTGCTTTGCAATCTTCACTTCCTCTTATATCTAATCTTGCGAACTTTTTAGATCACCAAACTGAGAAAAAGTTACGAAAGGAATCCAAAGGCGAGTACCCTGGCGATACTCCGTTCAATCACAGATGAAGTAAGAAACATTTTCTTTTGCTATTTTTAACAATATTGTTGCCTATGTTTCTTATCTTCATTCGTGTGTGAAGATTGGTGTTGAAGTTACCGGAGAAGAAACTTTTGAAGCTGCGAAGGCCAAAGGAAAGAGTAAAGGTTCTCTTCGCAAGGGGAAATCCACTGCCCCACCTTCTAAAAAACGGAAGATTCACTCTTCTTCTCGCTCAAGTCCTCTATCCAGCGAGAGTTCTGATGAGGATGATGACGAAGTTGATGTTCCTTTTGCGAAGGAAGATCATCTAAATGAATCCCCTATGGCATCACTGTCTAACATCTTCTCAGATTCCATGCAAGGAATTGGAGATGATCGCATTTCTAGTACATGCGAAGCTCTCGCAAATATCTGTGATGCTTCCTTGCTAGAGGGTAACGATTCTCTCCAGGGTGTTTCCAGATCAGTGACTCCCAGCTTCTTAAATGCACTTGGTGCCTTGGTACGTCTGTATTTCTTTATTACTTCATAATTTTGATTTTAAATCATATCTTGATAATTTCTTTATCTTTCTTTGTAGTCTGGGAGAGCTTCCTTTGTCGTTGCCTCAGATCTTGAGAAAAGACGCAACACTCTTGAAAAGAAATATCTTCAACTTCGCAAGAAGGATGAAGGGTTAGAAAGTGAAGTCTGCGGTTCTTCGCGAAAGGGTTCAACAACCTGGTTTGAATCTTCCACACAGAGGAATAAAATATCTAGCCTTCAAAGTGCTAATCAACAACTCTATGGTATAAGATTCTTCTTTTTTCCTTGTTTTTATTCTGTCATTTATTTTTCTTTATCTGACATATCATTTTCGTAGACATTTATAATCTTTCTGATGAAGCCATCCTTCTTCACTCATTTCCCGAGCCTATGGATAGTGATGCTCTTCTTACTCATCTCAACGAATCTTTAAACAGTTCTTTGAATAACAATATTAGATCTCTTCCACTAAACGAACTTCAAACCAAATTTCACCTCTTAGAAATTGACCATAGATCTAGTTTCAACCGATTTAAACGTCTATACCTTAGTTCCCACGAGAAAACTAATATTTTAAGGAAGAAAATTAGTAACCTTATAGATGACAAAGATCGCATTACTAATCAAGGTGCCCAAGCATTAACGAGATTTCAAAAAACTCTTCTTGAAGTCCAAGTTGAACGGGATGAATATCTTCGCCAAAATGCCATACTTAACGAGAGAGAGAATCAAATTCGTTCTCTTCTTCTCATAAATAGTAACGATGAATTCGCTTGGGATGCGAAAATTCTAGATAATGCCAGAAATAACTTAGGTGTTAACGTTAGCCTTCACGCCTTTGAGCATCTTTGCCTTGGTTAAAGATATGATTTCGGCGAGAGAAGGTTGTTAACCTGTTCTTCTTTACTTTACCACTTCTTTTTTTGTGAAATTGCTATTAAGTTCTTGACTCATTGTCATTTGTTCGCAGAAAGTTTGAGAAGAGGTTTTAAAGAATTAAAGAACTTGAATCGAGAAAGCACAACTTGCAAAGGACTTCTCTCTTCGCAATGATAAGTATTCCAAGTTGAAGAAGCAACTGTAAACTACTGTAACAATTTCGAGAATGATGCTGTCCGCTTTCGCAATCAAACTATTAGGACGATGCAGTGATGACCACAATATTCCTCATTCATCATATCCTTGTCTTCTTGATGAGATTCCTGAAAATATGCCTTCTTTGGATGTCTCTGATTGTGATGCTAGCGAAGAAGATGAGTCCGATGAAGAGTCTGATGAAAAAGAAGAATGAACTAAGAAATAGCTCCATTTTCTTCTTTCTTTTCTTGTAATATCTGTACATTTATCCTTTTAATCTTCCATTTTTGTAACTTCTTACTGTAAATCTTTCGGATCTTCAAATACAAGTTCTACTTTGTTGTCTTTTTCCGCACATGTTAAAAGAACAATTCTTTCTTGCAATACAGTTTATTAATATTATGAGTGCATAAATCTATCATATGAAAATAAATAACAAGTTTATATCCTATTCATTCCCATATTTGCCTCTGTTATTTGTTTTCAAATGAGAGATTTTAGTCGAGAACCTTTAAGTAATAATATGCCTCAGTTTCATAATTGTTGCTGCTTAGCCTTTGCAAGCAAATTTTTCCTGATTGTATCCATGTGTATACTCGCAAGCTTATTTGTTTGCATATAATCATTTTCGCAAGCTTATTTGCTTACTCATTTTATTGTGTGGTCTTATTTTGCCTTCCTAATTAAAGGTCTTATTGCGCCACCCCTCATCATTGCGACAAAATCGCAGGACGTCTTTACATTTTCATGTAATGACCCATTGATCTTGTCTTATCATGTCTTTAGTATTGTTGCCTCTGCAGGATAATTTTATTGCGACAATATGATAGGCCTGAATTTTCTTGCGAATTTAAAGCCCCATGACATTGGCGTCTTGCTACGAAATCGCAGGACGTCTTTACATTTTCATGTAAAGACCCATTGATCTCGTCTTATCCTCGCGTTAGTATTATTGCCTCTTCAGGATCATCGCACAAATATGACAAGCCTCAATTTTCTTGCGAAAATTGAGCCCCATGACATTTGCGTCTTAAGACACTTATCAGCTCCCTAATGGAGGGTGCCGCCCTTATCATCTCCCTGGTTGCCCCTTCAAGGAGGCGTACATCGGCCATACAAGACTAGCTCCTCCCATCCGGTCTTAACAACAACCGATTGTTTTCGTGAGCCTCTTATCCCTTATACCTATAGGGCTTATGGTTACGAGACTGCACCCTAAGTGGAGTTTTCTTCGGGACGAGTGCAGCATGTGCCAAGACTTGCCAAGAATGGCCGATACACTTCAAATGCCCCAGGCACTCTTGGCTCAACCGTGTACCTCGGCGCCTTGGTCATACACTGACTCCTTGGAAGAGACCCTCGGTCGTCCAACCAGGGTATAACCTTATATAGTTGGAAATCCAAGGTATCTCCCCCGGATGGGCTTTATTGACCCCAAATCTCCTTGACTCAGGTTCCAGGGGCGGTGTAACCTTTTCCTTGAGCCATGTCAAGAGATACCCCCTTATATGACGCACTTTAGGTCTTACATTAGCCTCTTGCAAAATATCATTCGCGAACTAGGGTGTACGCCATAAAGGTTCATCCGATTCGTATATATCATTGATTTTTGATTATTTCTTCTCATTATCTTTGCGAAATTATCGCATAGTCTTGCTTTGTTTCTTGTGATCTCATTTGTAATAACTAGATTTTCATATATTCTGTCTCGCGAGACTTTCGCGTACTCCTTCTTCGATCGTCATATTCTTTGTACTTTCGACATGTCTTTTTCATTCAAAACAATTTTTTTTTTTACACAAATCTAAAATCAATTATTCATTTCTTACACTTCTTACTTCTGTTGCTCTCTACTTCTTCATCTAAATTTCCTGATATTTCCTTCTCTTTTGCGAAACCATCGCAATTTCCAACTGTCTTCAGACATTGGTTTCGCAATGTATCTTCATCTCTCACTTCTATTGCGTCCACCATCAGTCTTTCCCTTCTTTGTTCTTCTTTGACGTTCTGCTTCCAGTTCTTCTTTTGAGCAGCCCTTTCCTCGCAAGATTCCACATCAACTTCATAGCACTTTTGTCCCTCAGCCCAATCTCCTTTTATAACTCCAACACCACTGGGATGAGGAAATTTGATGCACTGGTGGTAAGTCGATGCTACACCCAAGATCTCATGTAACCAAGGTCGCCCAATTAATGCATTATAGGGGGACTCCACATTAACTACACAAAACAAAATTTCAGTTGATAATCCTTTCAGTGGTATTCGCATATGAGCTTCTCCTTTAGGTTTATTGGCAGTACCATTAAAACCATAAATCTTATAAGTTGAAGGTATCAGATCTTCGTCTTTCCCTCCCATAGTCTTGTAAGTATGGTAAAAAAGGATGTTTCTGAGCTTCCGAGTATCAATTAAGATTCTATTGATTGCCCATGAATTTTCTCGCCTCATCATCTTCATCATCAACGAGGTTTTGGGTTAATCTCCAATCTTACCACTAATGGTTGTCATGCATCTCGCCACCCTCAGGTACCTCTTCTGCGGTAAAAGTAATAATCTGCGTTTGCCATTCTTTTAGTGGCGATGTCTTCACGATGTTCATTATTTCTCTATTGTCAGCATCTCTTGCGAAAACCCTACTGAGAACACTATCATGAAAATCTTCAATTTTCCTGTACGAATGTACGATAGAGTTGCAGAACAAGTTTTTGGCCTTCGCTCCAACTTCTACTACAAATGTTTCTTTCCCTTTTGTTGTGTTTACTCTGTGGATTTCTGGTGGTGGTGGTAATGGTTGAGTCTTCTCTTCACATTTTAAGAAATGATTTAGCTTCCCTTGGTCTATCATTCTGAGGATGATTCTTTTTATGTTTCTGCAATCATTTGTTAGGTGTCCATGAAAATGGTGATAGGAACAAAATTCATGACTTCTATCACCCGGAGGTGGTTCATTCCCCATGTTCCATGGTGCAGGTATATTTTCCATCAGGATTATAGCTTCCCATATCTTCTCCACACTAGCATTCAGTGGGGGAATCTTGATTTCCTCCCATACTACCCTATGACCTCGCTGCCCTCTATGATAATTCTGCCTCTGTCCTCCATAAGTTTCTTGCGGCTGATCAAGTCTTTGAATTTTATTATTTCCGCCACGGTTATAGAAGTTTCTCTTTCTTTCAAATTCTTCCTGATCGCGACTTCCCATGGCTACTAATTTTTGCTGACCATCAATCGTTATCATTTCTTGTTGACCCTGCGAGGTGCTCGCCACTGTGTTTATCAATTTAGGTAACAAACTTGCATTCGCAGCTCTTGAACTTGCATTCGCAAAAGGGTATAATTCCATCTCATTTTGCTTTTCCTCTAGAGCAATGTACTCCTCCTGAAGTTCTCGCAACTTAGTCATTGTGATTGTATTCTTGATTCTAAACACCTGAATGTATAACAGATTAGTTGCGAACATAGCATTAATGAATGATAAAATGAGATATCTCTCATCCACACGACCAGCCATATCGCTACACATTGTATTCCACCTCACGGTTAGATGTTTCAAACTTTCGCCAACCCTTTGTTTTAACCCAAATACATCTTTAATACCCGGTCGCGAGGAATTATTACTTATGTACGCCCCTAAAAATATAGCTTGTAAATGGTTGAATGATGTGATTGTGTTTCTTGGTAAACCTTCAAACCATTTCAACGCTTATCCTGTCAAACTTGATGCAAAATACTTGCACAATATAGCATCATGATTCTCCCATTGTAACATACATCTCACATAAGCTTTGATGTGTTGTATTGCACAAGTTGTTCCATCAAAAATCTTTGGTTAACGCGGGTAAATTACACTTTGGGGGTATTCCTCCTAGTTTGTACTTCTTGTGTAAATGGAGTTTTCGCAGCTTCCTCGATGGCCTCATCCAATTATCTCTTTCCTCCTCCCTTTTTACTGTTCAGCATTCCTCTCATTTCTGCTAATTCTCTCAAGATTTGTTTATCTACATCAGAATTTGAATCCATTGGTCTTTTTAGTTCCACTTCTCTTCTCCTGCGTTCATGTCTACTTTGACTTTCTTGTTCATCATTCTCTTCTCGTCTTTCGCTGCTATCTTCTCCTTCATTTCTTTCACGAATTCGCACACCGTTATATCTATCAATTTCTCTTCTTTGTTGCCTATCGGTTCTCCTTTGTACTCTTTCATATTCTTCATTGATATTACCATTGTTGCGATTTTTTCTCGCCTTCTTTCTCGATTATCATGATTATTTTCGCGAATTGCTTCTTCCAATTCTGTTCTTCCATTTGTTCTTAATCTTTCCCTCTCGCAGGCTAGACGTGCTTGTTCAGCATAGTGTCTTTCAATTTCATCTTTAATCTCTTTTTGCTTCCTCCGTGCTTCTCTCCCGTGCAATATTCTTCTTCATTCTTCTTGATTTTCTTCATCAACTGGATTATTCGCCCCGACGTTGCCTATTTCCTTGATTTCCATCATTCTCGCCCATTTTGAAGAGTCTCGGGACGTGGGATATAACGATCTTCCATCATTTCTCTTCTCTCGCAATGTTCTATGCCCTGGATTTTGCGCTTCTTCTTGGTTTTCTTCATCAGCATTTTCTGTAGGTAAAATTCTCCTTCTTTCCTCTCTAACTGATCTTGAGCTTGACCTTGTAGTGCTTCTCGACCTTCTGTTTTGTAATCTCATGTTTTCCATCCTCAAATCATGATTTTGTCTTGTCAAATTTGCACGTTCCTCTACCTCTAATCGTCTTTCTTCATGTATTGTTTGTCTCAACGCTTCTAATGCTGCGATCTCTTCATTTCCATGAATTATTTCTCCAATCCCTTCTCGGTCTCTCTCCTCTTGTCTATTGTTTACCAATTGTTGTTCTTCTTCCCTTTCGTCCACAGAGTTTGATCTCCAAGTATGCACGCTTACTCTATCATAATCCACAGTTCTATTCGCTACTGGTTGAATTGGTGATTGAATTTGATTTTCTTCATTATTTCTTATGTTCATTCTTGAGGATTCCCCCATTTCATTTCTCCTTTCTCCAGCAAGTCTCCTACTCCTTCTAACAGTTGTTAGTTATTCTGATGTATATCTTCTTCTAGCCATTTCTCAATTTTAATACGTTGTTAAAAAATTATATGAAATTCCTTCCCTATTACTCCAAATTCTTTCAAATCACGGTGTCAATCTTCACTCACTCCCTGTTTCTAGCGCCAATATGTAGTTGCAGGAAATCCTACACTACACCCCTCACAAGAATCTATACAATCAAATTATTTTTAGAATGAACAATTGTAATTTTTATTGATTAAACTATTAAAATGTTTACAGGATGAAATAGAAATCAGTTAAAGAACTACAATCACTTTAAACTTTCTCTCTCTTAATGACTTGCCCAACACTCGAAGAAAAGTTCTCCCTCTCAACAGACCTGTTCAACTCTTTATATAGGGTATTACATAGTGGATAACAGCTAAGCTGTCCTTTATTTTCGGGAATGACTTGCGAAATATCGCAAGTGTACAAATGTATAATCTCACAGCTCTCCTAGATCTCGCTAGGTCTTCACATCTTTCTCGTATTTTGGCTGTCGTCATTCATTGCGTCATTTATATTACTTATCTGCGATACCTTCGCAATGCTGTCGTTTATTGATCTCGCGAGGTATTGTAGTCGCGATATTCTGATCCTACATCTTCGTTAATCCATAGCCATTCATCCCAAGAACCAGCGACACAAAGTTTTATTGTCAATTGTTTTAACGGCTTGAAACTTACCCCAAGTCCCTGTTTTATGCTTAAAATTCGAGTCAGAAACAAAACCGAACACTCAATATCTCATCTCATATGAATAGTTTCCTAACCGTCTCAACTTCCAAAACTCTCATAATTTTTTGTACGGAGCCTCATAAAACCATGATAGCAACAAAAATCTCCAGTTGTTTTCTCACTTAAAAACACTGCTCAAATACAATTCAAAACCATCACAAACTTGAGCTCATTAGTTTATTCTATTTTGGATTCAGGGTTCTTGAACTCAAAAACTCAAGTTTTTTTTTTTTGGTGGTTATACAATATATGACCATAAAATGTATGAGAGTGATACCAGTTCTTGAACCAATTTTCCAGTTATGAAAACTCGTTCAATACCAAAAACGTCAAAGTCCTGATCTATTTCCTTCTCAGTATCGAAATTCTTTAAAATCCTTTGCAAGTGCTCATCGTGATCATGTTTAGCCACCGATAAAAGTCTAGTTGAATCACCTGAAAGAAAACTCGAAAGAAGATTTAGTCGCGACACAAACAAAAAAGGATGAACTGGTTGTTAGGTTGAAAATCGAGTTTAGCGTTTGCCTGTAGATATATATATATATATAATATCTACCCTGGGCATAAATATTTGGTGGACTTATAGAACACGATTGTCCCCCACAATGTATTATAGAAAAGAAGAATTGCCTTATGCAATTCCGTTATTTATTCATAAGATAATATATGTCTGTGTAATCTTTTAGAAAGAACAGTGGTTTCCTGAAATTAGTACTCATTTGAGACACATCAAACCCTTGCATCCTTGCTACGCCTTGATTCCACTAACACCAAAGTTCCCAAGCAATGCCTTGAGCCTCTAGTTTCGTTTTTAATGTCACGTGACTTCAATATATCAATAAAATATAAAAAAAAACGTAATATACAAAATTACAATATTAATAACTAAGAAATTGATAATTGAATTATGTGCTTTAAACACCCATCAAATGTAGCCTACAAAAACTAATCATCATGAATGTAGAGTTGTAAAGGCATCCCGACCCATAATAAAACTGAAGCAATCTAACCTGCAAGTAGGACTAAAGTCGGAGTTATTTAATTCATCATTGTTATAAAAAGGTATGAGGTTTGTGTCCATGATAGCCAGGGCTATCAGACGGACGACGTTTAATATAGACCCGATCCGAAGGTCGGGAAGCTCCAGATGGAGTAGTCATTGGACGGCTACGAGCCTGCGGGCCGGTGTGCATGAACGAAATATGGGTGGTTGGGTGCGAATTCGTCATCTAAAACCAAGTTGTATCAAACACTTCTCCCTTTCGCCTCTCTGAGCAACATGAATCAGAGAAAAAATATCAGTATTTTATTAAACGGATGATCGGTTGTCAATCCGTCAAAAATAATTTCACTTTCTTACTCACTAAATTTAAATGAAGTACAAAGTAAGGAAGAGTTCGTATCCACAGAGAGGCAATTGTTGTTATGAAATTTTCAGTTTCTAAGGTAACCAAGGGGGGATGTTTGCTGTTTAAGCGAAATACTAAAGTAAAAATAAAATAGAGCAAAGCAAATAATTGGAATAATCAATAAGGAGAAGATATTGGTCACGGGATAGTATCATTCACAAACATGTATTTTCATCAATAATTAGAATTGGTAATTTAATCTCTCATCTACTAATAGTCTTAGGATACCTTGATCGCAAGTATATCCCGCTAATTCCCTGTTTTCATCACAACCACATTAAAAGATGCATATGTGAATTCTTCCTAGAAAGCAACCTAAAGTGTAAAAGCACAATTAGATTTAACTCCCTAAAAGCAATAAGTTCTATGGAATAAGACTAATCAATGCAAACGAATGTGTAAAAGCACTAAACGTTTTAACAAAAGTTATGATCCACTTGTGACTAGTAGGATATATCACTACAAGCACTACCCACAATTATGCTACTTAGAATCAGGGATAAACAACTTTTTCGTATTGAAAACCCTAATATAGCTTTAGAGATGAATGTAAATCGGATTGATTCCGGACTCAACCAAACAAACTATCAAATCATGTAACACTATTAATTGTGAATCACAAACAATAAAATATTGAGACAAAACTAATTCATTGAATCATATAACATATTGAGAAATCAACTTTATCCCATAACCAATAATATGTTTAGCTACTCATAGCTATGGAGTTCATCATAATAATAATAATTGAAAAGAAGAAGATGAAAAAAAGCAAACCCTAGAAGCGTAAACAAAACCGGCTCTCCAAAGTTCCAAGAAAAAATATGTGATCTAAGTTGTAGAAGACTTTCCCTTTTATAGCTTTTCTCCAACTTCTAAAATTAGGTCTTCATAGTCCAAAGCCCATGTGGTCCACGAAGGCCATTGTGTGAGAAAAACCCATGTGAAAATATGTCCCAAAAGTGGTCGCCGTAAATCTGGTAATGTGGCTGGAACTTGGCCGGAAAAGTCGTCAGAAAACGTCTCAGGTGACCGGCAAAGTCCGCCCGGTCACCGGTCAACGGGTCAACTCGGACCAAATCGGTCAAGTGAGTCGACTCGGGTCAACTCGGTGAGTCAACCGAGTCAGTGAGTTAAAATCACTGGCCGAGTTGCCAATCCAGTCTTGCACAGCCGAGTGTGCATCTTGCAATCATTGTGCATCATTCCTTCTCTGTCATTTCTTCATTCTCAACACATAACCAACTCAGCTGCTACTCTGCAATCACGATATCCCTGCTTAACCAACTGCAATTCAGTTCAGTTGCAAAGCAACAACGCCTCCATTACAACAACTTCAGCTCACACCTCAAACAACAACATCAATTCCAATATTCTCCAGTCCCGGCACCAGAGTCTATCCTTGCATCTCAGCTCAATATCAAACCTTCTTGTTCTTGTTCTCAACTAATGCCAGAAACTCGACCCATTCCTTCTCAACAACTGTGTCACAGCCATAACTTCTGCATCTCTTCCTGCCAAATGCTAATTCATCTCTCCACTGCAGCATCATTTTCACATCCATTCTCTTGAACCCATTTCTGCATTACACAAGCTCAGTGTATCTGCCTGCAGCTTCAATTCCTGTGCAATCAACCCTTGTGCATCACAGACCCATTAAAACTCCATCTTTCCTAAATTTCATCATCACTGACTTAACATTATCAGCTCAACCCCCATCTGTTTTCTCATTTACTGGCAAGAATGAATTGCTAGCACCATTTCAGTTCAAGCCTTCACAAGCATTCACTCCAGCTCCTATTGCTTGCCTCCCTTGCTTGCACTTTGCAACACCACTGTTCCATTCCACCGCCATTACGCAATGAACTCTGCATCGGCTCCACCGCAATCCCATCACTTCGGTTCTTGGCCATCACCTTGTCATCCACCAGCTGTAAACCTCCTCGGTTCAAAGCAACAGCTCTATCTCCCCTGCAAAATTTCATTACCACACAAAACCCCAGATCCTAACCAAATCATATGCACCTGCAACAGCACAACCTACTGGTGCTTATGTGCTTGCACTTGTGTAGTTGCAGGATTTCCCACACTACACCCCTCACTCAAATCTGCTAAATCAACTCATTTGAAGATGAAGAATGATATGTTTATTAATTGTTTTCTTGAAAGATTTACAAAGAAATGTAGAACAAAGCTAAAGAAATTACAATCACTCTTCACTTTTTCTCTCCTAATGACTTGTTTCACAATTCAAAAGACCTCTCCCACAACAGACTTACTCGACCCTTTATATAGGGTATTACGTAGTGGATGACAGCTATTCTGTCCCTTATTTTCGGAAACGTCTCGCGAATGCTCGCAAATGTACAACTGTTTGCCTTCGCGACACTCTTAAATCTCGCCAAGCCTTCACACTTTCCTCATGTTCTAACTGTCGTCATCTATTATGTCATTTATTTACTTCCACGCGACTCCCTCGCGACACAGTCGTTTATCAACCTCGCGAAATATTGGTGTTGCGATATTCTGATCCTACATCTTGCCTCTTTTTCCTTGAATATCGCTTGGAGAGCGATTTTTAAGGAAAAATTATGATGATCTTTGACATTTGTTGATGAAGGAACGAGCGAAAGAATACTGGACTTGAAAAGTACGTACTTGCCTCTATTCTTTTGCGACGTTCCGAAGCTTCGCGAAGTAAACAAGAAGTAATATATCTTCAATTCCCCACAGAAGTTTAATTCCTTGAATCTTGGGATGACCGTTTACACGTGTCTAAAATTACTCTTTTTACCGGTATATTTAATGTTATCCGGTCACCCTTTTTTCTTCTATTTAAAGGAAAATTGCTTATTAAAACCATTCCTTCTCTTCTTCTATACTTTCTTCATCGTCTGCAACCATTTCCTGCTCTTCATAAATCTCGCAACTATTTCCTCGCTATTCATCTTCATCCTCTTCTTTTTATTATCTTTCCGTTATTGTTTTCATGGCATCGGGTTTGTTATTTTCATTGATTTTGATTATTCTCTTGATTGATCTTCCCTATTGAAATTACTTCATCTTGATTTTGTTCTTCTTTTGATATCGCCATTTTTGTTTCGGCAAGAACAAGCCTAGCTCTAAATATACTTGTGGTGAACCCTAACATCCCCACCGGTTTCGCAACCAAAATCTTCTTCGCAAGTGAAGTCTCTCGGCTTCTAAAAAACAACTGCGAGTAGTAAGGTATTTTTAGGAATATTTACTCCTTTAATAGCGATTTTATTGCCTCTGTTTCTTAGTTGATTTATTATTCGCAGGATGATAAGAATGATAGATCTCCCAAAAGGTCTCGCCATAATACATTTGATGCCTCATTCTTTGCTCCAACTGTTCCTTTCTCGGGATTCAAGCATTCTTCTTTCCCCACGATGTCTTCGCAAGGAAAATCTCCTATTACAATGACCTCTTCGCAAGATAATCCCATTCCTTCTTCTCAAGATATCTTTGTACCATTCCCTACGGCGTCATTGCGGGATAAATTAATCCTCGAATTTTCTGCGAATGAAATTCTTGAGTCATGCCTATTCCTACTTTTACTTTTACCTCGCCTCCACCTACTGATCAAATTTCTCCCATTGGCGGTCTTATAACTATGGGCGACTCAGCTTTTCCTTCTTCCTCTACTATTTCTTCTCCCTCAAAATCTATTTCTCTTAGCAAAGAACATTTAGAAGGGATGGATATAGCTTTTAAAATTTTATCAGATACTATGAATGATGTTAAGAAAGCCTCCACTGATCCCACCAAATCTAGTGTTTTCGAGTCTTTGGGCAAACATTTTGGTTCCGATACTATATCGCGAGCATCCTTGGAACAAGAAATTAAGACCTTGAAAAATAGCCTTCATAATACTTCACTGGATCGCGATAACCTTCGCAAGAAGAATGAAGAATTAAAAGGTATCTCTCCTCCCCCCATTTTTTTTTTTTTTTTTTTTTTAAAAAAAAAAAAAAAAAAACTTGGTTCGCCTCTCAAGATTTGCACCAGAAACGTAAGATGGAGATATATCAACTGGAATCTATTGTGGAAGAAACTCGAACTGAAAGAGACGCCTGGATGGAACAGTATAATCGTTTAGATAATCTTCATACGTTTTCTATGGATCAAATAAATAATCTTTCCCAAGAAAACATCTGCTTAGTTTAAAATCAAGAATCATTAAGTAATGAAGTGTCGCGTCTCTCATATTCTTTGAATAAATCTAATTTGGAGTTGGAAACCTTATCAGATGAAAATGGAACTTTATCTCTTGAGAGGCGAGCTTTATTGGATAAGGTGGCAATATCCTCGCAACAACTTGATGCTTGTAAAAAAGCATTGAATGAGCAAGAACAGTCTATCTGCCTACTGAAAAATAAACTTGAAGATACTACCACTGAAAGAGATAAACATCAGAATAGAATAAATCTAAGTGTGAAAGCCAACCAACTCAAGGATGATTATACCAAGTTAAAAGAATCCCATTCTTCCCTTGCGAATCAAAATAAGTTATTGATTTCTAACGAAAAGAGTTTGCGGTCGCGGTTAAAAGGTCTTGTCGGTGATGGTTTTGATAATGCCATGGAAAACTTGGGGAATAATTGCTTGGCCCTTACTCAATATCTTGTCTCTCATGAGAAGGAAGGTAGTCATAAGATTTGTTGCCTTTTCCATTATTTTTTTTTCCATTATATACCGTCTTTCATCTTATAATTTTAATATCTTCCTTTACTCTTGCAGAATCTGAGAAAAATCTTCACTCTTCTCTATCTACTTTGGAAGCGGCGCATGCTAAAATTTGTAAGAAAAATGCAACGCTAGTTGCTTCTCTTGCCCAATCTCGCGATCGAGCCAGAAGGAGGTTTAATTACCTTAATCATCTTAAAGACATCCAGAGTAGAAATCAACAGAAAGCGCTTCTTCGCCAATTTCCTCCCAAAGCAGAAGTTCTTATAAATAATATTTTACTTTCTAAATCCCTTGATCATGTCTATGTTGAACCATTGGATGTTGAAGATGATGAAGTACCCAATCCTCCTGACAGTGATTATGATTATGAAAGCTGCGAAGACCTCGCTAATAATGAAGTTATCAATAAGGAACCTTGCGAAAGAACTTCTGGTGAAAACCCTCCAATCTGGCGAGGATGAAGCTGATAAGATTGTCGAAGAACCTTTACCACATCCTTCAGTTGAGCAAGTTGATATAGAAAATTAAGTTTCTTCGTAACTTTATTGAATTTTTCTTTTTGATTGCAAAGTACTAAGTCTGGTGTTGGATGAATTAATTTTCTTCTGTTTGATTATAAGAACTCACGTCGCCATCTTATCAAGTACTCCCTTTATTTTCCATTGAATCTTTTGTTGTAATCTTTCTCGCGATGGAAAAATCTTGATTGTCTATATTCAAAATGTTTAAAGATCTTTCTTGAATGTCGTTATTGTGACAAGATCGCAGGATGTCTCTACATTTTCATGTAATGACCCCTTGGTCTTGCCTTATCACTATTTGTGTGGTCTTATTTTGCCTTCCTAAGTAAAGGTCTTATTATGCCACCCCTCATTGCGACAATATGACAGGCCTAAATATTCTTGCGAACATAAAGCCCCATGACATTCCCGTCGTGCGACAAAATCGCAGGACGTCGTTACACTTTCATGTAACGACCCATTGATCTTGTCTTATCATTTCTTTAGTATTTTTGCCTCTGCAGGATATTTTTCTTACGACAATATGATAGGCCTAAATATTCTTGCGAACGTAAAACCCCATGATATTGTCGTCTTTGCGACGAAATCGCAGGACGTCTTTACACTTTCATGTAAAGACCCATTGATCTCGTCTTACCCTCGCATTAGTATTATTGCCTCTTCAGGATCATTGCACAAATATGACAAGCCTAAATTCTCTTGCGAAAATAAAGACTCATGACATTTGCGTCTTTTGACACTTATCAGCTCCCTAATGGAGGGTGCCGCCCTTATCTTCTCCCTGGTTGCCCCTTCAAGGAGGCGTACATCGGCCATACAAGACTAGCTCCTCCCATCCGGTCTTAACAACAACCAGTTATTTTCGCATCCTCTTATCCCTTATACCTATATGGTTTATGGTTACAAGGCTGCACCCTAAGTGGAGTTTTCTTCGGGCCGAGTGCAGCGTGTGCCAAGACTTGTCAAGAGTGGTAAGGAAGTTCCATGCTCCCGCACTCTTGACTCAACCGTGTACCTCGGCGCCTTGGTCATACATGACTCCTTGGAAAAGATCCTCGGTCGCCCAACCAGGGTATAACCTTATATATATAGTTGGGAATCCAAGGTATCTTTCCGGATAGGCTTTCATGGGCCCCAAATCTCCATGACCCGAGTTTGAGAGCGGTGTAACCTTCCACCTGAGTCATGTTAAGAGATACCCCCTTATATGACGTACTTTAGGTCTTACATTTGCCTCTTGCGAAATATCATTCGCGAACTAGGGTGTACGCCATAAAGGTTTGTCCCATTCACTCACTCATTCATTTTATCAATTTATTAAATCATTTGTCTGCGAAGTTATCGCACAATCTTGTTTCATTTCCGTTGATCTCGCAATCTATTTGTCGCGCAGACATTACATCACCAACTCATCCTATTTATCCCATTTTCTATGGATAATACTTCTTAAGATATAACCTATTCCACGGCCTATCTAATTTTTGCCCTACATCTTTGCCTTCGGGATCCATTAATTTATATGCCCCCGTGCCAACTATCTCCTTGATAATATAAGGTCCATCCCATTTTCTTGCCAGACTTGCCACCATTTTCTCGCTGATATATAGGTGTTTCTCGCAGCACCAAGTCACTCGGGCTGAAATTCACGTATCTTGACACGCTTGTTATATTCTCCGGCCAATCTTCGCCTGGTAATTCTCCATATCTTTGTAGTTCTTTTCTCTCTTTTTCTTCTAATTCATCTAACTTGATTAAGATGTTACCCGTACTAAGATTTTTCTCCCAAGCTTCTTTCTTTGTAGTTGGAATTCTCACTTCTGTTGGGAGTACAGCTTCGACTCCATATGTTAAACAAAAAGGGGACATGCATGTAGCTTCTCTTCTAGTTGTATTATAAGCCCATACCGCATTGGGTACTTGTTCGCACCATCCTTTATTGTATCCTTCCAATTTTTTCTTCAATATATCCGCGATTGTTTTATTTGTTGCTTCTGCCTGACCATTAGCCTGCGGGTATAGAGGAGTTGATTTCCCACATCGTATCTGAAATGCATTAAGTAGCAATTCTATATTTTGTCCTTCAAACTGTTTCCCATTGTCAGATACCAACTGCGCTGGAACCCCAAATCTACATATAATGTTCTCAAATATGAAAGTAAAAACATCCTTATCGCGAATATGTTGTACCGCTTTCACCTCTGCCCATTTTGTGAAATAATCAGAGCGACTATTAAATATCTTATTTGTCCCGTTCTGGTAAAAATGGTCCTACAATGTCTAAACCCCATTTTCCAAATGGCCAGACACTTGTTGAAGAATTTAACTGAGCTCCTGGTGCATGTATTTTCTTCCCATGCCTTTGGCAGTCCTCGCAACGCCTTGACACTTGTTTCGCGTCCTCATGCATGTACGGCCAATAATAACCCTGCATTTTTGCTTTATATGCTAAAGATCTTCCTCATTGTGATTACCAGCATCCCCACTATGCAACATCTTCAATATGATTTCTCCTTCTTTTCTTGTTAAACATCTAAGCGAAGGTCCATTAAAAGATCGTCGATATAGCACTCCATCTCTTAATTCATAATTTGTTGCTCGACTTTTCAATTTGTGTGTCTCCAATCTATTTCTTGGTGTTTCTCCTGTCATTAAATATGCATGAAGCTCCGCTCTCCAATCTTCTTCGCAGAGTGTTTGTGTTCCATCTTCTACTATCATTACGTCGGTTTCTTGTTCTTCTTCTTTATCAATTGACGGTATCGATAGTGTTTGTATTTTAATATTCCTTGCGACCGGATCTGTCATCATACTTGATATAAAGGCAAAAGCGTCTGCGAGTCTATTATTTCTCCTTGATATATGTCTCCACTTTATTCTTGGTATCTGCGTTGACAACTCGTCAACAAGTTTCTTATATTTTTGCAAAGACAACTCGTTTATAGCATATTCTTGTTTTATCTGGCGAATTGCCAATTGTGAATCACTAGTAATCCTTACATTCTCCAGCTTCATTTCTATTGCAAATCGCAAAGCATGTATTATAGCTTCATATTCTGTCTCATTATTTGTTGATGCGAACTCCAATCGAAAGAAAGAGCTATTTTATTACCCTCTCGGCGATATCACAACAATCCCTATTCCATTTCCTTCTCCATTCGATGACCCATCTACCAATATTTCCCATCTATTCGGCTCCGTTAACAAATCTTTCGGATCTCCATGTTCTTCCTCAATATCCATCATTTCTTCTACCGACTCATCTTCTTCTAAAGGGAATTCTGCTAAAAAGTCTGCGACGACCTGTGATTTTGGCGAAGATAGTATTTCATATTTGAGTTTGCAATGACTTATTTGAGCATTCCATCTCTCAACTCTTCCCGACCTCTTTGAATTCTTCATTACTGATTCTATTGGTACTTTTGTCACCACCTTGACAACATGCGCTTGAAAATATATACGAAGTTTAAATGTTGCATAAACTAATGCTAAAATTAATTTTTCAATTTTTGAGTAATTCCTTTCCGCAGCGTTGAAAGTTTTCTTTGATGTAATAAATTGGTTTTTCTACTCCTCGTCCACTCGCAAAGAACACCGCACTTAATGCATGCGAGGTTGTCGCAAGATAGATCAACAATTCTTCTCCTTCTTCCGCTTTTTGCAAAATTGATATGTCCATTAAATGTTCTTTTATTCCTTGCAAGGCTTTCTCACACTCATCTGTCCATTTAAACTTTGATCCCTTTCTAAGGATGTTGAAAAAGTGCTTGCATTTGTCGACGATCGTGAGATGAATCTCCTAGCGAAGCTAACAACCCATTTAATTTTTGAACATCTTTTATTGTCGCGGTGTTGGCATATCGCGAACCGCTTGTACTTTTTTTCGGGTCGACTTGAATTCCTTCTTTAGATACAATGTACCCTAAAATTTTTCCAGAGGCGACCCAAAGGTGCATTTTTCGGGTTTACTTTGATATTAAATTGCCTCATTTGTTCAAAAATTTCTTTCAAATCCTCGTACGTGGTCTTTTGCTTTTCTCGCTTTTTATTAACATATCATCAACATATACCTCCAATGTTTTATGTATCCATCTCGCGAACACCTTCTCCACCATCCTTTGGTATGTCGCACCGCATTTCATGCAGACCAAATGGCATTTTTGTATAACAAAGACAATCCTCTTGGAGCAAAGAAAGCGGTATGTTCTTGGTCTTCTTGACGAGAGGAATTTGATTGTAACCCTTGTATCCATCAAGAGAAGATATCCTTTCATTTCTGCCGCCGCTTCAACCAATTGTGGAATATCCAGTAACGGAAACTATCTTTAGGACAAGCTTTATTTAGATCAGTAAAGTCTATACAAATTCTTAATCCTTTTTTCTTCTTTGGAACTATAACCATATTCGCTATCCATTCGGGGTATTTTGCCTGTCTAATAATTCCTGCGTCCAACATTTTTCGCAATTCTTCTTCTATTTGAGGATGATATCTTTGTCGCGATCTTTCTAATTCTTTGTTTGAAGGGTTTTACATTCTTGTCAATTTCCAATTTATGGCAAGCCACGAGATGGATCTATACCAGGCATTTCATCCATATCCCATGCGAGAATGTCTTTATAATCTCGCAACAACTCAACAGTTCTTTTCTCTTCATCTGCTTCCATTTTAGTCCCAATCTTTAAGATTTTAGGCTCTTCCTTAGTTCCAATATTCACTTCTTTTGTTTGTTCTGCTGCGACATAGCTAGACTTCGGTTCTCCCATAGGAGTTGGTCCTCTTGTTTCCTTCGCGAACTCGCTCCCTTCTCCCATGATTTCGCCAGGTATTCCTTTTCCTTCTTTTGCTCTTATCATGTAAATTCTAAATTCCTCTTCTTTCTTAGCTGCTTTTATTATCTTCCTGCGATCTTTTCGCTTCTTCATTTGCCCTTCATAATGCTTTACTTCAATTTGATAATATATTCTTCCTTTATCAATATCTCCTTTGATCTCACCAATTCCACTCGGCACAGGAAATTTGATGCACTGATGAAGTGTTGATGCTACTGCCTTAATCGCATGTACCCAAGGTCTCCCTAGCAATATGTGGTATGGCGATTCCATATCCACTACACTTAATGTCACTTGTGTTTCAATTTCTCCCAGTAAAATTCGCAATTTCATCTCCCCTTTTGGTATTGTTAGAGATTTTCCAAAACCATGAATATTATATCTTGGAGAACTCATTTCTTCATCTTTATATCCTAATTTTTTGTAGGTATGGTAAAACATGATACTCACCAAACTCCCCGTATCCACCAAAGTTCTATTTATTTCCCATTCTTCCGCTACTTTTTCCGATTCTTCTCTTCTTTTGCTTGCATTTATCGTGATCACTAGTGGAGATGTATGATTCAAATTTTCTCTAGGAACTTCCGCGGCTGTAAATGTTATTTCCTGTTATTCCCATTCCTTCAAAGACGATGTCTTCTCCTCATCTATAATCTTCTTTCCTTCAAAATCTCGTTTATGTATCCTTCCTCTAATTTTTTCATGGAATTCATTAACCATTGCTTTTGTAATTGAATTGTATTCCATTTCTTCACTATGTTCCTTACTTCTTAATTCTTTCTTGTTGCTCATAATTCCCTGTTTCTAGCGCATATGTAGTTGCAGGATTTCCCACACTACACCCCTCACTCAAATCTGCTAAATCAACTCATTTGAAGATGAAGAATGATATGTTTATTAATTGTTTTCTTGAAAGATTTACAAAGAAATGTAGAACAAAGCTAAAGAAATTACAATCACTCTTCACTTTCTCTCTCCTAATGACTTGTTTCACAATTCAAAAGACCTCTCCCACAACAGACTTACTCGACCCTTTATATAGGGTATTACATAGTGGATGACAGCTATTCTGTCCCTTATTTTCGGAAACGTCTCGCGAATGTACAATTGTTTGCCTTCGCGACACTCTTAAATCTCGCCAAGCCTTCACACTTTCCTCATGTTCTAACTGTCGTCATCTATTATGTCATTTATTTACTTCCACGCGACTCCCTCGCGACACAGTCGTTTATCAACCTCGCGAAATATTGGTGTTGCGATATTCTGATCCTACAACTTGGTTGCACACAGCTCAGACCTAACTATACTCATTGAAACCTCCAAGCTTAGCACCACAAATGCTGCCACAGCCTCAGACCACCAGTTTCCTCATTGCAGCTCAACACCTTCATTGCAGCATCAACTCAAAACCATCTCAAATTCACAGCTCATTCTCTGCAACTCAGCAGCAAACCACACTGTCACATCCTAAACCTGAGTCATAGAAACCATCACTAACAGCTACCACCACACCACTGCAGCTCCATCCTACCTTCTTACCAAGCCACCACCAGCATCAGTTAAACACCACTACCAGACTTAGCCTCAGCTTCACCCATTTCATGTCAATTCAGGCCTAGCCATTTCAAGTTCTAACCCACTCACACATATCATTGCCAGGACTCATTTGAGCAGCAAAAACCAACACCACAAAACCCTGATTTCCTTGTAATCTTGTTCTCAATCCCTTGTAGCATCCATGGTAGCAAAACCCATTGTAAATTTCATCTCTTCTACCTCAAATTCCTTTGAAAACAGATCCATCAACCTCTTGCATCTTCTGGCATCAGAAATTCATCATCTGCAGCTCTAAAATCTCTCAAAACCCTTGAATCATCAACCAATTTCTTCATTTCTCATGAACCCAGAGAATTAATACAAACCCTAACCTTCATTGTAAACTCTCTGCAATTCCATGACATAAAACATCCCCTAAAACATCATCTTCTCATCAACCCAAGTATTCAAAATCTGTTCTTAATCTTCTCTTTGAATTCAAGCATCAAATGATACCCGTCTTCATCTGATTTCTTCACAATTTCTTGTCACTGTGTTCAACCTCTTCGATCTCATTCCTCCCTACACAGTAAACCACTTCAATCTCCCCTGAATCTCTCGAACGTTAACAGAAGAAATTAAACGATCTGTGGCTTCTTTTTTTCTCCATTGAACTCTCACAGCAGCCAAACAAATCCTTCTCTTGATTTTGAGAAGATAATGATAAGAAATGATTGAGAAACCCTGTAATTGGGGTTGGGTAAGAACCAGAGTTGATATAGGCACCTTGCAGATTAATACAGGCCACCACAATGACAATCACTTGAACAAAACTCGTTTTGTACTGTCAGTCCTTGGGAACTGACAAGCTTAACTGTTGATTTTGCTCGTAACCTTCTCGTACGGAACCGGAATGGCCTGGTTCTTTCGCCGATAGCTTCACCTTTCCGCTCTTGTCACCATGATGAGAAGAAATCCAATATTTGAGCGCCATTTCTGCAAATACCAAATCACTAAGTTCCACTTCTTTTTGCTCCAATGACTCCAAAATACCAGAAAACGATTACTCAAAACCAATATAAGATACATAATTTACAAGAAAACTCGCAAAGAAAGCATAAATACTAGATATAAAATTAGGTGTTTTACAACACCTATCAGATTCCCCCACACTTAGACTTTGCTAGTCCTCGAGCAAATCAAACAAAACAATTTTTATTCTAAAGAATACATACAACTCCGTGTCGTCGAGGCTACGGTCACTTTTAGCATAAATAACAAGCCTTTAAACCCCTAGGTGTCCCTAGTGGACGAGTTATAGTCTCGTGAGGGTTTACTAGAGATATACCCACAAAACCTACTTTTCCAACTTACTAGTTCTCCGTAATGATAGCATCCAACGCGCTAATAAGACATAGAGATTCTGCACACTAGTCATAAGAAGTTAGACACATAAATGAACACAATCTCATTCTTAAAAGTTGAGAGAGAAATAACCATCCCTTCTCGAAAGAAATTCGGGTTCGGAGTGATCGAAAGTCTCGACTCTGCCTCACAAGAAAGGGTTTTATGATATTGCTCTCAATAATAAACAGCTTTTTATGGGTCACACATGTGTCCAGGTAGGAATGAAGAGAGAATATTGCGACACGTTGAATGGTAGGAAGGCAAAACCCTCCGAAGTATTTTGAAAACCCACATCTTTTATAATTTTTTAAAAACCCATTTTTCTGACGATCTCTACGAAAGGAAATCAACCACTTAACGAAGGTGGGAATATGCTTACTTACCTCGTTATCCGTTCGACGTGCAGCTAGCACCACTCTCACAGCATCCATAGAAACGTTTTCGGTCTTCTATCGGTGTCTTCATCTTCGTCTTCGGTCTTCAACTCTTGATGATAACTCTTGAACTTCGTAGAATCTTGACAATATGATTCTTTCCCTCGAATTCCTTGTCGCTTGAAACTTCATTATAGATTTTCCTTCTTTCTATTGGCTTTATTGAAAGAATACAAAACTAAAAACGAACTATACAAACCCAAAATATGATTATTTTTTTTTTCCTTTTTTTTTTTTATTATTATTATCAGTGAACGGAGAGACACCTGTAATATCCATACACACATCTTGACCATTCTCCCAGTTAAGAACAAGAATATCTGATAGGGTGTAGAATACATCCTATTTACTATCTATTGTTTATGCTTTCTTTGCTATTTTTCTTGTAAATTATGTATTTTACGCTTGTTTTGAGTTTTGTAGCTACTTTGGAGTCGCACGGAGGAAAAGAAGAAGAAATCACCCAATTTGAGTAAATGGGCAAAATAGTCATTCATGGGCGAACACTATCTAGCAGTCCAGCCAAGGTTAAGGGGCAACTCTTTTGGAGGAGCACTAGTAGCAGTCCAGCTGAGGTTAAGGGGCTGTAATTGGTTAGCCCTTATCAAGAGTGGACGGGTGTCTATATCCTACCTACTTTACCTTCACCCTAAATCGAGAGTTCTCCCAATCATTTTCATTCATCCCATCAACAGAGATTGAGAAAGAAAAGGCAGACGGCTGCTAACACCTGAACCTGAAATTGAGAAACAAAAGCAGTATTGAGACCGAGAAATTGATCGAATCGACAAGGGAAGATGATAGTGATGGAACTGAAGGATTTTTTGGGTTTTTGAAGAAACCAGAGTTGAAGCATATCGAGATTTACATGGGAGATGAGATTGAGTTAAAACGATGGCGGTGGTGCTGTTGAATTCGTTAGACAGAGATGATTCTGCCATCGATTGATAAAGAATGGGTGTTGAGAGATGGGTTTGTGAGAGATCGAGAACTCAGTGAAAGTGAGGGTGTCGATGTAACCTGAGATTGAGATTCAGATGAATCGAAAATGGGTTCTGAGCTGATGAAACAAGATGGGCTCGACTTGTTTATGGGATTTGAAGAGAAGAATTTAGGGTTCTGTAACTGCAGATTTGGGATTCAATGAGATGGGTATGATGATTCTGTTGGTGTGCTGGAGAGGATTAAAGAGAGATTAATATGAAATATGGGTTTGAACTATGAAGAAGAGAGATGGGTTTAGTGAGATCATCCTTGCTCAAGATTGAGTTAGGGTTTTGATGGTGGAATCTGGTGATTTCTAAGAAGAATTTGATGCGGTGAGGCGGTTGAACTGTGATGGCGGTATATGGTTTGCTGTGTTGGTGGATGGAACGGGAATAAATGGAGCTTGAAGTGCAGTGCGATGCTCTGCTGATTGGAGATAGCACTTGAGTTGGTTTGTTGCCTTTTGGGTTCGGTGCTTTTTGGCTATCTTGAACTGATGGCTAGAAGTGAAATATGAAGGTTGCGGCTACAGTGGTCCGAATTTGCGGTGGAGGTTAAAAAGGTGAGCGGTGGTGGTGGTTGTAAAGTGGGTGCAAAATGTAAGAAAAGAATGGTGATGTTCTTGTTGCTCATAGAGGGAGATTTGTCACGATTGCGGTTGGTGGTACTACGAGTGTCATGGGTTGTTGGTATGCGGTGTAATTGCTTCGGGTGGTGGTTGAGTTTGAAGTCAAGGTGGTTTTGAATCGAATAGCTGGGAATGATGTCTTGGTGATGAGTTTCACTTGGGACTGGTGGCAGTGGAAGCAATGTGCAATGAGATGAACATGGCATGGTGGAGGACGAGAGATGAGGGTGTGTTGCCATAGGAACTTTGCGGGTGATGAATGACCAGGGAGGTGCTGCTTTGGATTTGTATTAAAGCCATGAACTTGGACAAGACTGATATTGCAGCTGCAGGCATGAGATGGGTGAAGTATTGAATTTGGTCAAGAAGAGGTGATATTGGAGTGGTTTCATTGAGAATTTCAGAGGAGATTGCAGGGAGGTTAATTGATTGATATCAGACCTGTAGAGTGATTTCGAAGTTTGGGTTGTTGCTATGGCTTGAGTGAGATAGTGGTGCTACAATTGAGTCCGGGGTGGCTTAGATAAGTGGATATGGTAATAGACTCGGTGTTGGCGAAATTGCAGGTACAATGCCCTCATGGTCGGGAGTGAGGCGGTGATATGGCCATCTTAGCCGTGAAGTACTCGGACAAGTCAGCAAGACCGGTCAGTAGAGTTAGCCGGTGACTCGGTTCGACTAGACCTAGCTGACTCGGTGATCTCTCCTTTGACACGATTGACTACGTAAGACCGTTAGGTCATTGTTAACTTTAACGCCCTGTAACGGAATATTCCGTCGACGGACAGAATTTTCAGGTGGCTGGTGGCGACTATTCCGGCCGGATTCCGGCCATAATCCCAGTTTTCCGGTGAGCCAAAAATTCCAGAATTTTCTACGGACTTCTCTCATGGGTGTGAAG
The DNA here is from genome assembly GCA_023531295.1 of Papaver armeniacum. NCBI lineage: Eukaryota > Viridiplantae > Streptophyta > Magnoliopsida > Ranunculales > Papaveraceae > Papaver > Papaver armeniacum. Next base: position 404,046 of record JAJJWW010007104.1, read on the forward strand.
ACTTGGACTAGGAATTGGATGGAGAATTGGGCTCAAATTTGGAAAGAGAAGATGGAAGAAGAGAAAGACTTGAATTTGGAAATTTAATTGCTAAAGGAAAAGGATTCTATTCCTTGGAAGATTTGGAGAATATTGAAGCCTATAAATAGAGAAGTTCTCTACACATCTTTTTACCTCTCTACACACACAACACTTTTCTTTTCTTATTCTTTGTGTGAACTCTTTAGCATGAGTAGCTAATTTTATTATTGATTAAGGATGAATTCCTAGTTCTTAATATATGTTTTGAGTTTTGTTTCAATTCTATCTTGAGTTTTTCACATGATTATCGTTTGTTTTTACTAATAGGAATGATCTTAAAGACATTCATGATTGATTGATAGATTGTTTAGGTGGCCAACTAAATTGATTTGTTAATTTGATCTAAAGCTAGTGAAAGTTAGGAGATAAGTAATCGTTTCTTGACTCTTTACATAAGTAGCAAACACGAGACCTTGCGGAGGGATTCCGTGGAGCAATTGTGTGTAGAAACAACGCTAGAAAGTAAACCAAGCGAACCGAGTTTAACTACTAGTACTAAACCTAAATTCATAAATCTTAATGCATTCGGGGAATTACATCTTGTAAGCGAACCTCAAGGTGGTTCTTTTGGATAGAATCTGATAACTAAGCGGACTTGTTACTCAGTGAAATAAGGGATTTTGGGGCTAGCTAAGCGGACCTGCTATCCTACGGTTGGTGATAATTTGTGACTAATAACAAGTAGAAAAGAACATAACTTTAATCATTGTTTCGTAACGAAGAAGGATTCATTGGTCTTGTCTCTCTTATTGCTTTCAACTTTATCTTTTAATTGCTTTGCTTATTTTCTTTTGCTTTTTACACCCCCCTTTCGTGACAATTTTTACAACTAGAATCTCTTGCTCCTCGTGGGAACGAACTTGACTTCCATTATATTATTATTTTTAATTGAGTGGAAATAAGATATTAATTTGATTGCACCTACGACACGCATCAAATTTTGGGCGCTATTCAGGGGAGCAATGGATGATTTTAGTTGTTTTTATTTTTCTTTTTGGTTTATTCTTGCTTTGTTAGATTCTATACCGTATCTAACTTAGGTTTCTGAGAATCTTATTTCAGGTATCGGTTTTTCATGTATGGTGGACAAGAGCAAGCATATTACAACAATCAATACGGTTTTCAACCTCAACATTATGACAACTTCCAACCATCCTTAGGATACAATCAAAACCAATATTTTGGCTATGATCAATTTCCTACAGAACCTTATGGATATTCTCATACATATCAACAACCTTATGACGGGTATGTAAGTGGACAATCACAAGGATGGAAGGATAGTTATGCATCTAATAATTTGTTTTATAGTAATGTGCAGACAGAGAATTTGGAATATACTCCTCTTCATCGTGTTTTTCCTTCACTTTTTCCAAAGGAGGAGATACAGTCTAGAAACTCTATCAACGGTGGTAAGCGTGTGAACGTCAGGAAACTTGCATTTAAATAATACAAATTGGAAGATGATGGAGACTCGGAAGAGCTTGTCGCAGAAATTAGTAGGACTATTCATATGGAACTTAAACGACGTCGGGATAAAGGTTATGAAACCGATGAAGATTCTTATTATGGTGAGTCTGAAAATGAAGATGATTGTGTTGAAAAGGACCAACCTTTGGATACTTTTGAAGACGATAGTGTAGCTTACTCGAGCCTTGATCTTAATAATGATCAAGCACCTATTCAAAAGGTAGAGCTTGAGAAAGATGCAATTAGTGCTTGGAAAAAATTCCTTAGGGAAAGATATGAGTCCGCGGAAGTGTATGAGCGTTGCGACAATGAGGAAGTTATTCCAACTCCGGATCATAATAACGATCCTTCGCCTATTCAAAAGGAGGAGATTGGGTGTGACTTGCCTATTATTATAAACGGTGTAATACCCTCACAAGAAGATCTTACAATTTATACCGACGAGAATCATTTTAGTGAATGGCCCGATTCCGATGATGAGAATGTTGAAGAGATGATACTAGAGGATGAAACTAAATTGATTGATTTTGTGGAAGACCCAATTGAACTAGCCAATGATTTTAATGATGCCAAGACTTTGGTTAAGGTAGAAAACGATGAAGAATGGTTGCAAGGTTTAATAGAGGACCACGATATACAAGAGGTAAGTAATTCACTTGAATTTTTTAAGGATGAAGAGGATTCTATAATACAAGAAATTGTGCAAGGTTTGTCTAATCCTTTGCATATTGATTCTTCTCCTTTACCTCTTATTGGTTTGAATGTATGTGCTTCGAAAGTATTTTTGGATGATTTTGTTTCTAAATATCCACCATTGGAAACACTTGATGCTAACACTATGCAGGTTTTCCAAGAGGATCACATGGAAATTCCCAAATTCTATGTTCTTTATACACTTCCGAGTGTGGACGAGAATAAGTGTGGGGGAAATTTCTATCGAGCGATAATTTCACTATTGTTTTCTTGTGCTAATATTTGTATGGAGTTATTGTTTTCAAAACAGGTATTATGGGTGGATCCCCAAATTTTCAGATTGTTAGTATATGGGGAATGAATCTTGCAAGAGCCAAGTCGGGCCGTCGACTTTAAAACAAGCGCTTAATGGGAGGCAACCCATAGGTTTTGTATTTCTTATCCTTTTGCTTTTTGTTATTTCTTTTTCTTGTTCCTTATCATGTTAAAATTTCCCACCTTGACTTTACTAGGAGGATTCAATTACATTGAGGACAATGTAAGGTTTAAGTGTGGGGGAGTGGTTAAGCATGTATTTAAAAAATTAAAAAAAAAATTAAAAAAAAAATTTAAAAAAAAAAAAAAAAAAAAAAAAGTTTTACATAAAACCTCCAACTTTTAAAGATTTTAGAGTCATTAGCATACTTCTAGGTATGTTTACATAGAGATTTTGACCGACATAATTGAACTTGGAAATGTTAGAGAATTACATTCGGATTTCTTGCTTGTTAGAGTGTTAAATAATGGATTTAATCATGCCGGTGATGCGAATTTGGTGCAGGGAGAAATGCATTATTAGAGTTGCTGATCAATCATTAGTGGAGACTACCCGTATTCATATCATGTGAGGCACCGACCAGAAATTTTCCATCTACTAAAAAGCTTTCTTTTGAGTGTGTGTCACCATACGTTAATTCCGGGTAGAATGGTGAGCTACCCAACCTCCCACCAATAGAAGCACTACTCTTTGATCTCTTGAGTGCTAATTTTGTCAATCATGAGGGTGACGTCCATGGATGAAAGCCTCCTTCTTGTAGTTCGATTTGCAGTTAGCACCATTCTCTCTCTAGACAACAACGGATCCATAGAAACACTCTCATCATCAACAAGGAGCGACATCAAAATCTACAAGAAAAGTTGGAAAAGTTTAAGGTTTACAAGCAACGAAATGAGAAAAAGAGCAAATTTCATATTCAAGTAAAGCAACATACAAAGAGCATATTTTTACATATATGTTGAGGACTTACAATACAATGAGGTAATTTTATATTCAAGTATGAAGACTTATTCACAAGAGCGAAGAAAATTAAAAGGTGAGAATTTTTGAAGTTTATGATTTCAAGACGATACAAGTTGTGAAGAATCAAGCGGTAAAATACTTCTCCCACGGCCACAGTTTGTTTTTGTATTTTATTTCTCTTGAATTTCAAAAAAAAAAAAAAAAAAAAAAAAAAAAACAAGAGAAATATTTGTGTTTATTTAATAAGCCGTGGGGAAGGAAAATTTATAAGGAAGTTTCAAGCGACAAGGATTTAAGGTAAAAAGAGTTAAAAATTGTCAAGGATTTATGAAATTCGAGAGTTTATCATCAATAGTTGAAACCGAAGACGAAGACCAAGAAGATCAAGACAAGGAGCGGAAGACGTTTCTATTGGATGCCGTGAGAGTGGTGTTATCATAATTGGCGATCGGATGTGAGGGTGAGTAAGTAATCTCATCCTCAATAATAAATGGTTGATTTCCTTTCTTAGAGATCGTCAGAAAAATGGTTTTTCAAAATATAAAAGATGTGGGTTTTTAAAAATATTTCGGAAGTTGTCCTTCCCACCATTCAACGTGTTGCAGGAATTCTCTCTTCATTCCTACCTGCACACATGTGAGAACCATAAAAAAGACGTCTTTTTGAGTGCAATTATCATAAAATCCTTTTTGGTGAGGCAGAAGTCGAGGCGAAATGCTTATTGATCGTTTCTCGAACACGCGTTCTCTCATTATGGTGTGGTTATTTCTCACTCAACATTTAAGAATGAGAATATGTTCTTTAGTATTTCTAACTTCTTATTACTAGAATGCAGAAACTCTATGTCCTCATAACTCTTTGGATGCTTGGGACGCTTGAACGCTTTGAAGTTATGAGTTTTTAGTTTGATTTGCTCGAGGACTAGCAAAGTCTAAGTGTGGGGGAATTTGATAGGGTGTAGAATACATCCTATTTACTATCTATTGTTTATGCTTTCTTTGCTATTTTTCTTGTAAATTATGTATTTTACGCTTGTTTTGAGTTTTGTAGCTACTTTGGAGTCGCACGGAGGAAAAGAAGAAGAAATCACCCAATTTGAGTAAATGGGCAAAATAGTCATTCATGGGCGAACACTATCTAGCAGTCCAGCCAAGGTTAAGGGGCAACTCTTTTGGAGGAGCACTAGTAGCAGTCCAGCTGAGGTTAAGGGGCTGTAATTGGTTAGCCCTTATCAAGAGTGGACGGGTGTCTATATCCTACCTACTTTACCTTCACCCTAAATCGAGAGTTCTCCCAATCATTTTCATTCATCCCATCAACAGAGATTGAGAAAGAAAAGGCAGACGGCTGCTAACACCTGAACCTGAAATTGAGAAACAAAAGCAGTATTGAGACCGAGAAATTGATCGAATCGACAAGGGAAGATGATAGTGATGGAACTGAAGGAGTTTCTGGGTTTTTTGAAGAAACCAGAGTTGAAGCATATTGAGATTTACAGGGGAGATGAGATTGAGTTAAAACGATGGCGGTGTTGCTGTTGAATTCGTTAGACAGAGATGATTCTGCCATCGATTGATAAAGAATGGGTGTTGAGAGATGGGTTTGTGAGAGATCGAGAACTCAGTGAAAGTGAGGGTGTCGATGTAACCGAGATTGAGATTCAGATGAATCGAAAATGGATTCTGAGCTGATGAAACAAGATGGGCTCGACTTGTTTATGGGATTTGAAGAGAAGAATTTAGGGTTCTGTAACTGCAGATTTGGGATTCAATGAGATGGGTATGATGATTTTATTGGTGTGCTGGAGAGGATTAAAGAGAGATTAATATGAAATATGGGTTTGAACTATGAAGAAGAGAGATGGGTTTAGTGAGACATCCTTTGCTCAAGATTGAGTTAGGGTTTTGATGGTGGAATCTGGTGATTTCTAAGAAGAATTTGATGCGGTGAGGCGGTTGAAGCGTGATGGCGGTATATGGTTTGCTGTGTTGGTGGATGGAACTGGGAATAAATGGAGCTTGAAGTGCAGTGCGATGCTCTCATTGGAGATAGCACTTGAGTTGGTTTGTTGCCTTTTGGGTTCGAGTGTGCTTTTTGGCTATCTTGAACCGATGGCTAGAAGTGAAATGTGAAGGTTGCGGCTGTCTGTGGTCCGAATTTGCGGTGGAGGTTAAAAGGTCGAGCCGGTGGTGGTGGTTGTAAAGTGGGTGCGAAAACAGGTAAGAAAAGAATGGTGATGTTCTTTGTTGCTCATAGAGGAGATTTGTCACGGTTGCGGTTGGTGGTACTACGGTGTCATGGGTTGTTGGTATGCGGTGTAATTGCTTCGGGTGGTGCTTGAGTTTGAAGGCCGGGCGGGGTTTTGAACTGAATAGGCTGGGAATGATGTCTTGGTGATGAGTTTCACTTGGGATCGGTGGCGGTGGAAGCAGTGCGCAATGAGATGAACATGGCATGGTGGAGGACAGAGATGAGGGTGTGTTGCCATAGGAGCTTTGCAGGTGATGAATGACCAGGGAGGTGCTGCTTTGGATTTGTATTAAAGCCATGAACTTGGACAAGACTGCTATTGCAGCTGCAGGCATGAGATGGGTGAAGTATTGAATTTGGTCAAGAAGAGGTGATATTGGAGTGGTTTCATTGAGAATTTCAGAGGAGATTGCAGGGAGGTTAATTGATTGATATCGGACACAGCAGAGTGATTTGAAGTTTGGGTTGTTGCTATGGCTTGAGTGAGATAGTGGTGCTACAATTGAGTCCGGTGGCTTAGATAAGTGGATATGGTAATAGGCGGGTGTTGGCGAAATTGCGGGGGTACAGCCCTCATGGCTGGGAGTGAGGCAGTGATATGGCCATCTTAGCCGTGAAGTACTCAGACCAGTGCAAGACCAGTCAGCCGAGTTAGCCAGCTGACTCGGTTCTGACTAGACCTAGCTGACTCAGTGATCTCTCCCTTTGACCTGATTGACTAACAGAAGACCGTTAGGTCAACTGTTAACTTTAACGCCCTGTAACGGAATATTCCGTCGACGGACAGAATTTTCAGGTGGCTGGTGGCGACTATTCCGGGCGGATTCCGGCCATAATCCCAGTTTTCCGGTGAGCCAAAAATTCCAGAATTTTCTACGGACTTCTCTCATGGGTGTGAAGACTTGGACTAGGAATTGGATGGAGAATTGGGCTCAAATTTGGAAAGAGAAGATGGAAGAAGAGAAAGACTTGAATTTGGAAATTTAATTGCTAAAGGAAAAGGATTCTATTCCTTGGAAGATTTGGAGAATATTGAAGCCTATAAATAGAGAAGTTCTCTACACATCTTTTTACCTCTCTACACACACAACACTTTTGTTTTCCTATTCTTTGTGTGAACTCTTTAGCATGAGTAGCTAATTTTATTATTGATTGAGGATGAATTCCTAGTTCTTAATATATGTTTTGAGTTTTGTTTCAATTCTATCTTGAGTTTTTCACATGATTATCGTTTGTTTTTACTAATAGGAATGATCTTAAAGACATTCATGATTGATTGATAGATTGTTTAGGTGGCCAACTAAATTGATTTGTTAATTTGATCTAAAGCTAGTGAAAGTTAGGAGATAAGTAATCGTTTCTTGACTCTTTACATAAGTAGCAAACACGAGACCTTGCGGAGGGATTCCGTGGAGCAATTGTGTGTAGAAACAACGCTAGAAAGTAAACCAAGCGAACCGAGTTTAACTACTAGTACTAAACATAAATTCATAAATCTTAATGCATTCAGGGAATTACATCTTGTAAGCGAACCTCAAGGTGGTTCTTTTGGATAGAATACGATAACTAAGCGGACTTGTTACTCAGTGAAATAAGGGATTTTGGGGCTAGCTAAGCGGACCTGCTATCCTACGGTTGGTGATAATTTGTGACTAATAACAAGTAGAAAAGAACATAACTTTAATCATTGTTTCGTAACGAAGAAGGATTCCTTGGTCTTGTCTCTCTTATTGCTTTCAACTTTATCTTTTAATTGCTTTGCTTATTTTCTTTTGCTTTTTACACCCCCCTTTCGTGACAATTTTTACAACTAGAATCTCTTGCTCCTCGTGGGAACGAACTTGACTTCCATTATATTATTATTTTTAATTGAGTGGAAATAAGATATTAATTTGATTGCACCTACGACACGCATCAATATCCGCAGGTCGTAAATCCTTGTTGTCATCAGACAGAAAACCCAGAGCAACTTCTTTGCGCGCATGGACACCGACCTTGTAGCATATGTCAGCAATTACATCACGAACCAAATCATGTCGAAACTTAATTCCAACATCATTAGCACAGTGGAGCGCATGATCCCCAAAAATATCCATAGGTTTATTGCAGCACGGGCATAAACCATCCTCAGCAAATAATGGGATACCAAGACGATAACATACTACAGTTCTGAACTGTCTGGGCCCAAGGCATTGGTTCAACCCGCTGATTGGAACAGCTAGAAGGTAATCTTGTGCGTGTTTGACACGGTTACATTTCCACAGAATAGAATCTCTTACAGATAGTGAATATTTGGTAGGTATTTGCTTCTTAACTGCATCAAAATAAGTGACTGCCAGGGCGTGCATAGAAGGGGGGGCAGTATTATCGACACAGTAAGTTGAAGGCAAACCACATACCTGAATAAAGTTCTGAAGAGTTGTCGGTGCAAGAACCGTGATCCGGAGGAAATAAGTTACCAAGAATAACCTTCCACATTGGAGCAGTTTGACTCTGGGAAGCGAGATAACAATAGCTGCGAGTGTCAGACATAGTATATATACCAAGACCACCATCCTTGATAGGCAAGGTAGCCATCCTCTGTTGTAAAGGCCCAAAACCTGCCCCATCTCCCGTGATTAAAAGCCTCAAATATTGTAGAAGATGGTCGTCATAAAGATCAGTGGCTTTTTGTAAAGCTGCAGGGTTGGTGGTACGCAACGCAAAGTATAGTCTGGACACACCGACGCAATTACGAAGTAATAACATCTCACTCTGCGGATCTCTGAGTTTCTTAATAGCGGACATAAGCTGAATGGTTTTGTTCACCCTATTCAGAACTATGTCACTCATGAAATCCAAATCCAAACTCACAGGTCCACCCAGAAGTTTAACACCGTTGCGAGGTCTACCAATATCACTGGGAAAAACACCTTCAGCAGTGCTACGAGGATCAACTGTAGGCCAAAAAACTTCAGTTTTCTTAATGTTCAGATGTAAACCTCTACATGGGCCTTCGGATTCAATTATGCTCAAAGCTTTAGTAACCTCAAGCGTATCACCAATGATAGTACCATCATCCAAGTACCAGGCATGCGGATCAAGTTTACAACGGGAGGCAATGGACTTCACAAGAGGGTGAAGTGTCAGAGCAAACAAAAGAGGACCGAGGGGGTCACCTTGCTGAACACCAAGGGCGGAAGATAAAATGTGTTGATCGTAGTAAAGTTTAGCAGGCCTAGCATAACAGAACTCAACCCAGCGAGAAATACCTGGACAATGAAGTCGAACCTCCTTTATGAGATGGGATCTGCACACCATGTTAAAAGCATTCGAGAAGTCAATAAGCAACATTGACATCTTGTCTGAATGACCTTTCAACTCTAGCAAATCATTAACCGCGTGAAGAATACTTTCCCCTCCAACCGGCATCCCAACACCGAACTGATAATCGCCTAAATAAGAAGACATTGCCTTTCCGACAGAAAAGGCAGCTACCTTAGAGACCAAGCGACGCCAAATAGTTCCAACCGCAATAGGCTTAAGTCCTCCTCCTGGCTTGAGTAAAGGCGTAAGGGGTGCACTGGCAATGTACTCACCTAGAACACCGGGGCATTTACCTGCCAACCAAAGGTTGACTACACCCGTAATCGAAGCCACCAACCATCTGCAACTGCTGCTGCCGCTGGTAGGCCTCGAAAGTGTATGTAAATTTTGACCTACATGTTATACCGCAAGTGCACGGCGTCTATCGGAGACGCGGCAAGTACGGGTCGATCCCACAAGGACTTGTGGTGCTCTGAAATTGATCAAGGGCTTAATTATACTGAATTCTAACAAATGTAAGTAACAACAGATGATTTGTTGCCGATACGGCTGAGATGTAGTGACAATGAACCTAAACTAAGGTATAAACAGTGACAAAAGGATATGCCAGGGTCTGCAAATCCACCACTAACTCCTATTGTGAGTTTAACTATGTTGAGATTCTTGTTGTCCTGTGATTGATAAGGGCAGGGTATCAATTCCACCACCTATCTCTCCCTGTAATGCCTCAATTAACAGCTAAAGTGCTGACCCAGAGCACTAGTTGTCTAATTTAGTACAACTAGTCAAGGGAATCAGCATTTGTATCTAAGGTTGAGTTGCAATACACTCAACACAGTTGAGACCTAACTACTGAGTGTATCCATGGCGTTGGTATACACTTTGTGAGAGAAAAGCATTGGTTATTTGTAATTGAAGACAATTGATAACATTAAGCATTCAAGATGGTTCATGAGTTAAAACACAAACTGGAATTAGGTTTCATTGAAACCCTAGCTACTAAATTAAAACATCAAAATGAAAATTAAACTACAAAATTAAACCTAATTGACTGCACTGGCTAATCCAGGCGTCACTAAAATCATCTCCTACATCTTCTATTTATACATGCGAATAAATCCCAAACCCTAATTCCCAAAATTGAAATTAATTGAAAAATAATTCAAAAGCAATCGCACCCATACTCTGATTGCTTCTCCTCTTCTATCAAATCGGATCAGAACTCCTCTTGCTTGATTAGGTGAAACCCTAGTTTTATTTATCTCTCACATAGCCTCTAGGGTTATGAGAGAGGCTCTGCGAGAGACAACTAGAACTAGGGGTTGCTGTGGTTGTTGGCTGGTGTCAGGAGAGGGAGAGATGGTGGCGGAGGTGATGTTGCAGAGGGTGGTATGGGTGAAGAAGGGGAAGAGCAGAGCTCTGCTCTGTGAGAGTGACGGGGGAGGAAGAAAGAGAAAGTGAAAGAAGAGAAATGAGGTGGTCGATTAGGGTATAGGGTATGGGGTGCTGTGGTGTGAGGTAGGGATATCAAGGAATGATGAGAAGGCCTCAGCGAGCATTGGATGGAGCTGATGAAGATCTGAACGGTCGAGGGAGAACTGAGGTGATTTGCTGTGGAGCGGGAGTATCAAGACATGATGTGAACGATGGAGCGACCGTAGGATGTAGCCAAAGCGAGATCTCGACGGCTCGGTATGAGCGGGTTCGGATCCGGGTCGTGGGTAGCTCTAGCCCATGTCTTCCTTGTTGGGTTGCAACCGATTCGCGCGCGGAGCTTTGGCTATCTCGCTCCATAGATGTTTGACTCCAATTCTTCGCTCTTTAGCTCCTCGGTTTCTCCGGACTTTATTTATTACCTAAAAACACAAAATTAATTAATACAAATATTTATTCTTGAAAACAAAGAAAACACGAGAATGGGATAATATCTGATTTCTAAGCGCAAAAGATGAGTAAAATGCCAATAAAAAGGTGTATAAATATGCACTATTTGGCACTCATCAAATACCCCCAAACCTGAATTTTACTTGTCCTCAAGTGAAACAGAAATTAAGAAATCCTAACTATACCACTGTCGCAGGTCTCTCGAATGCATTTAGCGTATGCACTAAGCCTTTAAACCCCTAGGTGTCCCTAGTGGACGAGTTGTAGTCTCGTGAGGGTTTACCGGAGGTGTACCCACAAAACCTTCTCCAACTTCGAGTGTAAAAGAGTCTCAAGCATCCAAGAAGCTATGAGGACATAGAGTTTCTGCATGCTAGTAACATGAAGTTAGAACTACCAAAGAACGCCTTCTCATCCTTAAGTGCCGAGCGAGAAGTAACCATACCATATGAAAGAATTCGGATTCGATTGTGATCATAAGTCTCAACTTCTGCCTCACCATTAGGGTTTTATGATAATTGCACTCAAAAAGATCGCTTTTTAGTATCTCATGTGTGCAGGCGGGGAATAAAGAGAGAAATCCCGCACACGTTGTAGGTAAGAAGGATAACCTGCCGAAATAAAAACTGGAGACTCCACAAAAGTGTGGACAAAAAGAATCTTTTTCTAATGATCTCTAAGAAAGGAAAATCAACCATTAGTAAGGGGTGGGAGTACTCACTCACTTCTCACCCGATCGGCAATTAATATCACTCTCTCATAAGAACCATAGAAACGTCTTCAATCTTCGGTCTTCGGTCTTCACTTGTTGATGACGAACTTCTAAACTTCACAAAACTTGACAATTTTTAACTTTTCTACTCAAATTCCTTGTTGTTTGGATTTTTCTTCTTGAACTCTCTTTACCATGGTGGTAGCAAAAATAAACTATAATATTTTTTGATTTTTTGATTTTTTTTTTTTTTTTTTTTTTTTTTTTGATATTACAATAAGTGAAAATAAAAATAAAAATAATGAAACAACTACTCCATGGACAAAGGACTCAATTTTTCCACAACTTGTATTGATTTTATAAATTTTATTAATTCTCATCCTATTTTCTTTTCTTTGTTGCACATAAACCTTGGACTATATCAATTTTTCTTTCCATATTCTGATGATGCTCCGCTTGCTGACGATGATGTGTTTCTATGGGTCTTGCTGATTGAGAGAGAGAGAGATGCTAACTGCAAATCGGTATTTAGAAGGGGTTTTCATCTTTAGACGTCACCCTCATGATTGACAAAAACTAGCACTCAAGAGATCAAAAGTAGTGCTGAAATTGGTGCGAAGTTGGGTAGCTCACCATTCCTACCCGGAATTTACGTAAGGTGACACACACTCTAATGACTTTTCTAGAAAGTTGCAAAAAATTGAAGGTTGGTGCCTCACTTGATGTAAATTGGGTAGTCTCCACTATGGGTGATCACAATTCTACTACCGAATATCTAAACAGCACCTAATTCGCCCTCCGGTATGGTTAAATCCAACTTTAACGCTCTAATCAACTAAGGAACCCGATTGTGTTCTCCGGTAACTTCTAACTTCTGTTATTTCGGTCAGAACTCTCTATGTAAACATAGCTAGAAGCATGCTAGTGACTCTAAAATCTCTAAAAGTTGGAGGTTTTTATTTGCAAAAAGTTTTTGAATTTTTGAATTTTTGAATATATATATTTTATTTTATTTTTTAAAAATAAGTGAAGTAAAATAAAAAGACTAAAAAATCTATATGCAAATGCACCCCCAAACCTAAATCGAACATTGTCCTCAATGTGTCAACAGAGATAGGAAAATTTTAAACAGTCACATACCATGAGAACTATGCTGATAAGAGAAAAGGGAAGAGATTACCGGATGTCGGCGGGAGCACGGTTAGAGCTTCACTAGTCAAGGCTAGAATCCAACATTCTCCGTGGAGATCATATCGGATTAGCACAATATATGTACAAGAAGACTCAACCGTTTCAAGAAAAGAAAAATTTAACAAGTCCTACTGGATATATACAATGAAAATTCACCATAAACCAACAGTCTAAAGAGTTGAGGATCAACCCAATAGAAAATATATACACACATTAATGACCTTACACAAATATAATATGATAGTGCAAGTAAGACTGTGTATGTGAAAGAGTTTCCCCCAAACCTAAACTTGTGAACGGGTGTGTTTGGGAGCACAAAATCTTGCAATTTTAAAGGTACATCATGCAAAAGGTCTAACTCAAAATGAGTTTTGCTAATAACAGGCAGACATACACATTCCAACTGTGGCTCCTTAAGAGTGTTATACTTTGATGCAAAATAGTCCAAGAGGACTTGGGAAGCACAAAGTTCTAGGCCTAAGTTAGGCATTTTCAGAAAAGTTGGTTTTGCAATTTTGTGACAAACTACACCTAGGTTTGGTGGAGGAGTTTCAATTTGTGACTCGGAGAGAGGTTAGGTACATCTAAGTTGTTTTCATGTATCGATCATTTGTACCATCACACACTTTCCTAAAGTCGAAGAGGGTAAATCATGTTCACCAAAGATAAAACAATTCATCAATCTCCATGTCATAATTTTCATCATTCTCATGCATAACATGACTAGGAGAGATATCATCCTGTAACCTAGGCATGGAATTAGACACATTCATTGAATCATCTGTATTAACAGACAATTCAGCTATTCCTAGGTCACATACAGGTGATAAAGCATGCTCATTTTCACAGGACAATTCCACAGGTTCCACATCAATATCACATATATGAATATTAGAAGAAGCATCATTCATAGGGTTCACAGAAGAGACGTCTAACGTCTCTGAACCTAAAGATTCTACTACATTTTCAAAATACACATGCTCTTCATATTCATCATCATCATCATAGCAAGAATTCATTTCTCCATTCAAAATTGTAGTATTTTTAGTGTACTCATCTACCTCGGATTAGGTTCATATTCAATGTTAGTTGCATGAGTAAGACTAGAAACACTATTTTCAATCCTATCATTTTGTAACTCAATCAGGTTCCTTTGAAGAATCATCTTGAGTTGTTCCATTGAAGGAGAGTCTTCACTAGTGGGTATGCATTCCTCATATGGATATTCATTGTATAGTTGAGCATGAGGTTCACTATAGAAGGGAAATTCAGACATGTTGCTATATGGATGGTCATGCATTGCATTCATTTCAAGCCTAGCATTTTGCTCTATGAGTGTTTCCATTATTGATTGCAAACTAGGAGTTGGGGGAGTATAAAATTGCTCATCTCCCCACTGTGGTGAATGATGCATGTGTGCATGGTCATAGTCACTTCTAGACAATTCGTACATTTGATTATCATGGCTTTCCCTAGACTGCCTAAAATCATGCAAAATATAACAATACTCAGCAGGGTGGTCTAAGCCACCACATAAGGTGCAAGCATGCATTTCATATTGCCTAGAGGGATTAGATTTGACAGACTGCTCATGTAATTGCCTTTCTAAAGTAGAAACTTGAGCTTCTAATTGATCTAGAAGTGATGACTGGGTATGAGGAAAGTGTTCATTTTCAACCTGTGGTGGATGATGCATGTGCTCATAGTGATTAGGGTATGTGAGGTCAGGGCCCTGAGAAGGCGCATAAAATTCCCTAAAATCACTATGGTATGTGGGGGGTTCATCCTGTGAAGCGTGCCCGTAAGCAAGCTCTCTAATGGATTTGGTTCCATCCCAGATGCGAGACCAAAATCCCGACATGATTTATCAACTCAAATTGAACTCAAAGCCCAGTTGAAGTGGACTAAGTTTGGTTTTGGTGGGATTGGTTTATTGGGATTTGGTTTCAATGGGATTCATTTGGTTTTGTTGGGAGCTTTGGTTTATGTGGGAAAGTCCAGCCCAGTTGATGCTAAACAGCCCAACAGATGGGTTCTAGCCTAGATGGTCCGGCCAGTTTGGCCACACCCCAGATTAGGCTGAAAAATGTATAGCCCAGTTGTTGGGCTTCAGTTATTAAGCTTAGTTTGTTTGCAGCCCAGGGTTGGATTGTGAGCAGCCCAGCAGTGTGAAATTGCACGGCCCAGGTTGCTGAGGGCTTAGTTTGGTTGCAGCCCAGGTTGGGTTCAGTTAAGATTGATGGCCCAGTATGTGGGCTGGTTTACTCACAGAGCCCAGGGTGTGTTACCCATGTGAACTGGGTTTCAGTTTGGTTGCAGCCCTGGTTATGTTTTTAGCCAAGCAGCCCAGATGTTTACAATTTGCACAGCTTGGTCAGGCCAAGCACAGAATAGGTGCACACTCAGGCCAGGCACAATGCAGCACCAATTTTTGTGCTCAGACAACCCAGAGCAATGAGACAGCCTAGGTTGCTAAGCACAGATTAAGCACAAATGAGTTTTCAAATTCAAACACATCATACAAGGTGCAGGGTAGCTCCACACTTGTTGCTTCAGGGGGCTAGCAAGGTGGTAGATGGCTCACAAGGCTCACAGGCCACAGCAGGGTAGCTAGCAAACACAGATTCACAATGCTATGTGGATCAGCACAGAGCACTGAGGCACAGGGCACAAAATTGGTGGCACAGGCTAAGCTCAGGCCACACAATAATTTGGTTTTCACAGGGTAAAAACTTGGTTCAACACAATGGTGGCTCACAGGTATGCTCTGAGTTGTGCTCAAACTCACAGCTTCAGAGGCTGGAGTTGAGCTCAGGCCTTGTCAAAGCTCAGGCCTCTCAGTGAAGAGATGGCTAATTCAGCCAATAACTAATGCACAGAACTCACAAGGCATACAGCTTAACAAACTCAACAAGGTTGCAAATAAGTAGCCACCTAGCTAGCCAATATGTTACCCAGGGGTAGATAGCTCACAAGCTCAGTTGGTTTGACAACAAGTTGGCTTAACAAGGTTTGCGGTGAGGCTCAACGACTTGTGGGTGGAGCTCAGGGCAGATTGGAGGTTAAGGGTTACACACGAAGATCAACAGATAACACAGGGTACTCCAATATGCGTGTTATGGCTCAATCTCAGCTCAACAAGCTTAGCATTCAACAGGTGATGCAAATGGTACATGGCACAGAACACATCAGGTACAGAATGGCAATTCTAGCAGCAAAGATTACTCACAGGGTTTTCACTCAGGGTTTTCACAACACCACACAACACAACACTCAGGGTTTGCATACAAGCACGGAGCTACTGACCAAGGCAAACAACAACAGGGGCTAAGTTATGGTCGGGGTATGCAATTATGAACTTGGAATTCTTAGTTGTAGCTCAAACTCGCGGCTTGGGGAGCTGGAGTTTGGCTCAACAGGGTTGACATGATAAGGTTCAACCGCACCGAACATGGCATACAAGTTCAAGTACTAACCTCAGGTTCTGCGCCTTTTCTTTGGTTTCAATGGGCTGGTTCAGCTGCTCCACAGCACACCAAGCACACCAAGTTCGGTTTGCACAAAGACAAACAAAGACCTGGTAGGTACCTATTTACTCGGGACGAAGTTTAGTACCCGGACTTGTGAACAGTAACTACTACAATGTCGCCTAACCTAGATGAGGGTTTAGCAATAAGAAGTGGAGGTCACGGTGAAGGCCGAGTTGAAGCAAATGTGACGAGATGAGGTGCAAGCTTCTTCTACCTTCAATGGTTTGTTCACGAGATGATAAACAAACTAGCATGAGATGCGAACTAACCATCAAGATGATGCAAAGATTGTTGAACTAAGTTACTGAGATGCGGTTTTATAAGAAAATTAAACTAAGTTACACTACGGGAAGCTAAGCTACAAAAAGCGAAGTATAACAATGGAAACTAAGTTACACTAGATATGTACAGGGATGAATAAATCTCAGTAAAGACAAGCAATGGATCACAGGGCACACGCCAAGTCCCCGGCAGCGGCGCCAAAAACTTGGTAGGCCTCGAAAGTGTATGTAAATTTTGACCTACATGTTATACCGCAAGTGCACGGCGTCTATCGGAGACGCGGCAAGTACGGGTCGATCCCACAAGGACTTGTGGTGCTCTGAAATTGATCAAGGGCTTAATTATACTGAATTCTAACAAATGTAAGTAACAACAGATGATTTGTTGCCGATACTACTGAGATGTAGTGACAATGAACCTAAACTAAGGTATAAACAGTGACAAAAGGATATGCCAGGGTCTGCAAATCCACCACTAACTCCTATTGTGAGTTTAACTATGTTGAGATTCTTGTTGTCCTGTGATTGATAAGGGCAGGGTATCAATTCCACCACCTATCTCTCCCCGTAATGCCTCATTAACGGCTAAAGTGCTGACCCGAGCACTAGTTGTCTAATTTAGTACAACTAGTCAAGGGAATCAAAGCATTTGTATCTAAGGTTGAGCTGCAATACACTCAACACAGTTGAGACCTAACTACTGATGTATCCATGGCGTTGGTATACACTTTGTGAGAGAAAAGCATTGGTTATTTGTAATTGAAGACAATTGATAACATTAAGCATTCAAGATGGTTCACAGAGTTAAAACACAACTGGAATTAGGGTTTCATTGAAACCCTAGCTACTAAATTAAAACATCAAAATGAAAATTAAACTACAAAATTAAACCTAATTGACTGCACTGGCTAATCCAGGCGTCACTAAAATCATCTCCTACATCTTCTATTTATACATGCGAATAAATCCCAAACCCTAATTCCCAAAATTGAAATTAATTGAAAAATAATTCAAAAGCAATCGCACCCATACTCTGATTGCTTCTCCTCTTCTATCAAATCGGCTCAGAACTCCTCTTGCTTGATTAGGTGAAACCCTAGTTTTATTTATCTCTCACATAGCCTCTAGGGTTATGAGAGAGGCTAAGAGAGACAACTAGAACTAGGGGTTCTTTGTGGTTGTTGGCTGGTGTCAGGAGAGGGAGAGATGGTGGCGGAGGTGATGTTGCAGAGGGTGGTATGGGTGAAGAAGGGGAAGAGCAGAGCTCTGCTCTGTGAGAGTGACGGGGGAGGAAGAAAGAGAAAGTGAAAGAAGAGAAATGAGGTGGTCGATTAGGGTATAGGGTATGGGGTGCTGTGGTGTGAGGTAGGGATATCAAGGAATGATGAGAAGGCCTCAGCGAGCATTGGATGGAGCTGATGAAGATCTGAACGGTCGAGGGAGAACTGAGGTGATTTGCTGTGGAGCGGGAGTATCAAGACATGATGTGAACGATGGAGCGACCGTAGGATGTAGCCAGGCGAGATCTCGACGGCTCGGGATGAGCGGGTTCGGATCCGGGTCGTGGGTAGCTCTAGCCCATGTCTTCCTTGTTGGGTTGCAACTGATTCGCGCGCGGGCTTTGGCTATCTGCTCCATAGATGTTTGACTCCAATTCTTCGCTCTTTAGCTCCTCAGTTTCTCGGACTTTATTTATTACCTAAAAACACAAAATTAATTAATAAAAATATTTATTCTTGAAAACAAAGAAAACACAGAATCTGGGATAATATCTGATTTCTAAGCGCAAAAGATGAGTAAAATGCCAATAAAAAGGTGTATAAATATGCACTATTTGGCACTCATCAGCCGCCCCACTCAAGGCATCAACTAGATGTTGTGCCCGTAAGCCATCACGACCACACGAAGTACCTTTAGAAAAACTCTTGATAGCACCCAAAACCGCTCTCGAATCAACCGTTATGGGATCACTGCAAAAGCTTGTATTCGAAATGGAAGGAGGAGGGGCAGTCGGATGTTTGGACTCAAGTTCAGCCAAGGTGTTATCCGTTCACTGGTGAGGGTGTCCGTGCCTTTATTCCAGGCCAAGCCATTTCATGGGCAGTCGCGCGTAAACATACTAAGTATTTGAATGAATGTACCTCACATGGTTTCGGGTTGGGTGTTTTAGCTTTCACTACTCTAGGGGAGCTTGGTGAAGATATGATTTGTGTCATCAAGCGTTTGAAAAATTGTTTAGTTAGTAATGATGCTGGTAGTGGTCCAGGTAGATTTATTTTTCATAGGTTGGGTGTTGTTATTCAGAAAGGGGTTGGTGCCCAGCTTGTAGCTCGGTTACCAACTAAAAGTGTAAAATCTTAATATTTATCACAATTTATTCACTTGTTGGTTATTATTATTATTATTTTATTTTATTTTATTTGAAATAAAATAATAAAACAAATACAAAATAAAACAATAAAACTAGTAATGAACCTAAGAAATTTTCTCTTGTCTTTTTTTTTTTTTTTTTTTTTTTTGAGATAAGAGAAAGAAACACAAACTGAAAATACAAATAAAAATGCAAGTACAAAGGCCATGGTGTAAGTACTTTACCGCTTGATTCTTCACAACTTATATGTCTTGATATCATAAACTTCTCGAACTCTCATCTTTGATAATTTTCACTCTTGTACAATAGTCTTCAACTTATAAAAATTATGCTCCTTGTTTTGTTGCTTTACTTGAATCTAAAATCTGCTCAATTCTGTACTGTTGCTTGTAAACCTCGAACGTGTTCAACTTTCCTTCAAATTTGTGATGCTCCTCTTGTTGATGATGATGGTGTTTCTATGGACCTGTTGGTGTAGAGAGAGATAAGGTGGATGGTGCTAACTGCGAACAAGATTACAAGTGGTATGTAAGTTAGCAATTCGATGTCACCAACATGGTTGATAAAAATAGTACTCAAGAGATCAAAATAGTGCTTCTATGGTGGGAAGTTGGGCAGCTCACCATTCTGCCCGGAATTTATGTACGGTGACACACACTCTAAAAGCACAAATTTAGACAGGTACAAAGAATTGAAGGTTGGTGCCTCACATTATGTAACATGGGTAGTCTCCACTATAGGGGATCACAACTCTAATACCGAATTCAGTCTGCACCTTATTTGCCACTGGCATGGTTAAATCCAACTTTAACTCTCATACAAGTAAGAAACCCGATCATGTTCTCTGTCATCTCTAAGTTCAGTCACTCTTATGAGATTCTCGATGTAATCTTAGCGACATGTATACTATGTGACTCTAAACTAACCATAAGTTGGAGTTTTCTTATTCACTAGTTTACACAAAAGTTAAAAATTTGCAAAAATTTACAACGCAAACCACTCCCCAACACTTAAACTTTACATTGTCCTCAATGTAATTGAATCGTCCAAAGTAAGTCAAGGTGGGAAATTCTAACAAGAAATCAGAAAAAATAAAAACAAGACAAGAAAAACTAAAAACAAGACAAGAAATACTCATCCTTTGGGTTGCCTCCCAATTAGCGCTTGGTTTAAAGTCGTCAGCCCGACTATCTCCTTGCTTTCTATGACTCCTCCAGAGGGAGTACATCCACAAAGTTAACTCCTTCCACCACTTCAGAAGTGAAATTCTCATAATATGGTTTCAACCGGTGCCCATTAACTTTGAGTTCTTTCCCTGTAGCTATGCTACGAATTTCCACTGCACCATGAGAAAACACATTAGTAACAATAAAAGGTCCGATCCATCGTGACCTTAATTTACCCGGAAATAAATGCAAGCGAGAATTAAACAAAAGCACTTTCTGCCCAATGCAAAATTGTTTTCTAGAAATCATGTTATCATGAAATGCCTTCGTCTTTTCCATATAAATCCGTGAGCTTTCAAATGCATCATTGCGAAGCTCTTCTAGCTCTTGGAGTTGTAACTTCCTTTGCTTTCCAGCCCCATCCATCTCCATGTTGCATTGTTTAATAGCCCAAAACGCCTTATGCTCAATTTCCACGGGTAAATGACAAGGTTTACCATAAACAAGCCTAAAGGGAGACATCCCAATAGGTGTTTTATATGCGGTTCTATACGCCCACAAAGCATCATTAAGTCGCATGCTCCAATCCTTCCTTGTTGGGTTCACCATCTTTTCTAGAATAGATTTCACCTCCCGGTTAGACACCTCGGCTTGTCCATTGGTTTGGGGATGATAAGGTGTTGCAATCTTGTGCGACACATTGTACCTCGTCAACAAGCTTTGTAAAATCCTGTTTTTGAAGTGAGAACCCCCATCGCTAATTATGGCTCTTGGAATTCCAAACCTTGCAAAAATATGAGCTTGCACAAAATCTGAAACCACTTTAGAATCATTAGTTGGGGTGGCCTTAGCTTCCACCCATTTCGAGACATAATCAACCGCAAGTAAGATATAAAACTTTCCATGGGAGTTGACAAAAGGCCCCATAAAATCAATACCCCATACATCAAAAACTTCAATAAATTGAATAAAAGTTTGTAGCATTTGATTTCGGGCACCTAGATTGCCGGTTCTTTGGCACCTATCACAAGTTGTACAAAATATATGTGCATCCTTAAACAAAGTTGGCCAATAAAAACCACTTTCAAGTACCTTGTGAGCGGTTCTCTTACTCCCAAAATGTCCTCCGCAAGCATAAGAGTGACAAAAAGACAAGATAGAATTAAATTCGATTCGGGAACACACCTTCGTATTACTTGGTCACTACCATGTTTTCATAAGTATGGATCATCCCATATGTATTGGTTCCCTAACCTCTTAAGTTTGTCCCTCTCAGCACGAGACAAGTTCTTTGGGATTTGTTTAGAAACTAAGTAATTAACAATATCGGCATACCATGGTTCTCCAAAGCCAATTGAGAATAGTTGCTCATCCGGGAAACTTTCACGCAATGGGATAGTCTCCTTGTCCACAGCAAGTCGGCTCAAGTGATCCGCAACGGTGTTCTCAATTCCTTTCTTGTCCTTGATTTCAATATCAAACTCTTGCAAGAGTAAAATCCACCGTATGAGCCTCGGTTTCGCCTCTTTCTTTGTAAGCAAGTACTTAAGCGCTGCATGATCAGAAAAGACAACAACTTTTGTACCAATTAGATAAGAGCGAAACTTTTCTAAAGCAAAAACAATGGCTAATAACTCTTTTTCAGTGGTTGTGTAGTTTTGTTGGGCCTCATTTAACGTTCTAGAAGCATAATAAATAGCATGAGGAAGCTTCCCCACACGTTGCCCAAGCACCGCACCAACCGCATAATCACTAGCATCACACATGAGCTCAAAAGGCTTACTCCAATCCGGTGGTTTAATGATAGGGGCTGAAATCAAAAGTTCTTTCAAACGATTGAATGCCACCATACATTTTTCATCAAAGTTAAAAACCACATCTTTTTGCAATAAGTTACAAAGTGGTGATGCTATCTTGGAAAAATCCTTGATGAATCTACGATAGAAACCTGCGTGACCAAGAAAAGAACATATCTCCCTCACCGTAGTGGGAGGGGTTAGAGCACGAATAAGGTCTATCTTAGATTTATCGACTTCCAAGCCTTTAGAAGATATTATATGGCCTAAAACTATGCCATGAGTTACCATGAAATGGCACTTCTCCCAATTTAGCACAAGATTTGTTTCAACACATCGTTCAAGGATTAGAGACAAATTGTTCAAGCAAAGGTCAAATGAATCACCAAAGACACTAAAGTCATCCATGAACACTTCGATTATGTTTTCAACATATTCCGAAAAGATACTTACCATACACCTCTGAAAAGTAGTTGGAGCATTGCATAAGCCAAAATGCATCCTTCTATAAGCAAAAGTACCGAAAGGACAAGTGAAAGTGGTTTTGTCTTGGTCCTCCGGCGCTATCACAATCTGATTATAACCTGAATAGCCATCAAGAAAGCAATAATAAGAGTGTCCAGCTAAACGTTCAAGCATTTGATCAATAAAAGGCAATGGAAAATGATCTTTTCTAGTAGTGGCATTCAATTTCCTGTAATCAATACAAACCCTCCAACCGGTTTGCACACGAGTTGGGACAAGTTCATTCTTATCATTCTCCACCACTGTCACACCTGATTTCTTTGGTACTACTTGTACCGGGCTTACCCACTTACTATCGGATATGGGGTAGATAACACCCACTTCCAAAAGCTTGAGTATCTTCTTTTTCACAACTTCCATCATGGGAGGATTCAAACGACGTTGCGCTTCCCTTGTAGGCTTTGCATCATCCTCCAACCGAATTTTATGCATACAAACGGCAGGGCTTATACCCTTGATATCGGCGATTGTCCATCCTATGGCCGTCTTGTACTTCCTTAGCACCCTTAGAAGTTTTTGCTCCTGTAAATCATTAAGCTCATTAGAAACAATCACAGGTAACTCTTCATTATCACCCAAGTACAAGTACTTTAGGTGGTCGGGAAGAGGTTTCAATTCTAACTTTGGAGATTTAACAATTGAAGGTACAAGCTTTTCATCACTGCGTGGTAAAGAAATAAAAGAGATATTATGAGTTTCCGGGCATCCTTGTAGTGAATTAAGATCACCAAGGGCTTCCTTGACTTCATTACCACACTCTACACCATTATCCATGGATGTAGTTAACACGGTTTCCAAAGCATCATCACCGTTTAATTCAAACATTTGTTGTGCCAATGTATCCATAACATCAATGGAGAAACAAGAGTGGACATCACTAGGATATCTCATCGTCTCGAAAATGTTGAAACGTATTGTTTCTCCATCAAACTCCATAGTTAGCGTTCCCTTATCCACATCAATTATGGTTTTCGCCGTTTTCATGAAGGGACGCCCAAGTAGCAATGGAAGAGACGAGTCCGGTGAACCTTTATCCATCTCTAACACGCAAAAGTCAGCTGGAAATACAAGTTGATTCACCTGCACAAGAACATCCTCAATAATACCCATTGGGTAGACATTAGAGCGATCGGCTAATTGCAATACAATTTCAGCCTTTTTAAGAGGACCAAGATCAAGTGAATTATACATTGACGCATGCATAACATTAACGGATGCACCTAAATCCAACATAGCTTTGTTAAATGTAGTGTTACCAATTGTGATGGGAATGTCAAAACTACCGGGATCCTTGCACTTAAGTGGGAGTTTGTGTTGTAAGATTGCCGAAGCATTCTCCCCCACACTAAGCACTTCATTACCTTTGAGCCTTTGTTTGTTGGTACACAAGTCCTTCAACACCTTTGCATACTTTGGAACTTGCTTGATAGCATCAATGAGTGGTATGTTCACATGGATCTTTTTAAGAACGTCTAAAATTTCCTTTTCTAGTTCCGCCTTCTTAGAACTTGCAAATCTGCGAGGAAAAGATAAAGGAGGAACATAAGTAGAAACCGGAGTTTTAGAGTTAGGAATAGGTACCTCAGAAGTTTGGGGAGAATCCTCATTATTCTCCTCCAAAATAGGTTCCTTGGGTGTTTCCACCTTGCCCGAATCAGTAACTTCGGGTTGCAAAAGTTGTGTACCACTTCTCAACGTAATAGCATTGACACCCTCTTTTGGGTTGATAGGTTGAGAAGGGAGTTTCTCAATATTTTGTGCCTTCAATTGGTTCAACTCAATAGCCATGGAGCCCATTTGTGTTTGAAACTCCTTGATAGCACTCTTAGTTTCTTGTTGACTCTCTTTGAACATGGTAGAAATACCTTGCATCATTGTTTGAAGCTTTGAATCAATACCGGAACCTTGATTTTGCATCGATTGTTGTGCTTGTGGTTGCTGAAATTGTTGTCTTGGCTGGAATTGTTGTTGTTGAGGTTGAAATCCACTTGAAAAGTTGAAGGTAGGTTGTTGAACCGCTCCTTGCTTGTTGGCATAGCTAAAATTGGGGTGATCTCTCCATCCCGGATTGTAAGTGTTTGAGTAGGGATCATACCGTCTTTGTTGATTTGGAAAGATCGCATTAGCTTGCTCGTCCTCATAAGTTTGAGAGGAACTTGGTATAACCGCGGCTGCAACTTGTTGCATCATTGCCGACATGTTACCCATTTGTTGACGAAGTTCCTCAACCTCGCTCACTTCATTCACCCTTCTTAGAATCACATCCGAACCACGACTTAAGAATTGTTGTGAGTTCGCTGCCATATTTTCAATTAACTCTCTAGCTTGTGCCACCGTCTTGCTAACTAGTGCACCACCACCCGCAGCGTCAATAAGATTCCTATCACTTGATTGGAGTCCTTCATAGAAGTATTGGATGATCATAGTGTCACTGAATTGGTGGTGAGGGCAGCTTGCAACCAATCTCTTGTATCGTTCCCAACATTCATATAGTGATTCTCCCATATTTTGCTTCATCCCACAAATCTCCTTGCGAATTTGAGTAGCCTTTGATGCAGGAAAATATCTCTCCAAAAAGAGTTTCTTCAACCCATTCCATGTTGTGACACTTCCGGGAGGTAAATAGTACAACCAATCCTTAGCACTATCCATTAAAGAAAAATGGAAAACTTTCAACATTGCACCATCCGCCTCTACATCCGCTGGAAGCATGGCCATGACAATGGTGTGGAAGTCCATAAGATGTTTGTTTGGATCTTCATTCACCATGCCATGGAATTTTGGTAATTCTCTAAGCAACCCCGGCTTAATCTCAAAAGTAGAGTTCGTTTGAATACACCCCTGTTGTGTATCAAGCCTATGAGAAGCCAAGTCCTTGAGTGAACGATTTGCATCACCCATTGCTTCTTCTTCTTCTTCAACTTGTGGTTCGTCTACGATTGGAACCTCTTGTTCTCCTTCTATTTGTACTTCTCCTTCCACTTTTAACTCTAGATTTTCTGTTACGTCTTGACTTGGTTGGAGTATTGTGCCTCTTCGAGTAGGTATCCCGTACCTTGGATAATTCCAATCTTTAGAAGCCAGGGATTAGGTACCTGAAAACAATTCTCCCAAACAAGTGAGAAACAAGACAAGAACCGAAAAGCAAAGATAAAAGAAGAAATTATAAAAAGAAACTAAAAACTTAATAACAAGCCGTATGCCTCCCCGGCAGCGGCGCCAAAATTTGATCGGTTGTCAATCCGTCAAAAATAATTTCACTTTCTTACTCACTAAATTTAAATGAAGTACAAAGTAAGGAAGAGTTCGTATCCACAGAGTGGCAATTGTTGTTATGCAATTTTCAGTTTCTAAGGTAACCAAGGGGGGATGTTTGTTGTTTAAGCGAAATACTAAAGTAAAAATAAAATAGAGCAAAGCAAATAATTGGAATAATCAATAAGGAGAAGATATTTGTCACGAGATAGTATCATTCACAAACATGTATTTTCATCAATAATTAGAATTGGTAATTTAATCTCTCATCTACTAATAGTCCTAGGATACCTTGATCGCAAGTATATCCCGCTAATTCCCTGTTTTCATCACAACCACATTAAAAGATGCATATGTGAATTCTTCCTAGAAAGCAACCTAAAGTGTAAAAGCACAATTAGATTTAACTCCCTAAAAGCAATAAGTTCTATGGAATAAGACTAATCAATGCAAACGAATGTGTAAAAGCACTAAACGTTTTAACAAAAGTTATGATCCACTTGTGACTAGTAGGATATATCACTACAAGCACTACCCACAATTATGCTACTTAGAATCAGGGATAAACAACTTTTTCGTATTGAAAACCCTAATATAGCTCTAGAGATGAATGTAAATCGGATTGATTCCGGACTCAACCAAACAAACTATCAAATCATGTAACACTATTAATTGTGAATCACAAACAATAAAATATTGAGACAAAACTAATTCATTGAATCATATAACATATTGAGAAATCAACTTTATCCCATAACCAATAATATGTTTAGCTACTCATAGCTATGGAGTTCATCATAATAATAATAATTGAAAAGAAGAAGATGAATAAAAGAAAACCCTATAAGCGTAAACAAAACCGGCTCTCCAAAGTTCCAAGAAAAAATATGTGATCTAAGTTGTAGAAGACTTTCCCTTTTATAGCTTTTCTCCAACTTCTAAAATTAGGTCTTCATAGTCCAAAGCCCATGTGGTCCACCAAGCCCATTGTGTGAGAAAAACCCATGTGAAAATATGTCCCAAAAGTGGTCACCGGAAATCTGGTATTGTGGCCGGAACTTAGCCGGAAAAGTCGTCTGAAAACGTCTCAGGTGACCGGCAAAGTCCGCCCGTTCACCGGTCAACGGGTCAACTCGGACCAAATCGGTCAAGTGAGTCGACTCGGGTCAACTCGGTGAGTCAACCGAGTCAGTGAGTTAAAATCAGCTGGGCTGAGTTGCCAATCCAGAGTCTTGCACAGGCCAGAGCTGTGCATCTTGCAATCATTGTGCATCATTCCTTCTCTGTCATTTCTTCATTCTCAACACATAACCAACTCAGCTGCTACTCTGCAATCACCATATCCCTGCTTAACCAACTGCAATGGGTTCAGTTGCAAAGCAACAGCGCCTCCATTACAACAACTTCAGCTCACACCTCAAACAGCAACACCAATTCCAATATTCTCCAGTCCCAGCACCAGAGTCTATCCTTGCATCTCAGCTCAATATCAAACCTTCTTGTTCTTGTTCTCAACTAATGCCAGAAACTCGACCCATTCTTTCTCAACAACTGTGTCACAACCATAGCTTCTGCATCTCTTCCTGCCAAATGCTAATTCATCTCTCCACTGCAGCATCATTTTCACATCCATTCTCTTGAACCCATTTCTGTATTGCACAAGCTCAGTGTATCCGCCTGCAGCTTCAATTCCTGTGCAATCAACCCTTGTGCATCACAGACCCATTAAAACTCCATCTTTCCTAAATTTCATCATTACTGACACCAGCTTGCACTGCAACACCAGCTATTCCATTCAGCCCTGCCATTCTGCAATGAACTCTGCATCAGCTCCACCGCAATCCCATCACTTCAGTTCTTTGGCCATCACCACTGTCATCCACCAGCTGTAAACCTCCTCAGTTCAAAGCAACAGCTCTATCTCCCCTGCAACATTTCATTACCACACAAAACCCCAGATCCTAACCAAATCATATGCAGCACCTGCAACAGCACAACCTATTGGTGCTTCTGTGCTTGCACTTGGTTGCACACAGCTCAGACCTAACTATACTCATTGCAACCTCCAAGCTTAGCACCACAAATGCTGCCACAGCCTCAGACCACCAGTTTCCTCATTGCAGCTCAACACCTTCATTGTAGCATCAACTCAAAACCATCTCAAATTCACAGCTCATTCTCTGCAACTCAGCAGCAAACCACACTGTCACAGCCTAAACCTGAGTCATAGAAACCATCACTAACATCTACCACCACACCACTGCAGCTCCATCCTGCCTTCTTACCAAGCCACCACCAGCATCAGTTAAACACCACTACCAGACTTAGCCTCAGCTTCACCCATTTCATGTCAATTCAGGCCTGGCCATTTCAAGTTCTAACCCACTCACACATATCATCGCCAGGACTCATTTGAGCAGCAAAAACCAACACCACAAAACCCTGATTTCCTTGTAATCTTGTTCTCAATCCCTTGTAGCATCCATGGTAGCAAAACCCATTGTAAATTTCATCTCTTCTACCTCAAATTCCTTTGAAAACAGATCCATCAACCTCTTGCATCTTCTGGCATCAGAAATTCATCATCTGCAGCTCTAAAATCTCTCAAAACCCTTGAATCATCAACCAATTTCTTCATTTCTCATGAACCCAGAGAATTAATACAAACCCTAACCTTCATTGTAAACTCTCTGCAATTCCATGGCATAAAACATCCCCTAAAACATCATCTTCTCATCAACCCAAGTATTCAAAATCTGTTCTTAATCTTCTCTTTGAATTCAAGCATCAAATGATACCCGTCTTCATATGATTTCTTCACAATTTCTTCTCACTGTGTTCAACCTCTTCGATCTCATTCCTCCCTACACAGTAACCACTTCAATCTCCCCTGAATCTCTCGAACGTTAACAGAAAAAATTAAACGATTTGTGGCTTTTTTTTTCTCCATTGAACTCTCACAGCAGCCGCACAAATCCTTCTCTTGATTTTGAGAAGATAATGATAAGAAATGATTGAGAAACCCTGTAATTGGGGTTGGGTAAGAACCAGAGTTGATATAGGCACCTTGCAGATTAATACAGGCCACCACAGTGACAATCACTTGAACAAAACTCGTTTTGTACTGTCAGTCCTTGGGAACTGACAAGCTTAACTGTTGATTTTGCTCGTAACCTTCTCGTACGGAACCGGATTGGCCTGGTTCTTTCGCCGATAGCTTCACCTTTCCGCTCTTGTCACCATGATGAGAAGAAATCCAATATTTGAGCGAGTTCCACTTCTTTTTGCTCCAATGACTCCAAAATACCTGATTACTCAAAACCAATATAAGATACATAATTTACAAGAAAACTCGCAAAGAAAGCATAAATACTAGATATAAAATTAGGTGTTTTACAACACCTATCAACGGATACGTGAAAGCTAGGAATATGTCTTATGCTATGGAAAAAAGCTAAAGTAAATATTGATCAGCAATAGCTTGAATCACCCCTTCAGGTACTAATTATTTTGATAGTTTCATTAAAAGATCCAAATTAGGGTTTTTTTTTCTTTATTTTGATTGATTTTTCTTTAGTTATAATAATCAGGTGATGAGTTAATTAGGGTGATTCAAAAATTGAAGGCAAGAAAATTGGTGATGGGGTGTTGTTCGTTTGAGTTAGAAGTGATGAATCAAATACTCCATTGATTTACATCTCAGAATTTGTCAAATTGTTGGTTCATCGGTTCCCAGAATTGATGTTTGGCTTACTTGATATGTAAGAAGAATCCCATAAACGAACCATGAGTGAATCTTGACATCTCCCGCCAATCTGTGATCTCTTATATTTTTCTTACCCTTAATCTTAGAATTCTGCTTTGGATTATCTTGATGACCACATGCAAAGATTATCATCGACACAATTAAAACTGATAAAACAATCATACAAGCAAGCATAAACAGGCTCTAGCACCACCACCGCGAATAGAATCCAAGCCTTGACCATTGTTTTCTTTCAAACTACAACCAGTTCTCAACTCTGTTGAGACAGAGAGAAATGTGAAATAATTTGAGAACCTCTCAAATTCTCATGGATTCATAGAGGTTAGTCTCTCATAAACTGTAATTAAAATCTTGGGTTTCGAGAGAGACAAAGATGATTGTTTTCAAAAGGAATGTATCCCCTTTTACAGAAAGCTAAGTATATAATATGAATATCAACAGGACATCACAATTATTTGTGCTACACTATATCTGTTTTCTTAATTCTTTCAGTTCCTAAATTATTTTGGAATTTTTGTAGCTAAAACTTTTGAAAGCTCTTGCTGATCTGATATCGATTTGGGGTTTCTTGAATAGTTTCTACAGAACCTTTCCATTTGGGTTTCTGCCGCTAATTTGATTCAAAAGAATTCACTCTCTCGGACTTTTTATACGACTACCATTAATACAACAAAACCTTCTCGCAAGAGAGCAGATTTATAGAAGAGAAGTACTTTATTTTTTGTCTTTTTCTTACAAGTATATTGTGTTATCGCAGAGTCTATTATGCTGCTGCTGAGGAGAACCAACTGGAGCAGTCGGAAATGAATGAATAAGTGAGAATGTTATTTTGTGGTGGCATTTCGTTAACACCAATAAGAGTGTTGTTTGCAAGTCCTTTGGTTTATATTGTTTTAAACAGATCAAGCCTCCAAGGTACTTTCAGGTTCACACTACTAAGCTCTATTTTTCATTCAGATTAACATTTAGTCATGGTTTTCAATCGCTTAGGTAGCTTTACAACTTCGATTTTGTATAGCGGGGATATCAGTGGTACATAAAACTTTAACGATTATGAAGGATAATTTTAGGTAATGCAGGGATATCAATCTTCCCTTCAATAAAGGGTAAAAGTCCCAAAAATCTTAGACTAAGTTGGGGTTTGGCTTGGTTTGTTAAACTAAAATAGTTTCTGATACCGATTTTAATTATTTTTGAACTTGTTGTATGCAGGTTTACTTCATCATGAGTATAATAGCTCATTTTGACTTGACTGCATGAGAGAAAAAAGAATGGATGTAACCTTGACTGTCTTGGAATATTGCACTATTTGGTCAGGTACTGTACCTTGATACGTACTATCTTTCCTTGCTTGGAATTTTCATATCACTAATGTGAGCAATATTCATGATTTGTCCCATTTTTTATTTTAAGCTTTAAGCTTCCTAAAATAAGAAACGATTCTCCGTGCCCATCGAAACCTCAATTTTGAATAAGGCCTTGAACAAGTCAATACATTTCTTTATTGTTTTTCGTTATTTTAAGCTTTCTTCCGATATATACCAATTCAGGAATTTTAGTATTTGATTGCATGCTCTGATTTTAGGGTACTTCCGATTCCTAGATTGATGCAGTTCTAATGCTCCTGCATCATTGATGCATTTCTGTAAGCAGACCTTAATAATCGTAATCTTTTTCTATCTCCTAATTTTGTCACACCTTTTTTTCTCTCCTAATGATATCGTAATCTAGAATGGTACCGTATTTGGGTGTTTGGACATTCAGCCAAACCTATAACGTTGACTACAAATGTTTATTTGATATTTAAAGTAAATTATCATCTTTATTTATAGGGATAATTGGAGTTTAGTACTCGGGTTATGACCAACACTAGTCTTTGGTCTAACATTTGTCCAACGTTAGGGCTTGGTACCTGGACTGGACGTTGACCATAGTTGACCTTTTTAAGTCTTGACGTGTCAAAAATTCAGGTTAAGTAATACGTAATTACCAAAAAATGTTTATCTTTCGTAACAATGTCTAACTGTGTCCTAAACCCATCAAACACGTGGACGGTCCACATTAGATCTCCAGAAATCTAAGAGATTTGCGGCTAAGATTTCATCTCTCACACGAACAAAAACCCTATTTGCATCTCCTTCGTATTCTTAGAATCTATACACACACAGAAACCACAAATCTCAAAGCCATCTTCATCTCCTTTCTTTCATTAAATCCCATGTCGACACCAAATAAATTTCCCTCTCTCCTTTTCTTTCTTCTCTGTGATTAAAGACTAGAAATTTCAGATTGAATTAATAGTCTACCCTAAAGTTTTCAGATTGAAATTAAGTTTCATATTTAATAATCGGTGATTAAATCTCGAATTCATTTTCTTCGATCTGTTTCTCAAAACCCTAAATTGTAACCCTTGAACCCATTAATTGCCTGCCTTAATGTTTTGATTTCATCTTGATTTTGAGCTCTGATTTTCGGTATTGTGATTCATGAAGTTCTAAAAAGAAGATTCGTAGGTTTGAAGGAATTTTAGGGTTTTTGGTGTATCCAATTTTGGTATAAGAGGTAAATTTTGAGGTTGGGGATGAAACGAATGTTAACTGGTTAGTTTTAGAAAGTGAAATATTTGGGTTTTTCTGGATTTGTAATGTGTTTTTGATGTCTACATTCTATTTCCTGCGGAACAATTGAAAGATGGGTTGTGATTTGAAGATGGTTTTTTTTTTTTGGTTTGTAATTGGGTTGTTGTTCTTCTCTGCAAATTCATGAAGTTTTGTTTATATGGGTTTGTTATTGTTGCAGGCTTTTTAAGTTGAAATACGAACTTATGATTTGTGTATATTTTTGATATCTATGGATGATTTCCTTCTATTTAGATAACTTCTCTGTGTGGGTATTTGATTCAACTGAAAGGGAAGGATGTTTAATTTGGGGAAGAACATGAAATCAGTGTTCTTCTTCAATTATTGTAACAGTCATGAAACGCTGTTAAGTAATTATTTTTATTTTTATTATTTTATAATTATGAAACAGAAGTCAAAGATTTCACCAGTCAACTCTGGTCAACGTCCAGTCCAGGTACCAAGCCCTAACGTTGGACAAATGTTAGACCAAAGATTAGTGTTGGTCATAACCTGAGTACCAAAGGCCAATTATCCCTTATTTATATACTGTGTTTATGTCTGGCCACATGATTTTGAGATCGAAAACCAAGACTTTTATTAATTTAATTTTCAGTCGACATTTTGAATAGTTAAATTTCACCGCACCTTGCAAGCCTCCCCATTTTGGCTCTACGATAAGATAAACGATTATGATGCCACACTGTAAGTCTCTTTTATTTGTGTTGTGATGCAGTGGGAATCAAGATGGAAAACGGCAGCTACAGGCACAACCCTTCTATAATCTCTTTTTTATTTATTCTCAATTTTTAATTCTCTAATTTTTTTATAGGTGGGATTATAGGACAAGTTAGTTGAATCAACTTCGAAATTTTGTGTTTGAAGGAATATGGGCCTTCTTCAATCTTCACAAAATCTCAAAATATTAAAGATCCAGATCCTTTGACAATAGTTAGTCCTAGATTTCTTTGTCTTTGCAATTAGTGCCGGTGGTGATGGATGGATTATGGCTTTAGATTTCTTTGCCTTTGCAATTAGTGCTGGTGATGGCTGGATTATGGCAAACCTTTTTTGGAAGATGTGTGGTTTGATATAATATGTCTGACGGATGGTATTATAGTAAATGAAAGTGTTGCAGATGTTAATGAAGAAACATGTGTAAACGATTCTGATACGGTATGTATCCGTACTTCAAATTTGTGACAATTTTACACTTTCGAATTTTGATTTGTTCTCAAAAGCAGAAAATTTGAGATGTTTAATTTTTATTTAGAATGACTGATACAATCGCAAATGTATCGGAATATTAAGGAAAGGCATATAGGGAATAATCCCATAGGAAATGTTTGTTATGCGTTCACATTGAATTTTTTTAATACGTTATTGTAATTTGTAAGAACGACTGCATTGCAATGTAACCTTTTTTTTGAAGCTCAGTGACTGCTTATTAATATATTTGAATACTGACGTATTTATCATTTTGGTCTTATTAGAACTGCTGGGATATATAAAAAGGTGCAAAACTATTGTGAGTATTAACATAAACAAGAATGCCGAAATTTGCCATTCGTTAGCCTTGATGCAGTCCATTGTCCCTTACAACTGATCATTGGGCAAAGTAGCTTCATTCACCGGTTTGGCACTAGGTACATTTGGTAATATATGTTAGAATTCATCGCCATGCGTTTATGTTAATGGTATTTGGTTGTAGGGGTGATGTAGTTAAAATATATTTGGCTTCTTCTGTACGCCAATGATTTCTTACAGACGGTGTTTCCTAACTAAAAGTATTGTGGTTGAGTGTCATATACGAGGTTTGGCACATCGCGACTTGAAACCCAAGGTACACTCACATTTCGTTAATCGGATGCAACTTTCTATAAGCCAAGAAGTTCAGGAAATCTCTTTTTCTTTTTCAAACTTCAACATTATAAGCTAGGAAATACTTTTTCATACTGTCAGGTCTGATATAGTTAACAACCTTAACAAAGACAGATAGTGAGGGTGAAGTCCTTTGGATATGAGAAATGACCCAATGTCTGAAATTTTTGTAACTGAAAGTTCAAGTGGTGAAGCAGATATTGATGGTGAATGGACAGATAGAATTGATATGCAAACCAGTAATTTACAATGAGAATCCGGCGACCATTTTTTTTCTTCAAATAACTGTACTAAGACATTTTGTAGTAAAAGATACTATTTTCATATTCTAGGTGTTATGAGTAATAGGAAGACACACTGTCGTGTATCCGAGTAATTCATTGATGCCTCAAATTAGGAAAACACCTGGATGGGCAGGCTGAAGAAGCATTGGCCACTCACTGTAATGGTCTTCCATTGGACTTGACTTGCATTTTTTTGCTTAAAAAATTGATCCCAAGTTGTTGCCCACACAAGTTTAATTTCTGCTGCATTAATTATTCAGAAAATTTTACAGGCTTTCCTAATCTATACTTTATTCTATTTGTGAGTCATTTTGCATTTTTATATCTTTGCAGGTGAAAGAATTTAAATATCATTATTTCGTAATGTTACACATCATTTCCTTTGATGCATCGTTGTTGAAACAAACCAGTGGAACGAGGTAGCTATTATAATAGTAAGATCGTTTATATATTTTATGATGTTTTATTGCTATCAGCAATGCACCGAGTACGTGTTTATAAATGTCTAAATAGTGCTCTATCTATATTGTTTTTTAGAAATTCCAGTAGTACTACAGTGCTGCCCATATGGTTCTTAAATTTTGTAGGAAATTTTGTTCTCAATAGTTAATATGTCCTATAATGATTGAAGCCCTCTTAGTGTACATTTGACTAATTTCGCGGTACCCATTCGATTATATTTATTCTTCACTGTCTGTCTCCAAAAACTTATTATGGGAGGTCCAATCCTAGCCCGGTTTGTAAATGCTGCTTCTGTCAGAAGATAAGTCTTAACCATGGATCTGTAGCGTAATGATAGCGCATCTGACTCGTGTCAGAAGATTACGTGTTTGATTCACGTCAGGTCCAATTGAGGCGTCTTTAAAGTGTTATTTTCCGCTTTGGTTGAGATGCTCTGCTTTGTTTGTCGGCTGGGTATTTTATATATATGTTGTATTAGAATCCCAAAACATTTAGAGAGAAGATAGATTGGCAAAAGGAGGATGCCTGCTTATCGCAGGTTCGAAATCAAAATGCTTTCTACTGTCAGGTGAAGTGTAATCGGGTCCTTAATCTGATTAGTAATGCTTATTATAAGAATTAAGGTTTGATTAATGTTTTTAAATTTCCTGTCCATACATATATGCATCTGATTTCCATTAATGTTTTTTGAATTGAGTGAGGAGCTTCATTTAGTCTTCATGATTTTGAATTTCAGAGGCATTTTGCACCTTCCCATTCTTCTGAATTTTTGTATCTAATTGTTATAAATAAGATGGCAGGATTGTCAAATTTTACGGGCGCTAAGAATTCAGGCGATCCTCCAAATGCAGTTCCACTAGCCATGGCAGGGAAGAATACAGCTGCCGGTTTAACTGTAAAAGAAGAAATAAAAGAAACATCTGCAGCTAAAATTGAGGTATTGGAGCTGGATCTTCCACTCTTCCCCACGATGATCATCTTTATGTGAGTATCTAAGAATTCAAGAAGTTTATTTTCATCATTCTTTTGTCGTTTGTACTTTCTTATGGTGTTATTTTTGTACATGAGATGCAATGAGTGACTTCTTTCCTAGATTTGAAACACATTTGATTTTGGTTCTGATTCAACTCTCTCTCAAGTATCTAAATATTGGAGAAGTGGGTTCTCTATATTGATGAAGCTAATTTGTGGAGTCGAATCTGTCTACCACCTCCAGAAGATCGGACATGAAGAAAAGCTTAGAGGTAGACTATTTAAGCCCTGTGATTATTAATGTTCCCCCCTTTGGTTATTGTTTTTAAGATTCTTTAGTGTTAGGTGTAGTTGTGATTCCTTTACATGTTAGAAATATATGATTACATTTAGAATGGAAGACAGATTGAAAACTGCATATATTTGTGTACATGTTAACAATATTGAACATAAAAAGTTCAGTATTTACGTTCATGTTTTCTAAATAGAAAAGACCAGTATATGGAAGTTCGTTGACTTGAAAATATACGTACTCACACTTCCTTTACTAAGCACCAAGCACTTCTAACCATTAAACTTGCAAGCGTGGTTTGCGTAAAGGTTGGTTCGCCTAAAATGTTAACGGAACTGGGGTTATGCCTTCTAACAATAACCCAATTTGTACAATTACCTGTTGATGATGTTATTGTTACAATCACCAATGTTATTGGAGGAGCTGCTATCAGTGCCTTTTTTCCATCTATTTTGTATGAATGAAGTATTTTTGAGTTAATGATGTTAACTCAAATTAACATGATTTCTTAAAGTTAATTGAAAAAATTAACAAATGCCATAGGCCTTGATATTTTTGTGAGTTCGTTATAGATAAATAGAGTAAAATCTTGGACTAGATTAGCCTTTTTTTTTTACCTGTAGTACATTACTTTGATTCCTGAATTAGCTTGCACTGACTCAGGAAAGATTTAGCTCTACGATATAAGTTTCTCATATTCACCATATGGTTTCATATTAACTCCAGTAAGTATCTCTAAGATTCTATTATAAGTTGCTGCAAGATATTTCATAATAAGTAGTAGTTCTTTTGTGTTTCTTTTCTGATTAAGTTGCATTTGAACTTGAAGTGCTAGCTTCTCTAAAGATATTTCAAATATTTCTTGAAACCAGAATGAAAATGTTTCTTGGGAATCTAAAGGTTTATAGACATAAACTTACATTTGAATATTCTTATGACAGGGATATGAAAAGTAACTGTAGTTGATGTACAGACTGTTCACTCTCCTCCAGACTTCTACCTGAAGGTAAATCTATTTTTTTCAATATTTGAATAGCTCTTATCTCTGAAAGAGCAAGCCCTGGATTTCACTAATGTTAACTTGGCAACACTCAGTTATCCGAGGGTTTGTCTGGCATCACTTATTTAGTTAATTTGAGCATTGATTATCATAAATGATGATTACCATTTGTAAATTAAATTACATTAAGGGATTACGCCAAGTATAATGTCATTAACCTATATTCTCTACATAATGGAGAAAATTAGGCTAACCTTGATTTTTTTTTGGCTAACAGAGATAATCTCATGAGAAGCTTGGCCAAACTTTTATAGAACTTGATGAGTCTTTTCTAGATGAGTATCAGATTTATGAATTAGATGTAAATATCTTATTTTCTTAACTTTTATATGGATTAGTTTTTCTTTCAGAATACTTATTAAATTAAGTTTGTTGGGCGAGCGTCAAATTTTAGATTCTAAAATTTTCCAGGATTCTAGATAGAGGAAGAGAGAGCTAGCTGAAGCTAAAGTATCTGCAAATCGTGTTGCTAATGAGTGAAAGGATGAAAACGTTAAAGTCAGGCATGTTAAGCAGTGGCTTGAAGATTAAGTTTGTTCCGGGTATTTTTTTCCCCTTTGATAAGATCCTACAAATCTATTTTCTTCAGTTCAAACTAATTCTGTTTGGGCTTTTCATAGAGTCAAGTCTAGATGCCATTGATTTCTACTCATACTTTTCAGATATACTCTTGGTCAATTTTGAAGATGCAGAATTTTTACTAATAGAAGCATGTAAATTATTCAAAGGTTAGTTTATTTCTTAGTAGTGTGGAAGAAAAAATAATCCTTTGATTGTTCTTTTCTCTTATTTAGAGTTGTAACTAATCGAAACCACACTACAGGAATGGGAAAAGTTACAATTAATTGAACCATGACAACAATTGACATTGTGCTTAACGCTGGCAAGTTAACACTGCTGGCAGAATTATTCAGGCGTGTCTTTCAATCACAGTGTATATTAAGTAAAATAAGTTGTGGTATTTCCAACCAGCTGAAAAGAGGATGAAGCAAATATAGAATATTCATCCATGGCTTGGTGGAAAAGGAACCTTCTTGACTCGACAATGATAAGTTGGACTTGATAAATTTATTTCTGGTATAACAGAGAAAATCCAAGTTTCTAACTAGCAGTTAACTTAGCTGCTCAATATAGAATCGTATCTCATCAGGTGACCATGTAATATAGAACAAAATAGGTTAGTATAGATATGTGATAGCTCCCTGGATGATGATCATGTAATAGTAAATGCAGTTATAACTGATGGATGTAGTAGTAATACATCCTATCTTTACACATTAAATTGAGCCTATCATGCATATCCTTTAGTTAATGACTACAGAGGATCTCTCACTCTCGAAACCTAAAACGGATTAAAATAATACACATACCATATATCATTTTCTGTTGAATTTTCAAGTTTTTTTTCCTTCCTGTAATATCTTTCATCTACCGGTTTCCGGTTAAATTCTCATGATTACAAGGTTTCTCCAACGCCAAAGAGAAGGCTAATGCCTCAATAAGGGTAAAAGTTGGCTATTGTAAATTTTCCATAAAGTAAAATAAGAATTTGCAAAATGAAATGCGTAATCATTATAAATTTGATTCAATTTCTTTTGGCCTTTGGTTGTAGAACATGGAATTTTTATTTTTATTTTACTTTATTCTGATGTAAGCTATAAACTTCCTGTTTTTATGCGGTTTATTGATTTTGATAACTCTAAAGTTGATAAATACGATTTATTTTGCAAAGTGTACACATTCTAATTTTACTTAGAGTTCCTACAATATTACTACTGAAATATTAAGATTGTGTTGCGTATAGTGGAGTTGCGATATTTTCAACGATATTGTTTGCTACCTGAAGTAGGTTAGTGTATATTTTTTCTAAGATTTTTGTTGTGAAAATCATAGATGCTTACATAAGCAGAAACAACCGAGTTTGAATTAGAAGTATGGTGTAAAATTATAACTCCATTTGGGTAACTGCTTAATTTAGCAAGTTATTAAGGTTGTGTTTGATAGGATTCATTTCCATGGAATTAGCTATCTTTCCAAGGAAATAATATGTCTTCCATCGTTTGATTACAAATTTATTTCCATGAAACTATGGGCCCATTTACAAAAAAGCATGGTACAAAGAATATTTTAAACTTGATTCCATGGAATTCTATGAAAAGTATGTTCGTGCCTCATGCTGATTTCATGGAACACAATTTCTATGGAATGTTCCCTTTCACTGTTATCTAACGCAGAGTGTGAGTATAGTAAGAATGGTTTCCGAGATATTTTAACTTCTTAAAGTTGGAGTCTGCTGAACCAAATGCATATTTTAATTGATTTTATATGTATTATTAATTTCAGGTGCAACTAAAGGATTAATTTAACATCGCTAAAAGATTTAGGAACGTTCATTGCAAGGTAAATAGTTATAAACGAGATATCAGAACTCTATCATGTTCCTCTATGATAGCGATGATGGTCAACAAAATACTAGCCTCGGTTAACGGCTTGATATTTTATTTACGGTAAACACTCAAAAAGCATAGGTCCCAAGTGTCTGTTCTATAGAAAATCCAATATATTGATAGATGATAGTACATGATTTCCCTAGAAGATATCCATATCGGTGACATATATAATAGGACCCGATTTTCAAAACAATTTTATATCACAATGTTTAAATTTAGCTAAACAACATCACTTCATTGGTCCCTACCTAATTCTTTTTGGCAAGACTAAATGGTCACCATTCAGTTTATGCTACGCGTTTAGTTGGAAGTAAGATCAAACAACTTCCTGGAGGTACGGTTCCAATAATGTGATAGCTGAGCCTGCATCCAATACGTAAGAGAGGCTGACAGTGTTAGTTGGTAGAATAGATGGTTGGTTCGATTATATATGGTATATAACATTGGTATTGTTGGTCTTGAATCGCTTGATCATGATACCTGTCAACTAATTTTTCTTCTTAAACTTTAATATTTTACCTGGAAATGTCGCAAATTAGGTACTAGCGCACTGCTTTTAGAAGAATGACTGAAATGGTAAACTTTATATTGTACCTTATGAGATTGTGAGGTCCTGATCTGTCAGTATGTTCGAGATTGAGATGGTGGGATCCCGACCCGGCACCATGTTTGAGATAAAGATTATGAGATCCTTCATGTCAGCATGCTCGAGATATAATTAATGTAAATAAGTTCAAATATGTAGGATTGGTTGGTATTCAAGGTTCATGTCTCCAGCTGGCATGCCTTTCACCAATCAAATGGGAATTCCAGTCTCATCTTATTTGATAATTGAAGTGTGGATCTTTCTGTCTTATCTCCAAGTTCTTCCTTCCAGTGTCATGGATTATATTCAAACATACAAGAGTCGTAAGAAGTTGTGTATCTTTCTGAGAATTTTAAACGGGAGGTGTGTTGGATGCCGTATTTTATCCAAGTTAACTGACCTTCTGAATGGTTGATTTCAGTAGTGTTTGTCATACTGATTTTAGGGTCCGTAACAAATTGGCACCTTCTCTTTGTTTTACAAGTCTTTTCTATCTCTAAATTTGTATCATATTTCCCATTTAAAGTTTCTTATTGCAATTAGATATATATTATCGAATTGTTTTTCCTTCATCTGTTTCCCAACCTCTAAGTGAGGATTATTTAAAACATATGTAATGGTACTTTCAACATTAGAGTTATCTACCATGATATTCCAAGAAGTCTACATTATTCAAAGAAATAAAATTTATAGTTTTAGTGTTTTGTCTGCTATAGAAATTGCTTTGAAAAAGTTGGTTACCAATCGTGGTGAGAAATTTAAAAAGAAGAATCATAGCAATTACATCCATATAGAACAATATTTTTTTATGACCTTTGTTTTTGTGTTCTTCCTTTCATTTCAAAAAATATTGTATATAGCTTTTGTGATACACATGCTACAACAATGTAATATAGATACTATAAGGCAGCATGCTACCGTTTTTTTCTTTGTTGTTATTTAAATCTAAGTTTACATGTTTTGCTTCCTTCAAATTTCAACAAACATGTCTTAGTTTTATATGCTGATGTTTGTCAAAAATTAAGTATCTTTTTTTTGTTATTTGATCATTCCACCATATACACTTTTATAAAGTTTTCAACTTTTAATTTTAAGATTGTGACATCAACGGTTAAACAACTCCATGCAGTCACCGTAAACCCGGAAAATAACGAAGTTTTCGTTTTAAAACAACCGAAGTTTGAGAACAGTAAAAGATATGGTTTTGGAGAATAATAGAAAGAGAAAAATATTTCTACACAACAAGATAGTTCAAACTTCAGATCTAAGTAGTTCATTAGACGAAGAATATATCGTTATAAAAAAACCAATGTTAGGTACGACATAACAAAAGAAACCCAACAAACAGAGACCTTATCTCCTTAATAGAAAACCGATAGATTCCGATGACAAATATGAGTTGTAAAAGTATATACATGGAGAACTGTATGGGTACAAACCACGTTTTTGCAGTATTACAATAGGA
Organism: Papaver armeniacum; assembly: GCA_023531295.1. Classification (NCBI taxonomy): domain Eukaryota; kingdom Viridiplantae; phylum Streptophyta; class Magnoliopsida; order Ranunculales; family Papaveraceae; genus Papaver; species Papaver armeniacum. The sequence continues at coordinate 445,672 of JAJJWW010007104.1, forward strand.
TCTAAAAAAGATTGGATTAAAAATCATTACAATAGGATCATCTATCTTTCCAGAGAATAGAGAAGACAAAAACACGAAGTGCTATCATTATATTTTTAAGTATGCATTAATCTTGACCTAATTCTTCATGTTTGATGTACTATACAAGTCGTTTTTTCTTGAAGCATACATACTAATCTTTGGGCGATAAGCAGAAGCAGTATTACATTATTTTTCATATCCTAAAAACTTTCTTAGCAGACTAAAGGATTTTAGATAAAATGGGAGCTAAGACTATATAATACCAAATTGTGCTTTCGAAGTAAGACTCTTTCAACCGCTCAGACATCCATCCAAGGAATTGACTCTTGCAGATAAATCTTTAACCGGAAATTTAATTTTGATAGATTTGACCCAATTTGAGCCCTTTTGCTTTGTATCATTCTCTAATTTATAGAAATATGTTTTATAGAGAAAAATGTCACCTCATTTGTTGCTCTCTCATCGTTATGACCATTACATACTAAACTATACTAATTTACAGTTGCCAAGATTAATTTCTCTATTTCGTTCTTCAGTAAATGATGATTGGTTTTGTAACTAATCAGGGATTAAAATTGATGAAATAAAATCAAGTGAGTGTTTCAAGATATTTTTTTGGTGGAACTACGTGCCTAAATATAGACTGATTCAATTAGTAGTTACTAGGTGTTTGCTGATGTTATCCATTGATGTATGCGTACCCTGGAATGATGTTAGTTATCTACTGTATAATCGACTAAGTTGTAGTCACTTTTATGTAGTGTTGAAAGTATGTACCTTATGGATAAAGTATGTATTCTTACGACTAAAATGAGAGGTTGAGCCGGGGCCGTAAGGCCCCGGTGATACCTAGTCATAATCTAATTAACAACAAAAAAAAGTTTGAAAGTGTGTAACTCTTCTCAGCACCCGTAATACCTTGTAACTCATAAATTCACAATCTCTAATTCCTTTCATGGCCTCACTCCTTTCCTTCGCCAGTTACGGGCCAATAATGGTACTAGATCTTTGAAAAAACGGGGGTACAACAACCACACCCAATATTTCGCTTAGCAATCTGTATGGACAAACTCCAATATACTTTCTAGAGAATCAACTAGACAGTCAGACTCAATCTAGAGAAAAGTATATCAAAGAGTTTATATCTCAAGCTCTCGATTTAATCTTTACTCAAGCAATTAGAAATCTGCGAGTCTTTGTCAAAGATAGATAACTTGGATGGTACCAAAGACCAATATCCAAGTGTCAATCAATTTAAATCAACAACCTAAAAGGTCGGATATTCTAATTGATTGAACCTAACGCACAACCAGTGATATTTCAATTATATAAACAAATATAATGCGGAAATAGAAATAACACAGACACCATAATTTTGTTAACGAGGAAACCGCAAATGCAGAAAAGCCCCGGGACCTAGTCCAGATTGAACACACACTGTATTAAGCCGCTATAAACACTAGCCTACTCCAAATTAACTTCGGCCTGGACTGTAGTTGAACACCAACCAATCTCACACTGATCCAAGGTACAGTTATGCTCCTACGTATCTGATCCCAGCAGGATGCTACGTACTTGATTCCCTTAGCTGATCTCACCCACAACTAAGAGTTGCTACGACCCAAAGTCGAAGACTTTAATAAACAAATCTGTATCACACAGAAAAGTCTAAGGTAATAGATAAATCCGTCTCCCACGAATATACCTACGAGTTTTGTTCCTTATTTTGATAAATCAAGGTGAACAGGAACCAATCAATAATACCAGACTTATATTCCCGAAGAACAGCTTAGTATTATCAATCACCTCACAATAATCTTAATCGACGCAGCAAAAAAAGATATTGCGGAATGACAAACGATGAGACGAAGTGTTTGTGATTTCTTTTTATCTTTCCTAACGGAGATAGAAATCTCAACCCAATTATTCTAATTGTACTCGTACGATAAAAACAACAAGATCAGATCACACAACTACAAGAAAAGTAGTATCGGTCTGGCTTCACAATCCCAATGAAGTCTTTAAGTCGTTAACCTGGTTTTAGAAGAAGAAAACCAAAGGTTAAAGGAGATTCGACTCTGGCTTATCAAACTAGTATCACACGGAAAGTGTGGGGATTAGGTTTCCCAGTTGCTAAAGTTCTCCCTTATATAGTCTTTCAAATCAGGGTTTGCAATCAATGTTAGCTTGGTAATAAATCATTCAATATTCACCGTTAGATGAAAACTTGATTTAGATTCAAGCTAATATTTCTCAACCGTTAGATCGAAAACTTAGCTTGTTATACACAAATGAAATGCACGTTTCTAGGCTCGTGTAACCGTACCCAAACTTGTACATTTGTTGGTTCAACAATAGTCAACCAAATGGTTAGCCATATGAGCGATTTCATATCAACCATATTCTTCTTCACCATAACTAGTCCAAATGACTCAAATGAACAAGTTAGAGAGTTGTTCAACTGCTTAGATCTTTATGTAACTACACAAGACACAACCGAAGCAAAAACGATTTGATTCACTCGAATCGGTTCATGAACTTTATAGCCACGACTTGCAAAAGCATTCCTTAGAGCATCTCCAATGGTGTCCCAATATATATCCTATGTGGAAACCTAAAAATTAAGCTTTTAATAAACATTATGTATAAATAGAATCCTGTTTTGATAAACATCTCCAGTGGTAGATGTATCTATATCTATTTTAATACAAGTGTCAGTTAGTTATAGGTTATTTAATCTAAAATGTGGGCCAAAATAATTTTAAACTGAAAAATGTATGACGTGGGTATGGATTGGAGTATCTAAATTTAGATACTCTCATCCAAACTCAAACTGACAACTCGTATTAATTTTTGACTATCCAACTACCATTGGAGAGAGTTTTTTATTTTAGGGTATCTAAAATCCTATATGACACCAATTTTTTTAGAGACCCAAACTCTATTGGAGATGCTCTTAGTTTATTTAAACATGAGTTCAAGAACAATCGTTTTTAAACTCTATTGGAGATGCATTATCAGTTCAACAGAGATATCTATGCTACTTAGCATCTGATTCTCTGAGCTGTATACATTACGTAGACTACGGGAAAACGAGTAGTCACAGCAACTTTGATGCTAATGTGGCTAGGCAGTCAGCATGTTTGTTGTTACTACGGCCAATATGCGTTATGGTTGCGTCAGCGAAGTAATTTAGCACCTTTTGCGCTTCGGATCTATACGGGGCCAGTGTCACCTCTTTTAGCGCGTATACTCCATTCATCTGGTTAACCAGCAATTTAGAATCACCCCTTATTTCCAGACGCGTAGCTCCAGCTTGCTTGGCTAATGATAACCCTATGAGAAAAGCTTCATATTCTGCTGAATTGTTGGTGCAGTGAAAGTCTAGCTTGAAGGAATGCGAGAAAACTTCACCGGTCGGGGATACTAGAACCGATCCAGCTCCTCCAGTATTATTGCTAGGGGTGGCGGAGCCATCGAATAATAGTAGCCACGCCTCTTCCTTGACAAAAGAGACTTAGGAAACTCTCCGGGAAGGTCTTCGTGCGATCTTTGTGGTACCTTCTCCCGGGAAAGCTGCGAGTAAATCTGCGACCGCTTGTCCCTTGATAGCTTTTGGGGAAGCGCACTTTATATCAAACTCTGACATTTGGAGGAGCCATTTGGATGGCCTTCCTATCAGGGCCGGTTTTGAAAGCAAGAACTTCACAGGATCGGACCTGGATATCAGCATCACTTTGTTTGAAGCAAACAATACCTGAACTTCTGAATAGAATGAATCAGAGCTAGGCATGCTTTTTCTGCTTTAGGGTATCTGTGTTCAGCATCCCTCAAAGTCCGACTGAAGTAGTATATAGGGTGCTCAATTCCTTCACCATCTTCTTGGGCGAGAAGGGCTCCGACAGCAGTATCACTAAAAGCAGTGTAGAGACACAACGGTCTTCCTTGTACATGAGATTTCATGACGGCTGGAGATGACAGTATTTGTTGAATCTTCCGAAAAGACTCTTGTTGTAGCGACGTCCAAACAAAACTTGCCCCTTTCTTCAGCAAGGGGGTGAACGAGGCCACCAATTGAGCTAAACCTGGTAAGAAACGCCTTATGTAGTTTACCCTACCCATGAAGCTCTGGAGTTCTTTCACAGTCCTTGGAGGTGGCATCGTGAGGATGGCTTGGGTTTTGGCTGGGTCGACTTTGATATCCTCAGCGGTCACTTAGAAACCTAGAAATTTGCCCAAAGAGACGCCAAAGGCACATTTCAAAGGATTCATCTTTAGCTTGTATTCACGACACCTTTCAAACACCTGCCGTAGCACTTCTGTATGGGCTGCCCGGGTTTTGGATTTAACCACTATGTCATCCACGTAGTCTTCAACTTGTTTATGTATCATATCATGGAAAATTGCTGTCATGGCGCGCTGGTAGGTGGCGCCAGTATTTTTTAAACCGAAAGGCACCACGGTATAGTAAAAGTTTCCGAGAGGAGTACGAAAAGCTGTCTTACTTGCGTCGTGCTCGTACATCTTTATTTGATTGTAGCCACTGTACCCATCCATGAAAGAGAACATGCCATGCCCACTGGTGGCGTCTACCAGCATATCGATATTAAGGAGAGGAAAATCGTCCTTGGGTCAGCATTTGTTCTGATCCCTAAAATCAACGCAGCACCTGATTTGGCCGCTCTTCTTCTATACTGGAACCACATTGGCTAACCAGGTAGGATGGTGAATGGGTTTGATGAAACCAGCGGCTAATAATTTTTGAACTTCAATCTTGATCTGTTCTTCTACATCGTGTCTGAATTGCCTTGGGGATTGTTTGACCGGATTGGATCCGGGTATTACATGTACATGGTGTGTGACCAATTTCTCGTCCAGGCCAGGCATCTCCTCGTACGTCCACGCGAATACATCTCGATATTCCTTAAGAAGGTTCACAAGTTTTTCACGTTCGTCAGCGCATAGAGTTGAACTGATGGAGATAGGCAGTGGAGATTCCTCGCTCCCGATGTTGACGACTTCGAGTTCGTCTGTGGTGGAGTTGGTTCCATCCTGCAGTTGTTGTGGTGTGTCTGGAACTTCCTCTTGTGGCTCACTGCTGTGATTGCATTCCATTGGGCGGAGAGACTGGGTGGTAGTCTCCCCTGCTAATTGTTTACAACGGCACCGATATACAATTTTCCCTTTTTCGTCACGACTTGCAATAAAAGCCCGCTCTCGCTTGGTATGAGTGTGAGTTATGCTTTCACTTGATGAGGGGAGATTGGCGTATTTTTATTTTGGAGGGAGAACATGAGGTCGGGTCTCTTGGTGCAGCGATGTGAGCCTGTCCTTTTCTTCGATTGATGTCCATGTCGGGAGCGGAGTATAGTGGAATCTGCCTGATGAGTCCCGCGAATTTTCCTTTGGTTCGAATATCTCCATACCGCAGATTGGAGCATAAAGAAATAACGGCTTGGGAATACGAATAACTTCTTCATTCAACATGGTCTTCAGGCACTGGTGATATGTTGAAGGAATGATCCTGTTATCGTGGAGCCACGGTCTCCCCAGTATCATGTGGTAGTCCGGCTCCTTTTCGATTACCTCGAACTTTACCTTCGATTTGGATTGGCCCTACCGATGATTCAAAGTTGATGTATCCATACATGCTGGTTAAGTTGCCTTCGAAATCCGTCATCATGGTAGACTGACGTATGATTTTGCTTGGCCGCACCTTGGCTATCCTGAGAGTTCTGAGAGTAACAACGTTGGAGGATTCCCCTGTATCGACGAGGGCCCTTTTGAACTCCGAATCTTTGATGCCAGCAGTGACGTGTAGGGCCCGGTTATGCCCTTCTTCTGCCATCATGTCGTGCTCAGTAAATGTAATATTTTTGACGGACATCTCTGATTTTCTTGGAGTCTCTGATCGTGAGGGAACTAAACATGCGTCTAGGGCTATTTGATTGATAGCAGCAAATGTTTCTGCTTGCTGGTCTTTTGAAAGGTGTAAAAGTTCACATAAACTTTTCACCAACACAGCTGCCTCCTGGTCTACCGGTTTCTGATTGGCGGTGAAGCTGTTAACCTGAGAGTGATCATCCGAGACGTCAGTCCCCAGTCTTGGAGTTTCCGAGGTGGGTGAATCATTCGGATCCGATGTCAGGCTGATAAGAAAGTTGAGTATGATGTTGATTGCATCCTTCATTAGGTCCATGTTTCTTGTGTGGATCTCCTAGACTCGTGCCAATTCGGCCAACTTCAAAATTTCTCCATTGGTTGCGCCATTAGGTGTCGTGTTGGGAGGGGGAGCGTTGTCATTCTCCGGAGCCTGAGCGGAGTTTGAGATCGTGGACTCAGCTCCAAGACTGACCATCTTCTGAAAATTGGGTCGAAAAGTGAAATTGGGAATTGAAAATTGATATTGTAACCGAGAGATTAATCACCCACTGTGGTCGCCAATTGTTTGTGGGTGAAAACCGTTTCTGCTGATATCGGTAATTTCGTGTGAGTGCGGGTGAGAAACAAATCTAAACCCAAAACAATGTACTGCACGGGAGTACTTTTGATTCGAGAGATCAATCTGTACAATCCTGGCCTAAACCAAGAAATGGACGTTCCAGGCTTGCTTCGGTCACAAAGTGAAGGAGAATGGTTGGCCTTAGGGAGGGAAGCGAAGAAAGTGTTGAGGCCAGAATAGTTGATTCTGGAAGTGTGGGTGTTTTGCGACTTGTATCCGAAAGTTGAACTGGCGAGCTGAATGAAAAGCTACCAGGTGATTTCAGGATGTGAATTGTTCTCTTGACCTAAAAACCTGTTCTTTGGTGGAAGTAGGTGAAACCTATTTATACAAGTCGTAATAAAACGTGCCCTGGCCTCGTAAGAAGTGGAAGCGGTTGAGTGGTGGAAAAGTGGTAACGGGTAACGCTTGGAATTGATGTTTCCATAATGAAGATGCGTTTCACCACTTATTTCTTGCCATTACTAACCGCCTCACCTTTATGAAACTTTCTTGTAACAGGCGTATTGCACGCCGCACGCTGTAAACCGCCAGACCAATACCCTGATGAGCATCCCCCAGTTTGTGACATGTTTTGATGTCTCGAGTGTTTTCATTGGAAAATGTGTAGCATGTTGCTATGTGTGGCAAGTTAAAATAGAGAGGCTTACCGGTTCAGTGACGATCTTCGACGGCCGAGATTTTGCATCTCGGGAGGAAGGGTGGCCGTTGATTATGGCTACCTTCCGTTGGTATCCAGCGGCGTGGCCGTGGTGTTGGCATGGCTTGCGCATGCCTTTGGCGCGGCCAAATTAGGGTTTGGCACAAACCGTGGAATTTCGATATTGCGACCAAAAGTTGCCACAAGTTTGGTGGCGAACTTGTACGGCTGAGATCTGCATCTCAGGAGGAAGGGTAGTCGTTGATCGCGGCTACCTTTCGTTTGGCGGCCAGCGACATGGTGGCATGGCCAGCATGCTCGCGCATATTTTAGGCGCGGCCAAATTAGGGTTTTGGCATAAACCATGGAATTTGGCATTACGACCAAAAGTTGCCACAAGTTTGGTTGCAAACTTGTACGGCTGAGATCTGCATCTCAGGAGGAAGGGTAGCCGTTGATCGTGGCTACCTTTCGTTGGTGGTTAGAGGCGTGGTAGCATGAATGGCATGGCTTGCGCATGCTTTTTAGCACGATGACCGAAGAATTGGCATCGTAGCCAATTTAGGGTTTGGCGGCACAAACCAAGGGATTTGGCGTTGTGGCCAAAAGTTGCCACAAGTCTTGCGGTTTGGTGGCGAATTTGGACGGCTGAGATTTGCATCTCAGGAGAAAAGATGGACATTGATCATGGCCGCATCTTGTTTGCATAGCAGCATTGACAACATGCTGGTGATGTGCCAGTGGCGTAGCCATGGCATAGCCGTGGCATGGTGCCATGCTAGTAGCCGCGGCATAGCGGTATGCCAGTTGCGGCGTGGCCAAAAGCTAAAATTGGCACCGTGGACGGATTTGGTAGCAACTTGCCCAAATTAAGGTTTGGCATGTTGAAACCCTAATTAGTGCGTGTAGTATGCGTGCGGCATGTTTGGCGCATTTTGGAAGTTGGCGCGTTTTAGGGAAGCCAGCGTGTTTTGAGAAGCTAGCGTGTTTTGGGAAGCTAGCGTGTTTTGGGAAGCTAGCTTAGTATAGCGACCTCTTTTGAGGCCGTGGTAGGTTTGGAGCAACCTGATTGGTCGACGGGAAGTGGGGCCAGCATGCTAGGGCGTGGCCACACTTCCTGGCCCCACTTCCTGGTCCCACTTCCAACGCACGGTGGCGGATTTGAAGCGACCTGATTGGTCGATGGAAAGAGGGCCCGCATGCTAGGGCGCGGCCGCACTTTTAGTGCGTTGTGCCGGATTTGGTTTCCTAGCTTGGTTAGCACGGTTTCGACCAACGGGGTCTAGTATACTACGCGAGGCGCGAAACCCTAATTTTGCAAACTAGTTGGGTTTTTGAGTTCTTTGTGAGTCATCACAATAATTGGCTGGATTTTGTATACTGCCACATAAAATCTTTATCTACAGAATGCAGTGTGCTTTATTGTCCGAGTATTTCGTGCAATGGCCTTAACTTTGGTACTTGGAGGTTCATGCTACTCCGCTGCGAGTGAACATAAATCCCTCATGTCATATCGATTTAAGGGTTCTGCTGGGGAACATAGCACATGCAAGTACTTAGTGAGTCTAGTATTGGCGAGGTGCCAGAATTTACAGAGTGTTATGGATAGAAGTATATTGAGCGGATCAATAAATGTGTCGGTGGAGAGGTTAGTACTCGCAGCACCGCTTCCTTACAGAGTGACGTCACATCTGATGCAAGGTTTTAGGATTTTAACCCTAAGCTACCATCAACATTAAGTCCCCTGCTTAGCACGTAACAGTGGCATTGTTGCGGGGTAAGCATGAGATGGTGACAGGCGAGAGTAAAATCGAGAGAGCAATATGTGAAGAGATCGCCAAGGAAATATTCAACTAACCTTTAGTGGAAGGCATGAGAAATCTGTGATCCTTGTGCTGGCGGATTATGCATAGATTCATCTTGGCCATGGGTCGTTGGTACCGCTAGCTTGAAGTAGCGGATGGGCGGCTAGCCGAAGTAGAGGATGGCGTGGCTAACTTGGCATGGCCGTGGAGAGTTGGCGTAGTGCTAGCTTGACTCAGGCACGGAATACTTGGGCGCGACTTGGACGCAGAGATGGCTTGGGCGCGGCTTGGACGCGACGCGGAGATGACTTGGCTTGGGCGATGGCTTGGACGTGGAGCCATTGTCTTGGCTTGCGCACGGAGATGGCTCGGCTTGGAGCCATTGGCTTGGCGCGGAGCCGTTGGCTCGTCTTGTCTTGGTCATCCTCTTGCGTGGTTAACGCCTCTGTGGAAAGGAGAACACATTCCAGGTACGCGTCTGTGCCAGGGTTCCGAGCTAGAAAACATATTCCTCCTTTGAATGTTTGACCGTTTTTTTTATATTTTGGTTTTGACAAGAGATATTATTGTGGCTGATTTTTCGGCTGTCATGTAGGCTCACTGTGTTTGCTCAGCATCCGTTTCTTTCTAGGGTTTCCGCAATATATATGCTGGTGAAACTATATCATCCTTCCCAGTTCACGGCAAAGATTTCTCCTGTTGAATCCATATTTCTTTCATCATGTCGAGCAGAAGTGAATTATCCTCGAGCCAGCCTGATTCTTTAGTTAAGCGTGGACGTTCTTGCTCCTGCGACAATTCCCCCATCCGGATTATCCGAGTCAAGAAGATCATACCGGTACGCTTTTGTTAACCAATAGATACTTGTTTATTATTCCTGGCGAGTGACGAAGGGAGATTTTCTTTTGCGCGGAGATATCCAACCGGGACATGTGTGACTGTCGTTGATGATGATGATCTGACCGCCCCCTTTCTTCGAACCCAAGCACACCGACCGCTGCTGATCTGGAAAATGCTGATTTAGGCATCTATTGCTATGAATATCCCAATGCAGGCTTGTCATTTGAAATCCGCATGAAGTGTTTGTCTTCTAGCTACCGAAGCGTCGGTAAATTCCTGGTGCGAAAGGAATTTGTGACTCTGTATACGAAAATATGGAGAAAATATGGCCATACTGCCACCAGGAACGTGGTGAAGCATTGTTCATCGGCTTTGGTTACCACAGTGAATTGTCTCCCTCCTATGATTTTTGAAATGGAGGGCACATCCATCCGCGACGTCACGGAATCAACTATTGAAAGGTGGGAAAACATGGTGTCTACCTGTGAATCCCTTGAGTTCAATGTAAGTTTGCTGCGGCATCGCCTTGATGGTATTCTTGCCAATGTCGTTCCTGCCACAAAAGCCGTTTTGGAAGAGGAGAAGGCTATGGCAGTGGAATCTCAAAAGGTGAGAAAGGTTATCCAGGACTTGAAGAGTAGAACTGAAAGATATCAAAACAGGTTGAAGATGATGCTTTCAAGGACTTATAATCTATTGGACGGGCTTTTCTGAGTTATGTAGTTGTGAGACGTCTGGTTTTCTTTCTGGTCTCGAACATATACATATTTTTTTTTGTACTGGTTTTGGAGAAATAAGATAATTTTCATTGATATGCTTTGACTAAAACGAAGTTTTAGTAACTGGGATGTGAAGGAAAAAGAAAAATTCCTGGCTAGCCGTGCCATGAGATAGCGATGGGTGAGGTAATAGTTAGGCGTAGTACGCCTTGAGCCATTTTCCATTGATGACTGTTTCCAATTCCATCTTCCTTGATGACCTTATAGTATCCACTGTTGTATGCTTTGGTGACCACATACGGCCCTTCCCATTTTGGGGAGAATTTTGGTGCGGTCATGTCTTGTTGAATGTGTTTGGCAGTCTTCAACACCAAATCTCCTATTTGAAAAACTCGAGGTTTCACCGCTTTGTCATATGCTCGGGAAATTCTATTTCTGTATGCTTGCGCGTGATCCTCTGCTTTAGCTCTCTTGGAATCTAAAGTGTTTAGCTCCGCTACCCTGGCATTCGATGTTTCGGCTTCATTCCATTGGACTCTACTTGCCTCCGCAATCCTTGCTGACGGGATTTTAATTTCCGCTGGGAGAATGGCGTCCGCGCCGTATATGAGAGAGTAAGGGGAGGCGCCAGTAGAGCTCCTTGGTGATGTCCGATATGCCCAAAGCGCCATGGGTAACTGTTCATGCCATGTTCGAGGGTTATCGTGCACTGTCCGGCTGAGGATTCGAATCAGAGTCTTGTTGGTGCTTTCGGCCTGCCCATTCCCTTGGGGGTAGTAAATGGTGGAGAAAACTTTTTTAATTCCATATTCTTCAAGTAACTCCCGCACTTGCTTTTTGGCGAAAGGAGTGCCGTTATCGGTGATGATGTGTTTAGGCACACCAAAACGTCAAATGATATATGCCTTGATGAACGCTGCAATTGTGGCTCCAGTAGTCCCTCGTAAAGGAATGGCTTCGACCCATTTGGTGAAATACTCCGTTGCGGTTATTATATACTCATATTGTTTTGATGATGAAGGGTTGATCTTCCCGATGATGTCGAGTCCCCAACTATAAAACGGCCACGAACTACTTATCGAATGCAGCGGAGTAGAGGTTGCGTGAATAAGATTCCCATGAATTTGACATTTGTGGCATCTTTGAACAAAATCAGCCGCGTCATCTTCCATGGTCGTCCAGTAGTATCGCTCATGTATCTGGAGAAACAGCTTCCTTTTCCCTTGGTGCTTGCCTTCGTGCATTTCTTTCAACATGATTTGGATTTCTGCCTCGCCCAGGCATCGTAATAAGTCTCCCCCAAAGCTTTTACGATACAGGATTCCTTCGTGGAGTATGAATCTTTTGGATCTTTGCTTTACCCTGGTTGCATCTCTCTCGCTGGTAGGAAGTACGCCGTCGCGAAGATAACTGATTTACGGCTTCTTCCAGTCCCCAGCGTGGTTAATATTGAACACTTCCAGTTGATGCAGTGATGCTTGGCAATTGGAACAAGATCCTTGGAGCAAACGAGATTGAGTCTCCATTTCTGGCTAGTAGTAGCCAAGGTGTTGCAGACGACGGTAAAGTATTACTACCAGCGTTTGCCCACAAATTTCGTTATGAATATGGTTAAGCTGATGTTGCGCCTCTTCGTCTCCGAGGCATCTTGATAGGGAACCATCTGGGTTCCGGTGATACAACATCCTGTGAAGCATGAAGAAGTTTTATAAGGTTATGAGACTGATTTTCCCTTGAGAAAGCGAGCTGTTAAGTTATTGAATAATCGGTGTTCTCCAGTCGTTGGCTTCAGTCTCCTTGGATCGTGAAAGCCATGTTTATGCCATGGTTCGTCTCTTCACTGTCAAGGTTTCTTCCAAACCCTCGAACTGCAGCTGTGAATACCAATATTCTGCAGGGCACGTGTCACGATCTTAGTGGCCGCATACAAAATTTAACTGTGTAGCCCTCGCTATACAGAGTATCCCAAGTAACAAAGTATATTTTCGTAGATCTACTTTATCTCATCCCAAGAAAGGATGCCTCGACGGTTGAGATCAAAGGAGTAAAAGCCTAGTCTACAAGGAGGAAATTGGCGAAGGGACAAAGGTAGATGAGATATCTAATCGGCATTAAATGTACAAATCTCTTATCTACACGCATAATCAGAGCACGTGGAGAGAGACTATGTGGCAGAACCCAATTGGCAGAAGCTGGCGGTGAACGAAGGTACAACCTATACTAAGGTTGGGGATTACCGAAGGAACGTGGGTTAGCTGAGATGACAGAGTTCGACTGGATGAAGCAAGCGGTGAACGAAGGTACCATATGTACGAAAGGTGTATCAGAAGACGATGGACCCAAAGGCAGCAAAGATATACCTGGAGCAGAAGGGGTTATAAATACCAAGCCTCACCAACAAAATAAGGGCATTAAATATCTAGGAGAGAAGATCTAGTCTTAATCTTATACCTATTTAATGTTTAGAACTTAAATATTTACTTCAACTTGAGTTCTCTCTATTACTTTGGGAAGCATTTAAGATCTTTTTAACCACCATACTTAATACAAAACAATCACTCATTACCCCGTGGACGTAGACAAATGTCGAACCACGTAATCTCTTGTGTCTCATGATAACTTAGAAGCATTTACATTATATTTGTATTCTTTGTTATTATTGTGATCTTTAATATCTTTTACTACTTAGTATTATCAGTTCAACATATATATATATATATATATATATGCTACTTAGCATCTGATTCTATGAGATGTATACATTACGTAGACTACGGGAAAACGAGTAGTCACATCAGCTTTGATGCTAATGTGGCTAGGCAGTCAGCATGTCTGCTGTTACTACGGCCAATATGCGTTATGGTTGCGTCAGCGAAGTAATTTAGCAGCTTTTGCGCTTCGGATCTATACGGGGCCAGCGTCACCTCTTTCAGCGCGTATACTCACATTCATCTGGTTAACCATCAACTTAGAATCACCCCTTATTTCCAGACGCGTAGCTCCAGCTTGCTTGGCTAATGATAACCCTATGAGAAAAGCTTCATATTCTGCTGAATTGTTGGTGCAGTGAAAGTCTAGCTTGAAGGAATGCGACAAAACTTCACCGGTTGGGGATACTATAACCACGCCTGCTCCTCCGGTATTATTGCTAGGGGTGGCGGAGCCATCGAAGAATAGTAGCCACACCTCTTCCTTGACAAAAGAGACTTCCGGAAACTCTCCAGGAAGGTCTTCGTGCAGTGTTGTGGTACCTTCTCCCGGGAAAGCTGCGAGTAAATCTGCGACCGCTTGTCCCTTGATAGCTTTTGGGGAAGCGCACGTTATATCAAACTCTGACATTTGGAGGAGCCATTTGGATGGCCTTTCTATCAGGGCCGGTTTTGAAAGCAAGAACTTCACAGGATCGGACCTGGATGAGAAATGAGTCTAAACCTTAAACAAATGCACTGCACGGGAGTGCTTGTAGATTCGAGAAATCAATCTGTGCAAATCCGGCCTAAACCAAGAAATGGCTGTTCCAGACTTGTTTCGGTCACAAAGTGAAGGAGATGGGTTTGATCTTAGGGAGGGAAGCGAAGAAGGTGTTGAGATTGTGAAGGTGTTGGCTATGTATGACTTGTATCATAAAGCTGAACTGGCTTGCAGGATGTAAGCTATCAGTTCCGGTGTTTGAATACGATTGTATCAACACTTGCCTCTGTTGTCTTGTCTTGCCTTGTTCCTCTTTTTTGAAAAACTAGGGAGGAGAACCTATTTATACAAGTCTTTAAGCCTAACCCTCGTATCTTGTGGGAAGTGGAGAAAGTGGAGTGATGGAGTAGTGGAGTCGTGTGTTGGTATTACACGACCAGTCTTGCCCACTTCTCCCATCATCACTAACCGTCCATGACTTCCTGACACGTTTTTGTGATGGCGCGTTGTGCGCTGCACGCTGTAAACTGCCAGACCAATACCCCAGTATGTATCCCCTAGTTTGTGATATGATTGATTTCTCGAGTGTGTGGATCGTGGTACCCACAGAAAGTAGCATGTAATGCTAGATTAAATAACTAAGTTATTTAGGAAGTCGATACTTGTGAAGTATCGTGTGTATTCTATCAGTCTTTGCATCGAGTATATTCAAGTATGCATGAAGCATCGTTTGTTTGAGCGTCTCAAAATAGCCTCATGTCCAGCCTACTTCATGTGATGGTTTGGAGGTTGCGTAAGCAAGTCCTCCCTTGGGCGACCACATGGTGTGGTAGAGTGACGAGTGGTGATCTTCATGATGCCTCACTGACCAATTAACTCCTGACCGGGGCTGTATAACCAAGCTGGTGAAGTTGGACGGATGAGATGATCTTTAAGACACTCATCTGCGACCGTTAGTGGAATTAGGGTTTTGGAAGAGGTGCGCACGCACAACTTTTCAGCTTGGTCGAATCCAAGCTTGGGACACGATTTTGGCATGGCCGATCGGGCATGCATGTAGACGGCATGCCGGTATACATGCCCATACCTCATTGTCCCGTGAAAGTGTGATATGGACCGCTCAATTTGTCCAGCAAAGAAGAGCGGTCAGGATTGATTTACAACAGAAGTTTGGTGCCGCAAATGCCGCGCGTCATGCATTCTTCAGGCTCGCGTTTCGGGACGACCAAGCTTGGTCGGTCCCGGCCGATTGGTTCGGCGTGTAGGTGGCAGGCTGGTGTACATGACTATACCTTAATTTCCCATAGGAACGTGATCTAAGCCACTCAATTCGTCCGGCGAAGTTAAGTGGTCGAGATCAGTTTGCGATTGGGAAGTGTGTCCACGCTAGTTTGGGCGTGCAAATTGGAACGACCAGGCATGGTATGCCTTGGCCGATCGGGTATGGAGATAGATGGGTCCACGGTGATCATGTTGATGCTCACTGGACCTGCTCAGTCGACTCCTAAACCCTCCATTCGATCAGGAGAAAACGAACGTTTGCGATCAATGCAAACCCTAATTAGGGTTTTGTTAGCCGTGCGGCATGCCCACTTTGGGCGCACGATCTGGAACGACCAGCCATGGTTGGTCCTGACCGATCAGTCATGTGTGTAGGCGGGCCTACAGTGAGCGTGTTGACATGCTATGGGCCCTTTGGATCTACATCTACACCCTCCATCTATGCCTGCGAAGATGGATGGTTGAGACTGTTTTGCGACACATGTAATGTGCCGCAAACTCTAATTTAGGGTTTTTCGTCCATACTGCTTTGGCTTGGACGGTTTGGCAAGCTATGCCACCCTTTTGGGGAGGCCGACCATGTGGGGCCCGCGTAGGGTCGGTAGTGAATATTCCAATACCTGCTTGGGGTCATGGATTCGATCTAAGCCATCCAACCATGCTTGGTGAAGTTGGATGGTCGTAATCGTTTCTGAGACTGATATGGACAGTCCAAATTCAAATATGTTCAATCGGGCTAGTATAACACACCGAGAGATGTATGCTCAATCGGGCTAGTATAACACACCGAAAGTTGCAGCCTGTACGGGTATTTCGTACATGCTTCATTATTAATGCTTGGAGGTTCGTGTTGCTCTGCTGAGAACAACACTCAGTCGTCATGCCGCACCGATAATGAGTACGGGGAAATACAAGGCTGGTCATGCATTAATTAATAATGTTGTAAATTCACAGGGTATATGGGATTGTTGCCACATGCTCCAACCTGGATGAATTTCGTGTGTTTAATTCACAGAATACTGGGATTGTTGCCACATGCTTCTTTCTAGGTGAATTAGTAAAATGAAGAAGTATTCATCACTTATTAATGGCTTTATCTTTTGCAAGATGTTAGCGTATAATTTTGGCTTTTACAATTTTAGCCTTAAATGAAAATCCACCATCAACATTAAGTCCCCTGCCTAGCGCATAATGGTTACTCTATTGTGGGGTAGGCATAAGATGGTGACAAGTTTGTATTCAGAAATAACCAAGCTAAAGTGAATATACATTTACCGCATAGGTCGACATCGTCAGGTGTTGTCCCAGAATTGGTCGGTCCTGATTAGGATGGTGAAGGAAGCAGGACTTGATCTGGCGAGTCGCTTTGGTTTCCTCCGTACGTATCTAGACAGAGCTTGGCCCGTTTCTTAGACTAGGTGCACTCCCATTCGTTACACGACAGCTTTCCTCAGATATATCCGATAAGCATCATTGATCGCTATCTCGAATCGGTAGCCTTTATAGGTGGCAAGTAAAGACTCATTTTCTCCTGGGATTCTGTTGACTTGCTAGATTATAAAGAAAAATTCTAAGGATTCTTCTCATCACATAGTCGTTCCTTCTATATCTCAGGTATTGCTCCGTACTTATCTGATCTTCTGATTGACTGATGATGATACATACATTTTTGTGTGCTCATAACTTCTTCTTCTTTGCAGTTTATCATGGAAGCAGTGGGCGATGATCATTCTGTAACTTCTCCAGAAAAAAGTTTCGAAGTCGACAAACCCGAAACTAATGCGCACGAAGAGGTAATGGCTAAAATTGACCTCCCACTTCGCGAAGTCGGTCGTGCTATACAGGGGATGTCCATTCTGCACCTGCGTATTGCCAAGGGACGCATATGTGCCCTTTCAGCTGCGATCGACATGGAAGAGCGGTGGAGTCATGAGGAAGTGTTGCGAGCACCAGTAAGCGCAAGGGCAGAGTGACTTGCAGCGCGGTTAAAGAGGCGGAGGGTGGAGCATAAACGGCCTCCGGATGAAGATAGGCGTGATTATCCAATCCAGGACGGTGTGATAATCCTTGACTCTGACACAGGCGGACCTGAGTGTTCGAAAGCAGTCAGCGCAACCCCTAATGTTGTTGTGGCCTTTGAGGAAGACTTGGAAGCTTCTCCTATCGATGATGTTAGGACGGAGAGTGTTGCTGCAGAAACATCTGAAGCGGAAGCTAAGGCTCCGAAGGGAGAAGCGGTAGCAGGTGATGGTGTTGAAGCAGGACCTAGCAGTGGTGCAGGCGCGGTCACTCTTTGATAGACGCATTTATGTGTCTATTTTGATCTCAATTTTCTATATTGTTAGTACCCATTTTTGTACTAATTTTGGTATTTTATGTTTTTGTAGGTGTTTTTGGAGAAATAAGCTTTTGCGGGAAAATTGGCTCGAAAAGTGGTATTTGCGCTCGTGGGAGAAAATTACTATTCGGACTCTCAGTTTGGATAAGGGGCACTTTGATTACTAAGGGGCACTCTACTGATAAGGGGTACCCTCTTTACTATTTGCTGCCGCATGTTATTTACACCCCATCAGAGGATGGGGGCATAATCTTCTTCACGGTTTAAATGCTGAAAATTGGCGGGAAAAGTTGGCAGAATTTAGGGTTTGATTTCTGAACGATGTTGGAGAGATTCAATCACTGAATTATCTTGGGCAAGGATTGAATGGACAAAATAGGGTATTTGTAGGTGTTCGTTTCAACCAACTTGGACCAGACCATTGGGTATTTGAAGAAACAGAGTTTCGGGATTGTTGAGTTTTCCTGCGAGATTTCCTGGCACGATTTTGGACGAGATTTAGTTGGAGTTGGACGTTGCATATAATGGATATTATCCTGTTAGTATGAAACAGGACAGGTAATTGTATTGGATTCGAAAAAGAAGGGAAGAAACGTCACTCAGTAGGAAACATGGCAGAGTATTCTCGGGTTATCATTCTCTGTTATTTTTGGAAGATTTCGTAGATGAAAGGGAAGATATCTTCTATATCCAGGTGGTATTCTATCTTGGGAAGGAGGTTGGATAAAACAGAGAAGCCGCATAGAGAAGAAAAGGAAATAAATCACGTGACTTTAGTTTGAAGAAAAATTGGATTTTCTCGAGATTTGATTGGTCCTAGCGTGTATATAAGGGATGTTGGGAAGTCAAGGAGGGGTTGTCGAGTCTTTGGGATAGTTTGGGTAGTTGCAGAGTAAGAAAAAAGGTTGCAGAGAAGTTCTTCATCGCTGCAGAACGAAGAAGAAGACGACCAGAAAACCGTCGCCTATACTTTCATATTCATTATCTTTGTAACAGCATTGCAACAATTATTTCAGTTAGAATTTTCGCTGCAACAGTAGTCTCTGTAACAGTGGGTTTTGTAACAATTATAACTGTTACAAACCCGCTGCTTTGTTAGTTTTCTCTTGTTTTTCATCCTCTTGAGCTATGAACACCTATTTTGAGCACGTGAATAACATGAGGAGCTAAATCCCTTAGCCGATCCGACAGAGGAAACCATTGTTCCATGAAGAGTGGTATATTTCTATTTTAATTAATTCTTGCAATTTCTTTTATGATTATTTGCATGGAACTAATATTGGAAAATTGATTTTTATTGAATGATTGTGATTCGTTTTGATGGAGCATGCTTAGTTTAAGACTTTTGATGTTTCATGCTTGATTATACAATTGTTACTTCGAAAATCTACTAGCGGTAATAAATTAGAATCACTTCAAACGCAAAGAATTGCATGAATATTGATTAGATTGAATCACTTAATTGGTCAATGGTGGAATCCTGAGTCTCGGCGTTTTTTATAATCTTGATAACAACTTCGTAAGTTTTCTATTGAGTTTGAATCTAAAATTGAATCTTCACAAGTCTGAGTGAACGATACTTTTCTTACCACTTTCTACAACAATTTAAAATCACATCACTCTTCTTGACGCCTAAACCTCTTTGCTTCTTTTTCTCTTTTCAAGTGTATTCCCGTAATTCTTTAACATCTTTCTTGTACTCAGTGGCGGCTGAGTTCAAGATCTTTTCTTCTGTTTGCTTACTTTGAATAAAGGTTTATGTCATAACCCCTCGTTAAGATTGCATCTGTATGTGCTCCTGACGTGAGATCTCCTTGGTATTGCTGGGGTAAATGGCTCAAATCATCTTCCTTTTGTTCACACATTCTATTTCCTTCTTCCCGTGAGATGTTTGCTTAGGGTTTCCTTCCTTGCTCTAGTGGGTTGATTTAGGCTGAATCAGGACTTTGTGTTTTTAGGGGTAAAGACGTTCTCAGATGGAAATAATGCTTCAATTAAATTGAAAATTGAAACCCTAACTATGAATGCAAGTATTGCAATCATTTTCCGGAGGAATTACAAATATGACGTGAAATTATAAAAGGAAACACGCTGGAGGAAGTAGCACATCGTTTTAAAGTGTGGAGGACGCTGGAAAGTGGTAGTACAGCGTCTTAAGTACGGTAGGGCTGGAGCCATCGCGAGTGAATTGTTACGCCTTCTAGCTTGTCAGCGTTGATGAGCTTGCAGTAGCCACCTAGGATGACATCTGCTACCAGGTATGGTTCATCCTCCTTTTCGGTGGGTGAGTCAGGTGGGGTAGCCACTTTCACCGTAATGCTTCCAACCTTGAATGCGGTTGTATTCGTCACTAGATCTCCGATTCCAAACGGGTTTGGACGTGTAGATGTCTGGACCTTAAACTTGTCGGACTCGTCGTCTTTGATCGAGACAGCTTCTAGGCTCCTGATAAACTGTTTGAAGGGGCCAGCCTCCCATTCACATCTCTTAGCCAGGGTTGGTTTGTCGGTTGGAGCCAGTCCCCAAGACTTATCAGAGTGAGGAGCAGTTGATTGTAAAAAAGGTTGCGCGATGAGACTTACTTGAGCCCGGAACCTTTTAATGTATGCTGACAAGCTCTCTCCAGGAAGTTGTGTCACGTTGGCAAGTTGCAGGTGGCGCGGCAATAGGAAGTCATTAGGTCTAGACGGCATGTTGGAGATCCTTTCGGGTATCGGAGCCGGTAGAGGACAGACTCCTAGTGTTGCCTTATCGTCGTGTATCCAAGAGCGCCCTAGGATCATGTCGTAGTTCAGATGTTCTCTGACTATGTAGAACTTTGCTTGTGTCGAGGCATCACCCAATTTTACTTCAAGATCGATGTATCCATATGCATCTCTCGAGTTCTCCTTCCGGAGTCTTAATCACGGATTGGGTTGCGAGTAGCCTCTGTTTTGAAATCTTTGCTACTTTTAAGGTCTGGAGGGTGATGATGTTGAATTCAGAGGCCGTATCGATCAATGTGTTATCGAACTCGACATCCCTTAAACGAGCAACGGTTAAGAGTCCCCAATTTCCCTTGCTTGCATCTTCCAGCAAGGACTGAGGTTTCGAGACCGCTTCCTCTTCCAGATACAAGCGCCTGCCTGAGACAACGCGGTTGAGGGCTGCAAATATGTCCTGACGTTGTGCTTTGGAGAAGTACAAGATCTCGCATAAATATCCCATCATAGATTGTACAGTCTTGCGAACGAAATCCCCAGAAATCATGCAGTTCCTGACATGAAGAGGATCTCTACGAATACCTTCGTTTCCAAGCTGGAGTTCTCCCGTCTCTATCTTTTCTCTGAAGATTTGTTTCAGCCTGTTGCAGTCTTTGGTTGGATGGTGAACGAACCTATAGTAGCGACAATACTTGGGATCCGCCATATCTTTGTCAGTTGGTGGACGTCTGATAGGAGGCAGCTTGATGGCATCGTCTTAAATCCATGCCTCCAAGAGTTCCACTACTTCACTCATGGGGAATGGGAAGCCTGTATCTTCGGTGTCTTGTGCAGGAGTCTTGCCCGCTCCCTTTTGGGAAGAAGTCGTGTGTGCTGGAGCCGCACGCTTGGGTTGTTGTTCCGTTGCTGAAGCTTTCCTTTTTCCTCCTTCGCCTACCATGCTCACAGAAGGACCAGTGTTGTATTGCTTGTTTGTGAGACGTCTGCTTCCTCGACTCTCACGTGGATCTTTGTTTCGAACAACCCTGGTTCTCTCTAGCAACGCTGGGGCAGTTGTGGCTGAACGTTTGGCAGTTTCATGGAGTTCGGAGAACGTCTGAAAGCCCAGATTCTCTAGTAAAGCGCAGTATATGGGTATCATACCGTTGATGCACAGCTCCACCAACTGACGTTCAGTGACGTTCGGATCATGACAATCTAGTGCTTGAGTTCTGAAACTCTTAAAGAAGTCATTCGGATGCTCGTTGTTCCGCTGAGAGACTCTCCCTAGATCTGAAAAGGTGATCTGCTCAGATACGAAGAAATACTTCCTGTAGAAAGCACCGACCATCTCGCCCCAATTGGATATGTTGTTAGGTGCGATGTTGTTGTACCAGGTGTACGCCCTTCCCGTAAGTGACTTCGAGAACTCTTTCGGGCGGAGAACATGATTGTACTCGTGCTCCCCCAAGGATTCCAAAAATGGAGAGATGTGTTCACGAGCATAACCAGTACCATCGTAGAGGGAGAACTGAGGAGAGGTGTATCCTCTTGGAAGAGGGATTCGTTGCACATCTTGAGGGTACGACGACTGATGTTGGTGTGCATCCATCATATTTCCTTTGCCTTGGTTTTGGAGAAGTCGTTCCAGGTCCTCACGTGTGATGAAGTTGGATGGCTGGTCCCTTTCCCTTGGGCGTTCAGGAGCAACACAAGCTTCTTCACTCATGTGGGTCCGAGTGGAAACGCCTGCTCCGGGTGTATTGAAGGCATACCTTGTTGTCTCCAAGGGTTGCCGTGAATCTTGTGGCAATCGTTCAGTTAAATTTTTAAGGAAAGTGAGCACCTCTTTCTGAGTTGCGGCCATATCCGTTTGAGTCTTAGCAAGAACTTCCTGCTTCTCCATCAAGTCTGCAATGGTAATGGACGGTGGTCCTCCTCTCGTCCCTCCGGCTCCTCGTCCTGATGAAGGAGTGAAAGTTGTTGCTCTGGTGACCACTGGAGGCGTTACACTTGAGGAGATGCCGGGATTCGCGGCTGCTCTGGCTCTGGTGATGGGAGGCGTTACACCTACTGGAATGTCTCCTGCTCCACTAGCGTTGGTGATAGAAGTGACGGCTCCACGAGATGTATTGACCATGGTAGCTCCACTGACGGGTACATCGACACCGGGAGTGTTATCCACACTAGCTCCATCAGAATTGATTGCTGATCCGCACACCGAGTTCCACCATCTTGAAATGAATTGTTGATTGAATTGGTTCTAAGATCTACCCTTTTGAAATTGATAAAATTGAATCGGATTTCAAGAAATTGACTTTACAACCGAGAGATTAACCTCCATTTGTGGTCGCCAATTGTTTATGGGTGAAAACTATTTCTGCCGGTTTTGGTAATTTGGGGTGTGTGGATGATAAATGAGTCTAAACCTTAAACAAATGCACTGCACGGGAGTACTTGTAGATTCGAGAAATCAATCTGTGCAAAGAAGGTGATGGGGTTGATCACCTTCTTTGATCACCTTCAAGAAATGGCCGTTCCAGACTTGTTTCGGTCACAAAGTGTGGGGTTGATCTTAGGGAGGGAAGCGAAGAAGGTGTTGAGATTGTGAAGGTGTTGGCTATGTATGACTTGTATCGAAAGCCGAGGCGGCTTGCAGGATGTAAGCTATCAGTTCCGGTGTTTGAATACGATTGTATCAACACTTGCCTCTGTTGTCTTGTCTTGCCTTGTTCCTCTTTTTTGAAAAAATAGGGAGGAGAACCTATTTATACAAGTCTTTAAGCATAACCCTCGTATCTCGTGGGAAGTGGAGAAAGTGGAGTGATGGAGTAGTGGAGTCGTGTGTTGGTGTCACACGACCAGTCTTGCCCACTTCTCCCATCATCACTAACCGTCCATGACTTCCTGACACGTTCTTGTGATGGCGCGTTGTGCGCCGCACGCTGTAAACCGCTGAGACCAATACCCAAAGTATGTATCCCCCGGGTTTGTGACATGATTGATGTCTCGAGTGTGTGGATCGTGGGACCCACAGAAAGTAGCATGTAATGCTAGATTAAATAACTAAGTTATTTAGGAAGTCGATACTTGTGAAGTATCGTGTGTATTCTATGCAGGTATTGCATCGAGTATATTAAGTGTGCATGAAGCATCGATGTTTGAGCGTCTCAAAATAGCCTCATGTCCAGCCTACTTCATGTGATGGTTTGGAGGTTGCGTAAGCAAGTCCTCCCTTGGCCGACCACATGGTGTGGTAGAGTGACGAGTGGTGATCTTCATGATGCCTCACTGACCAATTAACTCCTGACCGAGGCTGTATAACCAAGCTGGTGAAGTTGGACGGACGAGATGATCTTTGAGACACTCATCTGCGATCGTTAGTGGAATTAGGGTTTTGGAAGAGGTGCGCACGCACCACTTTTCAGCTTGGTCGAATCCAAGCTTGGGACACAATTTTGGCATGGACGATCGGGCATGCGTGTAGACGTCATGCCGGTATACATTCCCATACCTCATTGTCCCGTGAAAGTGTGATATGGACCGCTCAATTTGTCCGGCAAAGAAGAGCGGTCAGGATTGATTTACAACAGAAGTTTGGTGCCGCAAATGTCGCGCGTCATGCTTTCTTCAGGCGCGCGTTTCGGGACGACCAAGCTTGGTCGGTCCCGGTCGATTGGTTCGGTGTGTAGGTGGCAGGCCGGTGTACATGCCTATACCTTACTTTCCCATAGGAACGTGATCTAAGCCACTCAATTTGTTCGGCGAAGTTAAGTGGTCGAGATCAGTTTGCGATTGGGAAGTGTGTCCACGCTAGTTAGGGCGTGCGAATTGGAACGTCCAGGCATGGTATGCCTTGGCCGATCGGGTATGGAGATAGATGGGTCCACGGTGATCATGTTGATGCTCACCGGACCTGCTCAGTCGGCTCCAAAACCCTCCATTCGATCAGGAGAAAATGGACGTTTGCGACCAATGCAAACCCTAATTAGGGTTTTGTCAACCGTGCGGCATGCCCACTTTGGGCGTACGATCTGGAACGACCAGCCATGGTTGGTCCTGACCGATCAGTCATGTGTGTAGGCGGGCTTACAGTGAGCGTGTTGACATGCTATGGGCCCTTTGGATCTACATCTACACCCTCCATCTATGCATGCGAAGATGGATGGTTGAGACTGTTTTGCGACACATGTAATGTGTCGCAAACTCTAATTTAGGGTTTTTCGTCCATACTGCTTTGGCTTGGACAATTTGGCAAGCTATGCCACCCTTTTGGGGAGGTCGACCATGCGGGGCCCGCGTTGGGTCGGTAGTGAATATTCCAATACCTGCTTGGGGTCATGGATTCGATCTAAGCCATCCAACCATGCTTGGTGAAGTTGGATGGTCGTTGTTTGTACCCTATTAAAATAGTGTATGTGCGTACCGCACAAGCTATTTGATGTCGGTACAATACGGTTTATTATGGAAACCGATGGGTTTATTGAGGAAACCCACATGGCTTATTATGGAAGCCTAATCCGTTTTATTGTGGAAACCCACATGGCTTATTATGGAAGCCTAATCCGGTTTATTGTGGAAACTGGTGGGTTTATTGTGGAAACCCACATTGCTTATTATGGAAGCCTTATCCGGTTTACTGTGGAAACCGGTGGGTTTATTGTAGAAACCCACATGGCTTATTATGGAAGCCTAATACGGTTTATTGTGGAACCGATGGGTTTATTGAGGAAACCCATGTGGCTTATTATGGAAGCCTAATACGGTTTATTGTGGAAACCGGTGGGTTTATTGTAGAAACCCACATGGCTTATTATGGAAGCCCAATACGGTTTATTGTGGAAACCGGTGGGTTTATTGTGGAAACCCACATGGCTTATTATGGAAGCCTAATCCGGTTTATTGTGGAAACCGGTGGGTTTATTATATAAACCCACATGGCTTATTATGGAAGCCTAACCCGGTTTATTGTGGAAACCCGCATGGCTTATTATGGAAGCCTAACCCGGTTTATTGTGGAAACCGGTGGGTTGTTAGGGAAATCAGTGGGTTTATTATGGAGACCCACTAGGCTTATTGTTGAAGCCCAAGAGTCTTGAATAATTATTTATTTATAATTATTAATGATATTTGAGATAAATGCAGGATCCTAAATAAAGAGGATAATTATCTTAAAAACTTATAATTATTATTTAAGATAAATGAAGTTATGGTAAATATTATGGTTTATCATGAATCTGGATGTTATTTGAGGTTTATACAGATGAGGGAAGTTATTAGGATAACTATCAAAACCCTAAAGCTACATCTATTTCTGCCTATATATAGAGGTTAAATCTCAACACAAAAGGTACACAATTTCTATTCCTTTTCTTAACAACCTACTTGAATAGAACTCTTGTTGATTTTAGCATCGGAGTGTCTTTGCAGGTACCCCCACCATTTTCAATCAACAATTCTTTGAAGAATCTAATCAACGGCGGCGATTTGATCATCATATACACATCTCGAAGATTGTTGGGGTGATTAATTTTGCACCAACATCTTTTGGCGCCGACTAAGGGGAGAAACGTGAAAGGATCGTGTTCTCCGAGTTTTGAAGTTTTTTCCAAGTGATTTTCGTAACTAAGGTTTCAAAATCACTGTACACATAAAAGTCTCAGAAATAGCACAAGTTTTCCGAAAGTCTCGGAAATAGCACAAGTTTTCCGAAAGTCTCAGAAATATCTCAATGTTTCTGAAAGTCGCAGAAGTATCCCAAGTTTTCTGAAAGGTGCAGAAGTAGCTCAAGGTTTATGAAAGGTGCAGAAACAGCACAACTTTTCAGAAAGGCTCAGAAATATCGTAACTTTTCGGAAAGTCTCAAAAATATCTCAACGATTCAGATAGTCGCAGAAGTAGCTCAAGTTTTCTGAAAGGTGCAGAAGTAGCTCAAGGTTTCTGAAAGGTGTAGAAACATCACAACTTTTCAGAAAGGCTCGGAAATATCGCAACTTTTTGGAAAATCTCAAAAAGATCTCAACTTTTCAGGAAGTCTCAGAAGGATCCTAACTTTTCTAAAAGTCCCAAAAGGATCGTAACTTTTCGGAAAGTAGCATAGAAGCCTCACCCAAGCTTCACTATGATGAATAATACAAAATGCAGATCGACTTGAGATGAATGCAAATATCCGCTCGGAATCAATCGACTCAGCAAGCTAATACTCGAACTTTGAGGAGCGCTATTGTCCAAAGCTTCGACGAAAGGGATGGGAGATCGGCGTCGGGGTCATCAACAGCTGCGGCTTCTCGTTCACGTTCGGAGGGGACCATTCCAAGGGTGAATTACGTGTTGGTAAAGAGATCCCCTCCTCCGACCACTAGCTGGAGAGTCCGACATCAAGGGGAGTCTTCAGGCCGACATCCAAGCAGCCAACGCATCCGAGAAGAAGATATTGCTAACAGAGGCGTGCGAGCTCGAGCCAATGATCCACCCGTAGGTCAGGCTAACACCACACCGTCTGTACGGACTAACGTACCACTTACAGTTTAAACCAACGTTCCACCTGCAGTTGAAACCAATCACCAATCAACTCAAGTTAACAACCCCAGCGCACCTGCTGTTCAGCACAACCCAGACGTCGTACAGGGGAACAACCCACGGGTGACGCCTATCGATTTAACAGTTCGTGAGCGATTGCAACAATTGGAAAGAGAGAACAAACGACTTAAGGTCGCGTTAGAGAAGAGAAGGGAGAAGGAAGCACCAGCTATCTCTCATTCTGGAAGTGGAAGATCAAATCATCAGGAGCCAGATAATCCGCGAAGAAGAAACATAGTTATTCATGATCGTTGGCGGGGCCGGGATGACGGAAGAAGAGTTGAGAAGGAAAGGGTCCATTACCAGAGTCGTGATCGTCGTGGTAATGACCTTTACGATCGTCGTACTCCTGACGATGAAGGAGATAGTCAAGCAGGGACAAGTCGTATGAGGCATGGACGGAGAGGAGATCGAACTAATGATGGACACTCAAGGACATCAAGGCGTGAGAAGAATCATTCGAAAAGGAGGACAGACCCTTCCAGGAATGAACGAATTCGAAGAGAGACGAAAAGTGACTCCGAAAGGGAGGAAATGCTCAGCAAAAAAAGACTTAGTGCCATGATCGACGAATTGCTGACATAGAAACAATCCAGAGACGAAGAGCAACAGATTATGTCCATGAAAAAGTCAATGGATTCTCCGTTCATCGAAAAGATAAGGCGATACCGTCCTCCTTCGAATTTCAACCAGCCACAGTTCAAGGATTTCTTTGATGGT
This sequence comes from Papaver armeniacum, assembly GCA_023531295.1. NCBI lineage: Eukaryota > Viridiplantae > Streptophyta > Magnoliopsida > Ranunculales > Papaveraceae > Papaver > Papaver armeniacum. Next base: position 473,209 of record JAJJWW010007104.1, read on the forward strand.
GGTAATGGAAACCCGGTGGAACATGTCCAGCGTTTCCAAGCTTCGATGAGTTTGTGGGGATACAGCGATGAACTACTTTGCAGGACTTTTCCAATGACTTTAACCGGTAAGGCTCTGACTTGGTTCTCTCAATTAGAGCCTAATTCAATCAAGGATTTTGGAATGTTGTCGGATTCTTTTTTCGAGCAATACAAGATTAATCTCGGGATCAAAAAAGAGAGTAGTCATTTGTTTCTCTTACATAGAGAGGTTGGCGAAAACCTTTTTGATTTCAATAGGAGATTTCGTCAGGAAGTTAGTGAAGTTGGAAAGGTGGACGAAGGGTTTATAATAGCAGCATATAAGAATGCAATGGAGTATGATGAGTTTGGAATTTATAACTCATTAGCAGTTGAACCGGTGGGAAACCTCAGAGAGCTGTGAGATAGGGCCGATAGGTACGCAAAGGCAGAAAGGAAAAAGAAATCAAAGTTGTCGCGAACATCGAAAAAGTCAACGGCTGAAGGATCAGCAAGGCCGAAGCAGCAGTTTGAGAGTAGTTCCAAAAACAAAAGCCAGGAAGGTCCTACAAGGAAAAATCACGATGAACCAAGAAATAAGATGGCAACGGAAAAGTTACCTGATCTTAATCCTTAACCATCTAGCAAGTGAGGAACGGATATAATAGATCTAGTTACTGCTTCACATGGGGGCATCTTTTCTACTTGGGAATATCTCTACAGATATTGGGGGCGGCTAAAGTGTCGCCAAGCATGCAATCAAAGGCAACTTGTTTTGAGAAGTCAAAAAATAGAAGACATATTTTTCAGTATCAATTCAAGCAATGGGGGCGGCTAGGGTTGGACGAACGAACGCCTTTGGAGAGAAAGACAAAGACGGAGTATTTTGGTTATTAAAGGAAATAGCTACCATCTCTTTCTAATAAAGGGAAGGAGAATAAGAAAGTGTTTCAATAAAAGCTGAAGCTAAAAAAAGAAAAGCGAGGTGGAGCGAAAGAAAGGAAATGTATGACGAAAAGCTAGAGACAGTCAACTTGTACACCAGAGATTGCCGTACATTAATTATTCGCAGACACACGAGCATTGAGTCGGCAAATTATAGGCCAGTACGGGAACAAATGGGCAACCAATGTGCCTAGAAAGTTACGGGAGCAACCTGCATTCGAAGTGAGGTATGTTCTCAAAGTTGAAGTTGATTTATTAATTTAATCCTGATAATTTTTCTATTAAAGAGATAAATTGGAGTGTTTTTCTATCAAAGAGAAAAACAAAGGAAACGCTTCATTCACCATAAGGGTGGGAGATGAGATTATAAAATATTTACAAGACCAACACTGAGGTCATATGTTAGCTAATGGAAGAGCAAGAGAACATAACATGCCGATCTGTTTGGCATTTGGGTAATTACTATATGGAGTTTTAAGTACATTATTGGTACTTTGAACATGTTTGGTGATTTGAGATGGTTAAGTACATTTTTGGTACTTTGAATTATCAAGTCGAGCTCGGGGCGAGGCCACACAATAAGCTGGACAAGGCCACGAAAGGTTATCGGATAAGCATCATATGGCGAATTTGAACGAGCTGCGAAGGTTAGTTCTTCTTTTGATTTTCTTAATCCATCAACAAGTTGAGAATTAAGAGGGGGCGATGTTTGTACCCTATTAAAATAGTGTATGTGCGTACCGCACAAGCTATTTGATGTCGGTACAATACGGTTTATTGTGGAAACCGATGGGTTTATTGAGGAAACCCACATGGCTTATCATGGAAGCCTAATCCGTTTTATTGTGGAAACCGGTGGGTTTATTGTGGAAACCCACATGGCTTATTATGGAAGCTTAATCCGGTTTATTGTGGAAACCGGTGGGTTTATTGTGGAAACCCACATTGCTTATTATGGAAGCCTAATCCGGTTTACTGTGGAAACCGGTGGGTTTATTGTAGAAACCCACATGGCTTATTATGGAAGCCTAATACGGTTTATTGTGGAAACCGATGGGTTTATTGAGGAAACCCATGTGGCTTATTATGGAAGCCTAATACGGTTTATTGTGGAAACCGGTGGGTTTATTGTAGAAACCCACATGGCTTATTATGGAAGCCCAATACGGTTTATTGTGGAAACCCACATGGCTTATTATGGAAGCCTAATCCGGTTTATTGTGGAAACCGGTGGGTTTATTATAGAAACCCACATGGCTTATTATGGAAGCCTAACCCGGTTTATTGTGGAAACCGGTGGGTTTATTGTGGAAACCCGCATGACTTATTATGCAAGCCTAACCCGGTTTATTGTGGAAACCGGTGGGTTGTTAGGGAAATCAGTGGGTTTATTATGGAGACCCACTAGGCTTATTGTTGAAGCCCAACAGTGTTGAATAATTATTTATTTATAATTATTAATGATATTTGAGATAAATGCAGGATCCTAAATAAAAAGGATAATTATCTTAAATACTTATAATTATTATTTAAGATAAATATTGTTTAAGATAAATGAGGTTATGGTAAATATTAGGGTTTATCATGAATCTGGATGTTATTTGAGGTTTATACAGATGAGGGAAGTTATTAGGATAACTATCAAAACCCTAAAGCTACATCTATTTCTGCCTATATATAGAGGCTAAATCTCAACACAAAAGGTACACAATTTCTATTCCTTTTCTTAACAACCTACTTGCATAGAACTCTTGTTGATTTTAGCATCGGAGTGTCTTTGCAGGTACCCCCACCATTTTCAATCAACAATTCTTTGGAGAATCTAATCAACGGCGGCGATTTGATCATCATACACACATCTCGAAGATTTTTTGGGTGATTAATTTTGCACCAACAGTCGTGATCGTTTCTGAGACTGATATGGACAGTCCAGATTCAAATATGTTCAATCGGGCTAGTATAACACACCGAGAGATGTATGCTCAATCGGGCTAGTATAACACACCGAGAGTTGCAGCCTGTACAGGTATTTTGTACATGCTTCATTATTAATGCTTGGAGGTTCGTGTTGCTTTGCTGAGAACAACACTCAGTCGTCATGCCGCACCGATAATGAGTACATGAAATACAAGGCTGGTCATGCATTAATTAATAATGCTTTAAATTCACAGGGTATATGGGATTGTTGCCACATGCTCCAACCTGGATGAATTTCGTGTGTTTAATTCACAGAATACTGGGATTGTTGCCACATGATCCTTTCTAGGTGAATTAGTAAAGTAAAGAAGTATTCATCACTTATTAATGGCTTTATCTTTTGCAAGATGTTAGCGCATAATTTTGGCTTTTACAATTTTAGCCTTAAATGAAAATCCACCATCAACAAGGGTATATGAGTTCAGCATCCCTCAAAGTCCGACTGAAGTAGTGTATAGGGTGCTCAATTCCTTCACCATCTTCTTGGGCGAGAAGGGCTCCGACAGCAGTATCACTAAAAGCAGTGTAGAGACACAACATTCTTCCTTGTACAAGAGATTTCATGATGGCTGGAGATGACAGTATTTGTTGAATCTTCCGAAAAGCCTCTTGTTGCAGCGGCATCCAAACAAAACTTGCCCCTTTCTTCAACAAGGGAGTGAACGAGGCCACCAATTGAGCTAAACCTGGTATGTAACGTCGGATGTAGTTTACCCTACCCATGAAGCTTTGGAGTTCTTTCACAGTCCGTGGAGGTGGCATCATGAGGATGGCTTGGGTTTTGGCTGGGTCGACTTTTATTCCCTCGTCGGTCACTTGGAAACCTAGAAATTTGCCCGAAGAGACGTTAAAGGCACATTTCAAAGGATTCATCTTTAGCTTGTATTCACGACACCTTTCAAACACCTGCCGTAGTACTTTTGTATGGGCTGCCCGGGTTTTGGATTTAACCACTATGTCATCCACGTAGTATTCAACTTGTTTATGCATCATATCATGGAAAATTGCTGTCATGGCGCGCTGGTAGGTGGCGCCAGCATTTTTTAAACCGAAAGGCATCACGGTATAGTAAAAGTTTCCGAGAGGAGTACGAAAAGTTGTCTTACTTGCGTCGTGCTCGTACATCTTTATTTGATTGTAGCCACTGTACCCGTCCATGAAATAGAACATGTCGTGCCCACTGGTGGCGTCTACCAGCATATCAATGTTAGGGAGAGGAAAATCGTCCTTCGGGCAACATTTGTTCCGATCCCTAAAATCAACGCAGCACCTGATTTGGCCGCTCTTCTTCTTTACTGGAACCACATTGGATAACCAGGTGGGATGGTGAATGGGTTTGATGAAACCAACGGCTAATAATTTTTGAACTTCAATCTTGATTTATTCTTCTACATCGTGTCTGGATTGCCTTGGGGATTATTTGACCGGCTTGGATCCGGGTATTACATGTAGATGGTGTGTGACCAGTTTCTCGTCCAGGCCAGGCATCTCCTCGTACGTTCACGCGAATACATCTCGATATTCCTTAAGAAGGTTCAAAAGTTTTTCACGTTCGTCAGCGCATAGAGTTGAACTGATGGAGATAGGCCGTGGAGATTCCTCGCTCCCGATGTTGACGACTTCGAGTTTGTCTGTGGTGGAGTTGGTTCCGTCCTGTAGTTGTTGTGGTGTGTCTGGCACTTCCTCTTGTGGCTCACTGTTGTGATTGCATTCCATTGGGCGGAGAGACTGGGTGGTAGTCTCCCCTGCTAATTGCTAACAGCGGCGCCGATATACAGTTTTCCCTTTTTCATCACGACTTGCAATAAAAGCCCGCTCTCGCTTGGTATGAGTGTGAGTTATGCTTTCACTTGATGAGGGGAGATTGGCGTGTTTTTCTTTTGGAGGGAGAACATGAGGCCGGGTCTCTTGGTGCAACGATGTGAGTCTGTCCTCTTCTTCGATTGATGTCCATGTCGGGAGCGGAGTACAGTGGAATCTGCCTGACGAGTCCCGCGAATTTTCCTTTGGTTCGAATATCTCCATACCGCAGATTGGAGCATAAGGAGATAACGACGCGGGAATACGAATAACTTCTTCATTCAACATGGTCTTCAGGCACTGGTGATATGTTGAAGGAATGATCCTGTTATCGTGGAGCCACGGTCTCCCCAGTATCATGTGGTAGTCTGGCTCCTTTTCGATTACCTCGAACTTTACCTTCGACTGGATTGGCTCTACCGACAGATTCAGGTTGATGTATCCATACGTGCTGGTTAGGTTGCCTTCGAAATTCGTCATCATGGTAGACTGACGTATGATTTTGCTTGGCCGCACCTTGGCTATCCTGAGAGTTCTGAGAGTAACAACGTTGGAGGATGCCCCTGTGTAGACGAGGGCCCTTTTGAACTCCGAATCTTTGATGCGAGCAGTGACGTGTAGGGCCCGGTTATGCCCTTCTTCTGCCATCATGTCGTCCTCAGTAAATGTAATATTGTTGACGGACATCTCTGATTTTCTTGGAGTCTCTGATCGTGAGGGAACTAAACATGCGTCTAGGGCTATTTGATTGATAGCAGCAAATGTTTCTGCTTGCTGGTCTTTTAAAAGGTGTAAAAGTTCACATAAACTTTCCACCAACGCAGCTGCCTCCAGGTCCGGTTTCTGATTGGCGGTGAAGCTGTTAACTTGAGAGTGATCATCTGAGACGTCAGTCCCCAGTCTTGGAGTTTCTGAGGTGGGTGAATCATTCGTATCCGATGTCAGGATGATAAAAAAGTTGAGTATGTTATTGATTGCATCCTTCATCAGGTCCATGTTTCTTGCGTGGATCTCCTGGACTCGTGCCAATTCGGCCAACTTCGTAATTTCTCCATTGGTTGCGCCATTAGGTGTCGTGTTGGGAGGGGGAGCGTTGTTATTCTCCGGAGCCTGAGCGGAGTTTGAGATCGTGGACTCAGCTCCAAGACCGACCATCTTCTGAAAATTGGGTCGAAAAGTGAAATTGGGAATTGAAAATTGATATTGTAACCGAGAGATTAATCACCCACTGATAGGGTGTAGAATACATCTTATTTACTATCTATTGTTTATGCTTTCTTTGCTATTTTTCTTGTAAATTATGTATTTTACGCTTGTTTTGAGTTTTATAGTTACTTTGGAGTCACACGGAGGAGAAGAAGAAGAAATCACCCAATTTGAGCAACAAGGGCAAAATTGTCATTTCATGGGCGAACACTATCTGGAGCTCAGCCAAGGTTAAGGGGCAACCCAATTTGGAGGAGTAATAAACATATACTAGCTGAGGTTAAGGGACATCCAACTGAGTTATCCCTTATCAGGGGTTATAGGGTGTCATTATCCAAAAATATCCAACCCTAAATCGAGAAGAATAGTTTTCTCTCTTAATCAGTTTCATTTACTCGTTTCTCTTCCACCTGAAAGTGAGAAAAGCAGCCATGGCTGCTGCTATTAATCGAGAGAGATTGGAGAGGGATTAATGGGTTTGTTGGTTGAAACTCATAAGATCAGACATAAATTGAAATTAGGGTTCGTTGTTGCATCGATTGAGACGTTGCTGGTTTTGACCTGATAAGAACAGGGCGATGAACGAACAGGGAGAATTGATGAAGCTGAAACTGAGATGGGGTTTGTGTTGATTTCTGTTGGATCGAGAGAGAAGAACAGCTACTGCTGCTATCATGGCTGAGACCGAGATGCAGAAGAAATTGAAGAACATGCCGAGAAGAGGAATGAGGGATTGAGACATTGTTGTTGTTAAAATCGAACAACAGATGGCTAGTGGTTATGAATAGAGTTAGTTGAATTGAGTTTCTTGCTGCTCTTTGAGTTCGAATGAGAAGAATGGATTAAACATGAGAAAGAGATCGAGAGATGCAGAGAAGTAACAGGGGTTGATTTGCTGCTATAAAGGGCTAGATCGAATTTGAAACAAGAATGGGTTGATGGTGCTGTTGGTTGAAGTCTGAGGAGAAGTTGATGCTGTTTCTAATCGATTTTGGTGATGAATTAGAAGATGGGCTTGTGGTTGATTTAGTCATGCTGCTGGTCTACATATTGAGTTTGCAGATGCAGAATGGAGTGTTGGTGGTGTTGTGTTTAAATTTGGTGCTGCTAATGGGTTTTGTGGCTGGAGTTGCTGTTCAAACTGAGGTTGAGAAGGAGGATGAAATAGCCTGAATTGGTGTTGCAAAACTACAGGACCAGGGGAATTAAAGCTCAGGGAGATTGGGTTTGTGAATCAATATGGAAGAAGTCGCTGCTATTGTTGAGACGAAAATCAAATGGTCTGTGTAATTGAATATGGTGGAGGTGTGAAGACTGAATGTTGCAGACAAGAAGGGAAGCAAGAATTGACTCAAATTGCAGTACTGCAGCTGAAGCTTGAGATGTTTGAACTGAATAGATGTATGTGTAGGTTCTTAGCAGGGGAAGACTGAAGAAAATTGAGGCCTGAACTTGGCCGGGAAGTCCTATAAACAAACAGAACTCGACCGGACTCTGATTCTGGCGAGTCAACTCATCGATTCAGATGACCGATCCAGAAGCCGATCCAACTCACCCCAGTTAGACGAGTCAGCCGATCAAGACACTAACTCAAGCTGACTCGGTGGCTGACTCTCCTTCCCTTGACCCGGTTGACTGACGGTTGACCCGTTTGACTGTTATCTCTAACGGTGGACTGACGGAATATTCCGTCGAATATACCAGTGACGGTGAAATTTTCAGGTGGCCGGCGGTGAATGATTCCGGTCAAATTCCGGCCATAATACCAGTTTTCCGGCGACCAAAATTCCAGAATTTTTTGTGGACTTCTCTCATGGGTGTGAAGACTTGGACTAGGAATTGGATGGAGAATTTGGCTCAAATTTGGAAAGAGAAGATGGAAGATGAGGAAGACTTGAATTTGGAAATTGAATTACTAAGGGAAAAGGATTCTATTCCTTGGAAGATTTGGAGAATATTGAAGCCTATAAATAGAGAAGTTTTCTACATCTTTTACACACCTCTTTACACACACAACACTTGTGTTTTTGCTAGCTTTTGAAAATTCTTCTTTTTAATTATTTGTGTGAACTTGAAAATTCTCCTTTTAATTATTATTTGTGTGAATTTCAAAAACATGAGTAGATAATTTTCTTATTGATTGAGGATGAATTCCTAGTTCTTAATATATGATTTGAGTTTTGTTTCAATTCTATCTTGAGATTTTTCACATGATTATCGATTGTTTTTACTAATAGGAATGTTTATTCATTCATGATTGATTGATAGATTGTTTAGAGTGCACGCTAAATTGATTTGTTAATTTGATCTAAAGCTAGTGAAAGTTAGGAGATAAGTAATCGTTTCTTGACTCTTTACATAAGTAGCAAACACGAGACCTTGCGGAGGGATTCCGTGGAGCAATTGTGTGTGAAAACAACGTTAGAAAGTAGACCTTGATCTAAGAGTCTAACTACTAATATTAACCTAATAAGTTCATAAATCTTAATGCGTTTATTTAAATTACATCTAGAGTGATCTACTACTAGGTGGTTTGGTAAATAGAATCCGGTAGTCGAGAACTTCCGTATCCGGTGATACAAGGGATTTAGGGGTTTAGCACTGATCTAGCTGCTTTACCTACGGTTGGTGGTAATTTGTGACCAATAACAAGTAGAAAAGAACATAACTTTAATTATTGTTTTGCAACGAAGAATGATTCCTTGATATTGTCTCTCTTATTGATTTCAACTTTATCTTTTAATTGCTTTGTTTATTTTCTTTTGCTTTTTACACCCCCCTTTTGTGACAATTTTTACAACTAGAATCTCTTGCTCCTCGTGGGAACGAACTTGACTTCCATTATATTATTTTTTAATTGAGTGGAAATAAGATATTAATTTGATTGCACCTACGACACGCATCAAATTTTGGCGCCGCTGCCGAGGAGCAGCGGACGATTTTAGTTGTTTTTATTTTTTCTTTTTGCTATATTCTTGCTTTGTTAGATTCTATACCGTATCTAACTTAGTTTTTGAGAATCTTGTTTCAGGTGTATACCTTTGGTGAATGCTTAAGAAGGGCAGACCGAGTCCAATACGTCTTCGATCCGGCACTCAACTAAAGGATTTCATTCGAGCGGTTAACACTCCACTTCCTCCTTCTTCATCAAGTGATTTCACAGATTCGGACAAAGAGGAAGAAACGATGGCTGATCGTACACTCAAGGACCTAGCTTCTCACAGGCTTGATACACAACAATGGTGTATCCAAACTAACTCAACCTTCGAGATCAAGCCGGGGTTGATTAGAGAGTTACCAAAGTTCCATGGCATGGTGAATGAGGACCCAAACAAACATCTTATGGACTTTTATACCATAGTTATGGCTATGCTTCCACCGGAGACTAATGCGGATGGAGCAATGTTGAAAGCTTTCCCGTTTTCTTTGGCGGGCAATGCTAAGGAATGGTTATATTATTTGCCTTCCGGAAGTATCACAACATGGAATGGGATGAAGAAACTTTTCCTCGAGAGATATTTTCCCGCATCCAAAGCTACTCAAATTCGCAAGGAGATTTGTGGATTGAAACAACATGTGGGAGAGTCATTGTATGAATGTTAGGAGCGATACAAGAGGTTGGTGGCAAGCTGTCCACACCATCAATTTAGTGACGTTATGATACTCCAATACTTCTACGAAGCTCTCAACCCAAGTGATAGGTCTCTTCTTGACGCCGCGGGTGGTGGTGCACTAGTGAACAAGACGGTGACCCAAGCTACCGAGTTGATTGAAAGTATGGCTGCGAACTCGCAACAATTCTACACAAGAGATGAGCCAATGGTTAGGCGAGTGCATGAAGTTAGTGATTCATCATCACATCTTGATCAAAGGATGAGTAACATGGAGATAATGATGCAAAGGATGGCCGCGGTAATTATTCCGGATGGTGAGACCGAACAAGTAAATGCTTTATATCCAAATCAAAGGCCAAGGTACGATCCATATTCCAATACTTACAATCCCGGTTGGAAGGATCATCCCAACTTTAGTTATGCAAACAAGCAAGCGGCGGCTCCTAATCCATATGCGCAACAAGGTGGTTTCCAACAATCACGCTTTCAACCTCAACAACAAGGTGGTTCTCAACAATTCCAACCACAACAAGTCAAGGAGCGTGATTCTTTGAATGATGACAAGCTCAATGCGTTAATGCAAGGTGTGCAAGGTCTTACTTCTATGTTCCAACAAAGCCAACAAAAGACCGATTCGGCCATCAAGGATTTACAAACTCAAATGGGACAATTGGCGACCGATGTGAACTTATTGAAATCTCAAGCATCCACAAAACTTCCTTCACAACCATTTGTGAATCCAAGAGAGAATGTTAATGCGGTTACCTTACGAAGTGGAAGATAAGTGGAGGGTCCAAGTCATCATGAAGAAGCTATTGAAGAGGTAGTCAAAGATAAGGAGGAAGCCGCACCAAAGGAGAATTCAACACCTACCGACCTATCCAAGGAACCGGTTCCTACTTTCACTACTCCACCTCCTTTTCCTAGTCGTTTTTCTAAATCCAAGAAAGAAGCTCAAGACAAGGCACTTATGGATATCTTCAAGAAGATTGAAATCAACATCCCATTCATTGAGGCCATCAAGACAATGCCACGGTATGCGAAGTTCATGAAGGAATTATGCACAAAGAAGGATAGGTTGCTTGATAATGAAATTACTAAAGTTGGTGAGAGTGCATCGGCTATGCTATTGAAGAAGATGCCTACAAAATGCACGGATCCCGGTGGTTTTACGGTGCCAATTACTATTGGTAAGCAAAGGTTTGAACATGCTTTACTTGACTTGGGTGCTTCCATTAGTGTGATGTCGGCCGATATATATGACTCCTTGAATCTTGGGCCTTTGAAAGAGACGAGAGTTATTATCCAATTAGCGAACAAGTCTAACATATATCCAAAGGGGCTTGTGGAAGACGTGCTAGTGCAAGTAAATGAGCTTATTTTTCCGGTGGACTTCTTTGTGGTGGATATGGATAACAATGAGAACCGATCATCTACTTCTTTACTTCTTGGGAGGCCATTTATGAAGACCGCAAAGACGAAGATTGATGTTGATAAGGGTACACTCACTATGGAATTCGACAAGGAGATAATACACTTTAACATATTTGAAGCCATGCGCTACCCAAGTGATGTGCATTCCGTTTACTCCATTGATGTGGTTGATTCATTAGCACAACAAATGGTGGAATTGAACCAAGAGGATGAACTTGATGTGGTGTTGCAAAAGAGCATTGAATTGGACATCCACGGCTTGTCTAACTTGGATGTTGAAATCTCCAAGGAATTGGTAGAGATGTGTGGTGCCTTGGCGACATTGCAAGAAGCTAAAAAGGGTAATGTTTCTTATATTTCTTTACCCGTGAATGATGAAATGCTTGTACCATCTATTGTGAAGGCACCCAAGCTAGAATTGAAGCCACTTCCGGACCATTTGAAGTATGCTTTCTTGGGAGATGGAGACGAGCTTCCGGTGATTATTTCAAAGAACCTCACACCGGTACAAGAAGACCGTTTGCTTAGAGTCTTGAGAGAGCACAAAACGGCTATTGGGTGGACAATTGCGGACATCAAAGGCATTAGTCCATCCATGTGCATGCATAGGATTCTAATGGAAGAGAACGTGAAGCCGGTACGTGATGCTCAACGTCGGCTTAATCCTCCCATGATGGAGGTTGTGAAAAAAGAGATACTCAAATTGCTAAGTGTGGGGGTAATCTACCCAATTTCCGATAGCAAGTGGGTTAGTCCGGTACAAGTGGTACCAAAGAAGTCCGGAGTCACGGTTGTTCGAAATCAAGACGATGAACTTGTTCTTACAAGAGTTCAAACCGGTTGGAGAGTGTGCATTGACTATAGAAAGCTTAATATCGCAACCAGGAAGGATCACTTTCCTTTACCTTTCATTGATCAAATGTTGGAGCGGTTAGCGGGGAATTCTTATTATTGTTTCTTGGATGGTTATTCGGGATACAACCAAATTGTTATTGCACCGGAGGACCAAGAGAAGACCACTTTCACTTGTCCGTTTGGAACGTTTGCATATAGACGGATGCCGTTTGGTCTTTGCAATGCGCCGGCTACTTTTCAAAGATGCATGGTAAGTATATTCTCGGATTATGTGGAGCGCATCATCGAGGTATTTATGGATGACTTTAGTGTTTATGGCAATTCTTTTGATGGTTGTTTAAACAACCTTGAACTAGTTCTTAAACGATGCATAGACACAAACCTTGTCCTTAATTGGGAGAAATGTCACTTTATGGTAAACCACGGCATCGTACTTGGTCACATTGTGTCCTCTCGAGGGCTCGAAGTGGACAAGTCAAAGATAGATTTAATAAGAAACTTACAATATCCCACTGCGGTGAGGGAGATACGTTCTTTTCTTGGCCATGCAGGTTTCAATAGGCGGTTTATCAAGGATTTCTCCAAAATCTCCATGCCGATGTGCAAGTTATTACAAAAGGAGGTACCTTTCGACTTCAACAAGGAATGCAAGGATGCTTTTGACAAATTGAAAGAAATGTTGACAAGTGCGCCAATTATCAAATCACCGGATTGGAATCTTCCATTTGAATTGATGTGTGATGCTAGTGATTATGCGGTTGGAGTCGTTTTGGGTCAAAGAGTGGACAAGTTGTCCCATGTTATCTATTATGCATCTAGGACCCTTAATGATGCACAAATCAATTATTCTACCACGGAAAAGGAGTTATTGGCTATAGTTTTTGCGTTGGAAAAATTTCGATCATACTTGGTGGGTACAAAGGTTATTGTGTATTCCGATCATGCCGCACTAAGACACTTAATAAAGAAGAAAGAAGCTAAGCCAAGATTAATCCGGTGGATTCTATTGTTACAAGAGTTCGATATAGAAATTCGTGATAAGAGGGGTGTGGAGAATACCGTTGCGGATCATCTTAGTAGACTTGTTATGTCTCAAGAGGAACTTCCATTACATGACCGCTTTCCGGATGAACAACTTTTCTCCATGAAAGAATCAACACCTTGGTATGCGGATATAGTGAATTACTTGGTGACAAGGAAAGTACCTAGTACAATGTCTAATTTCCAAAAGATGAAACTTAAGAAGGTCGCTAAGCAATATGTGTGGGATGAACCATACTTATGGAAATATGGCGTTGATCAAATAATGCGAAGGTGCGTGCCTAATTCCGAATTTCAATCCATCCTCTCCTTTTGCCACACTTTTGCTTGTGGTGGCCACTTTGGTTCCAAACGCACCGCTCTCAAAGTTCTCGAGAGTGGATTTTATTGGCCCACCTTGTTTGAAGATTCATATGCCTTTTGTAAATCGTGTGATAGATGTCAACGAACGGGCATTCTAGGTGCTCGAAATCAAATGCCACTCACACCAATTCTCGCCGTTGAGATTTTTGATGTGTGGGGTATCGATTTTATGGGCCCTTTTGTCAATTCGAATGGAAACTTTTATATACTTCTTGCCGTTGATTATGTTTCGAAATGGGTGGAAGCTAGAGCCACCAAGACTAATGACTCTCAAGTTGTTTGTGATTTTGTAAGGGAAAATATATTCAATAGGCATGGTACACCAAGAGTGGTGATAAGCGATGGAGGCTCACATTTCAAGAAGGCTTTCCACGCTCTCCTCAAGAAGTACAACATAACACACAAAATTGGTACGCCTTACCATCCACAAACTAGTGGACAAGCGGAAATTTCAAATCGTGAGATCAAGTCCATTCTTGAGAAAATGGTGAATACCACAAGGAAAGATTGGAGCTTTAAGCTCAATGATGCACTTTGGGCGTATAGAACGGCGTATAAGACACCGATTGGTATGTCTCCATATCGGTTGGTTTATGGCAAGGCTTGTCATCTTCTGGTTGAACTTGAACATAAGGCTTATTGGGCGATAAAGAAATTCAACATGGAGTATGATGAAGCGGGGAAACAAAGGAAGTTACAACTAAATGAGCTAGAGGAGATACGTAATGATGCTTACGAGAGTGCCCGTATTTACAAGGAAAAGACCAAGCTTTTTCATGACAAGATGATTTCTCGTAAAAGCTTCATCGTGGGACAAAAAGTCCTTTTATATCATTCTCGCCTTAAACTATTTCTGGAAAGTTAAGGTCCCGTTGGATTGGACCATATGTTGTTACTAATGTTTTTCCTCATGGTGCAGTTGAAATTACTAGTCTTAGAGACAATTCGGTTTCCAAAGTCAACGGCCATAGATTGAAGCCATACTATGAGAACATCGCTTATGTGAATGTGGATGAACTTTCATTTGGAGATGCACTCCCTCTGGAGGAGTAATGTGCCGCAAGAGCTAAGTCGGGCCGTCGACTTTAAAACAAGCGCTTAATGGGAGGCAACCCATAGGTTTTGTATTTTTTATCCTTTTGCTTTTTGTTATTTCTTTTTCTTGTTCCATAACATGTTAAAATTTCCCACCTTGACTTTACTAGGACGATTCAATTACATTGAGGACAATGTAAGGTTTAAGTGTGGGGGAGTGGTTAAGCATGTATTTAAAAAAAAAAAAAAGTTTTACCTAAAACTTCAACTTTTAGAGATTTTAGAGTCCCTAGCATACTTCTAGGTATGTTTACATAGAGATTTTGACCGACATAATTGAACTTGGAAATGTTAGAGAACTACATTCGGATTTCTTGCTTGTTAGAGTGTTAAATAATGGATTTAATCATGCCGGTGATGCGAATTTGGTGCAGGGAGAAATTCATTATTAGAGTTGCTGATCAATCATTAGTGGAGACTACCCGTATTCATATCATGTGAGGCACCGACCAGAAATTTTTCCATATACTAAAGAGCTTCTTTTGAGTGTGTGTCACCGTACGTTAATTCCGGGTAGAATGGTGAGCTACCCAACCTCCCACCAATAGAAGCACTACTCTTTGATCTCTTGAGTGCTAATTTTGTCAATCATGAGGGTGACGTCTATAGATGAAAGCTTCCTTCTTGTAGTTCGATTTGCAGTTAGCACCATTCTCTCTCTCGACAACAACGGATCCATAGAAACACTCTCATCATCAACAAGGAGCGACATCAAAATCTACAAGGAAAGTTGGAAAAGTTCAAGGTTTACAAGCAACGGAACGAGAAAAAGAGCAAATTTCAAACTCAAGTAAAGCAACATACAAATGAGCGGATTTTACATATATGTTGAGGACTTACAATACAATGAGGTAATTTTATATCCAAGTATGAAGACTTATTTATAAGAGCAAAGAAAAGTAAAAGGTGAGAATTATTGAAGTTTATGATTTTGAGGCGATACAAGTTGTGAAGAATCAAGCGGTAAAATACTTCTTCCACGGCCATGGTTTATTTTGTATTTAATTTCTCTTGTTTTTTTAAAAAAAAAAAAAAAAAAAAAAAAAAAATAAACAAGAGAAATATTTGTATTATTTTTATAAGCCGTGGGGAAGGAAAATCTATAAGGAAGTTTCAAGCAACAAGGATTTAAGGTAAAAAGAGTTACAAAGTGTCAAGGATTTATGAAATTCGAAAGTTTATCATCAATAGTTGAAACCGAAGACGAAGACCAAGAAGATAAAGACGAGGAGCGGAAGACGTTTCTATTGGATGCCGTGAGATGGTGTTATCATAATTGGCGATCGGATGTGAAGGTGAGTAAGTAATCTCATCCTCGATAATAATGGTTGATTTCCTTTCTTAGAGATCGTTAGAAAAATGGTTTTTCAAAATATTAAAAGATGTGGGTTTTTAAAAAATATTTCGGAAGTTGTCCTTCCCACCATTCAACGTGTTGCAGGAATTCTCTCTTCATTCCTACCTGCACACATGTGAGAACCATAAAAAAAAGCCGTCTTTTTGAGTGCAATTATCATAAAATCCTTTTTGGTGAGGCAGAAGTCGAGGCGAAATGCTTATTGATCGTTTCTCAAACACGCGTTCTCTCATTATGGTGTGGTTATTTCTCACTCAACATTTAAGAATGAGAATATGTTCTTTAGTATTTCTAACTTCTTATTACTAGCATGCAGAAACTCTATGTCCTCATAGCTCTTTGGATGCTTGGGACGCTGGAACGCTTTGAAGTTGTGAGTTTTTAGTTTGATTTGCTCGAGGACTAGCAAAGTCTAAGTGTGGGGGAATCTGATAGGGTGTAGAATACATCTTATTTACTATCTATTGTTTATGCTTTCTTTGCTATTTTTCTTGTAAATTATGTATTTTACGCTTGTTTTGAGTTTTATAGTTACTTTGGAGTCACACGGAGGAGAAGAAGAAGAAATCACCCAATTTGAGGACATAGAGTTTCTGCATGCTAGTAATAAGACCCACTGTGGTCGCCAATTGTTTGTGGGTGAAAACCGAATCTGCTGATTTCGGTAATTTCATGTGAGTGCGGGTGAGAAACAAATCTAAACCCAAAATAGTGTACTGCACGGGAGTACTTTTGATTCGAGAGATCAATTTGTACAATCCTGGCCTAAACCAAGAAATGGACGTTCTAGGCTTGCTTTGGTCACAAAGTGAAGGAGAAGGGTTGGCCTTAGGGAGGGAAGCGAAGAAAGTGTTGAGGCCAGAATAGTTGATTCTGGAAGTGTGGGTGTTTTGCGACTTGTATCCGAAAGTTGAACTGGCGAGCTGAATGAAAAGCTACCAGGTGATTTCTGGATGTGTATTGTTCTCCTGACCCAAAAACCTGTTCTTTGGTGGAAGTATGTGAAACCTATTTATACAAGTCGTAATAAAACGTACCCTGGCCTTGTAAGAAGTGGAAGCGGTTGAGTGGTAGAAAAGTGGTAACGGGTAACGCCTGGAATTGCTGTTTCCATAATGAAGATGTGTTTCACCACTTATTTCTTGCTATTACTAACCGCCTCACCTTTATGACACTTTCTTGTAACGGGCGTATTGCACGCCGCACGCTGTAAACCGCCAGACCAATACCCTGATGAGCATCCCCCAGTTTGTGACATGTTTTGATGTCTCGAGTGTTTTCAATGGAAAACGTGTAGCATGTTGCTATGTGTGGCAAGTTAAAATAGAGAGGCTTACCGGTTTAGTGACGACCTTCGACGGCCGAGATTTTGCATCTCGGGGGGAAGGGTGGCCGTTGATTATGGCTACCTTCCGTTGGTAGCCAGCGGCGTGGCCGTGGTGTTGGCATGGCTTGCGCATTCCTTTGGCGCGGCCAAATTAGGGTTTGGCACAAACCGTGGAATTTCGGTATTGCGACCAAAAGTTGCCACAAGTTTGGTGGCGAACTTGTACGGCTGAGATTTACATCTCAGGAGAAAGGGTAGTCGTTGTTCGCGGCTACCTTCCGTTTGGAGGCCAGCGGCATGGTGGCATGGCCAGCATGCTCGCGCATATTTTAGGCGCGGCCAAATTAGGGTTTTGGCATAAACCATGGAATTTGGCATTGCGACCAAAAGTTGCCACAAGTTTGGTTGCGAACTTGTAAGGCTGAGATCTGCATCTCAGGAGGAAGGGTAGCCGTTGATCGTGGCTACCTTTCGTTGGTGGTCAGAGGCGTGGTAGCGTGACTGGCATGGCTTGCACATGATTTTTGGCACGATGACCAAAGAATTGGCATCGTAGCCAATTTAGGGTTTGGCGGCACAAACCAACGGATTTGGCGTTGTGGCCAAAAGTTGCCACAAGTCTTGCGGTTTGGTGGCGAATTTGGACGGCTGAGATTTGCATCTCAGGAGAAAAGATGGCCATTGATCATGGCCGCATCTTGTTTGCATAGCGGCATTGGCAACATGCTGGTGATATGCCAGTGGCGTAGCCATGGAATATCGGCATGCTAATGGCATAGCCGTGGGATGGTGCCATGCTAGTAGCCGCGGCATAGCGGTATGCCAGTTGCGGCGTGGCCAAAAGCTAAAATTGGCACCGTGGACGGATTTGGTAGCAACTTGCCCAAATTAAGGTTTGGCATGTTGAAACCCTAATTAGTGCGTGTAGTATGCGTGCGGCATGTTTGACGCGTTTTGGAAGTTGGCGCGTTTTTGGGAAGCCAGCGTGTTTTGGGAAGCTAACTTAGTATAGCGACCTCTTTTGAGGCCGTAGCAGGTTTGGAGCAACCTGATTGGTCGACGGGAAGTGGGGCCAGCATGCTAGGGCGTGGCCACACTTCCAACGCGCGGTGGCGGATTTGAAGCGACCTGATTTGTCGATGGAAAGAGGGACGGCATGCTAGGGCGCGGCCGCACTTTTAGTGCGTTGTGGCGGATTTGGTTGCCTAGCTTGATTAAGCACGGTTTCGACCAACGGGGTCTAGTATATTGCGCGAGGCACGAAACCCTAATTTTGCAAACTAGTTGGGTTTATGAGTTCTTTGTGAGTCATCACAATAATTTGCTGGATTTTGTATCTCGCCACACAAAATCTTTATCTGCTGAATGCAGTGTGCTTTCGTCCAGTATTTCGTGCAATGGCCTTAACTTTGGTACTTGGAGGTTCATGCTACTCCGCTGCGAGTGAACATAAATCCCTCATGCCATATTGATTTAAGGGTTCTGCTGGGGAACATAGCACATGAAAGTACTTAGTGAGTCTAGTATTGGCGAGGTGCCAGAATTTACAGAGTGTTATGGATAGAAGTATATTGAGCGGCTCAATAAATGTGTCGGTGGAGAGGTTAGTACTCGCAGCACCGCTTCCTTGCAGAGTGACGTCACATCTGATGCAAGGTTTTACGATTTTAACCCTAAGCTAAAAACCACCATCAACACCAAGCAAGATGATTAATTTAGTTCAAAATGCTCGACATAAAGTACCTTACGGAACAACAACAAAGCTAATCATAAAAATAATCTACTTGGTTGTTCAGTGCTCAACATAAGACAAATTACGAAGCCTCACAGTAATACATAGAATATGGATCAGGGAAGATCAATTACTGCGGAATACACAAGGATTCATTCTTTTTTCCATCACTATTCGCATAATGACATTCAATAGACATAATCCTTGCAAACAAAAGATTTTAACCTATCTTCCATCAATAATTGACAATATAGGCTTAAATTTTGTATTTGTCAAAAGTTCATTCATTCTTTCATCAAGACATGCATATCGACATATGAAAGACTTTACTTTTGACAAGATATGGGACAATCATAGTTCACGGACGCAAACACACATATCCCATCACAATATTGCAATATATAAAACCATAAAGATTAATACTGCAAAAATCATCTTCCAAACAAATTTATAGTTTAAACCAATAAATCTAAAAACATGAAGATGAAAACGTTGGACATAGCTCTGCGTACTCACAATAATGGCTATTCCAAACTCTAGTTATTCTTATAAACAAAACAAGAAAAATAGAAGATTTACTAGGCAATAAGACCTTTGAAGAATTCTTTATCGTCCCGAACTCCTTGTCGTCAACAGCCATTGGGACATAAAGTTCATTGAGGTAGGAGTTTATATCAATAAACCTTATTGGCTGATGATGTCGAACCAGGGCCTTCTGAATCTCATGAGTCTTATACACAAAAGACTTCATTTGTTGAATCTCCTTTCGCATCTCCTTCAACACTTCAAGAACATCAGAAAACTTCTGAGAATTTGAAGGAACAGCTCTTGGCTTCCTCACATGCCTTCTTTTTCTTTTAAATGTCGGAGATAATGGAGACTTCTCTTTTTCCTTCATGATCGATGGCTTAACGATCATATTAACATCCTTTCTATCGGAAGACATGGTACTTGGAGCATCCATAGGCGTATGGGTTTGTGAGAGGAAATCACAATCTCAACAAGTAGTCTTTAGATAAAAAGCAGGTTTTAAGGAAGGAAAAAGAATGTAGGGTTTCGAAAACTTTAAACAGGTTCGTATGCGTCCAAATCTTAACCCTATAAAGAGCAGAATTGTCGATAATAACCCTCCTTTATTGACAGACAAGGAATCCTCAAAATCCAAAACCAAAAAAAAAAAAAAAAAAAAAAAAAAAAAAATTCTTCTAAAAGCCTGAGAGGTAAAATCATTGTCTCTTTTGATCAGGCACATGATAAAAGATTTTCAACAACAACACAATTAAGTTGCGTTGCGGTGAACAACAATTTGTCCACCATTTTCCTCTTGAGAGGAATCCACAGACCTTCGTCTATCAAAACGACTCGACTATACTTTCTTCTCTAATGGTCTTGGTCTATCCTTGGAAACTAACTTCTTGGACGAATATAAAATCCTACATACCTCAGCGGACTTCCAAGCAAGTTTAAGCTTATTTGCTAATTGATTTGCTCTTCGTTGAAGTTTGTTGACGTGCCTCAATTGGTGTTTATACTTGTAACACTTTGAAAGTTCATGACCCCTTAAAGAACAAAGAGATAAGCACGTTAAACTAGGATGAAAGTCAAAGCTTCGGGATGTTCAAGCAGCTAGACACATGGTGGAACCTGAAACAATAAAATTAGAGTTTCTAAAGAATGGGTCAATTTTTTCTTCCAGAATAGTTGGATTTTCTTCTGAAAGAATATCGAGATTGATGTATGTATTGCTACAGTTATCAAAATCAATATTTTCACCAAGAAGTGCAACACTTGATTTCTCGTCTTCATTAGAATCATAGCTGTCAGACATTTCATCAAGAGTTGCAGCAAGACCTTTGTTCCCAATGTATTTTCTACGATTTGGGTACTCGTTTGCAAAATGACCAAATCCTTTACACTTAAAGCATTGAGGCATATCCTCGTCATCAGTTTCATCGGTATCCCTATTTTTAGGAGGAACACGATTATGAGGTTTGACTGATGCTTTAGGCTTATCTCTGGAGAACCGTTTACTTCTCTTCAAAA
Source organism: Papaver armeniacum (assembly GCA_023531295.1). NCBI lineage: Eukaryota > Viridiplantae > Streptophyta > Magnoliopsida > Ranunculales > Papaveraceae > Papaver > Papaver armeniacum. The sequence continues at coordinate 493,997 of JAJJWW010007104.1, forward strand.
GAAGATCCCTAAACTGCCTTGTGATCATCGAGACTGACTTGTCAAGATCTTCATCTGATGAATCCGTCTCAGAGTGATCATCTTCAGAGATATACACTTTTTTACTTTTATCAAGTAATTTAGTGTCCTTTAGTGCTTTGAACGTAACATCCTTAGTTTTGGATGAATGTTCGTGATCAAAGATCTTAAGCTTTCCAACCAGCGTATTTATGGAGAGATTATCTAGGTTATTTCCCTCAACGATGGCATGCTTCTTAGAATCGTATCTAGATGGCAGCGATCTGAGAATTTTCATCACAATGTCCTTTTGAGGAATAGTCTTACCCAATGCAAAAGATGCATTAACAATTTCAGACACTTTGTGATTAAACTCACCAAATGTTTCTTCATCTGCCATACAAAGGTTTTCCCAATCAGAATTAAGGTTTTGAAGCCTAGCTTCTTTTTCACTGATATTACCTTCAAATACGGTTTCTAATATATCCCAAGCTTCTTTAGAATTAATGCAATTTGACACATGGTGCTGAAGATTTGGGGTAATGGCATGTATGATGGCATTCAAACCGTCGGAATTTTGCTTTGTAGCAAGTATCTCGGCAGGAATGTATTCACCAATATTCTTGGGAACGTTTACATTACTAACTTCCACAACGGGAGCATCATAGCCATTAACAACATATACCCATGATTGAAAATCACGTGCTTGAAGAAAAGCTGGCATAGCAATTTTCCACCATAAGTAATTAGAGCCATTAGAGACTGGTGGTACGTTGATAGAGATAACACCTCTGTCCATAGAGTCAGATCGCTACAAACACAGACTAGTAAGGTCTTAAACGTGTTTGCCTGCTCTGATACTAATTGAAAAAGCGGGGGTACAACAACCACACCCAATATTTCGCTTAGCAATTTGTATGGACGAACTTCAATATACTTTCTAGAGAATCAACTAGACAGTTAGACTCAATCTAGAGAAAAGTATATCAAAGAGTTTATACCTCAACCTCTCGATTTGATCTTTACTCAAGCAAATAGAAATCAAAAGAGAGATAACTTGGATGGTACCAAAGACCAATATCCAAGTGTCAATCAATTTAAATCAACAACCTAAAAGGTCGGATATTCTAATTGATTAAACCTAACACACAACCTGTGATATTTCAATTATATAAACAAATATAATGCGGAAATAGAAATAACACAGACACCAGAATTTTGTTAACGAGGAAACCGCAAATATAGAAAAACCCCGGGACCTAGTCCAGATTGAACACACACTGTATTAAGCCACTACAAACACTAGCCTACTCCAAATTAACCGGTCTAGACTGTAGTTGAACCCCAACCAATCTCACACTGATCCAAGGTACAGTTATGCTCCTACGTCTCTGATCCCAGCAGGATACTACATACTTGATTCCCTTAGCTGATCTCACCCACAACTAAGATTTGTTACGACCCAAAGTCGAAGACTTTAATAAACAAATTTGTATCACACAGAAAAGTCTACGGTAATAGATAAATCCGTCTCCCACGAATATACCTACGAGTTTTGTTCCGTCTTTTGATAAATCAAGGCGAACAGGAACCAATCAATAATACCGGACTTATATTCCCGAAGAACGACTTAGTATTATCAATCACCTCACAATAATCTTAATCGACGCAAATGAAAAAAAAATATTGCGGAATCACAAACGATAAGACGAAGTGTTTGTGATTTCTTTTTATCTTGCCTATCGAGAGATAGAAATCTCAAGCCAATAATTCCAATTGTACAAATACGATAGAAACGACAAGATCGGATCTCACAACTACAAGAAAAGTAGTATCGGTCCTGGCTTCACAATCCCAATGAAGTCTTTAAGTCGTTAACCTGGTTTTAGAAGAAGAAAACCAAAGGTTAAAGGAGAATCGACTCTAGCTTAGCAAACTAGTATCAAACGGAAGGTATGGGGATTAGGTTTCCCAGTTGCTAGAGTTCTCCCTTATATAGTCTTTCAAATCAGGGTTTGCAATCAATGTTAGCTTGGTAACAAAGCATTCAATATTCACCGTTAGATGAAAACCTAATTTAGATTCAAGCTAATATTTCTCAACCGTTAGATCGAAAACTTAGCTTGTTAACACAAATGAAATGCACATTTCTAGACTCGTGTAACCGTACCCAAACTTGTACATTTGTTGGTTCAACAATAGTTAACCAAATGGTTAGCCATATGAGCGATTTCATATCAACCATATCCTTCTTCACCATAACTAGTCCAAATGACTCAAATGAACTAGTTAGAGAGTTTTTCAATTGCTTAGATCTTTATGTAACTACACAAGACATAATCGAAGCAAAAATGATTTGATTCACTCGAATCGGTTCATGAACTTTATAGCCACGGTTTGCAAAAGCATTCCTTAGTTTATTTAAACATGAGTTCAAGAACAATCATTTTTAGATATAACCAACTCAAGTTCATGACTGGGTTCACGGACTTAAGTTTTCGGAAGGAGTTCACAAACTCCAGCAGAAATTCTCGGGTCGAGAAATTACGCCGGGCCATGGACTTGGCTCACGCCACATTCCGATTCTCTTGATCAACAAAGTTCGCAAACTTTGGTTCAAGAAATAAGGACTTATACATATATGTGTTTCCACAACAATGCTTATATCCTACCAATGGTTATGTAATCTAAACTCACATTTCAATCATTGAAACATTCTCGAGGACGTTATATAGTCGTTATTCATGAGACCATTTTTCGTCAGAGAAATTTTCAAAGTGATTGAAACATAACATGACTTTCATCACTAGGTAAAGATGAATTCGGAAAAAGCGAAAAATTACCAACACATATTTCGAGAAATAGATAGGAGAGATAAACTCGGCTCGAAATACCAAATGTGTATAATCTAAGTTTATATAGCAAAACGACTTTTGTCTCAAGATAAGAAATAAATAGACTTTTGAGTGATAGATAAGTTCAAGTCTCCACATACCTTTTAGTCGATGAAGTTCCACCGGTTCCTTGAGTAGTCCTTCGTCTTGTATGATGATTGCCATGGAGTTCTTGAGCTCAATTACACTTTCTATCCTAGTCCGAGACCTTAGCTATAGTAGACTAGAAATCAAGACTTATAGTTTTGATCACTAACATTGAAAAACATGCTTGAGATAGAAACGCATGCGAGTTCGACCGAGCAATGGTCTAACAATCTTCATCCGCAATATCCATTTCAACATCAGAAAAATCCTTTTCATATCAAATGTCGAAATATCGGCATCTTTTGTATAAGTGGTTCCTCATTTGCATCTTCATCTTCCTCGTGAACACTATTACCGTTGCTAGTTTCAGAAGGTGAAACCCCATCATTGTGAACAATTTTTTCATTCCCCTCATTCACTTCCACCTTCACCTAGGAACCTCCGTTCATATGTACATGACTCGATTCATCCTAAAAAGATGCACCTATACCTTCATTGCACTACACCAAATTTTGGGATTAGAAACAGAACTGAGCCGTTACTAAAATGGGTTGTGTGAGCTCTTACTGTTTCAAAAAGGGGTATTACAAATTTTTGTAAGCAGCAATGGGGTAATTTAATTTTGGGTTGTAACGGCATGTGTAACAGGCTTGAGCCGTTACTACGTGGCGAGTCGTAACAGGCAGCAGCCGTTACGAAATTTTTGTAACCTGGAAGTCGTAACACCTTCAAGCCGTTACGATATTTTTTGTAACAGCAAAAAAAATTACTGCCAGTCAATATTGACCTGGTCAAAATTGGTCAATATGACCAATTTTGACCAAGGAAATATTGACCGGCAGTACATTTTCTGCCGGAAATAAGCCGGACATTCCAAATATCCAGCATACACCTTTCATTCCATCCATAATCCACATTCAATACTTACTTCAATTAATCAATTCATTTCAACATTCAATCAATTCAAAAAAGAATACAAACTTAAAAAGAATACAAATTCTTTTAAGTACCAAAAAAAAAATGTCAAGTATCAAATTCTGAGTGAGTCATAGAAACCTACTAAGTTCCTAAGTTCATTCTCACTTAAATCACTATAAGCAGAAACCACATAGAAACTTACTCAAAACTTGCAGCTGCTAAGGGACATAATTGCTGCCATTTAATGGTATAACCTCTTGCTTGAGTATGATTTCAGTGGCATAAGCCCTCTTGTCCTTTCACCAGCTCAAGTTGCTGCAGAAACACCAAAGGAAACCCCCTACAAAGAGATCTGCCACCGCATAGCTGAGGAGATATGAAAACAACAGTAAGACATCTGAGACAGATACTATGTGCCATCAAATTCATGTATGATTTCTAATCCACGAGTATTTATAACAGCTATGTTGTTGCAACCGAGAAAATAGCCAGAAAATTATACAATCATGCAAAGCACAACCATTGAGAATCTACAACAAAACAATGTGACAGAAACTTGGCAGATATTAATTAGCAGCCAACAATGCAAGGATGAAAGATCGAACAGGAGTACATTAGATCTACCTAATAGCATTTTAAATTTTAAAGAGTGGGAACCCAAAATGCCCAGTGACAATCAATGAAAAGAGAAAAAAAATGAGGAGTCTGGTGGTAGACAAAGCATAAGAACACTTACTATTAAAACCCCAATTGGAGCCAACCATTCAATCCCTTAAGCTTTCATCAGTTGGTTAAGCTTTGATCACTCCAGCTGCATCAAGAAATGCCTTCCATGCATCTCCTGTGAAAATTGTAATCCACATTGAATTAGTTGAAACATCCAAAAAGAACTTACAGAGGAAAGGAAAATATGATGACCGGAGAAGATGCAAAAAGCCGAAGAGCTCCTTAAGAGAAGCGACTTCGAGGTGTCATTCGCATAATGATTTATCCAACTTAAACTCACCAATATGATTTTTTCAATTTAATATATTCAACATTATCTTAAAAAGCTAATACAATGGAAAATGTTGAAATCGAAGGAGAATTTTGAAACAAGTTTTTCTTCGAGGTCTGTTGATCATGCACCAACATTGAACTACATTGCACTGAGGTCGTGTGGTTAATCTATGTATTGATATGATATAAAGGTTGGATATACCCTTAGAAACTGATCGAGAAACAACCAAAATTATAAACAAGAGTAGATGAAAAGGAAGAAGATAAGTTAATTTCTAAGTTGTCGTCAATCACTTGATGCCCTTGAAGCCGGGAATATACTTGAGATGACTCCACCATAGGCACAATCCAATTTACTAGAGGATCAAACTGCAACAGGGCATATGGACACTTAAGATATACAAAGAAAAAATAGACCTCCCCAAAAAAAAAAAAAAAAAAAACGAAAAACAAAGAAGTAGAGAAACGAAAAACGTGAGTATCATCTATGAAAAAAAAAAATATTGTAAGTTACATCCAGTAATTGTTTTATAATGCTCAGAGTTCAAGTAAACGGAAAGATAGTGAAACTTATAGAAAAGAAGGGCTACCAGGAACTTTTGACATATCAACCGTGAACTATCCGGATTTTGTAGGTGGTAGAGTTGCAGTCGAAGTCTGCGACTTGTGCAAAATCTTCTCGTCGAAGCTTTTTCATCATAAGCTGCGAGGTAAGAAAACAAAAGGAAATCGAGACCATTATGTGTAAAATTACAATCACAAAACTAGGCAATAGAATGAGAATTTCCTTACTTTCTCGGCAAATCTGTTTAGATGACTTGAGGCATCATATACCTAATTACCAGGAAAAAAAAAACATACATATACATGAAGATCAAATTCTTAGAACCCAATTTCAGATCTGTGAAAACCACTCTGTAGGAAGATCTCATCCTTGCAATTTCAGTCAACAACCATCACCAATTAATCCCATCCATTTCTTTACAACATCAGAACTTCTGCAGCTGCAACTCGTAGTTACACCGGTTTGGCTTGACCACAACTCAACTCCATTATCACGGCTATCGAACAAATGCAGAAACTTTCAATGGAAGTAAGAACCTGCATGGAGAACAATTTTCAAATTAAACTATATTCACTTAGACTTCAAAGATTGTTATAATGTTGGAATTTTAATGGATGCATGCCTTCTGGAAATGGCCAACAACATCGATGGTGTCAACCAAATAAATTATGTCTCCTTTCCGAGAAATGAGTAACGTCCTTGTTTACATGTTGAACAATAATAAACTTCATCTCCTGCCTTCTTCATCACAAGAAGAGATTCCCCTGTAAGTGGATACTGCAATGTCAATTAACATCGCCAACCACTTAGAAGAATCAAAAAAATTGATGTAGGATAAGCAAAAAAAACTTTTAACTCTTAAAATGGAAACTAAGCTGCATTTCTCTATTACCTGGTCATTTTTTAGGGGATCTCCTCCAAGAAGACGAGCATCGGCAGGGATATCACCGAGCTTGATAATAATTATATCTACTTCTGGTACTAAAACTAAAGCATCTTACTCTTGCCACCGCCCATCTCTGAGTACCTGTATCACACAAATTTTGAGCCATTGCACATTTAAAGGATATTGTCAATGAGGACTGGACACTTCTTCAATGCTTCTTTATTGACTTAAATTCGCATCTGACACTCATCTTGGATTTTGAAGTACATGCTTTTCTTTTATCAAGGAGTACAGGCTTGAAAAAGGATCAGAACAGAAATCTTTCAGTGTAAAAGATTTTGAAAATTCATAAGCACTGGAATATAAAGTATTCACATCACATATATGAGTCAAACCTTATCAATATGTTAAACATACACCAAGAAAGTAGCTGCTTGAGTTTCAAATATATTCAGCTACAGGGAACTCACTGCTATCCTTCCACTACTACTTTGTGCCTGAATAAGGGAAGTAGACCGAACCTGGTGATTTGTCATGGGAGGCAAAGTCGAAGAAATACTGTTGACTTCTTCTTGGAGTTCGGGAATTGAGTTCTTTATTGCCAGGGAAGTTTCCTTCAGTTGATTCACAAGCACCTACATACAAGTACAATTTGAGTGCTTAAATGTATCAAGATTCCAGAGACACCACACTTCAGATCATGAAAATTAAGTAAATAACTGTAACTCTTACCTTTATGCTAACTAAATGTTTCCGATGTTCTGCAAGGGGTGTGGCCAAAAATTTAGCATGGCCACTAGTACCACCATCATGGGGTCTTCATAAAAGTTCCGGACCCTCACCATTATTTTCCTTGACCTGTAGTACCAATTACCATCAATCAAGAAAATCTAACAACCCATGCTTATCAAGAAAGAAGATAATATAAGCACTAGTGAGTTAAAGTAAGTTGATAATGTGAATATAATGACTTGGACAGAAGTATACTATTTCATTGGAAATGGGCAAGAAACAGCCAGAGATATAAGCACCAGGTTAACACCAGTAAGTTAAACTAAGTTGATTATTTGTGCTCTACAAACACTTACACAAGGTTACATACCAGTTCTCTATCATCTGCATGCGTTAACGCCGTGTCACCAGAGTGAATAGATAAGACATCTTGACAAAGAACTTGACAACTTTGATCCATCGCTGCAAGCAAATATGATCCGGATATTCGGTACCTGAATAAAATTGTTAACTTTGCAGACCCTTGGCAGGCAAAATTAGCTTCTCACTAACTCCCCTCTTTTTCTGCAACAACAACAAAAACAACAGTTGATAGATAACCAATCAAAACACATATAGTCATATGACTCATATTAATAAACAAAAGAGTGTATCCCAGCAATGAATTGTATCCGAAGAACTTATTGCTAACCTACTAAATCAAAAATAAAATAAGAAATCTTCTATTAGAGATTACAAGATGAAAAAAATACCCAGCAAACAAGAAAATAAAGTAAAGTTTGGTTACCAGCAATTATGGCTTCTTGTTCAACGACTCTTATCCGTCACATGAATCTCCAGCGATTGAAGATCACTACAGTTCAAGCTTTCTCCACTAGTTCCATCCCCTACCACTGCAACCCAAATCAACACTTCAGCTTCTTCATAACAAAATTAGCACAAATTAATGAACCCTAAACATCCATCCATACTTCAATCAAGAGCAAACCCCTCACAGATTATTCAATTTATAAATCATTTGAGAAACCCTAAATCAACTTATCATTTTTGAGTTAATTTGAGAAACCCTAAATCAACTTACCTTTTATGCTGAGTTGAATCAACACTTGATTTAACAGCACCACCATGAATCACCGGGGTTCTCAACAGATACATCATATTTTCATGATTTCTTCACCTCAAGAATAAACCCTAACCCTAACTCTCTCCCTGATTCATACAGAGAACCTGAACCCCTACTTATTCTCCTTCGTACATCAACAATTAGAGCATCATTCTCATCATCTATACAGATTCATTCTCTGTTTTCCTGATGAATTTTCACGTCTCAGAATCGCCGGAGAGAAGAAAAAAAATAGAAAAGAAGATAAATGAGTGAATGGTCGAGAGAGGAAAGGAAATACCCAAGGATAAGGAGGGGGAGGAAACATCCTCTAGTTCGTTTTGTTGTGGGTGGAAAAATTTGTCACGCATGTGACTGGCACACGCTGTGAAATAACAGTGTTACGTCCTTAGTGTGACCAAGCGTGTGAATGGCACGCCTAGAAAAAAAATTCGTAACGGCTGGCACATGTTACAATTTTTTTAAAGATTCATAACGGCTATGTCCTGTTACAACCATTTCGTAACGGCCATTTGTAACGGGAAATTCGTAACGGCTCATAAACGGTCAGAGGCGTGGTAGCGTGACTGGCATGGCTTGCACATGATTTTTGGCACGATGACCAAAGAATTGGCATCGTAGCCAATTTAGGGTTTGGCGGCACAAACCAACGGATTTGGCGTTGTGGCCAAAAGTTGCCACAAGTCTTGCGGTTTGGTGGCGAATTTGGACGGCTGAGATTTGCATCTCAGGAGAAAAGATGGCCATTGATCATGGCCGCATCTTGTTTGCATAGCGGCATTGGCAACATGCTGGTGATATGCCAGTGGCGTAGCCATGGAATATCGGCATGCTAATGGCATAGCCGTGGGATGGTGCCATGCTAGTAGCCGCGGCATAGCGGTATGCCAGTTGCGGCGTGGCCAAAAGCTAAAATTGGCACCGTGGACGGATTTGGTAGCAACTTGCCCAAATTAAGGTTTGGCATGTTGAAACCCTAATTAGTGCGTGTAGTATGCGTGCGGCATGTTTGACGCGTTTTGGAAGTTGGCGCGTTTTTGGGAAGCCAGCGTGTTTTGGGAAGCTAACTTAGTATAGCGACCTCTTTTGAGGCCGTAGCAGGTTTGGAGCAACCTGATTGGTCGACGGGAAGTGGGGCCAGCATGCTAGGGCGTGGCCACACTTCCAACGCTGATGATGGCGGATTTGAAGCGATTTGATTTGTCGATGGAAAGAGGGACGGCATGCTAGGGCGCGGCCGCACTTTTAGTGCGTTGTGGCGGATTTGGTTGCCTAGCTTGATTAAGCACGGTTTCGACCAACGGGGTCTAGTATACTGCGCGAGGCACGAAACCCTAATTTTGCAAACTAGTTGGGTTTATGAGTTCTTTGTGAGTCATCACAATAATTTGCTGGATTTTGTATACTGCCACACAAAATCTTTATCTGAGAATGCGAGTGTGCTTTCGTGCGAGTATTTCGTGCAATGGCCTTAACTTTGGTACTTGGAGGTTCATGCTACTCCGCTGCGAGTGAACATAAATCCCTCATGCCATATTGATTTAAGGGTTCTGCTGGGGAACATAGCACATGAAAGTACTTAGTGAGTCTAGTATTGGCGAGGTGCCAGAATTTACAGAGTGTTATGGATAGAAGTATATTGAGCGGCTCAATAAATGTGTCGGTGGAGAGGTTAGTACTCGCAAAGACCGCTTCCTTGCAGAGTGACGTCACATCTGATGCAAGGTTTTACGATTTTAACCCTAAGCTAAAAACCACCATCAACACCAAGCAAGATGATTAATTTAGTTCAAAATGCTCGACATAAAGTACCTTACGGAACAACAACAAAGCTAATCATAAAAATAATCTACTTGGTTGTTCAGTGCTCAACATAAGACAAATTACGAAGCCTCACAGTAATACATAGAATATGGATCAGGGAAGATCAATTACTGCGGAATACACAAGGATTCATTCTTTTTTCCATCACTATTCGCATAATGACATTCAATAGACATAATCCTTGCAAACAAAAGATTTTAACCTATCTTCCATCAATAATTGACAATATAGGCTTAAATTTTGTATTTGTCAAAAGTTCATTCATTCTTTTATCAGTACATGCATATCGACATATGAAAGACTTTACTTTTGACAAGATATGGGACAATCATAGTTCACGGACGCAAACACACATATCCCATCACAATATTGCAATATATAAAACCATAAAGATTAATACTGCAAAAATCATCTTCCAAACAAATTTATAGTTTAAACCAATAAATCTAAAAACATGAAGATGAAAACGTTGGACATAGCTCTGCGTACTCACAATAATGGCTATTCCAAACTCTAGTTATTCTTATAAACAAAACAAGAAAAATAGAAGATTTACTAGGCAATAAGACCTTTGAAGAATTCTTTATCGTCCCCGAACTCCTTGTCGTCAACAACCATTGGGACATAAAGTTCATTGAGGTAGGAGTTTATATCAATAAACCTTATTGGCTGATGATGTCGAACCAGGGCCTTCTGAATCTCATGAGTCTTATACACAAAAGACTTCATTTGTTGAATCTCCTTTCGCATCTCCTTCAACACTTCAAGAACATCAGAAAACTTCTGAGAATTTGAAGGAACAACTCTTGGCTTCCTCACATGCCTTCTTTTTCTTTTCAATGTCGGAGATAATGGAGACTTCTCTTTTTCCTTCATGATCGATGGCTTAACGATCATATTAACATCCTTTCTATCGGAAGACATGGTACTTGGAGCATCCATAGGCGTATGGGTTTGTGAGAGGAAATCACAATCTCAACAAGTAGTCTTTAGATAAAAAGCAGGTTTTAAGGAAGGAAAAAGAATGTAGGGTTTCGAAAACTTTAAACAGGTTCGTATGCGTCCAAATCTTAACCCTATAAAGAGCAGAATTGTCGATAATAACCCTCCTTTATTGACAGACAAGGAATCCTCAAAATCCAAAACCAAAAAAAAAAAAAAAAAAAAAAAAAAATTCTTCTAAAAGCATGAGAGGTAAAATCATTGTCTCTTTTGATCAGGCACATGATAAAAGATTTTCAACAACAACACAATTAAGTTGCGTTGCGGTGAACAACAATTTGTCCACCATTTTCCTCTTGAGAGGAATCCACAGACCTTCGTCTATCAAAACGACTCGACTATACTTTCTTCTCTAATGGTCTTGGTCTATCCTTGGAAACTAACTTCTTGGACGAATATAAAATCCTACATACCTCAGCGGACTTCCAAGCAAGTTTAAGCTTATTTGCTAATTGATTTGCTCTTCGTTGAAGTTTGTTGACGTGCCTCAATTGGTGTTTATACTTGTAACACTTTGAAAGTTCATGACCCCTTAAAGAACAGTATGAGCACGTTAAACTAGGATGAAAGTCAGGCTTCTGGGATGTTCAAGCAGCTAGACACATGGTGGAACCTGAAACAATAAAATTAGAGTTTCTAAAGAATGGGTCAATTTTTTCTTCAAGAATAGTTGGATTTTCTTCTGAAAGAATATCGAGATTGATGTATGTATTGCTACAGTTATCAAAATCAATATTTTCACCAAGAAGTGCAACACTTGATTTCTCGTCTTCATTAGAATCATAGCTGTCAGACATTTCATCAAGAGTTGCAGCAAGACCTTTGTTCCCAATGTATTTTCTACGATTTGGGTACTCGTTTGCAAAATGACCAAATCCTTTACACTTAAAGCATTGAGGCATATCCTCGTCATCAGTTTCATCGGTATCCCTATTTTTAGGAGGAACACGATTATGAGGTTTGACTGATGCTTTAGGCTTATCACTGGAGAACCGTTTACTTCTCTTCAAAAGAAGATCCCTAAACTGCCTTGTGATCATCGAGACTGACTTGTCAAGATCTTCATCTGATGAATCCGTCTCAGAGTGATCATCTTCAGAGATATACACTTTTTTACTTTTATCAAGTAATTTAGTGTCCTTTAGTGCTTTGAACGTAACATCCTTAGTTTTGGATGAATGTTCGTGATCAAAGATCTTAAGCTTTCCAACCAGCGTATTTATGGAGAGATTATCTAGGTTATTTCCCTCAACGATGGCATGCTTCTTAGAATCGTATCTAGATGGCAGCGATCTGAGAATTTTCATCACAATGTCCTTTTGAGGAATAGTCTTACCCAATGCAAAAGATGCATTAACAATTTCGGACACTTTGTGATTAAACTCACCAAATGTTTCTTCATCTGCCATACAAAGGTTTTCCCAATCAGAATTAAGGTTTTGAAGCCTAGCTTCTTTTTCACTGGTATTACCTTCAAATACGGTTTCTAATATATCCCAAGCTTCTTTAGAATTAATGCAATTTGACACATGGTGCTGAAGATTTGGGGTAATGGCATGTATGATGGCATTCAAACCGTCGGAATTTTGCTTTGTAGCAAGTATCTCGGCAGGAATGTATTCACCAATATTCTTGGGAACGTTTACATTACTAACTTCCACAACGGGAGCATCATAGCCATTAACAACATATACCCATGATTGAAAATCACGTGCTTGAAGAAAAGCTGGCATAGCAATTTTCCACCATAAGTAATTAGAGCCATTAGAGACTGGTGGTACGTTGATAGAGATAACACCTCTGTCCATAGAGTTAGATCGCTACAAACACAGACTAGTAAGGTCTTAAACGTGTTTGCCTGCTCTGATACTAATTGAAAAAGCGGGGGTACAACAACCACACCCAATATTTCGCTTAGCAATCTGTATGGACGAACTTCAATATACTTTCTAGAGAATCAACTAGACAGTTAGACTCAATCTAGAGAAAAGTATATCAAAGAGTTTATACCTCAACCTCTCGATTTGATCTTTACTCAAGCAAATAGAAATCAAAAGAGAGATAACTTGGATGGTACCAAAGACCAATATCCAAGTGTCAATCAATTTAAATCAACAACCTAAAAGGTCGGATATTCTAATTGATTAAACCTAACACACAACCTGTGATATTTCAATTATATAAACAAATATAATGCGGAAATAGAAATAACACAGACACCAGAATTTTGTTAACGAGGAAACCGCAAATATAGAAAAACCCCGGGACCTAGTCCAGATTGAACACACATTGTATTAAGCCACTACAAACACTAGCCTACTCCAAATTAACTTCGGTCTAGACTGTAGTTGAACCCCAACCAATCTCACACTGATCCAAGGTACAGTTATGCTCCTACGTCTCTGATCCCAGCAGGATACTACATACTTGATTCCCTTAGCTGATCTCACCCACAACTAAGATTTGTTACGACCCAAAGTCGAAGACTTTAATAAACAAATTTGTATCACACAGAAAAGTCTACGGTAATAGATAAATCCGTCTCCCACGAATATACCTACGAGTTTTGTTCCGTCTTTTGATAAATCAAGGCGAACATGAACCAATCAATAATACCAGACTTATATTCCCGAAGAACAGCTTAGTATTATCAATCACCTCACAACAATCTTAATCGACGCAGCGAAAAAAAATATTGCGGAATCACAAACGATAAGACGAAGTGTTTGTGATTTCTTTTTATCTTGCCTATCAGAGATAGAAATCTCAAGCCAATAATTCCAATTGTACTCGTACGATAGAAACAGCAAGATCAGATCTCACAACTACAAGAAAAGTAGTATCGGTCTGGCTTCACAATCCCAATGAAGTCTTTAAGTCGTTAACCTGGTTTTAGAAGAAGAAAACCAAAGGTTAAAGGAGAATCGACTCTAGCTTAGCAAACTAGTATCAAACGGAAGGTATGGGGATTAGGTTTCCCAGTTGCTAGAGTTCTCCCTTATATAGTCTTTCAAATCAGGGTTTGCAATCAATGTTAGCTTGGTAACAAAGCATTCAATATTCACCGTTAGATGAAAACCTAATTTAGATTCAAGCTAATATTTCTCAACCGTTAGATCGAAAACTTAGCTTGTTAACACAAATGAAATGCACATTTCTAGACTCGTGTAACCGTACCCAAACTTGTACATTTGTTGGTTCAACAATAGTTAACCAAATGGTTAGCCATATGAGCGATTTCATATCAACCATATCCTTCTTCACCATAACTAGTCCAAATGACTCAAATGAACTAGTTAGAGAGTTTTTCAATTGCTTAGATCTTTATGTAACTACACAAGACATAATCGAAGCAAAAATGATTTGATTCACTCGAATCGGTTCATGAACTTTATAGCCACGGTTTGCAAAAGCATTCCTTAGTTTATTTAAACATGAGTTCAAGAACAATCATTTTTAGATATAACCAACTCAAGTTCGCGGACTGGGTTCACGGACTTAAGTTTCTGGAAGGAGTTCACAAACTCCAGCAGAAATTCTCGGGTCGAGAAATTCTGCCAGTTCGCGGACTTGGCTCACGCCACATTCCAGTTCTCTTGATCAACAAAGTTCGCAAACTTTGGTTCAAGAAATAAGGACTTATACATATATGTGTTTCCACAACAATGCTTATATCCTACCAATGGTTATGTAATCTAAACTCACATTTCAATCATTGAAACATTCTCAGAGGACGTTATATAGTCGTTATTCACAGACCATTTTTCGTCAGAGAAATTTTCAAAGTGATTGAAACATAACATGACTTTCATCACTAGGTAAAGATGAATTCGGAAAAAGCGAAAAATTACCAACACATATTTCGAGAAATAGATAGGCGAGATAAACTCGGCTCGAAATACCAAATGTGTATAATCTAAGTTTATATAGCAAAACGACTTTTGTCTCAAGATAAGAAATAAATAGACTTTTGAGTGATAGATAAGTTCAAGTCTCCACATACCTTTTAGTCGATGAAGTTCCACCGGTTCCTTGAGTAGTCCTTCGTCTTGTATGATGATTGCCATGGAGTTCTTGAGCTCAATTACACTTTCTATCCTAGTCCGAGACCTTAGCTATAGTAGACTAGAAATCAAGACTTATAGTTTTGATCACTAACATTGAAAAACATGCTTGAGATAGCAACGCATGCGAGTTCGACCGAGCAATGGTCTAACAATCTTCATCCGCAATATCCATTTCAACATCAGAAAAATCCTTTTCATATCAAATGTCGAAATATCGGCATCTTTTGTATAAGTGGTTCCTCATTTGCATCTTCATCTTCCTCGTGAACACTATTACCGTTGCTAGTTTCAGAAGGTGAAACCCCATCA
The DNA here is from genome assembly GCA_023531295.1 of Papaver armeniacum. Lineage (NCBI taxonomy): Eukaryota > Viridiplantae > Streptophyta > Magnoliopsida > Ranunculales > Papaveraceae > Papaver > Papaver armeniacum. Next base: position 509,400 of record JAJJWW010007104.1, read on the forward strand.
TTGTGAACAATTTTTTCATTCCCCTCATTCACTTCCACCTTCACCTAGGAACCTCCGTTCATATGTACATGACTCGATTCATCCTAAAAAGATGCACCTATACCTTCATTGCCATCGAACCCATCCTAGTTTGGCATGTGAAAACCAGAGCAAATAATAAAATCAGAAACCCCAAATTCTCAAAGAAGTGTTGAGAAACTTACTTGGTTTGTGAACTGTTGGCTTTTCCTTTTTTGTTCACGAACTGATGCTAATGGTGGAATAATTGTTCAACAACGAAGTGAGCAACAGACGCCAACCCGTGGAGTAAGTTTTTGTCGTGAATACAATGAATCTAAGAACACTCAAAAAGGTTAAGAATTGAGATTTAAAAGATTAAACGTTCATGAACAGTTTTTTTTTTTCTCTCGTTCTCAAACAATTTGAAGAAGAAAAAGAGGCGAGGAGAACAAAGTAGTTTTTTCCTCTTTTAATGTGTCTAGCGGTGGTACTCGAACCAGTTAACCGTGTTCTGGAACAAGGTTCAAAACAAGAACAAGGTTTAGGTCCGGAGTGTGTGATTTGCACATGTGCTGACTAGGGCATGTTTGTTTTAACAAATTGGCCATCATATTTGAAGTAAGGCTTATCAAATACAATTGCGGGTTGCCCATGACCAATCAGACATGTAGCAAAAGGGTCTCGAACACCATGACACCAAGAGAGAGTCTCCTTCCAGCACCTCTTACATCTTACAGTATTGGAGAAAACCCAAGGAATTGTTTCTATAAATTTTTCAAAGAACATCCAGAGAGCACAATAAGAATTGTGTTTCTGATTTCTTATTTTCAACCTTATGAGAAACAATTTCTGCAAATAATTTTTAGCATTGCAAAGGGAAACTCTTTTAGTAAAAAAAGACTTCCTTGCTTTTTCAATGAAGACAATACTATTATCTTGATAGGAAGTGTAAGGAATTGAGCACTGAATCAAATCATGTTTTAAGGTGATATACTCAGAAGACTGAGATTTAAACTCCTTTCGTAAATCGTTTAGTTTGTTACAACTGATTGGATTACACAGAGGAAGAGCATTGCTCTTACTAATTAACAAATCAATATCAACCTCAACATGACTATTATCCATCATAACTTGATTTAGCATGTCAAGAGATTCTTGTTCATTCTGGATATATAGATCAACATCAGAAGATAGGCTTTCAAGTTTCTTTTCAATTCCTAGAAAAACTTCAAGGGATCTTAAACCTGGTGGAGGTTTAGATAGAATTTGTTCTATGGATTTGATTAAATCAGACATGGGAGGAATCCCTGGATCTGGTGGTGCATTTATTGAGATAACACTTACATCCATATCAGATCACTACAAACACAAACTTATGAGGTCTTTAATGCGTTTTCCTGCTCTGATACCAATTAAAAAAGTGGGGGTACAACAACCTCACCCAATAATTGGCTTAGTAATTTTTATGGACTAACTCCAATATACTTTTAAGAGAATCAACTAGACAGTCAGACTCAATCTTAATAAAAAGTATATCAAAGAGTTATATCTCAATTTCTCGATTCAATACTTACTCAAGCAAATAGATATCTGCGAGTCTAATTAAATACAAGAGAAATTAACTTGAACGGTACCAAAGACCAATGTTCAAGGATCAATCAATTTTAGTCAACAACCAAAGGTCGGATTTCCCAATTGATTGTGATATTTCAATTATATAACAAAATATAATGCGGGAAAGAAATAACACAGACACCAGAAGTTTTGTTAACGAGGAAACTGCAAATGCGGGGAAACCCCTGGGACCTAGTCCATATTGAACACACACTTTATTAAGCCGCTACAGACACTAGCCTACTACAAACTAACTTCAGTCTGGACTGTAGTTGAACCCCAATCAATCTCACAGTGATCCAAGGTATAATTGCGCTTCTTACGTCTCTGATCCCAGCAGGATACTACGCACTTGATTCCCTTAGCTGATCTCACCCACAACTAAGAGTTGCTACGACCCAAAGTCGAAGACCTTAATAAACAAATATGTATCACACAGAAAAGTCTACATGAATAGATAAATATGTCTCCCACAGAAATACCTACGAGTTTTGTTCCGTATTTTGATAAATCAAGGTGAACATGAACCAATTGATAACCCGGACTTATATTTCCGAAGAACAGCCTAAAATTATCAATCAACTCACAATAATTTTAATCGACTAGCGAAACAAGATATTATGGAATCACAAACGATGAGACGAAGGTGTTTGTGACTACATTTCTATCTTTCCTATCGGAGAAATTAATCTCAAGCCAATCTTACAATTGTACTCAATACGATAGAAACAACAAGATCAGATCACGCAACTACAAATAAAATAGTTGGGTCTGGCTTCACAATCCCAATGAATTCTTCGAGTCGTTAGCATACATGGTCTCGGTAGAAACCTAAGGTTACAGGAGAATCGACTCTAGCTTATACAACTAGTTACACACGGGAGGTGCGGGGATTAGGTTTCCCAGTTGCTAGAGTTCTCCTTTATATAGTCTTCCAAATCAGGGTTTGCAATCTAAGTTAGCTTGGTAACAAAGCATTCAATATTCACCGTTAGATGAAAACCTGATTAGATTCAAGCTAATATCTTTCAACTGTTAGATCGAACTTAGCTTGTTATACACAAATGAAATGCACGTTCATTTAGGTTTGTGTAACCATACCTAAACGTGTACACATAGTTGGTTCAACAGTAATTAACCAAATGGTTAGCCATATGAGCACTTTCATATTAACCATATTCATCTTCACCGTAACTAGTTCAAATGACTCAAAGAAACTAGTTAGAGAGTTGTTCAATTTCTTAGATCTCATAGTAGTATACAAGACACAATCAAAGCAAAAACGATTTTGGTTCACTCAATTCATGAACTTTATAGCCACGGTTTGCAAATATGCATTCCTTAGTTTATATAAGTTTAAGTTCACGAATAAACTGTTTTTAGAAAATAACCTACTCAAGTATGCATACCAGTACGCATACTTAAGTACCCGGATTAAGTTTGTTTTCAGTTCACAAACTCCAACAGAAATTCACGGGACATGAACTTCCGACAGTACGCGGACTTTAGTTCCGGCTATCCTGAGCAGCAAAGTACGTATACTTTGGTTCAAGGATTTTGGACTTACGCACGTATAAGTTCACATACAATGTTTATATCCATTCAAGGTTATATATTCTAAACTCTCATTTCAATCATTTAAAGATGTTAAATAGAGGTTACTCACACACTATTCTTCATCAAAGCGATTTTCAAGATATTGAAATAATCAACATGACTTTCGTCAATTGTAAAGATGAACTTGGCCAAAGCGAAAGCTTACCAACACATATTTCGAGAAATAGATAAGCGATATAAACTCAGCTTGAAATAGCAAATTTGTATAATCGAAGTCTATATAGCAATACGACTTTTGTCTCAAGATAGGAGATAGAGTAGATAGATTTTTGAGTGATAGATAAGTTCAAGTCTCCACCAGTTCCTTGAGTAATTCTTCGTCTTTATATGATGATCGACGTGGAGTATAGAGCTCAACTACACTTTCTATCCTAGTATGAGACTTGATAAGTGCATATTCATATGATTTTAGTGTCAATTCCATACTTGTTTTAGCTATTATTCTTGCATATTTTCGTATTATTACTCTCGTTTTCTCTTATTTGACTCTAATAGGTGAATCATCCAAAAAGGATCTACAAAGTGCTGAAAAAAGCTAGGAAGAGAAGTATTCCAAGTATCCAAGCGCCGAAATCCAAGAGAAGTGAAAGAAGTGCGACGAAAAGGAGCAAAACGCTCAAAATCAAGAGAAGGGCCAAATACCTATCTTAAATCATTCAAATTATGGATTTCTCATCATCTTCTTTAAGAGAATTGAAATATAAAAAGAATGCGAAAATAATGAGGTCATTCCGAGTTCGGATGAAGAAGTTGTGGCCAAAACAAGTTTTATTGAATACCGAAGACAGTTAAGTTCGCGGACGGGTTTCATACTTTAATTCCGAAAATTTCTGCTGGAATTTGAAGTTTGCGGACTGGTTTCGCGAACTTAGCAAGTGGAAAACGTGTATTAATACCTTGGAAAGCCTAAGGGCACGTTTGGGTTAGTTATTTCGGGTCAGGTTCTCAAAGCGAACTAAATACGTGAAGGCCAAGCAATGTAAACCTATAAAAAGGTATTAGTTTATGTAAAATGATATCAATCATTAGGTCACGAAATTGTAAAGTCTTGGAGAGGAGAAATATCAGAGATAGGGTTTCGGAGCGATTCTCAATCGTAACGATATCTCTAACCTTTTCTTATATGTATATCATGGGTGCTTCTACATCCATGAGTAGCTAAACACCTGTTGATTGAGGATGAATTCTAAGTTGTAAACTTGATTTGATTTAATATATGAATCTATTTTGATTTCTTCATATGATTATCGTTTGTGTTTACTATTAAAATACTTATGATTAATTGATAGATTGTTTAGGTGGCCAACTAAATATATTTGTTAGTCTAATCTATTGCTAGTAAGGATTAGGATATCCGTAATTGTTGAATAATTCCTTACACAAGTAGAAAACGTGAAACCTTGCAGAGGGATTCTGTAAAGCGATCGCGTGTAAACACAACCCTAGCAAGTAGACCGGGCGTACTGAGTCTAACTACTAGGATCATACCTAAATTCACAAACCCTAAAGCATTCGATGAATTACATCTTGTAAGTGTACCTCAAGGTGGTTCATACGAATAGAATCTGGTAACTAAGCGTACATGTTATCCAGTGATATAAGGAATTTTTGGAATAGCTAAACGTACTTGTTATTCTACGGTTGGTGATAATCTATGATTAATGACGAATAGATGAATATATTAACTCATTGACAGTTTATCAACGAAGAAGGATTCCTCGATCATATCTCTATTGATTACAATCAACTTTAATTGCTTTGATTATTTATTTTGTTTACAATCTAAAACAAAACCCCCCTTTGTGACACTTTGACAACTAAAACTCACTGCTCTTCGTGGGAACGATCCTTACTTCCATTATACTACCAGTTAATTGTGTGGAAATAAGATTATTAATTTGTTGAGCCTACGACACCCACCAAGACTTAACTATAAGTAGACTAGAAATCAAGACTTATAGTTTTGGCAACTAAACTTGACAAACAAGCTTGAGATAGCAACGCTTGCGAGTTCGACCGAGCAGTGCTCTAACAAGTAGCATCAGATCAAGGAGCTTTATCTCCATAATAAATATAAATAAGGACCCTTACCCTTAAAGCTAAGGGTCGAACCCTAATATATGAGATTTTATTTATGCTTTTATATTCTTTTTACTACTAAATTCGCATATTGATACGCTCAAGTGTGTTGTATAATTACCGAAAAACTACATCTTCAATTCTTCTTCTCTGAATCTTCAGTCGTTAATTTTCCAGTCTTCAAATGGGTAATTGGATGACGATGAGTTTTGAAGTTAGACTCTAAAATTAATAGTACGAAGTTGACTTACATATTCACAAGATATGTTTTGTCATCTAAAATTGTTAGTTTTAACATACTTAGTTAACATACCAATGTTTGTGGGTTTAAACAAGCAATGCTTTAATACAAGTTTTTCCTTTCTTTTCACCTCAGCCAACTAATCTCCCTGCTACCAGTCTAACTGCCTGACACCTACCAACACACCATAACCATCATCTAACGGCTGCACCATCATGGATCCACCATCCTGCAATTTATACCATCACCACCATCTTCTTCACCTTCTTATTTTTCTAACGGATGCACCACCATTGATCCACCACCATGCCACTTATACGACCACCATATCGTCATCTTCTTCTTATTTATTCTTTCCTTACCAGTCAATAACCACCAAGTTCACCACCATTGTTTTAAATCGATTTATACAAAATTTTTAATCAATTTCAGAAAAGATCTTCATTTATAAAAAAAATGTTATATCAATTTATCTACACAATCTTATTTGATTTTGATAATATGTTAGAATTTTATTAAAGGGCCATTTACATAAACATGATATGAGTTTTTTTTTTTTTTTTTTTTTTTTTTTTTTTTTTTTTTTTTTTTTAATATAGGCCTGTTGTTTTTTGAACATTTCAAATATAGGCATGTTTTGACTTGGTTCCACAGTTTATTTTCTGTTGTTGAAAAAAACGGATTTCATCCACTTAAGTGAAAGGTGGCAGTTATCTCACCTATTAAAAAGTCTTATTTACCCTTGAACCACATGTCCTTGGTATGGAGGGTAAATGATTCAACGATCCTGAAAACGACGTGATGATCCTGAATCGAGCTTGACGAACTTGCAAGCAGTGTAACGATCTTGAACCGGGCTCGACGAACTTGAAAGTGTTGTAGAAGGTCGATTTCCCACCAATTAAAAAATAAACCAGGAATCTTGAGAATAATGAGCCCTTTTGGGGGAATTAATGTAACTAACCCGAAGATGGTAAAACAATCTTGAACTGATCGAGCTCGACGAACCTAAAATAATGATATAAAAGGTTTACATAACAATGAGTAAAGGATAAATAAGTAAAATCTAGTGGGACTTAACCAAGATGGATGAAAAAGTTAAGAATTTGCTTTATATTCGAAATGTTCAAAAAAACAGGCCTATATTTAAAAACAAGGTTTTTCAGTAGACCCATATATTGTAAAGTAACCAATTTAAAAGTTAGGTTTTATATAATTGTAAATTTTGAGTATTTTTCAAAATTAGGATTAATAAGGTTGATTTAGATAATAATATGAGTTGAGTTTAGCTATTTAGGTATAATTTGAGTTTTGTTGATTTAAAATTATTTAGTTTGAGCTTTGTTAGTTAAAGTTTGTAATTGTTTGATTCTTGCAATATTGTTTGAGTCAGACAGAAATTTGTGTCAACCAGCACCAAAACAAGTTCAATGTGACGATTCTCCAATTTTGTTGATTTTAAACCAAAACTAATCGCACCGAAACATTTTCAAAATTGTTTGATACAGTTTTAGATTCTTATAAACTATTGCATGTGGTTCGTTTCTAGTATATACTAAAACCTTATTGAACCGTACCATGCGCATTTGTGGCTTGGGCACCATAAGACTGGGTCTTATGGCTCTTCCCAAGACATTCCCAATTGCCTTTCCACGTTAGCTTGGGAAGAGCCTAGATCCAGCGGTGATTCCCAATTTTTATCGTGAATGGGCAATGGTTAGCCGTTTTTGTAGGGAAAAACGGGCATTGGTTGTCCGTTTCCTACTATATGGCCCCACATACATAATTTTTAATTCAAAACGGATAATGATTATCCGTTTTCTAATAAGTATATGATTTTTAAGAAAAGCCTTAATGATTCATATGGATCCCACGAAGTTACAAAGTTTTTAATCTAAAAACGAAAAATCATTATCCATTTTTCACTTTTTCAAACGGACAACCATTATCCGTTCGCAAGCTCTTCCCGCAGGGATTCCTACTCTTTGACAACGGTTTTTAGAGCCTGGAAGAGGTTGGGAACCTCCGTAAGACCCATTCTAACAGATAAGTGCCCAAACATGCACAACGGATTTGTTAAGGGGTGTCCATAACGATTTGTCCCCAACATCCGGATTTAGGCGTCCCCCTAACATGCATGCGGCCGCTCAAGGTGCGCTCCCCAAACCGTGCAACCCTAGTTAGGGCACACTGCGGTGGAAAAATCGGTATAGAAACTCGGTTACATTTGTGTCCAGCCATTTTCACAGACGAAGACATCCCTCTTTAAACCCAAAACCCTAACTCATCCTTCTCCTTCGCTCTTATAAACAAACACTTGCAACAAAATTTCCCTCAATTTTTCAATCAGAATCCCTAACGATGGCTACTACAAGCTACAAGAAGAACTATCGTTGTGTACCATCACTTGAACAGTTCTACTCACAAGGAAGTGCTTTCGCAGTATCATCAGATGGAAGTTTTCTAGCATGTGGTTGTGATGATAAAATCAAAATCGTTGATTCATCAAATTCTTCTATTATAAAAACTCTTGAAGGAGATTCAGAACGGGTTACTGCTCTGACTCTTAGTCCTAATGATAAATTCCTATTTTCTGCCAGCAGTAGCAGACTAATTACTGTCTGGGATCTCTCTACTTCCAAACCCTTGCGTCAATGGAAGGGACATGAAGGATCTGTAAGAAGTATGGCTTGTGATGCTTCAGGGGGGATAATTGCTACAGCAGGAGAAGATAGATTAGTTCGTGTTTGGGATGTTGACGGAGGTTTTTGCACTCATAATTTTAAAGGTCATGAGCAGGTTGTGACTAGTGTTTTGTTTCATCCTGATCAACTGTGGGTAAAGTTCTAAACTATATTTCTTTTGATTTTTGGATTGTAACATTCTAAATTTGTTGGGTTCAAGCTGGTATTATCGGTTGTTATGGTTATTTCTTATACCTTACAAAATGACTTGGTAATCGTTTTTATTGGTGGTATAGTTGTTTTCGGGAAGTGATGATGGAAAAGTTCGAGTATGGGATCTTGTAAGTAGAAAATGTATTGCAGTGCTTGATAAACATTTCTCAACTGTGACGTCGTTGGCTTTGTCCAAAGATGGATGGACCTTGCTCAGTGGTGGGAGAGATAAGGCATGGTTTAAATTTCCTTTCATTCTAATTTAGTATGATAAGTAATTACTTTGTACTAGTTTTTGTTTGTATATCCTGGCTCACTCCTTTAAATATGGTTATTGATGTTTACGGAAACATAGACAAACCATTTATGTGCTGCATTCACATACCTTATTCAAGAAGAGAATGTTTATGTGTATATATGTAACAGTTTGATAATTGGGTTGTCACCCTTATCCTGTTGTTTTTAGGTAGTGAACTTGTGGGATCTGCGTAAACGTAACTTCATGAAGACCGTTCCGACGTATGAGATGGTTGAAACTGTTTGTGTTATCCATCCCGGAACACACTTTTATTCTTCACTGGGTTTAAATGAAAAGAGCACTGCAAAAATAAAGGAAAGTTCACCACCAGTTTTTTTTTCTCACTGTCGGCGAGCGTGGGGTTGTGAGGATATGGAACTCAGAAGGGTAAAGTCATCAGAATGCCATTCCATTTCCTTTCTGGAAACTTTGTAGTTGTTGATAATTCGTTGTCATTTTATTTTATACACTAATGGATATATTAAAATACTTGATGACTTCAACAGAGCTGTCTGCCTCTTTGACCAAGGATCTTCCGATGTTGCTATAAGCTCGAATAAGGATGAATTGAAGAGGGGCTTTGTGGCAGCTGTTCTAATGCCTTCAGATCAAGGATTACTATGTCTTACTGCTGACCAGCAGTTTGTATTCTATTCTTTAGAAAAATCAGACGAGGAGGCTTTCTGCTTGAAGCTAAGCAAAAGACTTGTGGGCTACAATGAAGAGATTGTGGATATGAAGTTTTTGGGTGACGATGAGCAATTTCTTGCTGTAGCAACTAACATTGAACAGGTAAGTATGTTGATTGTTTTCTCATTGCCTTTTTTGATCATCCTATTGATATGTTAGATGGTTATACTTGCACAATGGGTTCCATATGCTATCTTCATATTTATAATTTACTTTCATAACTTGAACTAATGTGCAGGTGCGAGTGTATGACCTCGCAAGCATGTCATGTTCCTATGTCTTGACCTGTCATTCTGAAATTGTACTCTGCCTCGACACTTGCATTTCTAGTTCTGGAAAAACTCTTGTAGTAACAGGAAGCAAGGACAACAGTGTAAGGCTCTTTTTCATCTTTCTACAGATCATTCCCACTTCACTTAAATTTTAGAGATTAACACCTTTTGGTGTTCGATTAATTAGTGTTATAGTTGGGTAATGGTTTAAATTGAAAAGGCGTTTTCAGGCGCACCTTTATGCCCTTCAAAATTTTGACACCTTGGTAATTGCACCTCTCGGGCTTGATTTGATGCTTTACCTTTTGGGCTTAAAAGAATCTCCAAAATACGTTTGAAGCATATATATTATTTTTTTTGTCTTCTCTTAAAGCTTCATAGATTCCCTTTAAGATCAAAGCCTAGATGTAAATGCTATTTAAATTCAAGTGTCAGGTGTAAAGTGAAGATTAATCTAAGTAGATGCTGTTGTAGCTCCAGAGAAGACATAACAGTTTCTTTTTATAATGCTATGTTGTCAAAGGCGTCGCCTGGGCGTCGCCTAGGCGCCAAAGTGGCCTTATTCTGAACTTGGGCGCCACGCAGTGGGTAAGGAGATGCCACTTTAAAAAGTGGCACCCAGGCGTCGCCTTTCTAGGCGCTCAGGCCAAAGCGCCAGTTTGTTGGGCGCCAAAATGGCATTTTTATGCCAAAAAAGGAAAAAAAATATTACCAAAATCTTTTTCATTAAGTCAACATTAATATTTTAAAACCCTAATCTAATTATGTTAAGAAACAGATCATTCCTAGCTGTTTTTGTTAATTACTTAAACAATAGTGCAGGAAAAATAATCTTTCCATTTTTTTTTGCAAATCTTTTCATTAAGATTTACGAGCTAAAAAAAGAAAATCCTAAGCTAATTATCAGTTATGTCAAGAACATAAACCTATGTGGGAATTATTGTTCTACGCCGTGGCTTCGCCGCACCTCGCTGCGGCTCGGGATTTTACACCTGACGCCACGCGGCGCCTTACGCCCATGACAACATAGTTATAATGTGGGGGTCACTAGATGAGCATGGCTAAGGGAGACCGATTGTTTTTAACTAAGTAATTTCATGTTCTTATTGATCGATGTTTATTATTTATTTATTTTCTAGCATTCTCTTCTCTGTTAGCAATGCGAGGCAACACCTCACCTTAAAAGTTTTTTTTTTTTTGTAAAGAACTTGATGAATGTCTAGTGATGAATGTCTTTTGGATTTCAGGTTAGACTATGGGAAAACAGTTCTTGTATTGGCATTGGTACTGGTCATATGGGAGCTGTTGGAGCTGTTGCATTCTCAAAGAAAAAAAACAATTTCATTGTTAGTGGTAGTAGGTCAGTTTACTCAACCTATGTATGTACGAGAATATGACTAACTATGTTGAGTTTATTATTTTAGTTTCTAAGTTCTCTTAATGTTGTGACATTTTGTTACCTATATGATCCTATCTATGGAGTTAAGATCTTCGAATATTTTTTCTCTTAATTTTTTAAAATATTAAATCATAGTTTCCGCTTCTCTGTAGTGATCGAACATTAAAGGTATGGAGCTGGGACGGTCTGCAAGAAAATGGTAATGAGATCATGAATCTTAGAGCTAAAGCTGTTGTGGCTGCCCATGATAAGGATATCAACTCTTTGGCTGTTGCGCCAAATGACAATCTTGTTTGTAGTGGTTCACAGGTTAGCAAAATTTGGCGCTGTATTATTCCACACTTGACCAATATGGTTATTGCAACTTGTAAATCTCCTGCATGTCTTTGTGCTATGTAGGATCGTACTGCTTGTGTATGGAGACTTCCTGATCTAGTATCCGTGGTAGTGCTTAAAGGGCACAAAAGGGGGATTTGGTGTGTAGAATTTTCACCAGTTGATCAATGTGTAATCACAGCGTCTGGTGATAAGACGATAAAGATATGGGCAATATCTGATGGTGCATGCTTAAAAACATTTGAAGGGCATACATCAAGTATTTTACGAGTATCATTTCTTACTCGTGGAACCCAGTTTGTTTCGAGCGGTAAAGAAGCTAACTGGAACTTTAATTTGTATGGTATAACATTTGGTGACTTTTTCAAACCAAGATCATTTTTTTTTATAGGGGCTGACGGATTGGTAAAGCTATGGACGGTGAAAACAAACGAATGCATTGCTACTTATGACCAACATGAAGACAAGGTTTTTTCTTTATCCTGCTTCGTGTTGTAATATTTTTTAGGATATCTGTGCACATGTAGACCGTCCAAATGGAGAGCTCTCACTTAATGACTCATGAGCTTGAGTTATGTAGTGGGTCACTGACTCATTGCCTGGAAAATATCCCTATGGTTATAATAAGTTCATCATTAGCTTTTCTCTCTGATGTGCTCCATCTGTTGCTCAACAATATCGCCGTCTCAGGTATGGGCATTAGCTGTTGGAAAGAAGACAGAGATGCTTGCTACTGGTGGTGGTGATGCTGTTGTAAATCTGTGGCATGACTCTACTGTTGAAGATAAGGAGGAAGCATTCCGGAAAGAAGTAAGTCATTTCACTTTTAGGTTCAACTTGAATGTATTGATTGTATGGTAAGGAATTCCTGAACTGCCATACTATTGTTATTATTTTATGATCTCCCTGTGCTGTGATGCAGGAAGAAGGTGTTTTAAAAGGTCAAGAGTTGGAAAATGCTTTGTCAGATGCGAATTATATCAAAGCAATTAAGATTGCATTTGAACTTCGCAGACCCCATAAACTTTTCGATTTATTTTCAGAACTTTTCAGGTCTGCGATCATAACTTTTTTCTGGTATTTCTTCACAATATAAATTTCATTTTACAAAACTCTAGTCTCTTTGCAGGAAAAGGCATGCAGAGGATCAGGTAGATAAAGCTCTTTGGTCTCTTGGCATAGATGAGCTCTATCAACTTTTTGAATACGTTCGAGAATGGAACTCAAAGCCTAAGCTTTGCAGTGTTGCGCAGTTTGTACTTTCTCGAGTTTTTAGTACCCTTCCCCCTAAAGACATTATTGAGGTAATTGTTTTTATCTCATCATAACATATATTTACTTTGGTGTATGGGGTAAAAAGTTTGTATCCTCTTATTTCCCAGATGAGTTCCCAGGGTTCTGCCTGCATTGAATTTGAATCTGCCAGTTCATATTTGTTTTCCTAAGATTATGTGCACCTTATACTGATGGTCAAAAATTAAAATAATAGATAGAAGAATATATGGTGGCTTTCTTAACTAATAAACACAATATTCATTTTATTTTATTTTCAGATAAAAGGCATCAGCGAAATACTTGAAGGACTTATACCGTATACACAGCGTCATTTCAGTAGGGCAGACAGGCTCGAAAGAAGCACACTTTTGTTGGACTACACTCTTCACGGGATGTCGGTTATAGAACCATTAGAAACCAATGATAGTCAACGATTACCAAATGGTGAATCCGCACTTCATTCTGATGAAAAAACAAAGGAGATGTTGGGAGAAGTTCTCAATTCAGAACAAACAGATGCCCATACGGCAAAACTATTGTCCTCAAAGAAACGTAAGTCCAGGAAATCCAAAGAAAGTGGGAAAGTGAAATCTAGGAAAGCAGTAGAGTAATTTCATATTTTTGGCAATTACAAGGAGTTTATTTATTTGTAATTTCAGTTTTGCTCGTCGATTTTTTTGAGTTAATTTAACAATGTATATCTTTTTGCTGCTATGTATGGAACAGGTTACTTTCCGAACCAAAACCTGTAATAGAAATAGAGGATATAGGATGTTGTGACATGAAACTTTTTCAGAAACTTTTGGGCCTTCTCTACTTCTTTGACTTCTTGTACTTGAATTTATGGGGCTGTCTAAATCTTAAATAAGCGAATTTTGTCCTGTCTAAATCTAGCGGTCACCTGGTAGGCTGCTGGTACATGATATAATACTCCCTCCGTTCCGCGAATTTTGTCCAATATTGGGATTGTTTCTTTTTTTGACGGCACATAAATTCATCCCAAATAGTTAAGTCGTACAAACTAACCCAAATAGTTAAGTCGTACAAACTAACAGAGATGAAATACTAAATACAAAGGTGTTAAAAAAAGTATTAGAACTTCTCCAAAAGTTGTTGTAAATAAGACATCCTTATGAATCCAAATCTGTTCACACTCCTCTGGAGAGTGTATATTTCACATATTCTTTTGACTGGTTGACCCTATTAATCTTCATGTTCCTCGTTACATAACTCCCTAAATTAAATTAATGGTAGGGATTGAAATGTCACGTGCACACTCGTTAAAGAGTGCACAAATTCGGACATTCCAATTTTCCTTAAGTTTAGGTGAAAAAAATAATTCATCTCCAATGATGTTGTTTGTGGTCATTTTCTTAGTAAATGTAAATTTATTTTTAGTAAATTTAAGACTTTATTAGAGCTAAAAATGTTTATTTAATACTCCTTCCGTTTCTAAAAAATATGGTTGTCTAGTTTGCACAAAGATTAACAAAACTAATCATTTTAGCCATTTTTTCATTTTTTTTCTTAATTTTTTCTTGGTCCCACTCATTTGAAATTAAAGAAAAAGGGAGAGAGAAGCGGTCCCTTTTTGTGTTAAGAGAGAAAAAGAAGAGAGAGAGAGAAGTGGTTCCTCAATGAGTAGACTAGTAAAATCATAACATTTGATTTTCCATTTATGGAAACAAGCCTATTTTTTTGACATACCCAAATAAGGAAACCTGCCTATTTTTTAGAAGCGGAGGGAGTATATTAGAATTAATTTTGGGTAAGCAAAAGTTTACTAGGATAGTTAGACATTGTCAAGGTGAATATCTAGTTTTAGATATTTGTCATGTGCTTTTCTAAGTATGGTTGCCCTTAAATCTAGTAGCTAGTGAACATATTTTCGGGTGCCCTCCATACTTTAGTGCCTGCTTACATAAATGAGCCAGCTAGTTAATCATCGGGTATTAATTGGCTAATGGATTGTCAACAGATGTCCTAATATGATTGATTTCTACTTTAGGGTTTCCTTTTCCTTTCCCTGTTGCATTTAAGCAGTAAGAGAACCCTATTTTTCGTTAAGCAGAAATAAATGAAGTGTTAGTTTGGATGATGCGGCAGAGTTACTATTTTCTGTTTCATTTCCATTCAAATTCATCTCCAAACATAGTAGAACAGTATAATTGGCATCAAAGTCGTTCCTTCCTATCATCCATCATGGTGGTTCAGACCTGCAATGAGTTACAGGATACCAATAACAGACAACAAGCTGAGCTTGATTCATTACACCTGAAGGTACAATCTAGCTCTGCAACTCAGTACAACATCTATGAAGGATGATTTACAGTCACTGAAGGCATAGATTGAGAGTAGTATGAGGTCACTTAAGATAGAAATCGAGAATGGTATGCAATCTTAGCAAAAAAAAAAAAAATCCTACTAGAGATCTCAACAACAAAGATCAAAATGGAGCTTATGGATCTAATAATGGCTACTCTCATCAAGCTGGTATATCCCCTTTTACTATTCATTCTGGTGGTCGAGATTTCAATCAACAACATCGTATTCCAAAGCTCGGCTTTCCACGTTTCGATGGAGATAACCCAAAAAGGTGGATCCAGAAATGTGATTACTAATTTCAGACGCACAATATACAGGATCCCAACAAAATAAGGATGACAGCTATACATTTGAATGGTAAGGCAAATAAATGGTATGAAAGTTTTTGTATTAATAAAGATCATATTTACTTCTGTGCTAACATATGCTTAAGATTTGAGAACCTTGCTCATGATAATATTGTTGGCTCATCTAACTACTGTAGATGCTTATTTTGAAGAATTTGAGTATTTAAAGGCATTAAGTGCTCATCAGGATTTTCCTGAAACATGCTTCATAGCCAGTTTTATTGGTGGCTTAGATGAGGAACTCAGGAGTTCATTGATGTTTGGCCCAAAAACATTGCTTCATGCTTTTTTCCCTTGCCAGGATGCAAGCAAAAACTCTTGTCCTATAATAGAAGGCCCCTAAACCCACTCAAAATTATATTCCAACTCTTTATCCACCTTAAGACCTTTCGCACCAACCAATTTTCCTCCCAAACCTGTTTATGTATCAACCTCATCACCTACTCAACAGCCAACCTAAAATCTATCCCCACACTACCACTCAAAAGAATTACTCCTGAGCAGTTCCAAGTAAGGAAGGCTAAAGGGTTATTCTTCAATTGTGATGATTATTACAGAAGAGGCCACATTTGCAAAAAGTAATATCTTTGTGTATTGATTGGCGAATAGGCTAAAGAAATTTCTAAGATAGGATGGGAGCCTGAACAAGATACAGAGGAGGAACCTTCTGTTGAGAGTGATATGGAAATCTCCTTGCATCCCTTGACAGGTAATACCTCAGCAAACACTATTAGAATACCTGGTTTTATAAAGAAGAAGGCCATCTCCATTATTATAGATACTGGCAGTACTCATAGTTTTATTGACTGTGCCTTAGCCAATAGTTTACAATGTCAAATAGAACAAACTGCTAGTTTACTGGTTATTGTGGCAAATGGTGATAAAACTGTAATCTATGGCATCTGATTTAAATTAGAGTGCAGTATGCAAGGCCACAAGTTCTGTGGTGACTTGAGACTCCTTCCTTTGGGAGGATGTGATATTGTTTTAAGAGAAAATTGGTTAAGAAACTTGGGAGATGTTTTGTTCGACTTATCCAAGTTATGTATCTCCTTCAAACACAAAGGCAAGAAGATAACCTTAAATTGAATCAACCATCAACCATCACTCATTATGTGGTTTTGTAGCTAAAAAATTCTTTCAAAAGCATATTCATGGGTTGGTGGGCCAACTATTTTCAATTTCCACCTCCACTGACCACTCTACACCTCTACCTCAGATATCTAATATCCTCAATCAGTTTTCTAATGTTTTTTTTGAGCCTAAAACTCTACCACCTCAAAGGGAATTTGACCATAAAATGCCTCTCAAACCCAATTCAGAACCTATCAACTTGATACCTTATAAAGGCCCATACACAGAAGTTATATGTTGAACAATTGGTCCAAGAGATGTTACATTCTGGTATATACAACCAAGCAACAGTCTGTTTGCTTCTCAAAATTTACTTGTCAAGAAGAAGGACAATTCCTAGAGGTTTTGTGTAGACTACAGAAAGTTAAACAACATCACAGTCAAAGATAAATTTCCAATACCAGTCATTGATGAGCTGTTAGGAGAATTGCATGAGTCAAATTTTTTCACAAAAATTGATCTGAAATTAGGTTATCATCAGATCGGGATTTATCCCTCAGACACTTATAAAACTGCATTCGGAACTCATCATGGACATTTTGAATTCAAGGTAATGGCATTTGATCTCACCAATGCACCAGCCACCTATCAAGCTCTTATGAATAACATTTTCCAAGCACATCTTAAGAAGTTTCTTCTTGTATTCTTTGATGATATTTTAATATACATCTCTTCATTAGAAGAACACATGCTTCACTTAAAAACTACTTTGTAAATTCTCAGAGAACATCAACTTTATGCAAACTTTTCTAATTGTTGCTTTGGTAATACTGAATTGGAATATTTAGGACACATTGTTACTGCGAATGGGTTATGGCTGATCCTGAGAAGATCTCTGCAATGGTGGAATGGCCTACACCTACTAACATTAAATCTCTTAGAGGAATTCTGGGTCTAACATGTTACTATAGAAAGATTTTCAAAGACTATGGTTTTATAAGTAGACCTTTAACTGGACTATTGAAGAATGATTCTTTTCTTTGGTCTTCTGCTGCCACTGAGGCTTTTTTTAAGCTTAAAACAACCATGACAATCACTCATGTGACCTTACCTGATTTCACGAAGGAATTTTTCCTTGAGACTGATGCTTGTGACTTGGGAATTAGTGTTGTTCTTATGCAAGAGGGCAGAGATATTGATTTTTACAGTAAACCACTTGGACCTAAAGCTGTTGCACTCTCTACTTATGAGAAAGAATTACTATCTATTGTCCAAGCTGTGACAAAATGAAGGCATTCCTTAAAAGGTACTCATTTCATTATCAAGACAAATCATCAGAGTATTAACTATTTTATAGAGCACAAGATCTCCACTGTTTTACAACAGAAGTGGCTTCTGAAGCTCCTTGGTTTTGACTATGAAATCATGTACAAAAAGGGTTCAGAGAACAAAGTGGTTGTTGCTCTCTCCAGAAGACCACACCCAACCGCTACATGCAATTATGTTGTTGTGTCACAACCTGCATGGGCTTAAGTACTTATTGATAGTTATGCTGAGGACACTAAAGATGAGCATATTATTGCTCAACTTACAATTACTCCAGAATCTGATATTATGTATATTTACGTCAATGGCATTCTGAGATACAAAGGTAGACTATATATGGACAGTTCAACTAACACCAAAGCAAAAAAAATTGGATTTCATCCACTCCTCTGTTGTAGGTGGACATTCTTGTATGCAAGCAACTTATATTAGAGCAAAAACTTATTTCTCCTGGCCAGCAATGAAGAAAGAAATTCTCTTGTATGTCTCATCTTGTGATGTCTGTTAGAGAAATAAAGGGGAGCACATTTTTCCTGCTGGATTACTTCAACTTTTGCCAATTACAGACCATGCATGTCAACACATTTCAATGGATTCATTGAAGGGTTGCCATTGAGTGAGAGAAAGTCTGTCATTCTGGTGGTAGTGGACAGATTAACCAACTACAACCACTTCATTGGCCTTCATCGCCCGCCCATACTGCCTCCTCTGTAGCTAGAGAATTCATCTCCCATGTGTTTAAACTTCATGGTATGCATGCTTCTATTGTCTCTGACAGAGAAACTATTTTCACCAACAACTTTTGGCAGGACCTCTTCAACGCACTTGGCACTCAGTTACACTTGACCACAGCTTACCGCCCACAGACAGATGGCCAAACTGAGAGGGTAAATTCTTGTCTTGAGAACTACTTAAGATGTATGTGTGGTCACCAACCCAAGAAGTGGAATCCGTGGATTCCACTTGCAGAATGGTGGTATAACAGTAACACCAACTACCATACCAGCTTGAAGATGAGCCCATTTCAGGCAATGTATGGGTACATTCCACCTCATTTAGCTTTTCCTTCCACTGCCACCACCTCAGTTGCTGCTGTTGAGGATTATCTGAAGAAGAGATATGTTGTATTTGATATCTTAAAGGATGCTCTTCACCATTCTCAAGAAATGATAAAATTTTTTGCTGACCAAAAAAGAACTGAAGAACATTTGCAGTGGGTGATAGAGTTTACTTGAAGCTCCAACCTTACAGGCAGGCCTATGTTTCTTTGGGTCATTCATTATAGTGCAGAGGATTGGAGCCGAAACTTATAACTTACAACTGCCAGCTGAAGCAAGGGCTCATCCTGTTTTTCATGTCTCACAGCTCAAGAAACATATTGGTGTCAGTCATACTCCTTCTCCTACTCTACCTTCCTTGGATATTGATGGTCAGATCCTTGTCATTCTTGCGGCTGATATAGACTCAAGAACTATCAACCGCAATGGTGTTTCTGTTACTCAACTTATCACTCAATAGACTAATGTTTCACCTGAGGATGATACCTGGGAGGATGCAGGGCATATTGCACGCCATTTTCCTAAATTTCATCCTTGAGGACAAGGATAAACTGATGGGAGGATATTGTCATGTGCTTTTCTAAGTATGGAGTCCCTTAAGTCTAGTAGCTAGTGAACATATTCTCGGGTGCCCTCGATGCTTTAGTTTCTGCCTACATAAATAAGCCAGCTAGTTAATCATTGGGTATTAATTGGCTAATGGATTATCGACAGATATTTGACTATGATTGATTCCTACTTTAGGGTTTCTTTTTCCTTTCCCTGTTGCATTTAAGCTGTAAGAGAACCCTATTTTTGGTTAAGCAGAAATAAATGAAGTGTTAGTTTGGTTGTTGCGGAAGAGTTACTATTTTCTATTCCATTTCCGTTCAAATTCATCTCCAAACGTACTAGAACGATACAATAATCACCTTGACAATGTCTAATAAAAATTAAGCCATGTCATCTTCACATTGATTTTAGAAGTTGGGGTTGGAGGAGAATTTTATAAAAATGAATGTCTATCCTATGTGGATTTAAACATTTATCTTCACGTACATTCCATTGGAGAAGCTCTTAACTACATCTTCGGACGCAGCTCCACATTATTAGTTTTATTTAAAAATACATATTTAAAACAAAACTATACTGAAAAAAGATTTTTTTATGTTTATCAAAATCTTAATTAGGGTACAACCTTAACTACTGAGATGAGTTTTAAGACAAGGGGTCGTATTAAGAGTAAAGTATGAAATTCCTCACAAATGAGGTCTAATAATAACCTCCACATTGGATTTTCTCGACATACTGTTGTAGATGTTCTAAACAGTGATTGACATTGAATTTGCAAATATTACTAGTGTCTCATTAATTTTTCATAATTAAAATCTTATTATATTTTATAATAAAAGTATCACATTAATAATGATAATAAATATATTTCTATTAATTAATAACATATTGGCTAATAATTATGTCAGTGGTTCTTAGTGGTGGCTGTGGTGGTGTTTGGGAGTGGTAGTGGAGGAGGCAAAGACGTTAGTGGTGTAGCTGGCAATGTGGCGAAAGCTTTTTCGGTCACAACAGTGGTAGTGGGTAGTGTTAGGGTAGTGGTAAGTGTTGGTGAGTAGGTGGTCATTATGTAATTTTGTGTCATTTCGACTGACAAAGATCAAACTAAATCACAACCTTGAAACAGAACACTTGAAATACACATATCAAAATGATTGTAGAGAAGGCGAGATTGGTATTTCCGTGAGTTTTAAAAAAGTGCTTTTTTGTTGTGATGTGTCGTGTGCAATTAGACGTTTGACAAACTATAATATGTAAAGTGGTGTAGAATCAATAAACTGTAAATTCTGTTTGGTAAACTGTCATGCTGAAGTGCTTATAATGTGACTAATGACAAAAATAGACATGGTTTAAAAATGATATTTAAATAATATCTATTAGTGGTAGAATTTTGAATATTTTTTAAATAAATACAAAAATAAGAATAATTTCTTATCCATAATTTAATCATTTAATTATAACAATTTAATTGATTTGATTTTAAAAAAAGGAAGAATTTATTAAAAAGGAAAGTAAAGTTTTTACAAGAAACTTGTTGGTAGTCGCGCAATAAGTTGCGCTCCAACCCCTTTTTGGATATCTAAACCTAATCTAATGAAAAGAAAATTGTGAATTTTAATATTAGCATCATTTAGCTATGTAATTTCTCAATCTTAACAAAAACTCTTAGTTTCAAAACCAAGCTCCCCTAAGGTACTAAAAGCCAAAGTATCAAAACTATATCCATTGGCTCTAAATATATCAAGGTATTTACATCTTAATTTTTAATTTTAGTTTTTACATTTAAGTATTATTATTATTATTATTTATAAAAATAATTATTAAAATAAAAACAACATAGCAAACGTTTTTACAATGAGTTAGTTGGTAGCCGAGCGACAAGCTAGGCACCAACACCTTTTTGAATACTAATAGCTAGTCTATGAAAAAGAAAACCGCCAATTTTATGATTGGCATCATGATTAGCAATGCAATTCTTCAGTCTTTTCAAAAATAAAATTGTATCTTCACCAAGTTCACCGAAAGGAGAAAGTTGAGAAGGATAAAACATTGAAACCATACCCATGGGCTGAGCACTTTTCCAAATACTTGGCACATTTGCGGGTGACAGCAGAAGTAATAGCTTGGCCTGGTGTGAAGTTGTGCGTTCCAGCACTTGTAAAAGGAGATACACATGTGACATCAAAACATACACCTTTCTCATCTTCCCAGTTGTATACAAGGTTATCAGCGGGTTTCAAAGCATTTTGCATTATCAGATAAAAATCATAAATCCACTTCTTTCCTTGCAGAAACCCCTGCCTTATAACACATGTCGGAGATCACATCACAGATTGAGTCGTGCCGGAATTTGAGGCCAACATCACTCGCACAGTGGACGACATGGTATCCGTAAATATCTATTGGACGGTAACAACTAGAGTACACATTGTTTTCAGAAAATAAGGGTACGCCGAATCGGTATTGCAAAACAGACCTGAACTAATTTTCTGTGCTCAACTGACTGGTTCAGTCCAATGATAGGGATTGCTTTCAGGAAATCTATTGCACTGCCACAGGTTGGAGTCACGGATAGTTAAAACGAAGCTGGAGGGGATGTTTTCCTTTACAACACCAAAGTATAGGGCCGCCAATGAATTCATGTAATGAGGGGCGACATCGTTAATGTTGAAGTTAGAATAAAGACATCCACAAGCTTGTGTAAATGACTGCAAGGCATGCTCATACCGGGGACACGAATCTGAAAGAGATGAAAGGTTTAGGATTTTGGATTGAAGGTGCTGGTAGGCTGGGAAAAGTGATTGCCTATAGTGTAACTGCAAGTGCACGGTGTCGACTAGCAACACAGGGCAAGTACAGGTCGATCCACATGGAAATGGAGTGTGTAAGGTTGATTTCAAGGTTCACTAAACTGATTTCTAACAAAGGGTTACCAAAGAGTGAGGTTTTGTGTCGATACGACAATGTATTTGGTAGTGAACAAGTAAATAAAACAAATTGTAAAGAGAGAAGCAAGATCAGGTTGTAAAAAACTGATTGAGTGGCACTAGGGTGATTGAATCCACCCTCTAATATTAAGCTAAGGTAATACAAAGTCTCACTTTGTTCTTATGCCTTCCCTTGAAGGCCTCAGATGGAAATTTGTTCTAGCTAACTTCCCTCACTTACTCCTAGTATCAATGGTCTTCTTACAGTACCATTGATCACAAGTAAATTTAGTTTACTAGCTAACTCTAATCCTAAGAAATTCACACAATAAGAACAAGCTGAGAATCTGATTACTTTCACATTAAATCAAAGGGTTTCATCTACACCCTAGTAGAGTAACTTAAAACATCATGCAAAGCTTAAAACAAACTTGAAATTAAATTACAAATTAAAACCCTAAAAAGTTACTATCCCTCTCTCATGAAGAATACCTCCCTTTTATACCTCACAATCACTCGAACTAGCAATTAAACAAAAACCCAAACCTCTTTCCTCTGCTAATTCGTCTCTGACTCCATTGATTTGATGTTGGAGAAAACCCTAGAATTCCAGCTATCTCAACCTTAGCTTCTAGGGTATGGAGGAAGCTAAAGGTGAGATGGGTAGAACTAGAGATAGCGGAGCATGCGCTCTTAGTGCTTTGTTGGTGCTTGGTGTCGGGGAAGGAGATGGTGGTGGCGAAGTCGGCTCTTTGGTATGGTCGGGGGAAGAGAAGGTAGGGTGGTTTCTGGAATTGTCGGGGAGAAAGAGAAGATAAAATGAGAAATGAAGAAGGGAGTGTTTGGTTCGGTTGGGATGAGGAGGGTATGTGGTTTCGGTGTGAGGCGGATGCAGCAAGAAGTGATGAGATGGGTGGAGCGATCGTTGGATGCGGATGGATCAAATCCGATGGCTCAGAGTAAAACGGGTTTTGGATCCGGGTTATGGGTCTGGTTTTGGATAGCTCAAGCCCATGTCTTGTGGGTTGCTACTTGTTGGGTTGCAACTGCTGTGCGCGCGGGCTTTGGCTTTCTGCTCCATAGACGCTCGTCTCCAATTCTCTGCTCTTTTGGCTCCTTAATTTCTCCGAGCTTTATTTACTACCTAAAAACACAAAATTAATTAGTACAAATATTCATTCTTGAAAACAGGGAAAATACAGAATTTGGGATAATATATGATTTCTGAGCACAAAAGATGAGTTAAATGCCAATAAAAAGGTGTAGAAATATGCAATATTTGGCACTCATCAAATACCCCCAAACCTGAATTTTACTTGTCCTCAAGTGAAACAGAAATTAAGAAATCCTAACTATACCACTGTCGCTGGTCTCTCGAATGCATTTAGCGTATGCACTAAGCCTTTAAACCCCTAGGTGTCCCTAGTGGACGAGTTGTAGTCTCGTGAGGGTTTACCAGAGGTGTACCCACAAAACCTTCTCCAACTTCAGAGCGTAAAAGAGTCTCAAGCATCCAAGGAGCTATGAGGACATAGAGTTTCTGCATGCTAGTAACACGAAGTTAGAACTACCAAAGAACGCATTCTCATCCTTAAGAGTTGAGCGAGAAATAACCATACCATATGAAAGAATTCGGGTTCGAGAGTGATCACAAGCCTCGACTTCGCCTCACCAAAAGAGGGTTTTATGATAATTGCACTCAAAAAGATCGCTTTTTTAGTCTCTCATGTGTGCAGCAGGAATAAAGAGAGAAATCCCTGCACACGTTGAAGATGAGAAGGATAACCTTCCGAAATAATTTCTGGAGACTCCACAGAGTTGTGAACAAAAAGAATCTTTTTCTGATGATCTCTAAGAAAGGAAATCAACCATTAGCAAGGATGGGAGTACTCACTTACCTTCTCACCCGATCGGCAATTAATATCACTCTCTCAGCATTCATAGAAACGTCTTCAATCTTCGGTCTTCAATTGCTGATGATGAACTTCTGAACTTCATAAAAACTTGAAAAACATTTTTTTTATTTTTTTTATTTTTTTTTAATAACATGATGGTAACTGGACTCAGAAAATAAACTACATTTTTTTTTTAATATAGAATGAAAATAACAATAAAACAATAAAACTCAATTTTTCACAACTTGTATTGTCTTGATTTCATAAACTTCACTAATTCTCATCTTGTTTTCTTATGTAAACCTTGGACTATTTCAACTTTTCTTCAAATATTCTGATGATGCTCCGCTTGCTAACGATGATGTGTTTCTATGAATATGTTGATGTTGTTGAGAGGGAGAGAGTGATGCTAACTGCAAATCGAACTACAAGAAGGAGTTTTCATCTTTAAACGTCACCCTCATGATTGACAAAATTAGCACTCAAGAGATCAAAAGTAGTGCTGAAAGTGGTGCGAAGTTGGGTAGCTCACCATTCCTACCCGGAATTGACGTACGGTGACACACACTCTAACGATTTTTAGAAAGTCACAAAAATTGAAGGTTGGTGCCTCGCTTGATGTAAAAATGGGTAGTCTCCACTATGGGTGATCACAATTCTACTACCGAATATCTATACAACACCTAATTCGCCCTCCGGTATGGTTAAATCCAACTTTAACGCTCTAATCAACTAAGAAACCCGATTGTGTTCTCCAGTACTTCCAAGTTCAGTTATTTCAGTCAGACTCTCTATGTAAACATAGCTAGGAGCATGCTAGTGACTCTAAGATCTCTAAAAGTTGGAGGTTTTTATGCAAGTATTTACAAAGAGTTTTGAATTTTTGATTTTTTTTTTTTTTAAATAAAAGACTAAAAACTCTATATGCAAAACACACCCCCAAACCTAAATCAAACATTGTCCTCAATGTGTCAACAGATGATAAGAATTCAAAAAGTCACATACCAAGAGAACTATGTTGAGTAGAGAAAAGGGAAGAGATTACCGGATGTACAAGGATGTTGCTAAACCAAAGGGGGATGAATGCTTTGAAAGCAAACAACCAGAGCGCAAGACAAAAAGTTTGGTTAGCACAAATAAAAACTATGCAAAAAGAAAAGGAAAAGGGAAAGAGAATGGATTTTTAGTCCATATGTATGTACAAAAGTGAACTAGTTTAGTCCACATAGATGGGGTCTTCTAAGTCGACGGTCTCAACTTCTGGTGGAAGATGCTCCAGAAATGGTTTCAATCTCTGACCATTGACTTTGAAGATGTTCTTGGTTGCTGGGTTTTCAATTTCAACAGCTCCATGGGGGAAAACGGTACGTACCAAGAATGGTCGACCATCGAGAACGTAACTTCCCCGAAACAAATGCAAACGAGTGTTGTACAATAAAACTTTTTGACCAGTGTGAAGGACTTGCGCAGAATGCGCTTGTCGTGAAACACTTTCATTCTTTGTTTGTACAATTTGGCACTATCATATGCATCATTTCTCAATTCTTCTAACTCATTGAGTTGAAGTTTTCTTTGGGTACCAGCCTTATCAAGATCAAAATTCAACTTCTTTACAGCCCAATATGCACGATGTTCTAACTCTACGGGGAGATGACAAGCTTTACCGTACACAAGTCTGTAAGGGGACATCCCAATGGGAGTCTTGTATGCAGTTCTATAGGCCCATAAAGCATCATTTAAGAGCAAAGACCAATCTTTCCTAGAAGGATTAACAGTCTTCTCAAGAATATGCTTAATTTCCCTATTAGAAACTTCTACTTGGCCACTGGTTTGAGGATGGTAAGGTGTTGCTACCTTATGAGTGATTCCATACTTGCGCACAAGTGATTCAAAGGGTCTATTGCAAAAATGACTACCTCCATCACTGATTATTGCTCTAGGTGTTCCAAAACGGGAGAAAATGTTTTCCTTAAGAAAAGAAAGAACAACTTTATGATCATTTGTTTTGGATGCAATGGCCTCTACCCACTTAGAGGCATAATCAACAACAACAAGAATGTACAATTTACCTTTAGAGTTAGGAAATGGACCCATGAAATCAATACCCCACACATCAAACAGCTCAACAATCAAAATGGGTTGTAAGGGCATCATGTTTCTCTTAGAGATACTTCCTAATTTCTGGCATCGGTCACAAGCAACACAAAAGCATGGCTATCCTTAAACGAGTGTTGGTCAATAGAAACCGCTCCGCAAGATCTTTGCAGCAGTTTTCTTGGCACTAAAGTGGCCTCCACATGCATGGTCATGAGAGAAAGAGATGACGTCCCTTTGTTCGGGGGTGGGGACACATCTTCTAATGATTTGGTCTTGGCAGTACTTAAACAGATATGGGTCATCCCAAAGGAAATGTTTAACTTCATCCAAGAATTTAGAACGGTCTTGTTTAGACCAATGCAAGGGCATTCTACCTGTAGCAAGGTAGTTCACAATATCAGTAAACCACGGCATTTCAGACACAAGCATCAATTGTTCATCAGGGAATGACTCTCTAATCAAAGACGGATTCATCGCAGATTCAACATTCAACCTAGACAAGTGATCAGCAACAACATTTTCTGACCCTTTCTTATCTCGAATTTCGAGGTTAAACTCTTGTAACAAGAGTATCCATCGAATTAGACGAGCCTTAGCATCTTTTTTAGACAAAAGATATTTCAATGCAGCATGGTCAGAATATATGATGACTTTAGACCCTATCAAATAAGATCTAAACTTATCCAATGCAAACACAACAGCTAGCAACTCTTTCTCAGTTGTGGAATAATTCAGTTGAGCATCATTAAGTGTTTTACTAGCATAGTAGATCACATAAGGGAGTTTGTCTACTCGCTGGCCTAAAACAGCTCCTACAGCATAGTCAGACGCATCACACATAATTTCAAATGGTAATGTCCAGTCAGGTGGTCTGACTATAGGGGCATATGTAAGGAGAGCCTTCAGTTGCTCCCATGCTTCCTTACAAGCATCATCAAAGACAAATGCAACATCTTTTGCAAGAAGATTACACAAAGGTCTTGAAATTTTACTAAAGTCTTTGATGAATCGGCGGTAAAAACCCGCATGGCCTAAGAATGATCTTATGTCTCTCATAGAACGAGGTTGAGGCAAGTGTTGAATGAGATCAACCTTGGCTTTGTCTACTTCTATGCCTTTGTACGAGATGATATCCCCTAAAACAATGCCTGAGTTAACCATGAAATGACATTTTCCCCAATTCAAAACCAAATTCTTCTCCTTACACCTAATCATCACACGAGTAAGATGATGCAAACACTCATCAAAAGAAGACCCAAACACAGAAAAATCATCCATGAAAATTTCAAGAAACTTATCTACCATGTCAGAAAATATGCTCATCATGCGACGTTGAAAAGTAGCGGGTGCATTACACAAACCAAAAGGCATACGACGATAAGAAAATGTTCCATAAGGACATGTAAATGTGGTCTTTTGTTGGTCTTCGGGTGTTATGTGAATTTGGTTGTAGCCCGAATATCCATATAAGAAACAATAGTGACTATGCTTCGCCAACCTTTCCAGCATTTGGTCAATGAAGGGAAGGGGAAAATGGTCTTTCTTTGTTACTGTGTTCAATTTTCTATAATCAATACAAACTCGCCACCCTGTGGTCACACGGGTGGGGACAAGCTCATTCATCTCATTTTAAACTACAGTAATGCCAGACTTTTTGGGTACCACTTGAATGGGACTGACCCACTGGCTATCTGGAACCGGGTAAATGATACCTGCATCAAGCAATTTCAAAATCTCACCCTTGACAACATCTCTCATATTGGGTTTAAGTCTCCTTTGCATTTCCCTAGATGGTTTAGTGTTTTCTTCAAGATTTATGTGATGCATGCAAATTGTGGGGCTTATACCCTTAAGATCTGAGATGGTCCAACCTAAGGCTCCTTTATGTTCTTTAAGTACTTCTAAAATTTGACTTTCATGTTCTGTGTCTAAACATGATGCAATAATCACAGGTAAAGTATCAGAAGGACCTAAGAAAGCATACTTCAAAGTATCAGGTAATGGTTTCAAATCAAGCTTAGGTGGTACATCAAGAGGTGGGGAAGATTTGGAATCAGAGAGTGGAAGTGGTTCCACTGCATTCTTCCATTTAGCAATATCCATGGGTGGAACAGATTCAAGCAAAGAGTGAATTTCACCAATGTACTTAGACTCAAAGAGATCTAAGTCAAAGTTATCTAAACATGCTTGCAAAGGGTCCACTGACAAAATGTCAGGCAATGAGTCTTGGATCAGACTCTCAATCATGTTAATCTCATGCAAATCAATATCATCACAATCAATGGGTTGTTGACTAGTATTAAAAACATTCAGCTCTACGGTCATGTTACTAAAAGACAATTTCAACACTCCATTCTGACGAGTTGATGATGGCATTGGACGTCGCCAGAAAGGACGTCCTAAAATCACGAGAATGTGATTACTTGGGTTTTGCACGGGGTGAGTATCTAAGACGATGAAGTCCACGGGGAAAGAAAAATTTATCAACCTTGATTAACACATCTTCAACAATACCATTGGGGGATTTTCACAGATCTGTCCGCTAATTGTAGCGTAACAGTTGTGGGCTTGACTCTCCCAAGGCCCGCTTGCACATACACACAGTATGGCAATAGATTCACACTTGCTCCTAAGTCTAGCAACGCCTTTTCGACCACATGGTCACCTATGGTGCATGTAATTGTTGGACTACTTGGGTCTCTAAACTTAGTTGGAATCTTGTTTTGGATTATTGAGCTCACTTGCTCAGTGAGAAAAGCACGCTTATGCACATGAAGCTTTCGCTTTTGTGTGCACAAGTCCTTCAAAAACTTAGCATAGGTGGGTATTTGTCTGATTGCTTCGAGAAATGAAATGTTTATGTTAACTCGTTTGAACATTTCCAAAATCTTGTTGTATTGGTTACCCCCTTTCTGCTGCACCAACCTTTGTGGGAATGGAGCAACAGGTGCATGACTTGGAAAAGAAACATCTATATCAGTAGGACTTTTGGTTTTACAACATGCTCAGATTATTTCTATACAGTAGATGTTTTCTTCGGTGTTGTGTGTACTTGTGAGTCTGATTTAGACTCGCTTGACGGTGGTACACCTACATTGTTCTCAACAACTCTACCACTACGAAGAGTGGTGACAGCATTCACATGACTATGTGAAGTTTCATTGCAGTTTGAAGAACCTGCCTGAAACACATTCTTTGGATTTTGTTGGGGTTGACTAGGGAGTTTGCCTTTTTCTCTATCATTTAATGCATCACAGATTTGACCCATTTTAAGTTCTAGACTTTTGAAACGTTGGTCGGTAGTTTTCTGAAGTTGTAAAAGATTTTGGGTCAACAGACCGACACTGTCTTCAAAGCTAGGCTTTTTCTCTACAGTACCGAGGGTGTGGTTGTATTTGGGGGTTTCTAGGATATGAGTATCCTTGGTTGTTATTTTTGTTCCCCCTTGTACAGGCCCTTTGGACCATGAGAAGTTAGGGTGATTCCTCCACCCTGGGTTGTAGGTTTGAGAATACGGGTTGTTCTCTTGCCTATGGTATAATGCATTGGCTTGCTCGGTTTTAGACTCTTGAAATGCATGTAGGTCTGGACAACTGTCCACTAGGTGGTCAAAGCTATGGCATGCTGCACAAGTGGCCATTTCAATTTGGTCACGGAGAGTAGGGACATTAGATTTTACATTCTTCTGCAACTCAAGCATTTCTATTCTCCGGGCTAAAGATGCCATTTTTGCATTTCCCTCAAAGTCGACTCGATTCTATGAACATTACCTACAGGGGTAGTCCTTTTTGGTTCACGGATGGACTCCCACTGTTGAGTCTTTTCAGCGACTTCGATTAAGAAAGTCCAAGCCTCATCAGCACTTTTGTCAATAAATGCACCATTGCACATTGACTCGATTGTGGTTCGGGTTCTAACATCTAGACCCTCATACAATATTTGCACGAGTCTCCATTTTTCAAAGCCATGGTGGGGACATTGGAGCAATAATTCATTGAATCTCTCCAAGAATTTTGCTAGAGTTTCGTCCTCTAATTGCACAAAACCATTTAGACTTTGGCGAATTGTCGCCGTCTTATGGTTTGGGAAAAACTTTTTGAAAAACTCTTTTGTGAGGTCATCCCATGTTCTAATGGACTGTGGTTGTAGGGCATGAAGCCATGACTTGGCTTTTTCTCTGAAAGAAAAAAGGAAACAATCTCAGTTTGAGGGACTCTTCTGGCATTTGGTTAAAACGCAAAGTCCCACAAATATCTTCAAAATCTCTCACATGATGGTAAGGGTTTTCAAAGCATCAACCCCTCTAAACACGGGTAACATGTGAATTGTGCTTGCTTTCAGTTCAAACCGACAAGCATCACCTGTGAGAATGATGCAAGAGGGTGGCTTGCCCTAGTTGGGTACATGTAGTCCTTGAGACTACGGGGTGGGTTTAGTTCATCACCCATGGTTTCTGATGGGCTTGGGCTTTCTGTTGATGAGTTGGGTATGTTGACAATTTCGTCCGGTCGGATTCTAACTAGTCGATTTGTTTGGTCTCTAAAAGACACGATCATAGCCTAGCTAGCACATCAAGTATGTTAACATGCATATATCCAATTGATATCAACACAGAGAAACGCAAACTCACAAAAATGACACCCAAATTCTAGCACATAGGAGTGCTGGATGCTATTGCTTAAGAGAGACACAGCACTGGCAGTGCTCAGTGCAGGTAATGTGCAGCACATCACAGCTTATGCACTGCCCAGTTGTTGTCAGGTGCTAAAGAAAAGCAAAAATTGTGTGAGGTGCACAGGGTAATGGGTTGTGCTCACTCAAGGTGAAGCATGTGCTGGGTTTGTGCGTGGCATACAACAAGTGAGATGCTAATACAAACTCAGACACTCAACATTCACTCCAATGGCACAGGATCATACACAGATTACAGATATTGTTGCACATATGACAGGTGAACAGCAAACAAACAAAGCTTGCACTTTACAACATACCACAAAATGTCAACAAGATCAGTTGATCTCAAAATTCAGAGAGTATGATTCAATTGAAAAGGTGGATATTCTTCACAGAGTATCAACAGGCCACTAGCAAATTAAGTATATGATTCAAGAATGCTAACACCAAATCGGTCACCCAACAGTTCACTCAAGGTTACAGGATTACACACAAGTTACTGACTATTGCGGGGTTTGTTGGTCACGGAGTTATCAACGAGGTTGATTGATATCGATGTGGTCACGACAGCGAGTTTATGCAATGTAATCGAAAGGTAGATGGCTTAGCATTCAACTAGTGAAGATGACATCAACTTGGGTTTGCAACTACAGCTAACTTGGGCTAACCAGGTTGCTGCTCAAGCTCAACAGCTACAGGGGCTGGATCTAGGCACATGGTATGTTGAAGCCTAGGGGTTAAAGTGAAAAGGCAACTAGTTCATTTGACTCCACTTTTCACAGGCTATGCTCAGGTCACACAAGCACAGGCTTGATTTATCACGGTGGTGATTGCTTAGCAAGGTAACTAGTGCATTATGCAAGCATGGTTCTGATTCAAAGTCTAGTTTTGATGAGTTGTGCAAACAGATTCAAGGTGATATATGGATCAAGGTGATATCATGGAATCATTCATATGCATACCAACAATTTCATGGACTGATCAGGGTTTTGCAAGTCTCAAGTTAATCATGCATGCATGGTTCACATACACATATTCATCACACAGAGCAAGGTTAGAAGAACGATACCACCGATAAAAATTGGGTTTAGGCAATTCCACACGTTGTCCTGCGCTTTTCCTTGTCCTTCTTAGGCTTATGCTCCAACTTTTGCAGCACAGGTACCT
Source organism: Papaver armeniacum (assembly GCA_023531295.1). Taxonomy (NCBI): domain Eukaryota; kingdom Viridiplantae; phylum Streptophyta; class Magnoliopsida; order Ranunculales; family Papaveraceae; genus Papaver; species Papaver armeniacum. The sequence continues at coordinate 541,560 of JAJJWW010007104.1, forward strand.
GTTTACTCAAGAGAGAGTTTTAGTTCCCAGAATGTGCAACTTAAGGCAAAGATGATGAATATTGATATTGGCTATCAATAACTGAGAAGATTTTGTAGCATGAAGATGGACTACTGTACTTGGTTATCTGTTCAGGGCAGACCAAGTTACCATTGATGAGCCATTCACAAAAGAATAAGGTGAAGTTGAGATGAGTGCGAGTTATAAGCAAGTTTCAAATGCAAGAATGTTCAAACTGGAATGAGATGCATGATGCTAGGATTGGTATATCACTGGTAATGAAATATTTAACTGATAATGCAAATGCTTAACTTACAGATGCATGGTTTTATGACAAGCTACCAAATCAAATTATGCTAATACAGTAATGCAATTATACAAATGGTTTTCACTATATTCAAAACAGAGCTAACAAGTTACAACCTGAGCCATAAACAGAGCTAGCTACAGATGCTAAAGATGATGCAAAGTTGCTATGTAAACTAGTAACAAAGCTTCAACTGAGCTACAAATAAGCGGCACTAAGAGAATACAGATATGCACAGATGACAGGGCTTGTGGATGTAAGCTGCAGATGAGTTGAACGAGGACAAAAAAAAAGAGAACTAACAGATGTGACAATGAACAGATGCAATAACAGGTGAAAAGATGTAAAAATTCAAGCTAAGTTACACTAGCAACAGATTGCAAACAACTGAACTTCTAACACATATACACAAAGCTAGAATGAGAACCAGTAAAGAAAGTAAATTATCAACACAGCATACTACCAAATCCCCGGCAGCGGCGCCAAAAACTTGGTAGGCTGGGAAAAGTGATTGCCTACAGTGTAACTGCAAGTGCACAGTGTCGACTAGCAACACAGGGCAAGTACAGGTCGATCCACAGGGAAATGGAGTGTGTAAGGTTGATTTCAAGGTTCACTAAACTGATTTCTAACAAAGGGTTACCAAAGAGTGAGGTTTTGTGTCGATACGACAATGTATTTGGTAGTGAACAAGTAAATAAAACAAATTGTAAAGAGAGAAGCAAGATCAGGTTGTAAACAAGCGATTGAGTGGCACTAGGGTGATTGAATCCACCCTCTAATCTTAATCTAAGGTAATACAAAGTCTCACTTTGTTCTTATGCCTTCCCTTGAAGGCCTCAGATGGAAATTTGTTCTAGCTAACTTCCCTCACTTACTCCTAGTATCAATGGTCTTCTTACAGTACCATTGATCACAAGTAAATTTAGTTTACTAGCTAACTCTAATCCTAAGCAATTCACACAATAAGAACAAGCTGAGAATCTGATTACTTTCACATTAAATCAAAGGGTTTCATCTACACCCTAGTAGAGTAACTTAAAACATCATGCAAAGCTTAAAACAAACTTGAAATTAAATTACAAATTAAAACCCTAAAAAGTTACTATCCCCTCTCTCATGAAGAATACCTCCCTTTTATACCTCACAATCACTCGAACTAGCAATTAAACAAAAACCCAAACCTCTTTCCTCTGCTAATTCGTCTCTGACTCCATTGATTTGATGTTGGAGAAAACCCTAGAATTCCAACTATCTCAACCTTAGCTTCTAGGGTATGGAAGAAGCTAAAGGTGAGATGGGTAGAACTAGGGATGGCGGAGCATGCGGCTACTGGTGCTGTTGGTGCTGGTGTCAGGGGAAGGAGATGGTGGTGGCGAAGTCGGCTGCTGGTATGGTGGGGAGAAGAGAAGGTAGGGTGGTTCTCTGGAATTGTCGGGGAGAAAGAGAAGATAAAATGAGAAATGAAGAAGGGAGTGTTTGGTTCGGTTGGGATGAGGAGGGTATGTGGTTTCGGTGTGAGGCGGATGCAGCGAGAAGTGATGAGATGGGTGGAGCGATCGTTGGATGCGGATGGATCAAATCTGATGGCTCAGAGTAAAACGGGTTTTGGATCCGGGTTATGGGCCTGGTTTTGGATAGCTCAAGCCCATGTCTTGTGGGTTGATACTTGTTGGGTTGCAACTGTTGTGCGCGCGGGCTTTGGCTTTCTGCTCCATAGACGCTCGTCTCCAATTCTCTGCTCTTTTGGCTCCTTAATTTCTCCGAGCTTTATTTACTACCTAAAAACACAAAATTAATTAGTACAAATATTCATTCTTGAAAACAGGGAAAATACAGAATTTGGGATAATATCTGATTTCTGAGCACAAAAGATGAGTTAAATGCCAATAAAAAGGTGTAGAAATATGCAATATTTGGCACTCATCAGGTGCCGCGTCTGAGCACAAGAGGCTAAGTATCAATACTTACCCGTATCTGACATAGTGTAAACACCCAGTCCTCCATCCCTGATCGGTAAAGTGACAAGACGCTGTTGAACCAAACCAAAACCTGCGTCATCACCAACCACAATACGCCATAAGTACTGTAACATGTGAGTATCAAACTTAGAAGTTGCATCCTGTAAAGCTAATGGACTGGTGGTACGAAGAGTAAAATAGAGTTTGGAAACACCGGCACAATATCGTAATAACAATAGTTCACCTTGCGGATCCTGTAGCTTCTGAATCTTGTTCATAAGCTGTATAGTTTTGTCAACGCGTCCCAAAACCATGTCACTACAAAATTTCAGGTCCAAACTGACAGGTCCGCCAAGAAGCTTGACACCAACTGATGACTTGCCAATATTGGTAGGAAATATACTATCTATAAGTCTTCTAGGATCTAATGAAGGTCATAAAATTTCAGTCTTGGTGATGTTTAGGTGTAATCCCCTATTAGGCCCCTCAGCTTGGATAATCTTCAATGCTTTAACCACTTCCAACGTATCACCTGCAATGGTACCATCGTATAAATACCAGGCATGCAAATCGAGTGTATATTCCTGCGCAATCTTAGTGACAAGAGGGTGTAGTGCGAGAGAGAATAGCAAGGGACCAAGTGGCTCACCGTGTTGAACACCCACAACAGATGAAAGTACAGATTGGTTATAATATAATCTGGCCGGCTTTGAGTAACATAACTCAGCCCACCTGGAAATGCTAGGGCAGTGGGTGCGGACCTCTCTAATTAATATAGACCTTTCAACTAGGTTGAACGCATTACTGAAATCAATCAGCATCATAGTGTGAGCAGTATGGTTACCTTTCAATTCTAATAACTTGTTGGTTGCATGCATGATGCCTTCACTGCCGCAGGGGACACCAAATCCAAATTGATGAGTACCCAAGTAAGCTAATATATCCTCGCACGCATCTGTTGCAACCAATTTTGAACATAATATACGCCATATTGTTCCAACTGCAATTGGATGTAACCCCCCAACCTGGTTTTAACAACGAGGTCAATGAAGCGCTATCCAAAAACTCTCCAAGAACAGTAGGACATGAACCAGCAAGCCATAGGTTCACTACGCCTGTAACGGAATGTATTAGGCCGCCAGCCACTGCCGCAGCGGAGCCACTCCAAGCATCTAAGAGATGCCGAGCTCTTAGTCCGTCGCACCACAAGTCGTTCCTTTGGGGAAACTTTTAACAACTGCCAAAACTGATTTATCATCGACAGACAAGGCAGGTACAGTGACATCGCCTGCTGGGATATATGGTGGCGGTGCAAAAGGGTGCTTTTGCTGCAACTCAAAAAAGGTGTCCGGATTAGAATGAGCAATGCTATTAGAAGTGAGAACCCGAATAGCTGCTGTGTAATAACTATATCCAAGCTTCTTCCTGCAAGTTTGGAAATTGGTATGTTCTTTCTTCCTCTTGGCAGGTGGCCTATGACCGGAAGTAGCCTTGGAAAGCAATTGTTGAGTTAAAATTGCATAACCCCGTGGTTCAGTCCATTTGACAAAAGCCCTGTTAATGGCAGAAGTTTGTAACTTTTTTCTTGTACCAGACTGCTCCTCCCTAGTACATTTTAGTGTATAGAGATTCAGTGTGCAGGCTGGGAGCAACAGAAGTCGCAACCAAACTTGTAAATCACCAGGTCTTGCCAAAACAGCGTCCAATGCAGCCTTTAGGATTCTTGCAAAATTAAGCCTGCACAATGGGGGGATACTTACGACGGTTGTGGTTTGCCTCTAGAAAACTTGATTAAGGGTCTCCATCGAGAGACAAGTTGTAGTATCATCTACAACATGGTTAAAAGTGGCAGAAGGAACCTCATCAATAGACCCATTAGCAATCGGTTGCGGTTTAACAACGTCATGTATTAGAAAATCAACAATACCTTCATTGTAAAGACCAGCGATAATATCACCAGGCAGATGATTGCGACATTGCTTCTTCCAGGCGTAAATGTGCAAACAATAAATACACAACCACATTTGTAGTTCCTGCAAATCTTTCTCCCAAGAATTAAAACAAGCATAACAAGCTAAGTTCCAACAGCGTACTACTACATTAGTTGAACAGGTTGTCGTGCTAGCCTATCAGCGAGCCTCATGAGGAACCAACCAAGAGAGCTGAAGCGGATAGGGGGCTGATTATGTCACAAGGGGGACAAGCTCACTCTACCTTCCATGTCAAATTTTGCAATATTACGTCATCGGGGACTCGAACTAGGACCTCATGGAGCGCATGAAATCTTTAAGGAACGGGGATGACCAGCTGAGCTAGCTACCCTGTTATTATTATTATTATTATTATTATTATTATTATTAATAAATAAATTTCATACAAAAAGTAAATAAATTTTGTTAGTGAAAATAATTACACATAAAGAAATATTTAAGGGTAAATTTAGTCATTTCAATATAATAACGAGGTTAACATGGAAAATCAATTAGTTAAAAATAAATGGGTTCATAATTTCTGCTTAAAACTACTCTAAGGTAGCTTTTAAAAGTTGACCTAACCAGGACCCTGAATATTTTCAGGGCCGTAATCTTATTAGCAGGCACGAAATTTTTACAGGGCCAACATTATCTACTTTTAAGATAAAGTTTTAGATACAGGTCCAATGTCAGCTCCACTGTCCGGCGACCTCCTTCCCCAAACCAAAATATCAGAGAGGTGTTATGTAAAAAAATTTGGAATCTTGGAAATTTGGTGAATCAGGGGAGATAAACATAAAGGAGGGTTTGTTATTAAAAAAGTACTCCCTCCGTTCCTAAATTATAGGCACAATGAGAGAAAGAGAAAATGGTTTCTATAAATAAATGTTTGAAAAAATATGGGCGAATGGTTTCTAATTGGGAAAGTCTAATGTTACTTTAGTTTTCATCGGGGACCACTTTTCTCTTAACTTCAAATTTTTTTTTGATGACAAGTGTCATGTGGACCATTTCATTTTACTTCTTTTACTGACAAGTGTCATGGGGACCATTTCACTTCACTTCTTTTATTGACAAGTGTCATGAGGACCACTTTCAATGATCAATTCTCTTATTTTTCTTAATTTTCTCTAAAAACAAAACCAGCCTATTAAAAAAGAACAGAGGGAGTATTAAAAAAAAATTGCTAGTAAATCCCACGGATAAGATCAGTCGTCCATTCTTCACCATCTTGGATCATTATCATCGTCATGTAATGCCTCCCAAGTCTTCACAATTTCATAACCATGATTCCAAATAAATCTTCTTGATTTTCTCCATATTCCCATTTCTGAGGTGGGATTTGAGTTTTTTGATATCGAATAGAAACAGATTCCTTCTTCCCTTTCCTAAAGGCTAAAGTGAAGTACTACTTTGAAAAAAGCTTCACCATTGTTTTGGTCTACTCTACCTAATTAATGCATGGTTATTTTGAATGTTTAAAGTAGGGTTTGCATGGTAATTAAAACTTATTTGGGTTTTGATTCCGTTTGGAAACATGACTAAATAAGAAAGGAAACCATGAAAGAAAATTGGACATAAAAAGCCTGGCGAGATTGGGGTATACCCAATAAGACAAAATAGGGTCATTTTGAAGTAAAAGAGGTCACCCCTTAACCATATATTTTCTAAATGGCTAATATACCCTTGTTTAATTAACACTAAAAATCTGATGAGGTTAATTAATTGAGTTTAGATTAAAACTTTTCAAATTATGAATTTGAGTAATGAAATTTTTGATTGAACTTTGGGAAGTTTTTTGATGAAAAAAATTTGTTTTGATAAAATCTTTTGGAACGGAAATGAAAGCACACTACCCAAACACTTCTAAAGAGGAGATTGCAAAGCTATTGTATGAAATAATACTCAAAATTAGATCAAAAATCAACACTTTCAGTTCTGAAAGTATAAAAAGTCGGCAAGGTCGACGAATGAAGATCATGCCGACTTTATTTTTTAACACACAGGAGACGACAGAAAAAATTTATTAGTCGGCAAGGTCATCAAAAAAAACCTTGCCGGCTGTTGAAAATACCATGCCGGCTGTTGAGAAAAATGTATTAGTCGGCAAGGTCTTCAAAAAATACCCTGCCGGCTGTTGAAAAAATTTGTTAGTCGGAAAGATCTTCAAAAAATACCATGCCGGCTGTTGAAAAAATTTACAGTCGCCATGGCTGTTATGAAAAGTCGGCAAGATATGCATGTTACGACCTTGCCGACCAAAAACACAGAAATCACAATTTTCAATTTTTAACCTAATATAACAATCAAATCACACAACACAATGATGGGTTTGAGTATAAACACCACTTATAGTCTTCTTTTCACCGGTAGAGTCAACAATTTTTTTGGAAAATCAAAGTTGAAGATTTTTATATGGCTTTGGTTGATGGAAGATGCAGATGATGAAGAAGAAGAGAAGATTAAGAGTTATTTAGTTTTTTAATTTTAGGGTTAATGAAATTAAGAAATGGGTTTATTTTTAAGATTTAATTAGTTCAAGGGTATTAAAGTAAAATCACCCTTTTATGAAAATGTCGACTAGGTCCCCTTAAAATTGGGTATACCCCAATTAATCTGGGTATACCTCAATCTCGCCAGGATAAAAGGGCAAATTTCATTAAAAGTTAACATTCATCAAAGCGATGAGTGTTAAGGGAACCAAAAACAATATAAAACTGTTAACTTTGACCAGTTACAACATTCCAATTACATATTAAGGTACTAAGCGAAAATCCCTCAAAAAGCTTCGAATGTAGAGATCAACTAAACATAGTTTACTTAACCGAAATAATAAGTTGTTCAAAATTTCTCTTCTTATGATTATGAAGCATGCCGTTTCGCCCCATCCAAATTGTCCACCAAATTGCGAAAGGGAGAATACTCCAAATCTTCTTAACCATATTACTGTTTTTCTTATTAGCCCATTCCCATGTATTTGATTTGACGGTTTCTGAAAACACCCAATCAACCCCAAAGCTATCCAAAAAATAGTGCCAAATTTTTTTTGTTTCAGTGCAATGAATAAAAAGGTGATTATGAGATTCTTCAACGGTCGAGTAAAACAGACGTTGGCTATTAGTCACATTCCCGGCCCTGTGTAAAACATCCAAAGTAGGAGCACCTCTAAGGCATAAAGTCCAAACGAGAAAAGACACTTTCAATGGAATTTTAGGATTCCAGACTTGCTTATGCAGAAAAGAAAGAAAACCATCAACATCAAGGGATGAGTAGCAGTTTACTACAGTAAAATCTTCTCCAAAACCCCAGTATCTTCCAAAGTACAGTTATGAATAGAAGCAGCAAGACCTTCTACTAACTGTAACAAGTTGAAATTGTCTTTCATTAAGGCCTCTTTTGAACTCAAAATTCCAAGAGCCTTGACAAGACAGCATGTCATTTACAGTCAATTCTTTTGAAATTGAGATTTTAAAGATATTAGGAAATCTGTCTTTAAAAGCGACATTACCTAACCATTTATCGGTCCAAAATTGTATGCACTTACCATTTTGAATTATGAGCGAGGTGATATCCCTAACAAAGTCTTTAGATTTTAAGATACTAGCCCAAAGACTATGTCCCACAGCTCTAGAAAAAATGTTAGGTAGGAAAACATTAAGATTACCTTCAAATTTCTCGCGAATGATTTTTCTCCATAAAGCGTCATTTTCTCTCCCATGCCTCCAAATCCATTTGCGATGTGAGGATTTATTGACCACCTTCAGCTTCTTTATTCCAATACCACCATTATCTTTAAGAACCATAGCTTTTGACCAGTTCGCCCAACTTCTTTTTGTTGAAGTAGTAATAGAGCCCCAAAGAAAATCACACATAATTTTCTCTAGTTCTTTCACTACTGAAATAGGAATCTGGAACATGGATAAATATTAAATGGGCATACTAGCAAGCACACTATTAATCATGATCAACCTCTGACCTTTGGATAGGTCTCTTTGTCTCCAAGTGCTCAGCTTTAGTCGGCATCGTTGAAGCGGTACATCCCAGACATCTTTGGTCTTAGACTTGCTCCCCAGAGGTATTCCGAGATAATTGATAGGAAACTCAACTAGCTGAAAACCAAATAAATCAGCACACAGAGCACCATTATGTTCATCCCCAATATCACTTTTAAAAAAATTACCAACTGGAAAGAAAAAAGAATGTTCTTCAAAGATGAAATTTGGTCCTCGGAATCATCGAGAAAAACTATCAAGTCATCAGCAAGTTGTAGATGATTTATGACAGTTTCATTTGTAGCAACTCGAAAACCTGACATAAGACCGTTTGAAGCAGCTTTACTAACCATTTTAGATAGAATTTCAGCTACCATAATGAAAATAAAAGGTGAAATGGGGTCGCCATGTCTAATGCCCTTCTTCTGAACATTTGTGTTGCTTCTCCATTGATAAGAACCGAAAATCTGGCTTGCGAGATACACCATTTTATCCGACCTCTCCAAACATTTCCAAAACCAAATCTTTGAAGGAAAATATAAACACAGTTCTAATTAATGTTATCAAATGTTTTTTCAAAATCAACCTTGCACAACAGTCCATGCTTATTCTCCCTCTTTCTTGAGTCTATTAGCTCACCCGCAATCGAAATTCCATCATTAATTTTTCTTTCATGAACGAAAGCTCCTTGGAAATCAGTAATGATGGAAGGGAGAACCAGTAAGAGTTTCACTATCTTATACACTCCACCAATCAAACTTATAGGCCTAAAGTTATGAAGTGAAACAACGCCATCACATTTAGGAAGAAGTTTAAGATTGATGCAATTGATTCTCCAGCCAAGTGATCATCTAGATTCAAATCCTTTAATTACCAACATCAAATTAGAGTTTGTTACCTCCCAAGCAGCTTTGAAAAACTCCATAGTGAAACCATCCGGTCCCGGAGCCTTGTTTGTTCCAAAATGCCAAATGATTATTTTTACTTCCTCCTCGGTAAAATGTTTTCCAAGAGAAATACTTTCATGAACAGATAAGGAAGGTAATTCAATGCCATCAAATCTTGGTCTAATATCGTGCTCTACAATGAAAAGTGAAGTATAAAAATTCTTCGCTTCCGTACAATTTTCTCCTTATCATAACACCTTATACCATCTATATTTAACAATTGATGCTATTGCAACTATATTTAAAAGAAACAATTTGATGTAAATACCTTGAGTTCTTTTTTGCATCCTTTGTCCATTTCTGTTTCGCTCTTTGGTCCCATTTCCTTGCGGTATCCAAAGATAAAGACACATGTTTTACTTTGTCTTGAAACCGTGAGAATTCCTAAGGCAAAAGAATTGTTATTAATTTTTAATCCTTTACGGCTTTACCAACGTGAGGAGTTGAGACTGGAGAGATTAAATTTTTCTTGATTTTACAAAATAGCTGCAAATTCCTCCATTAATGGCAGCTCGGTGGTGGTGGAGGTGATGGTGCGGCGGAGACGGCTTCTACCTATCAAAATCAAACCAAAACGTTGCCTTTTCACCATTCGCTTTATGATCGTTTTATGTTTACTCCAGTCAACCAATTCTGGCCCTATATATAGCTTTTTGTGGCCCTGTATTCAGCTGCGGTCTAAAACAGAAGTGTTTTTTTTTTTTTTTTTTGAGAAAAGCACTTTGAAAATTATTGACTAAACACCTTTTTCCTTACAAGTTTGTTGCAAAATGCTTTTATATGAGAAGAAAAAAGAAAGAAAGAAAAAAACAAAAAAAAAATTATATCCTAAACGGGGCTACAATTACTTGATTCCTAGTGATATACTACGGGGGCTACAATTACTTGATTCCTAGTGATATACTACGAAAACCTAGAAGTGAACATACCTCTCAAACTAGAGATTGGAGATTTGTACTCTCTGGATTTTTTTACAGTTGTAATCTCTTGATATTTTTTTAAGGATTTACGCAATTGAGTATAAATTTGATTACCAAATTATATATATCCTTAAGTTAGAGACGGTGGGAATATAACTTATATTTCCATCTGTAAAAAAGTGGTGAGTAAAGTATATACCAGAGTTCACTCGAAAGATGTAAATGATATCGTATCAACTATCAAAGCAGAATCCAACACATGCACTATTGTGGAGCTTAGTACATGATGTTACAGGCAATGCGTATTCCTACAAACATGCATTAACGTTTCAGCAGTAAAGCCTTAAAGTACCAAAATAAAATACTGTAAATGTGACTCTTATGCGCAAGAAGCAACACTACTGCCCTATTGGTAGATAGAGATTACAAAAACGATAGCAAGTGAATGTTACAGGCAGAAACCACGGGTCCACAATGAAGCTCGTGCTGCCAACTGAGAACCACCCTTCAGACCCTCCCTACCTAAATTTCCTAGGTTTTGTGTTCCTATCAGACTTTTGGGGCGTACGACTTTCCATTTTGCGTTTCATCCCTGTTTGCTTCGGTGTAGTCCCCGCAACCTTCATTGCTGCAAGATTCTTGAGAACTTTAGCCTTCCTAGCAGCAACTGCAGGCCTTTTACTATCGCGAACTTTTCGTTCTGGTCCATCGCTAGACTTTTGCATCCCACAATCACCACTTCTTGGGCGAGAACCATCTTTCTTTTGAACGCCGGATTTGGTAGCACGTAACCCCTGGTATGACATATTAGATTTTACTTTCCTATCTACATAATCTTTACTGGGAGAAATTGCCATCCTTTTGGAAGGGGTATTGTTCACTGTTGCAAGTTCTCTTTTCTTTGAAAGTACAGATTCTGGCTTAGCATGATAAAGCCTCAGATCGCGGTCACGGAGCTTTAAATGCCTTCTCCTAACGAGCAAACTAGCAGCCTCCTGCATGGGCATCAAAACAGTTTATTGAACCATAAAAATACAATAGGAAAAGTCAGCAGAAATTTTATTTCACTTTCTGAATCCATTAAGCCATGAGAGAATCGCCAATTTTCAACAAAACAAAGAAAAGGGAAGTTTTCAAGTTCCTAATAAATGGATAAATAAAAGGATAAGATAATGCATTGAATAAAAATCAATAAAATGGTAAATAAGAGCAGATGAGTGATCACACCTTTGTTTTCAGCAAGACGTAAGCAATGCCCTTCCCGACATTGGTACTAGGATCCCGGATAACCCTGATAGCTTCAATGCTAGATTCGAATTGGTTTATCCCACAAAATAGCTGATAAAGTTCTTCATCCTATAGTGAGAACGAAAAATGCTTTTCAATTTTTATGAATTAGCGAAAAGTAAGGTCCAACATTAGATAAACAAAGTTTAAGGTCTTGAATACTAAAGCTTGTGATAGAAGAAATCACCTTTACATCGAATGGGATATTACCAACAAAAACAGTTCTGTTACTGTCGTAGAGTATAGTGTTCTCTCCTTTCAATTTTTTACGAGGTGGACAGGCCACGTCAACACGGATATGATTTCCTCCCACCTGATGTCAAGCACATACATGTAAATTCATTGTTTCATCTAGAAAATTACAAATGAGGCACATCTAATTATTAAAGGAAACCAATATCGGACATGAGACAAGATTAACTTACCATTGCCATATTGTGACACAAAGAAGCCTGAGCGGATTTCTCCTCCTTGTAGACAACATAGGCGTTAACACTGCAAAACAAGTGGTTCATAATTAAAAACTACAGTTGCTGTCAACGGCACATCCTTCTTAGCAGAACCATATGAAATGAAACCGAAATCAGCGGACAACCACCAAAGAAGTGCTAATATGCAGCAAATTGGATCATGTGATTCAAATCTCTACATCTGAGCTTTAGAGCAGGAAAATCTACAACCCATCAGCTGAATCCTCGACTAAAATCTTAATGGCATGATTAAATTGTTCACATTTTCTATGTGTTAGTTATGTCTTCTAATAAGAGAATCCAATTCAGAGTCTGAGATTTCAATTATAACTTCTTTACACATAAGATATTTTAATAAACACCTAAAAAAACCTAAATTCAAACTCCAGGCATTGTTCAAGATAGTAGAAAATAAGGTTGGAATTAAAGGCAATTACCAAATCCAACCAAGAAGATGTCATTAAGAAGAAAAGTTACATGAAGGATATATACATAGATTAAAAACTCAAACCTATCTATAGCATCATTGATTCTTCCCTTCATAATTGCACCCTTCCTTGGCATTTTACCCTGTTAACCAAAAAAACATCACAATTTATTCTCTAAAAATTGATTAAAAAAAATTGCCCCACTAACCAAAGATTTAGAGATTTTTTGATACTCACATCCAGAATTGGAACAGATCGGATTCTGACAGAATCAACCTCACCGAATTGACTAAATTCTTTCAACAAAGCTTTCTTCTTTGTCTTGAGTGGTAAGTTCCCAACAAAAACTGTTCTCAAAAGCTTGCTTTCATCATCAAAACCCTCTCTTGAGACCATCGTCTCAGAAGGATCATCCCTGACTTTCCTCTTTTCTCCAACTTTTTTCTTACTCTTAATACTACCATCCTTGTCATTTTTCCCATCAATTTTCTCATCAACTCCATATGCTTTAGCCTCGTATACATCCTCAATCTCATCTCTCTTTCTTTTCTTCTTCGTCTTTTTCTTCTCATCATTTTCAGCAACATTCAAATTAGGGTTTTCTTCTTCTTTCTTCTCCAAATTAACCACTGTTTTCTTCTTCTTCTTCTTTATCGAATCAACATTACTATCAGAATTTGAACCGAGCTTCTCACTATTAGAATCATGTTTTTCTTCTTTCTCTCTTTTCTTTTTCTTATTCTTGTTTTTCTTGTCACTTTTAGGTTCTGAAACTAGACCTAATCCAGGCTCTTCTGTTGAATCTTTTCCAAATAAGGTTTTAAAAATGTCTATTTTACCACCAGCATTAGCTGCTTCTTCTTCATCCTTATGTTTCGGTGTATTTCCCATTTGAGAGAACCAGAGAAATTTTGAGAGACAAAGGGGATTTTCAAAAACTGGCGGAGAAGAAAGGAGAAAGAGAGACAGATTCTTCAGCTCAAATTAAAACCCTAGACAAGACATCAAAGGCCTGTGTGATACGTAGCGTTTGCGGAGTTGTTAAGCAATGGCCTCGTTACTAAAGCTGCGTTTGGGATTGGATATCTTTGTAATAAAGTCAAAATATTGATCCTTGCCCAGATGCCCTTTTAAACCTAGTTTGATTGGGGCCAAACATTTTAATTGGGGCCAAGCACTAGAGGACAAAAAAGGTCACCCAATCCTAATTTGGGTCACCCCTTATAAAAATATTTTCTAAATGGCTAAAATGTCCCTTAGTGATTAGTATTAAGGTTTAATTAAGTTGATTAGTGTGATAATTTTGTTTAGATAAAAATCAGGTTTTGGGATTAAAATTTGTGGAAATTTTAGTTTTGGGTTTTTTTGTTTTGAGAAGAAGGAGAGGAGTTTTGAGAGGAAAAACTAGGGTTTTTAGAAATGAGTGATTCAAGTGGAGGGAATGAGGTTGGTGAAGGTTCAAACAATAACCATGATTGTGTTGATGGTAAGATTGTATCAACTAATCCTATGGATTGGATGTTTGATGAAGAGATGTTAATGGAGGAAGCCATGAATAATGGTGGAAATGAAGATCCTACTGCTGATGGACACATTTTTGTGTCTGTTTTAATCTCAATTGTATATTTTGTTAGTGCTCGATTTTGTATTTATTATGGCTTTTTGTGTCTTTGTAGGTGTTTTTAGAGAAATAAACTTTTGCGGCGAAATTGGCTCGAAAAGTGGTATTTACGCTTGTGGGAGAAAATTACTATTCGGACCCCTCACTTGGATAAGGGGCACTCAATTGCTAAGGGGTGACCACCTGCTATTCGCACCCCTGGTCTGGTTAGGGGGACACCCTTCTTCACGTTCAAACCTATAAAACAGGCGGGAAATTTCACGTTAAAAATCTGCTTGCCTTCGAACCTTGCTGGATCGGATTTGGAGAGGTTTAATAGGATATTTTTATGGGAAAGGGCTTCGTTTGGGCTGTGATGGTAAAACGGGATTGTAGTCGAAGTAAAAACATAAAGAAAAGGATAAACACGATAAACAACATGGAAAGCTTCTCGGGATATTCACGGAGTTTTGCTGGATTCTAAAAAGGGAAGTTATCGTACAAATGGGAGAGAATATCTTCCCTGAGATTCGACTCAATCAAATACAAAGAATTTTGGGAAGTTTTATCAACCCAGAGATGCGTAAAGAAGATTTGGAGATAAAAAAAAAAAAAAAAAAAAAAAAAGTTGAAAAAAAAGTTAAAAAAAAAAGTTGAAAAAAAAAAAAAAAGTTGAAAAAAAAAAAGAAATTGAGACCAGACCATTAGACCAACCAGAATAAATTCAATAAAGTCGACCACTGGAACCCTTGTATATTCCGGTTGTGTTGACCTAGAGTTAGGATTATCGACCACTGGTACCCTTGTATATGCCAGTGTGTTGATATTAGTCTAGACCAGTATCTCAGTCCATTAGGATAGGTTCGTTTTGGCAGTGGCCTTCAGACAGATATGAGAAACACCGTTCACCTTAGTCAACATCAAAACCATCTATGTTTTTCTCGTATCCATCTCTTAATCTATCCATGTGATTGGTTGACTCAGGTTATGATGTTCGAAACTATCTCGAGTAGAGCTTTGTGACTTATATATGAATTTTAGTATGCTTGAGTGCAAACTCGTATAAAGAATTGGAATTTCGCATCGGGTACTTCCTCCTGTAATCAATAAGTATGCCAACCAAGGAGATTCTTTAGTGCCTTCCAAGGTTTGCGTAGATAGTTAGGGTCCTGGAGTACGGGTTTTGTGGGTACACCTCAGTAAACCCTCCCGAGACTATAACTCGGCCACTAGGGCCACCTAGGGGTTTAAAGGCTTATTGCATACGCTAAATGCAATCGACGATGCCTGCGACAGTGAGTTAGGATTTTATTTTTATTTGATTTGCTCGAGGACTAGCAAATAATAAGTTTGGGGGTATTTGATGGACACATTTTTGTGTCTGTTTTAATCTCAATTGTATATTTTGTTAGTGCTCGATTTTGTATTTATTATGGCTTTTTGTGTCTTTGTAGGTGTTTTTAGAGAAATAAACTTTTGCGGCGAAATTGGCTCGAAAAGTGGTATTTGCGCTCGTGGGAGAAAATTACTATTCGGACCCCTCACTTGGATAAGGGGCACTTCAATTGCTAAGGGGTGACTACCTGCTATTCGCACCCCTGGTCTGGTTAGGGGGACACCCTTCTTCACGTTCAAACCTATAAAACAGGCGGGAAATTTCACGTTAAAAATCTGCTTGCCTTCGAACCTTGCTGGATCGGATTTGGAGAGGTTTAACCGGATATTTTTATGGGAAAGGGCTTCGTTTGGGCCTGTGATGGTAAAACAGGGATTGTAGTCGAAGTAAAAACATAAAGAAAAGGATAAACACGATAAACAACATGGAAAGCTTCTCGGGATATTCACGGAGTTTTGCTGGATTCTAAAAAGGGAAGTTATCGTACAAATGAGAGAGAATATCTTCCCTGAGATTCGACTCAATCAAATACAAAGAATTTTGGGAAGTTTTATCAACCCAGAGATGCGTAAATAAGATTTGGAGAGGATTATTCGCAACTTGGCAGCGAAGAAAAGAATAGAAGTAACAAGAGATTTTCTCCGGATTTTTGGACCCTGTGAAGTATATAAGAGGTGGTTAGAGTCATAAGGAAAGAATCGGGAGTTGGGAGAGCCAACAGAGGGCTTAGGAGCGAAGAACAATAATTGCAGAGAAGTTCTCTGCTGCTGCTGAAGAAGAAAGGGACGAAGAACATTGAACTGACAAAGACAGTCGCGAAAACTACGACAGAGAAGACAGTCTTATTTTTGTAGAGTCTTATTCTTCCTGTACCCTTGTAACTGTTATTCTGCAACTAATATAAACGTTGCGATTGAACTCTTTTATTCCTTTTGAGTTTCTTCCCCTTTGTAAACACCTTTTGAGCAATGGAAAAATCTTTTGAACGTGTTTTCAACATGAGGAGCTAAACCCCAACACTGGGACAACGGAGGAAGCTGTATTTCATCCATGTGGTAATTTAGTTAATTCTTTATTTACTTTTTGCACCGATTTTTATTGAATTAAGGTTTCTATCAATTACATGTGACTTTGTTTGATGGAGCATGCTTAATCCTAAGGATTCTTGATGCGCCATGCTTATGATCTACAAGTAATATTTTATGGAATCTACTTTGGCAAAGAATAGAGTTATTTGTTTTGAGCTATAATCGCCGAGGATTAATTTCTGAACCACTTGAATATGAAAAACTGTGAAATCCTGAGTCCCAGTAATCTCTCGATATTGTGACATCTTGTAAATATATTTTCTTTGTTTTTAGTGTTTTCTTAAATCAAACCTTTACAAGCCCGAGTTGAACGAACTTTTTCTTACCACTTTCTACAACAACATAAAAACTACATCAACTGCTCAAAATGAAGGAACCGATACTCAAAATGAAGAACCCGCACCTCAAAACAATCATGTAAACCTCATATACTCTTGAAATTGTCTGAATGGTGCTCCAAGGGGTCGATTGATGGTCACTATGGAACTAGTCAGTGTGAGAGTCGTTGTAGTCGGGGTTTGGATTCATTAACGACTCTTCAAAGTCGTCAGTGAACTGGAACTACCAATGACGACTTAAACCTGCAACTTTTCCAGGTTATGAAAAATCGTTAGGTTGGTGTGATAAACACTGACGACTCTTTTAGCTAGGTCAAAAAGGGTCGTTAATTTTTTTTGTTTACAGACAAACGACTCTAAACCCAGAACTCTCAGTAAATAAAACACTTAGATTCGTCATATATGTATTCGTAGAAGATGACGACCCTATCCCGCCATTTCAAATTTTATGTAGAGTCGTTCGGTGTTTTATTTAATATACTAACGACCCTTGAGTTGGATTATCATAACTTTTGATTTCATAGAATCATTTCATTGAATTGTAAAAGGCATACATCTTTCATAGCGATACATTGAAGGAAATGAAATACAATAGATAATAACGGTGCACTTAATCATAAATGGCGTAATTATACATGGTCCCTTCCAAGATAAAGTAGCAATCATCGAACTCAAACTTTTTCCCACGAAGCTCCTCGTAATATCCATACACCTTCCTCAACTGAAAACGCAAACATACTCAGTTAGTATTGTTGAAAGCTTTGGATAAGTTTTACCTCTTGTTTAAATACTTATTCTTATAGCACCCAACATATTGGGCATGGCTTCCCTTGCCGCCTTGATTTCTCTTTTGAAAACTTCACACTCGAAGAATATCTCCTCAAACCGTTCCTTGACGAGTTTCAAAGACCTTGAGTTGCAATTTCCGTCTAACGCCACAAAAACGATGAATACACGGTTCCACCAAGCATCCGATGTTTGATCAATGTCTTTTCCTAGATCTTCAAAGTGGTTTGTGACTGTTTTCCAAGCTCTCACAATAGCGCAATTCTCTTCCGAAGTGTAAGTACTAGTCATGGTGTTTCCTCTTCTTTTTCCTCTTGGATAATAAATGAATGAGAATGAATGTGAAGGTTGAGAATTATGGTTTGGGTGAAGAAGGGGTGAGATATGGGTCTCTATTTATAGAGATTAATGACCCAACCGTCACTTTTTTGAATTTTAACCGTTGCCCGACTCAACCACATTTAGTGAATTCAAAATTCACATTAATTGCTTTAAGGATTGTTATTATATGTATTAACAAAGTGACGACTCTTGATGATCAAAAGAGACGTCTATGTGTTTTGTTTACTGAATGACGACTCTAACGTGAAAGACTCTCTGTGCTAAGTGACCTTTAGAGTCGTTAATATGTTTTTCTCCAAAAATGACGACTCATGCCAACAATATTTAGAGTCGTCACTCGTGTTTTTACGAATCATGACGACCCTTTTTGAACTATTGTTATTGCACCAATATTTGAAGTCATGCGTTTTATTGAATCCGAAAAAACATACATGTAGTTGAAATAAAATAGAAGGAAAACACATAAAATTGTTCAATACATTGCGCTAGAAAATCTATACGAGTTTAATTAAATTGGGCGAATTTCCATTCAACTTCCTCCAAGAGAGTGTAGCAGTCCTCGTGCAAAAACTCATGGTCGTACTTTAATTCGTATTGGCTCCGACCCAAAGAACACCGGAAAAACAATTATTTTAATAAGTTAGTGTTGTTGAATAATCATAACCAAATTAATAAATTTTGATGAACGACATATTGATTCACAAACTTGCTCTACTCATGCGGTCTTCGTTTGGCATAGCGTCCTTACGAGCTTTCAATTCGTTTCTTAGCAATACACAATCATTGTATAAATATGTGTACCTTTCCCTTATCTGCGGGAGCGTCCTCCTATAACGATTTCCGCTTAGTGCTTTAAAAACCTTAAACACCCTTTTCCACCAAGCATTGGTGTTTTGATCATGCCCAAGGTAAGGCCCTCTTGTTGGGTCTTCGTTACTGGTCACCCATTGCGCTTCCTCAACGGATTGCTTTGTGAGAGTGGTGTGTGCTCTGACAATAGCAACATCTTCTAGATTATTGAACGGAGTTGGAGCCATTTTTTAGTGTTTGAAAGTGATGGGTGACTAATTTAGGAAGATTGAAAGTGATGGGTGAATAAGTTTGGTAGAGATAGGTCTCTATTTATAGCAAAAATGTACCCAACGACTAGTTTTTTTTTTTTAATAAAAAACGGTTACTTCTGCAATAATTGCCCCTACTAGTCAAAGTTACCGTTGATTTTCAAAGTCTGCAATAACTTTGTAAAGAGTCGTCAAGCTAGATATATATACAGTAACGACCCAAGGTGAAAACTGGGCAGCATGGTTTACATTTGGGAATGTAGAGTCATCCCTGTATAAAGAGGGTCATCATGTATCGAGGAATGGGTCGTTCTTCTGCAAAAATAATGTTGACGACTGTTGGGGTCGTCATTTTAACATCTCAGAAATTGACGACTGCTGAATGATATTTTTTCTTTTCTCTGTAGTTGGTTGTACGGGCGAGCTCTCAACCTGACCCCGTCTCCATTATCGGTCCGGATACCTCCCAACACTATATGACCGATTTGGTACGTTTTTAATGTTTGAATCGATGTATATCTTTATGAAAATTGTTTAATTAGTGTTCGATCATGAACGTGTCATTGGTTTTAATGTAGACGTGGAAAACAAAGGCTGAGGTCAAGGAATGGATTATTTCCAAGGCAAAAGAGAAGATGTGCGTAGTTGTTCAAAGCAAACACGTTGATTATAAGCAAATGGAGATGGTATGCGAGAGAGCGGGGGATAAGGAAGAAAGTGACAAAGGGAAGAACTACAAGTATGAGAAGAAGACAACGAGGGTCTACAAAACTTCGTCGAAGAAGATACAATGCCCCTTCAGGATTGTTTTCAAAAAGCATCATGAAACTAATCTATGGAGGTTGTATAGTATTCCGGATGGTCGTCACAACCATCCTCCACCTAGTACTCTTTTAGGCCACCCAGCATATGCCAGATTGAAACCACATCAAATGGAAAAAGGTCTGGCAGATGAAGCGATGTAGGCCCCTTCAAATCCTAAATGCAATAAGGGCGGAAGATAAGACAAACTTGTCTATTATTTCCACAATCTACGCTGCCAAAGCAACGATCAAGAGAACTGAATGGGATGGTAGATTAATTATGCAACAATCAGAGTGGTTGGCAGAAAAACTTAACTACGCCATGCAAACAAGGGTGGGTCCGGGCGACAAAGTGACTCATATTTTTCTTGCCCATCCTAGGATGGTGGATTTGGCTCAGTGTTTTTACCAGGTCTTGTTCATAGATTGTACCTATAAGACCAACAAGTATAACATGCCGTTGTTGAACGTGGTTAGTCATACTTCGGATAAGCAATCATTCACCGTGGCATGGTGCTTTATGGAAAAGGAAGAAATAGAGGACTATGTTTGGGTTTTGGAACAAGTTCGGTTGATTTACCGTGGCGAAGAGACACCGCAGGTTATAATTACGGATAGGGATTTTGCAGTAATGAGTGCCGTTCGTCAAGTTTTTCCACTTGCTCAACATTTTCTTTGTACGTGGCACATCCAAATGAATATTTTTTCTAATTGCAAGAATCATATCAAAAAGATCAAGCCTGCAAAGGGTAATCAACGTTCCAAGGAGGAAGACGAGCGTCTAAGTAAACTTTCAAAAAAAGAGATAGCCGAAGAGAAAATGAAAGAAAAGGAAAAATATCTTTGAAGATGGTGATCTATGGGAGGATTTCTGCAAAGATTGGGACCATTTGGCTCATTCGAAGACCGAAGTAAAGTACTATGCAAATCCTCAAAAGTTTATTGATGATTGGAGTACGGATCATAAGAAGGTTGTCGACTATTGCCTAGATACATGGTTGAATCCTTGGAAGGAAAAGTTTGTTTATGCATGGACCAATAAGTACAAGCACTACCAAAATGAGTCCACGAGTATTGCAGAGCAGTCCCATGGACGTTTGAAAAAAATTCTTCAAGAGAACACTGATGGGGTAGTTACGGTATAGGAAGCTATTCACGAGCACGCCGAGGATGATATTAGCAAGATAGTGACTCAGATGGAGTATAGTAAGGACCGTTTTTTGAAGCAATACATGGAAGACAAAGAATTGCTACGTGGGGTTTCAGACTAAGTATCATGGTGGGCAATAAAGCATATGATGACTGAACTTAACAAATTTCGAGCGAAAGCTTCCAATGGAAAAGTGATTAAATGTAATTGTACAACTGAGATGTGGCTTGGCCTCCCATGTAAACATAAGCTCGGTGGGTACAAGGTGATCATTCCCATTGAAGATATCGATCCTTTTTGGAAGCAACTTGGGTTCACCCCAAATCCCACAGGAGCCGCTGATGAACAATTTGGAGACCTTGAGATTGGCAAGTATATCTGTAGGATCAGAATATCGCAACACCAATACTTCGCGAGATTAATAAACTACTGCGTCGCGAAGGAGTCGCATGGAGGTAAATAAATGACGTAATAGATGACGATAGTCAGAACATGAAGAAAGTGTGAAGACTTGGCGAGATTTAGGAGTGTCGCGAAGACAAGCAGTTACACATTCGCGAGGATTCGCGAGTCGTTTCCGAAAATAAAGGACAGCTTAGCTGTCATCCACTATGTAATACCCTATATAAAGGGTCGAGTCAGTCTGTTGTGGGAGAGATCTTTTTGAATTGTTAAGCAAGTCATTAGGAGAGAGAAAATCAAGAGTGATTGTAATTTCTTTAGCTCTGTTCTACATTTCTTTGTAAACCTTTCAAGAAAACAATTAATAAAACACATTATTATTCATCTTCAAATGGATTGATTAAGCAAATTCGAGTGAGGGGTGTAGTGTAGGTTTTCCTGCAACTACATATGCGCTAGAAACAGGGATATGAACAAGATTGAGGATCGAAGAGTATAATTAAAATTGTTTAAATCAAGAAAATGAGAAAGGAAAATGTTAAATATTAGAGGAATGGTTAATGAATTAAGAAGCAAGGAACATAATGAAGACATGGAATACAATTCAATTACAAAAGCAATGGTTAATGAATTCCACGAAAATATTAGAGGAAGGATACATAAACGAGATTTTGAAGGAAAGAAGATTATAGATGAAGAGAAGACATCGTCTTTGAAGGAATGGGAAAAGCAGAAAATAACATTCACAGCCGCAGAAGTACCTAGAGAAAATTCGAATCATATATCTCCACTAGTGATCACGATAAATGCAAGAAGAAAAGGAGAAGAATCGGCAAAAGCAGTGGAAGAATGGGAAATAAATAGAACTTTGGTGGATACGGGGAGTTTGGTGAGTATCATGTTTTACCATACCTACAAAAAATTAGGATATAAAGATGAAGAAATGAGTTCTCCAAGATATTATATTCATGGTTTTGGAAAATCTATAACAGTACCTAAAGGGGAGATAAAATTACGAATTTTACTCGGAGAAATTGAAACACAAGTAACATTAAGTGTAGTGGATATGGAATCGCCGTACCACATATTGTTAGGGAGACCTTGGGTACATGCAATTAAGGCGAGAGCGTCAACACTCCATCGGTGCATCAAATTTCCTATGCCAAGTGGAATTGGTGAGATCGGAGGAGACATTGATAAAGGAAGAATATATCATCAAATCGAGGTAAAGCATTATGAAGGGCAAGTGAAGAAGCGAAAAGATCGCGGGAAGATGATAAAAGCAGCTAAGAAAGAAGAAGAATTTAGAATTTACATGATAAGAGCAAAAGAGGGAAAAGGAATACCTGGCGAAATCATGGGAAAAGGGAGTGAGTTCGCGAAGGAAATGAGAGGACCAACACCTATGGGAGAACCAAAGTCTAGTTATGTCATGGTAGAACAAACAAAAGAAGTGAATGTTGGAACCGAGGAGGAGCCTAAAATCTTAAAAATTGGGACTAAAATGGAAGCGGATGAAGAAAGGAGAACTGTTGAGTTGTTGCGAGATTACAAAGATATTTTCGCATGGGATATGGATGAAATGCCTGGTATAGATCCATCAGTGGCTTGCCATAAATTGGAAATTGACAAGAATGTAAAACCATTTAAACAAAGAATTAGAAAGATCGCGACAAACATATCATCCTCAAATAGAAGAAGAATTGCAGAAAATGTTGGACGCGGGAATTATTAGACAAGCAAAATATCTTGAATGGATAGCAAATATGGTTATAGTCCCAAAGAAGAAAAAAGGAATAAGAATTTGTATAGACTTTCTTGATCTAAATAAAGCTTGTCCTAAAGATAGTTTCCCATTACCGGATATTCCGCAATTGGTTGAAGCGGCGGCGGAGAAACGAAAGGATATCATCTCTTGATGGATATAAGGGTTACAATCAAATTCCTCTCACCGAAGAAGACCAAGAACATACTTGCTTTCTTTGCTCCAAGAGGATTGTCTTGTTATACAAAAATGCCGTTTGGTCTGCGAAATTCGGTGCGACATACCAAAGGATGGTGGAGAAGGTGTTCGCGAGATGGATACACAAAACATTGGAGGTATACGTAGATGATATGTTAATAAAAAGTAGAAAAGCAAAAGACCACGTACAGGATTTGAAAGAAATTTTTGAACAAATGAGGCAATTTAATATCAAAGTAAACCCGAGAAAAATGCACCTTTGGAGTCGCCTGCGGAAAAATTTTAGGGTACATTGTATCCAAAGAAGGAATTCAAGTCGACCCGAGAAAAAGTACAAGCGGTTCGCGATATGCCAACACCGGCGACAATAAAAGATGTTCAAAAGTTAAATGGGTTGTTAGCTTCGCTAGGGAGGTTCATCTCGCGATCATCTGACAAATGCAAGCACTTTTTCAATATCCTTAGAAAGGGATCGAAGTTTAAATGGGACAGATGAGTGCGAGAAAGCCTTGCAAGGAATAAAGGAACATTTAATGGATATATCAATTTTGCAAAAAGCGAGAAGAAGGAGAAGAATTGTTGATCTATCTTGCGACAACCTCGCATGCATTAAGTGCGGTGTTTACTGCGAGTGGATGCGAGGAGTAGAAAAACCAATTTATTACATCAGCAAAACTTTCAACGCTGCAGAAAGGAATTACTCAAAAATTGAAAAACTAATCTTGGCATTAGTTTATGCAACATTTAAGCTTCGTATATATTTTCAAGCGCATGTTGTCAAGGTGGTGACAAAAGTACCAATAGAATCAGTGATGAAGAATTCAAAGAGGTCGGGAAGAGTTGAGAGATGGAATGCTCAAATAAGTCATTGCAAACTCAAATATGAAATACTATCTTCGCCAAAATCACGGGTTGTCATGAGACTTTCTAGCGAGAATTTCCTTTGGAAGAGGATGAATCAGTAGAAGAAATGATGGATGTAGAGGAAGAACATGGAGATCCGAAAGATTTGTTAACTGAACCAAATAGATGGGAAATATTAGTAGATGGGTCATCGAATGGAGAAGGAAATGGAATAGGAATTGTTGTGATATCGCAGAGGGTAATAAAATAGCTCTTTCTTTCAGATTGGAGTTTGCATCAACAAATAATGAAACAGAATATGAAGCTATAATACATGCTTTGCGATTTGCAATAGAAATGAAAATTTGGAGAATGTAAGGATTACTAGTGATTCACAATTGGCAATTCGCCAGATAAAAGAAGAATATGCCATAAACGAATTATCTTTGCAAAAATATAAGAAACTTGTTGACGAGTTATCGACGCAGATACCAAGAATAAAGTGGAGACATATATCAAGGAGAAATAATAGGCTCATGAGACGCTTTTGCCTTTATATCAAGTATGATGACAGATCCGGTTGCGAGAAATATTAAAATACAAACACTTTTGATGCCGTCAATTGACAAAGAAGAAGAACAAGAAACCGATGTAATGGTAGTAGAAGACGGAACACAAACACTGCGAAGAAGATTGGAGAGCGAGCTTCATGCATATTCTTGTGGGAGAAACACCAAGAAATAGATTGGAGACACACAAATTAAAAAGCCGTGCAACAAATTATGAATTAAGAGATGGAGTGCTATACCGACGATCTTTTAACGGGCCTTCACTTAGATGTTTAACAAGAAAGGAAGGGGAAATCATATTGAAGATGTTGCATAGTGGGGATCTTTGGTAATCACAGCGGTGGAAGATCTTTAGCATATAAAGCAAAAATGCAGGGTTATTATTGGCCATATATGCATGAGGACGCGAAACAAGTGTCAAGGCGTTGCGAGGATTGCCAAAGGCATGGGAAGAAAATACATGCACCAGGAGCTCCGTTAAATTCTTCAACAAGTGTCTGGCCATTTGGAAAATGGGGTTTAGACATTGTAGGACCATTTTTACCAGGAACGGGACAGAGAAGATATTTAATCGTCGCTACTGATTATTTCACAAAATGGGCAGAGGTGAAAGCGGTACAACATATTCGCGATAAGGATGTTTTTACTTTCATATTTGAGAACATTATATGCGATTTGGGATTCCAGACGGTTGGTATCGACAATGGGAAGCGATTCGAAGGACAAAATATAGAATTGTTGCTTAATGCATTTCGAGATACGATGTGGGAAATCAACTCCTCTATACCCGCAGGCTAATGGTCGAGCGAAGCGACAAATAAAACAATCGCAGACATATTGAAGAAAAAGTTAGAAGGATACAATAAAGGATGGTGCGAACAAGTACCCAATGCGGTACGGGCTTATAATACAACTAGAAGAGAAGCTAAGGCATGTCCCCTTTTGTTTAACATATGGAGTTGAAGTTTGTACTCCAGATGAAGTTAAGATTCCAACTACAAAGAAAGAAGCTTGGGAGAAAAATCTCGGTGCGGGTAACATCTTAATCAAGTTAGATGAACTAGAAGAAAAAGAGAGAAAGCACTACAACATATGGAGAATTATCGGCGAAGATTGGCCGAGAGAATATAACAAGCGTGTCAAGATACGTGAATTTCAACCGAGTGACTTGGTGCTGCGAGAAACACCTATATATCAGCGAGAAAATGGTGGCAAGCTAGCAAGAAAATGGGATGGACCTTATATCATCAAGGAGATAGTTGGAACAGGGGCATATAGATTAATGGATCCTAAAGGCAAAGATGTAGGGCAAAAACTAAATAGGCCATGGAATAGGTTATATCTTAAGAAATATTACCCATAGAAGATGGGAGAAATGGAATGAATCTGTGATATAATGTTTTTGCAACAGATAGATCGCGAGATCAAAGGAAATAAAGCAAGATTGTGCGATAGCTTCGCAAACAGAATGAATGCTTGAATGAATTAACAAATATGAATGAGTGAGTGAATGGGACGAACCTTTATGGCGTACACCTTAGTTCGCGAATGATATTTCGCAAGAGGCAAATGTAAGACCTAAAGTGCGTCATATAAGGGGGTATCTCTTGACATGACTCAGGGGAAAGGTTACACCGCTCCTGGAACCTGAGTCATGGAGATTTGGGGCCCATGAAAGCCTATCCAGGGGAGATACCTTGGATTTCCAACTATATATATAAGGTTATACCCACAGTTGGACGCCCGAGGGTCTCTTCCGAGTCGATGTATGACCAAGGCGCCGAGGTACACGGTTGAGTCAAGAGTGCGGGGAGCATGGAACTTCCTTACCACTCTTGACAAGTCTTGGCACATCTTTGCACTCGGCCCGAAGAAAACTCCACTTAGGGTGCAGTCTCGTAACCATAAGCCCTATAGGTATAAGGGATAAGAGGCTGCGAAAACAAGCGCTTCTTTGTTAAGACCGGATGGGAGGAGCTAGTCTTGTATGGCCGATGTACGCCTCCTTGAAGGGGCAACCAGGGAGAAGATAAGGGCGGCACCCTCCATTAGGGAGCTGATAAGTGTCAAAGACGCAAATGTCGCGAGGCTTTATTTTCGCAAGAGAATTTAGGCTTGTCATATTTGTGCAATGATCCTGCAGAGGCAATAATACTAACGCAAGGGTAAGACGAGATCAATGGGTTTTTACATGAAAGTGTAAGAACGTCCTGCGATTTAAATCGCAAAGACGACAATGTCACGGGATTTTATGGTCGCAAGAACGTTTAAACCTGTCATATTGTCGCAAAATATAATGTCTGCAGAGGCAAAAATACTTAAGAAATGATAAGACAAGGTCAATGGGTCATTACATGAAAATGTAAAGACGTCCTGCGATCTTGTCGCAATGAGGGGTGGAAAAATAAGACCTTTACTTAGGAAGGCAAAATAAGACCACACAAATAATGATAAGGCAAGACCAATGGGTCATTACATGAAAATGTAAAGACGTCCTGCGATCTTGTCGCAATAACAGCATTCAAGAAAGATCTTTAAACATTTTGAATATAGGCAATCGAGATCTTTTCATCGTGAGAAAGATTACAACAAAAGACTTAATGGAAAATAAAGGAATTGCTTGATAAGGTGGCGAAATGAGTTCTTATAATAAGTAAGAAAGAGAAACTAATTCATCCAACACCGGACTTAATCTTTTGCAATCAAAAAGAAAAGTTCAACAAGATTACAAAGAAACTTAATTCTCTATATCAATATTCTCAGCTGAAGGAGATGGTAAAGATTCTTCAACAATCTTGTCAGCTTCACCTTCGCCAGTTGAAGGGTTTTCATCAGAGATTTTTTCGCTTGGATCATTATTGATAACTTCATTATTAGCGAGATCTTCGCAACTATCATAATAATAATCACTATCAGGAGAGTTGGGTATTTCATCATCTTCAACTTCCAAAGGTTCAACAGAGACAGGGTCAAGGGATTTAGAAAGTAAAATTTCATTCACGCAAACTTCTGCTTTGGGATGAAATTGACGAAGAAGTGCTTTCTGTTGATTTCTACTCTGGATATCTTTAAGATGATTAAGCTAGTTAAACCTCCTTCTGGCTCGGTCGCGAGATTGGGCAAGGGAAGAAACTAGAGTTGCATTTTCCTTACAAATTTTAGCATGCGCCGCTTCCAAAGTAGATAGAGAAGAGTGAAGATTTTTCTCAGATTCTGCAAGAGTAAAGAAAGACATTAAAATTATAAGATGGAAAGTGGTATATAAAATTAGAAAAGAAAAATGATGGCAAAGGCAGTCAAATCTTATGACTACCTTCCTTCTGCGAGATAAGATATTGAGTAAGGGCCAAGCAATTATTCCCCAAGTTTTCCATGGCATTATCAAAACCATCACCAACAAGACCTTTTAACCATGAACGCAAACTCTTTTCGTTAGAAATCAATAATTTATTTTGCTTCGCAAGGGAAGAATGGGATTCTTTTAACTTGGTATAATCATCCTTGAGTTGGTTTGTTTTAACACTTAGAGTTATTCTACTCTGAATAAGCTTATCTCTTTCGGTGGTAGTATCTTCAAGTTTATTTTTCAAATGGCGAGATAGACTGTTCTTGCTCATTCAATGCTTTTTTACAAGCATCAAGTTGTTGCGAGGATATCGCCACCTTATCCAATAAAGCTCGCTTCTCTTGAGATAAAGTTCCATTTTCATCTGATAAGGTTTCCAACTCCAAATTAGATTTATTCAAAGAATATGAGAGACGCGACACTTCATTACTTAATAATTCTTGATTTTGAACTAAGCAGATGTTTTCTTGAGAAAGATTGTTTATTTGATCCATAGAAAATGTATGGAGATTATCTAAACGATTATATTGCTCCATCCAGGCGTCTCTTTCCATTCGAGTTTCTTCTACAATAGATTCCAGTTGATATATCTCCATCTTACGTTTCTGGTGCAAAACTTGAGAGGCGAACCAAGTTTTTTTTTTTTTTTTTAAAAAAAAAAAAAAAAAAAAGGGGGGGGAGGAGAGATACCTTTTAATTCTTCATTTTTCTTGCGAAGGTTATCGCGATCCAGCAAAGTATTATGAAGATTATTCTTCAAAGTCTTAATTTCTTGTTCCAAGGATACTCGCGATATCGTATCGGAACCAAAATACTTACCCAAAGACTCGTAAACACTAGATCTGGTAGGATAAGTGGAGGCTTTTTTAACATCATTCATGGTATCTGATAAAATTCTAAAAGCTATATCCATCCCTTCCAAATTTTCTTTGCTAAGAGAGATAGATTTTGAGGAAGAAGAAATAGTAGAGGAAGAAGGAAAAGTTGAGTCACCCATGGTTATAAGATTGCCAATTGGAGAAACCTTTGATCAATAGGTGAGGGCGAGATAAAAGTAAAAGTGGGAAGAGGCATGTCTGAAGAATTTCATTCACGAGAAAATTCAGGATTGATTTATCCTGCGATGATATTGTAGGGAATGGTACATTATCTTGAGAAGAAGAAATGGGTTTATCTTGCGAAGAAGTCGCTACAAGTAGGAGATTTGCCTTGTGAAGATACGTAGGGAAAGTAGAATGCTTGAATCCCGAAAAGGAAACAAGTAGGAGCGCGGTAGAAGCATCAGGTTTATTATGGCGAAACCTTTTGGGAGATCTATCATCATTCTTATCATCCTGCGAATAATAAATCAATTGAGAAACAGAGGCAATAAAATTGCTATTAAAGGAGTAAATATTTCTAAAATACCTTACTACTCGCAGGCTGTTTTTTTGGAAGCGAGAGACTTCAGTTGCGAAGAAGATTTTGGTTGCGAACCAGTAGGGATGTTAGGGTTCACCACGGTATACTTAGAACCGGATTTATTCTTGCTGAAACAAAAATGGCGAAAGAAACATCAAAAGAAGAATAGAATCAAGATGAAGTAATTTCAATAAGGAAAATCAATCAAGAGAATAGTCAAAATCAATGAAATTAACGAACCTGGATGCCGTGAAAACAATAACAGAAAGATAATAAAAAGAAGATGATGAAGATGAACAGCGCAGGAAATAGTTGCAGACGATGAGGAAGATAGAGAAGAAGAGAAAGAGTGTTTTTCACAGGAAGTTTTCCTTTAAATAGAAGAAAAAGAGTGACCGGATAACATTAAATGTACTTAGGTAAAAAGAGTAATTTTAGACACGTGTAAACGGTTATCCCTACATTTAAGGAATCAAATTAAGAAGATTTACGTGGGAAATTGAAGAGATTTCTTATATTATTTCATGAATACTTCATGATTCGCATACTTCAAGAGATAGTACTTCTTGCTCACTTCGCAAAGCTTCGGAACTTCGCAAAAGAATAGAGGCAAGTACGTACTTTTCAAGTCCGGTATTCTTTCACTTGTTCCTTCATCAACAAAGATCACCGTGATGGCAAATTTTTCCTTAAAAATAGCTCTCCAAGCAATATTCAAGGAAAAAGAGGCAAGATGTAGGATCAGAATATCGCAACACCAATACTTCGCGAGATTAATAAACGACTGCGTCGCGAAGGAGTCGCATGGAGGTAAATAAATGACGTAATAGATGACGATAGTCAGAACATGAAGAAAGTGTGAAGACTTGGCGAGATTTAGGAGTGTCGCGAAGACAAGCAGTTACACATTCGCGAGGATTCGCGAGTCGATTCCGAAAATAAAGGACAGCTTAGCTGTCATCCACTATGTAATACCCTATATAAAGGGTCGAGTCAGTCTGTTGTGGGAGAGATCTTTTTGAATTGTTAAGCAAGTCATTAGGAGAGAGAAAATCAAGAGTGATTGTAATTTCTTTAGCTCTGTTCTACATTTCTTTGTAAACCTTTCAAGAAAACAATTAATAAAACACATTATTATTCATCTTCAAATGGATTGATTAAGCAAATTCGAGTGAGGGGTGTAGTGTAGGTTTTCCTGCAACTACAATATCAATGAGAAATATCGAAAAATGAATTATGCAGGAAGACATATACTGGTTTCTAATTTATGGCCGGTTGCCCGTAAGAGCTTGGGAGTAGAAGAAGAGCCAATCAAACAAAAACCACCGGGTAGACCGACAACTAAAAAGTCGTTTAGAGAAACCGTGAAAGCGGCAAAGAGTTGCACAAGTGACCTGTCACGTCATGAGTATGTCCAGGCGGAATATACAGAGTATGAGAACTCTTTCGCAACCAAGGCAAGGGGTCCGCCAAAGGAAGAAATGAATGTTGTAGACCATGTGGTCGGTACCCAGCAAAGCCAAACGAGCGGAATGGTGACGATAAGAGGAATAAAAGGTAATCCGCGCACCCCAAGAGATTCCCAAGGAAGACCACATCATGTTGCTTACACTTTGTATAAAGAGTATACCGATCAAATTACCCACGTCATCTTGGATCACCTTTTATCCACTGACGACGTTGACGGCGATGGAAATTGTGGTTACCATGTTGCAACGGAACAATTAGGGCATTTCGACGAGGCCGACGAACTTAAGCTCACCCAAATCGAATATGAAAGAAAAACATGGCAGAAAAACTAGTTCAGGACAAACAACTATATTTGAAAATGCTCATGGAAGGAGATCAAAAAGAGAGGGAATTGAAGTTTAGGGAGTTGGTTTCAAACGAGAAATGGAGGAAGGGGTCGAAGAAGGCCGGTTATAAGTTTTGGATGCAAATGCCTTTTGGTGGCCAACTTTTGGCGGACACATTCACTTGTGTTGTAATTGTATTCAGCAAAGGCTTCCCCGGAGCCTCTTGTATGTACATACCCTAAAAAACTAGGTGTGAGGCGGCGATAAAGAAAAGAAGAATTGTAATGGCACATGTCAATGATAACCATTACATAGGCTTGAAGATTTCCGAAGAATGTCCTCTACCACGGGTGTATGGTGATTGGGGAGAGAACACCAAGGAGTGGACAAACCAAGTATGAGTATGGAATGAACATTTGGAATGCTATGGACCCAACCCCGGTTTACTTAGACTTGGGAAAAATCGTGAGAGAAGATGTTTATTCTCAACTATGCATTGCATTTTGAAGCATACTTTTTGATAATGGTTGTATCTTGTACCCAGATATTTGTATTTTGAAGAATGCTTAATGAATACAATGCGTTTTATCTTGCGGCATACTCTTGTTTATCTACAGTCGTTATCCTAGTTAGATTAAACCACCAACGACCCTCATAGGTAATTTGAATTATGTTACAGAGTCGTCAGCCATATATACATACACCTTAACGACCCTAACTGTAAAAATTTGATAGTCTCCTGGATGTTTATACGCCTAAGAGTCGTCATCTGAATTATCATACACCTTAACGACTATAAATGATGTCCAGGAGGTTTTTTCAAACTAAGAGTCGTCGTCTATATTAACATACACCCTAATGACTCTTATGGTCTAATATTGTTCTTCTCCTGGATGTTTTTCCAACTAAGAGTCATCATCCATATATACATTACCCATTAACGACTCTAACCTTAAAAATTGGATGGTCTCTTGGATGTTTATATACTTAGAGTCGTGATCCCTATATACATACAAAGTAACGACTCTAGTCATACGACTAAGAGTCGTCATCATTATAGTGTATACATGGACGACTCTCTTAAAAAAACCCAACGACTATTTTTGTATACACTTTTTCCCAAAAAAAAATAGCCGTTGGTAATTATTGTATTTATAGAGGAACACATCCAGGAGCAAATTCAATTGAAAACCAACTCACGAATTTTAGTTTTTAAATGGCAAATCCTTCATCAACTACCAATTCAATTGATAACATACTTAGAAGATGCAAGCGACCAACCAAATCAATATTGGCAATGGAAGAAGAGATATGCAAAAAAAACATGCGACCTACTAAAAAACCACACACTTTCACGCCATATCCTACGAAGGAAGAAGAGTTGCGCGAGGCCAAAAAACGAGACGAAGAACAATCCCAACTCCGTGAAAGATTCAAGCAAGTCGAGGAAGAGACCGAATGGGTTAAAAATTATTACATCGTCAGGGATCTCCACGAAGAACATCAACATGATAGTATATTTTGGAGCCAAGTTGGTTCGGGTCCTTTCGTTAATAACAACAAGAAACTACGATATCCTTACTTGCCGTCCCACATTAGTCATAGGACGATTCTTGTTATGAAATGGTGCACCAAGTACAACGAGTTTCTCGCGAGGCACAAAGGGGATAGGCGTGCTGCCCAGGCCGCATATACCAAATGGAGAGGAGAGCCTTTTATCACATCGAAGCCGCAATGCTAGTTGAATCTCGCACTTAAACAGGGAATAACATGTAATGTGTTCAAAGGAATTTCCACCTTCTAATTCATATTTAATATGCTACTATTCAAAGTTTCCTTTCAATCGAGATTCAATTTATTTTAATAAACAGTCGTTATCTCTATTTATTAATTCAGTGACGACTATACCTTAAGTCGTCATATAATTAATTTTGCAACAACCTGCTCTTGAGTCGTCAACTTGTTTAATCACATAGCTAACGACCCATGTTGTGAATTTCAAAAAAAACGACCGTTGGGATTTTCTTCTATATAATACCACCCCATCCTCTTGAGAAAATAGCCCAAAACCATTCTTTTTCCACCAAACTACGTAATCTTTCAATTGCAATGGCTGAATGGGAACCGTATGAAGATTTGTGTCTCGTTAAATCGTTTGCTAATACCTTTCGTGAACGTCCAAATGAAATCTATTCAATGTTTTGGAAGAGAGTTAAGGAGTTCTTCTACGGGCGTACCGCGAATCCTAATAACCGAAAATGGAGAGACTTGGCATTTCGATTCAACTACATTAAAAGTGCAATGAGAGAGTATGTAAAAGTTAGAAATATGGTGTACGACCATCATCCACGAGCTCCTCTTAAGGAAAAAGTGAGTAATTCGTTAATATTTATACTTTTCTCATGCTTCAAAGTTACTAACATATAACATTCCTCGTTTAATTTCAGCTGGAACGTTTCAATGGGTTATGGATAATACGTAATGGGGAAACTAAGTTCATTCACCACAAAGAATATACAACGTTGTATCGTCGAGCGAGAAGGTTCATTGACGAACATTTGATGTGTCAAATTCAAGAATACCCATATTAACTCTTATGTACTTCGAGATTGATGGAATGTTATTTTCCTAATGGAATGTTAACTAGAATCAAAGAGTCGTTACTATGCTATGTTATTAACATAACGACTCAATTATAAACCCATGCTGGTTATTGTCCAGGATGTTATTTTAACTAAGAGTCGTCATTATTGTCCATATAAAAGCAACGACTCTATATACCTAAAAGTGGTATTCTCTGGATTTATTACACATCTAAAGTCGTTGATCTGCTATATGATCAACCTAACGACTCTAGCCATAGAAAATATGGTTCATCTCCTGGATGTTTTGCTAACCTAGAGTCGTCATTGGTTTCCATATAATAAATAACGACTCTAGCCATAGAAAAATATGGTTCATCTCCTGGATGTTTTGCTAACCTAGAGTCGTCATTGGTTTCAATGAAACCAATGACGACTCTATCGACAAAAATATATGTCATCACTGTGTTAATTTCTCTCTGGGTCGTTAGAATTCTATTTGAAACACTTAACGACTTTGTGTATCAGAAATAGGGTCGTTATTCTGCTATAAAAAAGGTGACGACCCTCACTCTGTCACAGTGTATAATCTTGTCTGCATTAGAGTCCTACATTATTCTAAC
This sequence comes from Papaver armeniacum, assembly GCA_023531295.1. Classification (NCBI taxonomy): domain Eukaryota; kingdom Viridiplantae; phylum Streptophyta; class Magnoliopsida; order Ranunculales; family Papaveraceae; genus Papaver; species Papaver armeniacum. The sequence continues at coordinate 575,934 of JAJJWW010007104.1, forward strand.
AAACATACTTGTAAACATCCTTCTTAAAACCAAGTAGTTTCAACAAACAATCCAAACCAAACACATAAGTAGTTTCAACAAACACATAAGTTCAAGTCATAAAGTAAAATGAACATAAGTTCAAGTAGACGGTAACATCTCCTCACTCAAGACCACCATCTCGACCTCGACCTCCTCTTTACCTCCCTGACCGGCTAGTAGGCTAGGAAAGATGCCTACGACTATGTCTACTGCAAGTGCACAGGCCTATTGGAGGCAAGGGCAAGCACAGGTCGATCCCACAGAGAAATGGGGTGCTGTATGGTTGATATAAGGCTTACTCTAACTAATTTCTAAGGGAAAGTGACACAATTTGTGGTTTGTTGTCGATACGACTAAGAATTATTTGTGACTGTGAACTAAGATAGCAACAGGTTGTAACAAGATTGAAGAGCACTAGGGTGATTGAATTCACCCTCTAATCTTATGCTAAGGCAATTTACCTCTGGTTATGCTCTTGAGCCTTCACTTGAAGGGCTCAGGTGGATATTCATTAACTAATTCACTATTTCCCTCCTAGTATAGAGTGTCTTCTTACAGTACACTCTATCACAAGTTCAAAAGCTCATAATTAACTCCTAATCCTGATCATTTTATCGCACAGCATAAATACAACCAAAGACTAACTACTTGACATGAGACTAGGGGTTTCAACAACACCCTAGTTAATTAAATTAGAACATAATTAAAATAACAAAATGCAAATTACACTAAATTGGTGCTCTGGATAGCCCAGGCATGAGTTCTTACCACACACTACCCCTTCTATTTATACATGCAAAATACCAAACCCTAATTCTCTTCAAAACAGAAATTAAAAACAAACCCATTCACCAATCATCTCTGAATTGTTGTCTCCTCTGCGAAATCGGCTCTGAGACTCCATTAATTCGATGTTTTTCTCACTGTGGAAACCCTAACCCTAACTCTTTCTATCTCTCACTTAGCTTCTAGGGAAGAAGCTATGGAAGAGATAGAGGGAGATTAGGAGGCGATGGTGTACTAGGGCGGCTGTTGGTGGCTGGTCGGAGAAGCGAAGGTGGCATTTGCCTGCACTTGCCATGGTCGGGAGAAGGAGGTATGGGAGAGCTCTCTGGTGTTGTCGGGGAGAAAGAGAAGATGAAGTGAGAAAATGGGGCTGGTCGATGGGTGTAAGGGTATGGGTTGATTCGGTGTTGAGCGGGCACAGCAAGTTTCGATGCGAGTGGAAGGAGCGACCGTTGGATGAGGGATACAGAGAAATCTCAACGGCTCGAGAATGAAACGGGTTTTGGATTCGAGTTATGGGCCGGGTCTTGGACTACCAAGCCCATATCTTGTAGATGGGTTGCTACTTGTTGGGTTGCAAGCTCATTGCGCGCGTGGCTTTGGCTTTTGTTCCATAGACTCTCGCCTCCAATTTTACGCTCTTTTGGCTCCTCAATTTCTCCGAGCTTTATTTACTACCTAAAAACACAAAATTAATTAGTACAAATATTTATTCTTGAAAACAAAGAAAATACGAAACTGGGATAATATCGATTTACGAACACAAAAGATGAGCTAAATGCCAATAAATAGATGTAGAAATATGCAATATTTGGCACTCATCAAATACCCCCAAACCTGAATTTTACTTGTCCTCAAGTGAAACAGAAATTAAGAAATCCTAACTATACCACCATCCTTTGGTCTCTCGAATGCATTTAGTGTATGCACTAAGCCTTTAAACCCCTAGGTGTCCCTAGTGGACGAGTTGTAGTCTCGTGAGGGTTTACCGCAGAGGTGTACCCACAAAACCTTCTCCAACTTCAGAGTGTAAAAGAGTCTCAAGCATCCAAGGAGCTATGAGGACATAGAGTTTCGCATGCTAGTAACAAGAAGTTAGAACTACCAAAGAACGCATTCTCATCCTTAAGTCTTTGAGCGAGAAGTAACCATACCATATGAAAGAATTCGGATTCGATTGTGATCATAAGCCTCGACTTCTGCCTCACCATTAGGGTTTTATGATAATTGCACTCAAAAAGATTGCTTTTTAGTCTCTCATGTGTGCAGCGGGAATGAAGAGAGAAATCCTGCACACGTTGTAGGTAAGAAGGATAACCTTCCGAAATAATTTCTCGGAGACTCCACGAAGTGTGGACAAAAAGAATCTTTTACGATGATCTCTAAGAAAGGAAATCAACCATTATCAAGGATGGGAGTACTCACTTACCTTCTCACCCGATCGGCAATTAATATCACTCTCTCTCAGCATTCATAGAAACGTCTTCAATCTTCGGTCTTCAAATGTTGATGATGAACTTCTGAACTTCACAAAAACTTGACAAATATTATTTTTTTTTTATTTTTTTTTGAACATACATGAAATGAAAATAACAATAAAACTCAATTTTTCACAAACTTCATTAATTCTCATCCTATTTTCTTTTCTTTTCTTTGTTGCACATAACCTTGGACTATCTCAACTTTTCTTCAAATATTCTGATGATGCTCCGCTTGCTGACAACGATGTGTTTCTATGAATCTGTTGATATTGTTGAGAGGGAGAGAGAGTAATGCTAACTGCAAATCGATATTTAGAAGGAGTTTTCATCTTTAAACGTCACCCTCATGATTGACGAAATTAGCACTCAAGAGATCAAAAGTAGTGCTGAAAGTGGTGCGAAGTTGGGTAGCTCACCATTCCTACCCGGAATTGACGTACGGTGACACACACTCTAACAGCTTTTCTAGAAAGTCACAAAGAGTGAAGGTCGGTACCTCGCTTGATGTAATGGGTAGTCTCCACTATGGGTGATCACAATTCTACTACCGAATATCTAAACAACACCTAATTCGCCCTCCGGTATGGTTAAATCCAACTTTAACGCTCTAATCAACTAAGAAACCCGATTGTGTTCTCCGGTACTTCCAAATTCTGTTATTTCGGTCAGATTCTCTATGTAAACATAGCTAGAAGCATGCTAGTGACTCTAAAATCTCTAAAAGTTGGAGGTTTTTATGCAAATTTTGAGTTTTTTTTTTTTTTTTTTTTTTTTTTTTTTTTTTTAAATAAAAGACTAAAAATTCTATATGCAAATGTACCCCCAAACCTAAATCAAACATTGTCCTCAATGTGTCAACAAATAATAAACAGTCACATACCATGAGAACTATCTTTGATAAGAGAAAAGGGAAGAGATTACTGGGATGTCGGCGGGAGCAAGGTTAGAGCTTCATTTGTCAAGGCTAGAATCCAACATTCTTAGCGGAGATCATATCGGATTAGCATAATATATGCGCAAGAAGACTCAACCGATTCAAGAAAGAAAAATTTAACAAGTCCTACTGGATTATATACAATGAAAATTCACCATACACCAACAATCTAAAGAGTTGAGGATCAACCCAAAGGACAATATGTACAAACATCAACAGCCTTACACAGATATAACAAGAGAGTGCATGAAAGATTGCATACGTGAACAAGTTTCCCCCAAACCTAAACTTGTCAATAGATGTGTTCTTGAGCACAAAATCTTGCAATTTTAAAGGTACATCATGCACAAGGTCTAACTCAAAATGAGTTTTGCTAAGAACAGGCAGATATACACATTCCAACTGTGGCTCCTTAAAAGTGTTATACTTTGATGCAAAATAGTCCAAGAGGACTTGGGAAGCACAAAGCTCTAGGCCTAAATTAGGCATTTTCAGAAAAGTTGGTTTTGCAATTTTGTTACAAACTACACCTAGGTTTGGTGGAGGAGTTTCAATCTGTGCCTTAGGAGAGAGATTAGGTACATCTAAGTTGTTTTCATGTATAAGATCATTTGCACCATCACACACTTTCCTAAGGTCAGAAGAAGGTAAATCATGTTCACCTGCATAGAACAATTCATCAATCTCCATGTCATAATCATCATTATCCAAAATTTCAATCTCATGCATAAGATAATCAGAAGAAACAGGTGATATAGCATGCTCATTTTCACAGGACAATTGCACAGGCTCCAATTCAGCAGCACAAGTATGAATATTAGAAGAAACATCATTCATAGGGTTCACAGAAGAGAAACTTAATGTCTCTGAACCTAAAGATTCCACTACATTTTCAAAGTACACATGCTCTTCAGATTCATCATCATCATCATAATAACACTGTATTTCCCTATTCAAAATTGTAGCATTTCTAGTGCACTCATTCACCTCTAGATTAGGTTCATATTCAGTGTTAGTTGCATGAGTAGGAATAGAAACACTATTTTCAAAATTATCAGAGATAACAAACATCCTATCATGAACTTCCCTCCATTCTTCATTTTGTAACTGAGTTAGATTCATTTGAATGTTCATAATGAGATGTTCAATTGAAGGGGAGCCTTCACTAGTGGGTGTGCATGTTTCATATGAAGGATCATTACATGGTTGTGCACATGGTTCACTAGAGAAGGGATGATCATGCATTTTCCATCCAAGTATATCATTGTTTTGCTTTATGAGCTCTTCCATTAGTGATTGCATACAAGGAGTTGGGGGAGTATAGAATTGTTCATCTCCCCACTGTGGTTGATGATACATGTGCTCATAATGATTAGGGTATGAATATTCAAGGTCAGGGCCATGAGAAGGTTCATAATACTCCCTAAAATCATCATGGACTGTGGGGAGTTCGAACTGTGAAGCATGCCCGTAAGCAAGCTCTCTGATGGATTTGTTTCCATCCCCAGTTGCAGACCAAAATCCTGACATGATCTAGCAACTCAATTTGAACTCAAAAAGAAGCATAGCTTAGCACACATCAAGCATGTATAACCAATGATGTTTCAAAACAGGGAAGCTAAGCCCAAGTGATGCAATGTGTTCTTTGCGAATGTGCAGCCCAAGTTATGCAAAGCCCGGTTGTAATGGGCTCGGTTTTGTTGCACAACTCGGTTACACAGCCCGGTTTATGTGGGCTTGACTTTGTGCGAGCTCAGGTTATGACAGTTGCACAGCCCAGTTGCTATGCAAAGCCCAATGCACAGTGGGCTTTAGTTTGGTTTAGGTGGGCTTTGGTTTATGTAGGCTTTGGTTTGTATGGGCTTTGGTTTGTTGTACAGTGGGCTTTGGTTTATGTGGAGAACAAGTTGCACAGCCCAGTTTATGGGTTCCAGCCCAGCTTATGTAAAGCCCAGGTTGTGTGCAAATGCACAGCACTGGTCAGCAGAGTATTGTGCAGGCCAGGGGAACTAGGGTCTATGAAAATCAGATTTCAGGGATTCAGACACCCTGACTCAGGCTTAGCACATCGAACAATGAATTCAGCTAACAGAGATTTCACTCAAGTGCCACAGATAGATGCATCAAGATACCCTGGCAACTAGTTCAACAGATTTGGCTACCTTAGTTTTCACAGATCATAGGAATGGTTAATGAGCATTAGTGCAGGGAGCATACAAGGGTGACAGTCAGGGCAGAGCATCAATCAATTTGGGATATCAGACTACCATGCAGTATGCAACTCAGGGGATTTACATGATACAGATTTACCAATCTTAAGCAAGCTCAGCACACTGCTCAGATGCAAGTGTCAACAGGGTTATGCCCAAAATGTAAGGTAGATTGGCAGCCCAAATCTCAGGCTATGACTCACAACTCAACAAGGTCACAGGGTCACACAAAATCAAGCAAAAATCCCGGAGATTGAGCAATACTCAGCAAGGTAGCTCACTGCTAGTTTCACAAATCACGTAATGCACACATAACAACTCCAACTAACAAAAGTAAAGCTCAAATATCACCAGATGCTTGCACACAGATCATTCATGCAGATATAAAGTGTAACAGGATTTTAGAATAACCAACCGGTTTTAGCCACAATGGCTATGTAGTTCTGCTCCCTGTCTTTCTTTTCCTTGCTTCTGCAGCAGTGTAGCATGCACCTGTGAGCTCAAAGGAGAATTTTAGCTCTCAGAAGTGTGCATGCAAAGCAAAGAATTCAATAGTTGATAGTTGCTTATCACTGATAGTTAACAACTAGAGTTAAATGACAATAGATGTGAAGCTGCAATGAGGTGTTAGCGAAGTTTTACGGCTTATGTACGGGGTGATGTGAATGGCTATTTGGACTGACTGGGATCAAGAGTTACAAGGCAATGATGCTTATAAAGTTGTAGCTCAGATCAAAAAGCTCAGATGCAAAGTGAGTGCAAGCTACAAATGAGTTATGCTGGTACAGAGCATGAGATAAATGGAGCTAACAAGAGTAAAAGAAAATCTAAGTTATACTAAGTTATACTAACAATGCAAGCCTACAATGCAATACTACAATGCAAGACTACAATGCAATACTACAATGCACTATACACAGATAGACAATTAACAGATGAGATGTAAGCAAGTAAGAAGCACTAATAGAAAGAAATACAAGAAGCAAGGATGTAAAGTTGCAAAAATAGAAAACCTCAGCTAAGTTACACTATCAACAGGGGATAACAAAGATGATTTCAACACATATATACAAGACTAATCTGAAACCAAGTAGAGTTAGCAAATGATTTATAAAGACACGCCAAGTCCCCCAAGCAACGGCGCCAAAAACTTGGTAGGCTAGGAAAGATGCCTACGACTATGTCTACTGCAAGTGCACAGGCCTATTGGAGGCAAGGGCAAGCACAGGTCGATCCCACAGAGAAATGGGGTGTTGTATGGTTGATCTAAGACTTACTCTAACTAATTTCTAAGGGAAAGTGACACAATTTGTGGTTTGTTGTCGATACGACTAAGAATTGTTTGTGACTGTGAACTAAGATAGCAACAGGTTGTAACAAGATTGAAGAGCACTAGGGTGATTGAATTCACCCTCTAATCTTATGCTAAGGCAATTTACCTCTGGTTATGCTCTTGAGCCTTCACTTGAAGGGCTCAGGTGGATATTCATTAACTAATTCACTATTTCCCTCCTAGTATAGAGTGTCTTCTTACAGTACACTCTATCACAAGTTCAAAAGCTCATAATTAACTCCTAATCCTGATCATTTTATCGCACAGCATAAATACAACCAAGGACTAACTACTTGACATGAGACTAGGGATTTCAACAACACCCTAGTTAATTAAATTAGAACATAATTAAAACAACAAAATGCAAATTACACTAAATTGGTGCTCTGGCTAGCCCAGGCATGAGTTCTTACCACACACTACCCCTTCTATTTATACATGCAAAATACCAAACCCTAATTCTCTTCAAAACAGAAATTAAAAACAAACCCATTCACCAATCATCTCTGAATTGTTGTCTCCTCTGCGAGATCGGCTCTGAGACTCCATTAATTCGATGTTTCTCTCACTGTGGAAACCCTAACCCTAACCCTAACTCTTTCTATCTCTCACTTAGCTTCTAGGGAAGAAGCTATGGAAGAGATAGAGGGAGATTAGGAGGCGATGGTGTACTAGGGCGGTTGTTGGTGGCTGGTCGGAGAAGCAGAAGGTGGCGCTGCACTGCCATGGTCGGGAGAAGGAGGTATGGGAGAGCTCTCTGGTGTTGTCGGGGAGAAAGAGAAGATGAAGTGAGAAAATGGGGCTGGTCGATGGGTGTAAGGGTATGGGTTGATTCGGTGTTGAGCGGGCACAGCAAGTTTCGATGCGAGTGGAAGGAGCGACCGTTGGATGAGGGATACAGAAATCTCAACGGCTCAGAATGAAACGGGTTTTGGATTCGAGTTATGGGTCGGGTCTTGGACTACCAAGCCCATATCTTGTAGATGGGTTGCTACTTGTTGGGTTGCAACTGTTGCGCGCGCGGGCTTTGGCTTTCTGTTCCATAGATGCTCGCCTCCAATTTTCGACTCTTTTGGCTCCTCAATTTCTCCGAGCTTTATTTACTACCTAAAAACACAAAATTAATTAGTACAAATATTTATTCTTGAAAACAAAGAAAATACAGAATCTGGGATAATATCTGATTTCTGAACACAAAAGATGAGCTAAATGCCAATAAATAGATGTAGAAATATGCAATATTTGGCACTCATCACCGGCAAACTTTACGGCTTTTCTTAGGAGGAGGACCCTGAGTATCACTGCCCCCTGGGGAACCACCATCTTCTCTAGTACCTTGTTCATCATGATGTTGGCTACTTTGCCCCTGTTCACCACGTTGTTGTGCTAGTTGGCTACGTGTTTTTCGGGTCCTCTTACCTTCCTTAGCCAGCTCAGCAAACATCTTCTTCGCATTGGGATTTTCAATGTGCGTGCAATAATCAGCGTACCGACGTTGCTTTGCAGGATCAAACACTTCCCCTTTGTCAGCCGAGCAACAAAAAGCCTTGACAAAAAGCTTCATTCGTTCCCTTTATATGCATTCAAAAAACAACTCACATTAACTGACGTATATTTGTATCTAAATGAATAACACAATTAAACAAATAAATACTCACCACTAGTTTAAGAATGGTAGTATCATCTCTACCGTCAGCTTGAGAAGCAGAGGTGGATGCATTGTTGGTCCTCCTACCCATAGTCTGATCTATCCGTATTACCCTACCATGGGAGAAGCCTTCGTACCATTGATAGTAATCCGTCGTTTCCTCGTAACCTTCATGCACATGCACCCAATATGTGATGTCTACGAGGCTAGACTGTCTATTATTCCAATGTTTGATATCAGTTGCATGTTCATAAACCACTTTTATGTGATCCTTGTCAGCCTCACATTTGTTCAACTTGTGCTTGAACGGAGGTACATAGTCTTCATCGGGTGAATCTTGAATAAACCCAAGTTGATGCATGATTCTCATCGGATTGTACATTGAAAAACCGTTAGGGTGAAACAAAGGGCCATGGTAATACACGACATCTTCCATTGCGCCAACTCTATCATCCTTGTACGGAGTAAAGATTACCTCTTCCGCCGTGATGTTGTCAATTTTTTTACGCATTTCTATCAATGCATCAGTTTGTTCCCTATCCCGAGAACCGGAGTACAACCAACGGGTTCCAGTTGGACTACCTGGGCTCCATTTTGGGTTGAGTTTCACATCTTCATTGTCTTTGAACAGTGACGGGAAATGATCATAAATCCACACCTGTAACAACCAAAGTTCAAATTTTTTAAACAATCAAATAAACATAAAAATATCAAAGGAAAAAAACATACTAAAAGAAGACAACTTTCATCAATCCAAATACCTGGATTAGAGCCAAATTCCCATTAATTTGAGAAGTTTGTTCGCGAGATCCCTGGGAAAGCTGACCATTCAGATGTGCAACTATGACAGTCCCCCAAGAGTACTTGTTCACATCTTCTAAGGGGTCTAAAAGCTGAAGAAGGTTGGCGCTGACCCTGTTACCTTTGCTGTCGGGAAATACAACCGACGCAAGGACGTACAACAAATACGCAGCCTCTACATAACGACATTCCATATCAGAGAGACCTCCTTTTTTTTTCCTTCTCTTCTGTACCAGCAAACATCTGCCTAATCTCCACAAGTTTGAACTCTTTCTTCGGGTGCTTTGTTCCCGGCACGAAAAGCCCATCAGTCTTCTCTTTATCCCAGCCAAACAAGTTCTTGGTCCATGTATAAATTTCATCCCAACTAGGCCTTCTCTTGAAATTATCACTGGTTGATTTACCTTCGACCTGCACCCCTAATATCTGTTCTGCATCATCAGGAGTCAATGCCATCTCGCCAAAAGGAAGTTGGAATGTGTCGACTTCAGCGTAATACCTTTCATAGAAACTAGATACTGCAACCTTGTCATACGCAATCACAGAGTTAACAACGGCATTGTACAAACCAGAGTTTTCAACATATTCTCTAACTCTTGCACATTCACCTTTTAGCGGCCATAACTCCATTTTCTTAAAAGAAGATTGGTGCCTGAAAAGACGTGCGGCATTCTTATGATCCTACAAAAAATAAATAAATATTCAAAAACATATTAGAAAGTTAATATCAACCAACTAATCAAATAGCAAGCAAAGTTGGGATTCTTACGATTGTCTCATAGATGGTATGAGCCCACGATCCAGAATATCCAAATAGAACTTTGCCCCCATCTCTAGGTTCTCCTCTAGGTTTACCACTTCGAAGAGGCTCCAACATCAAATGAGTAGCGGGAACGTGTCTCGTGCTGGGTGCAATATCAGTTCCATCCTTCTTAACCCTCTTTACCGGCTTCGGCTTTGCATTCTGTTCTTCATGTTCTAAATTTTGTTTACCATCATCCTCTTCATCATCCTTACCATCAGCATCATCCCCTTCATCCTCTTCCTCCTCATGACCACCATTATTACCTTCATCCCCTTCTTGCTCATCATCACCACCATTACCATCATCAGAATCACCACCACTAACATTATCTTCATCATCATTATCACTCTCTTCTTCCTCTTCGCCTCGTACGGGAGGATCTTCTTGTATCTCCTCTTCTTGGATTTCTTCTTCTTCACCACTACTGTTAGCGAAAATAACAGGAGAGTCTGATTCTGGTGAATCCGACAACTCATTACCTTTGTCTCTTGGTTCGGTGATAGAAAATGATACCTCACTCGGCTTTTTACCGCGTAATGGACCGGCAAGTAAGTATTTATCGTGGCGGGGAGCTTTGGAAGAAGGAGTTATCATCAGTGGAACCTTGTCTTTGGTTCTGCATTTGGTTTCAAAACAAATAAAACCAAAAAACCCAATAAGACATCAAATTTATGGTTATCAGATCAAGAGTCGTCACTCAAATGATCTACAAAACAAACGACCCTTGTATATCATGTGACGACTCAAATTTATATGATGACGACACTTACAAATAACAAAGGGTCGTCACAAAGTCAAAAACGATCCTACTATTTGGCTTGACGACTCTAGGGCATATAGTTAAGTGACGACTCTATGGGACCTGAGATGACGACACTATCATTTTTTGGAACAGAAGGCTGTTCAAGTTCCATCTAGAGTCGTTAAGAAATAAAAAAGGGTCGGCGAAACAGAGTCGTCATCTGCAACCTAAAACATTAACGACTCTATTCTAGGGCAAAAATTGTAGAAGGAGCAGAATTAGGGTCGTCATCTTCAACCTAATACACTAACGATTTTTCATAAAATAAGCATGCAAATGAAAAGTCGTTAGGGGTATCCATTTCGATAGTAACGACCCTTTATCTGAAACCGCTAAATTTCAGTTACCAGACTCAATTTCACAATCAAAACACAACAAAAAATCGAATAGAAGGTGGGTTTAAGTTCACATACCTTTTAATTGGACCCATATCTTCTTTGGGTTTCGATTTTTTGGGTTTGGGAGTTCTTCCCTCGATAACCTTTCCTTTGACGGTGTCGACGAGATTGGGGATTTGAAGTGCTTTTCGAGCGGTATGCTTTGTACGAACCATGTTTGTAGAAGAAGTTAATCGTCGATTCTTTTCTAACATCGACGATTAAACGATGAATCGGTCGAAGAAAAAAAAATCGTGGTGAGTCGTTAATGGTGGTGGTGGAGAGGAGAAAGGTGAGGAGAGGAGAGGAAGATGAAGAGAAAAATGAAAAACTGATTTAGGGTATATGAGATTGGGGGGCCTAATTAAGGCTTTTAATTAGGGTTAACTGATTTTTAAGATTTGTGTTTAGTAAAGGGTAAAACAGTCTTTTCAATATCGGATTAATACGCCCCTCAAAAAATTGGGGTGCAATTAAAAAGTTATGGCCCCTAATTAAAATGTTTGGCCCCCAATCAAATGAGGCTTTTAAATGGTCATAGACCTATAGTTTTTTTTTTTTTTTTTTTTAATGAGATAAACCTATAGTTTTATTAAGGATGTTTATCTTAATTTTAGTTCAAGTTTGGTTAATGTTAGATTTTACGGATTGGTTCTACGATTTGTTTCAGGTGAACAATCATAGTGGAGCAAGAGTTAATATGCTCAAGTGGTTTGGTTTTGTTATGTGGAAATATATGAAAATGTAGATGTAGGAAAGTTTTTGATAACTTAGACCTACCATAAACCAAGTAGTCCATCAGATACAACTAGACTATTAAGATTTGATTAGAGTGAATACTAGAATTTTTTTACATGTTGCTCTAACTAGAATCCAAACTAGTAGAGCTTGGAAAAGGCCTGAAAATCCTTACATTAAACTGAATTTTGATGCAACATATAAAGATGAAACAAATGATGTTGGTGTTGGTTTAATTCTAAGGAATTCTGCAGGCAATATGATAAGTGCATAATTCATATGATTTTAGTGTCCATTCCATACTTGTTTTAGCTATTATTCTTGCATATCTTCGTATTATTACTCTTGTATTCTCTTATTTGTCCCTATTAGGTAAATCATCCAAAAAAGAACTAAAAGGCGCTAAAAAGATCTGAGAAAATAAGTACTCCAAGTATCCAAGTGCCCAAGCCAAATGCAAGTAGAAGAAACGCAACGAAACAGAGCAAAGATGCTCAAAATCAAGAGATGGGCCAAATACCGAGATTAAATCATTCAAACTTAAGATTTCTCATCACCATCTTAAAGAGAATTCAATTTTCAAAAAGAATACAAAAAGAGTAAGGTCATTCCGAGTTCGGACGAAGAAGTTATGCGCGTTCGCAAACGAAAGTCCTTGGATTTTATTCAAAGTATGGTTGGAAAACAGGGTTCGCAAACTATGAAGGCCAAAATTCACGAACTATTTTGGGGGTCTTTCTTTGGTAACTTAGGGTAGGGTTCCTTAACCGATTTTGTTAGAGCACTGCTCGGTCGAACTCGCAAGCGTTGCTATCTCAAGCTTGTTTGTCAAGTTTAGTTGCCAAAACTATAAGTCTTGATTTCTAGTCTACTTATAGCTAGGTCTCGGACTAGGATAATAAGTGTAGTTGAGCACTAGACTCCACGACGTTCATCATATTAAGACGAAGAACTACTCAAGGAACTTGTGGAACTTGTGGAACTTCATCGACAAAAAGGTATGTGGAGACTTGAACTTATCTATCACTCAAAAGTTTATCTACTCTAAATTTTGAGACCAAAGTCGTATTACTATATAGACTTCTATTATACACATTTGCTATTTCGAGCCGAGTTTATATCGCTTATCTATTTCTCGAAATATGTGTTGGTAAGCTTTCGCTTTGGCCAAGTTCATCTCTACTCGTGACGGAAGTCATGTTGATTATTTCAATAACTTGAAAATCGCTTTGATGAAAAATAGTTTGTGAATAACAACTATATAACATCCTCTAAGAAAGTTTCAATGATTGAAATGAGAGTTTAGAACATGTAACCATCTTTGGATATAAACATAGTGTGTTCTCACATTTGTGTAAAAGTCCAAAACCGGGAACCCAAAGTATGCGTACCCGTACGCGTACTGGCGGTTGTTGGAAATCCGGGTGAGTATGCGTACTTGTACACATACTGGCGGAAAGTTCACGTCCGTGAATTTCTGCTGGAGTTTGAAAGTGAAAAACAAACTCGATCCGGTTACTTAAGTACGCGTACCTGTTCGCATACTTAGGTAGGTTACTTTCTAAAATCGGTTTGTTCAAGAACTAAAATATTTATATAATAAGGAACGCAATGTTTGCAAACCGTGGCTATAATGTTCATGAATCGATTCGAGTGAATCAAAACCGATTTTGCTTCGATTGTGTCTTGTATACTTCTATAAGATCTGAGCAATTGAACAACTCTCTAACTAGTTCATTTGAGTCATTTGAACTAGTTATGGTGAAGATGAATAAGGTTGATATGAAAGTGTTCATATGGATAACCATTGGTTAACTATTGTTGAACCAACTAGGTGTACATGTTTAGGTACGGTTACTCAAACCTAAATGAAGTTACATTTTATTTGTGTATAACAAGCTAAGTTCGATCTAACGGTTGAAACATATTAGCTTGAATATAATCAGGTTTTCATTTAACGGTGAATATTGAATGCTTTGTTACCAAGGTAACTTAGATTGCAAACCCTGATTTGAAGACTATATAAAGGAGAACTCTAGCAACTGAGAAACCTAATCCCCACACCTCCTGTGTGATACAAGTTGTATAAGCTAGAGTCGATTCTCCTTTAACCTTAGATTTTTCACGAAACCCTGTAGGTTAACGACTTAAAGATTTCATTGGGATTGTGAAACCAGACCCAACTATTTTCTCTGTAGTTGCGTGATCTGATCTTGTTATTTCTATCGTGATTGAGTGCAATCGTAAGATTGGCTTGAGATTTATATCTCCGATAGGCAAGATAGAAAAGTAGTCACAAAGACCTTCGTCTCATCGTTTGTGATTCCACAATATCTTGTTTTGTTAATCAATTAAGATTATTGTGAGGTGATTGATATTTCTAGGCTGTTCTTCGGGAATATAAGTCCGGTATATCAATTGGTTCCTGTTCACCTTGATTTATCAAAAGACTGAACAAAACTCGTAGGTATTTCTGTGGGAGACGGATTTATCTATTCCTATAGACTTTTCTGTGTGAGACAAATTTGTTTATCAAGTCTTCGACTTTGGGTCGTAGCAACTCTTAGTTTTGGGTGAGATCAGCTAAGAGAATTAAGTGCGTAGTATCCTGCTAGGATCAGAGACGTAAGGAACGCAACTGTACCTTGAATCAGTGTGAGATTGATTAGCGTTCAATTACAGTCCATACCGAAGTTAGTTTGTAGTAGGCTAGTGTCTGTAGCGGCTTAATACAGTGTGGTGTTCAATCTGGACTAGATCCCGGGGTTTTTCTGTATTTGTTGTTTCCTCGTTAACAAAACTTCTGGTGTTTGTGTTATTTTTTTTCCGCATTATATTTTGTTATATAATTGTCACAGGTTGTACGTTGAACCGATCAATTGGTGAATCCAACCTTTGGTTGTTGATTGAAATTGATTGATCCTTGAAAATTGGTCTTTGGTACCGTTCAAGTTATCTCTCTTATATTCAATCGAGCTCACAGATTATTATTTGTTTGATTGCGGATTGAATTGAGAGATTGAGATATAACTCTTTGGTATATTCTTCTTAAGATTGAGTCTGACTGTCTAGTTGATTCTCTTGAAAGTATATTGGAGTTAGTCCATACAGATTGCTAAGCGAAATATTAGGTGAGGTTGTTAGACCCCGCTTTTTCAATTGGTATCAAAGCAGGCAAACACGTTTAAAGACCTCATAAGTTTGTGTTTGTAGCGATATGACTCTATGGACAGAAATTCTATCTCCATAAACGTACCACCAGTCTTCGATGGCTCAAACTACTTATGGTGGAAAATCGCCATGCATGCTTTTCTTCAAGCTCGTGATTTTCAAACATGGGTACGTGTTGTTAATGGCTATGATCCTCCGATTAATACAGAAGGTGATGTATCTATACATAAGGATATTGGTAGATATAGTCCAGAAGAAATCCTTGTTGCAAAGCAAAATTTTGACGGCTTAAATGATATCATACATGCCATTAACCCAGATCTTCAGCATCATGTGACTACTTGCACAAAATCTAAAGAAGCCTGGGATATCTTAGAAATCGTATTTGAAGGGAATACCTGTGAAAAAGAAGCTAGGCTTCAAAACCTAAATTCTTATTGGGAAAACCTTCGTATGGAATATGGAGATTCATTTGATGAGTTTAATCACAAAGTGTCTGAAATTGTTAATGCATCTTTTGCATTGGGTAAGACTATTCCTGAAAAGGACATTATGATGAAGATTCTCAGATCTCTGTCATCTAGATATGATTCTAAGAAGCATGCCATCGTTGAAGGAAATAATCTCGCAAATCTTTCTAGAAATACTCTGGTTGGGAAGTTAAAGATATTTGATCATGACAATATATTTAAATCCGGAAAGGATGTTGCTTTCAAAGCACAAAAGAACACTAAAAGTGTTTGCATCTCTGAAGATGATCTTTCTGAGGCTGATTCATCAGATGAAGATCTTGACAAGTCATTCTTGTTGATCACAAGACAGTTTAGGGACCTTCTTTTGAAGAGAAGCAAACGCTTCTCCAGAGATAAACCCAGGTCATCAGATAAACCCCATAATCATGTTCCTCCTAAAAACATGGATAATGATGAAACTGATGACGAGGATATGCCTCGGTGCTTTAAGTGTAAAGGTTTTGGCCATTTTGCAAATGAGTGTCCAAATCGAAATAAATACACTGGGAACAAAGGTCCAGCTGCAACTCTTGATGAAATGTCTGCCAACTATGATTCTAATGAAGACGAAAAGTCAAGTGTTTCACTTCTTTGTGAAAATATTGATTTTGATTATTGTAGCAATACATACATCAATCTTGATATTCTTTCAGAAGAAATCTCAACCGATTTGGAAGAAAAAATTGATCTACCTGTTTCTACTGGAAACTCTTCTTCTGATTTTTCATGTTCCACTATGTGTCTGACCGCGTACACATCTCGGGCGTCTGAATCATTTACCAGATTGACATGTTCTTATTGTTCTCTCAGAGGTCATGAGTTATCAAAATATTTTAAGTACAAACATAAGATGAGATATGTAAACAAACTTCAACGAAGAGCGAATCGATTAGCAGACAAGATAAAACTTGTTCAAAAATCATCAGAGGTATGTAATCGCATCTCTTCTTCAAAGAAGTTAGTTTCCAAAGAAAAGACTAGATCATTAGAAAGAAATTTATGGTCTAAACACTAAGAGAAACATGGCTCTATGAACTCCGTTCGAAAAGGGTATGTTGGACAGATTATGTTCACCCCAGCACAACTTAAATTGTGTTAGTTAGTGCATCTTGTCTCATGTGCCTGATCAAAAGAGATAAGATTTTGCACACCTCAGGCTTTAGGAAAAGAAAAGTCTTCTAGATTGTTTTGATTTTCTTTTTTATGTTTTTGCTCTGAGAGCCTTGTAAAGTTTGGAATTCGTGCCGCTTTTCATATCTAATTGATATTGGAAAGGACTTCCCTGTTTAATCAATAAAAGAGGCTTAAAATAGACAATACTGCATTTTTTAGGGTATAAGTTGTGTGTACGTGAATCCTTTAAGTGTATAAAGGTTCCGTAACCCTACATTCCTTTTTTCCTTCTCTAAGAAACTCTTTTTATCATAAGACTGCTTGTTGAGATTATCTTGTGATTTCCTCTCACAAATACGTTATATGGATACTCCAAGCGTTATGTCGACTGATGGAAAAGATGTTTATATGATTGTTAAGCCATCAATCATGAAGGAAAAAGTTAAATCTCCGTTACCTCCAACTGTGAAAAGTAAAAGAAGGAATGTGAGGAATCCAAGAGCCGTTCCTTTCAAATTCTGAGAAGTTTTCTGATGTTCTTGAAGAGTTGAAGGAGACAAGGAAGGAGATTCAAAAAATAAAGGCTTTTGTGTTTAAGACTCTTAAAATTCAGAAGGCCCTGGTTCGACATCAGTCAAGAAGGTTTGTTGATATCAACTCTTTTCTTCATGAACATTATGTCCAAATGGCTGTTGACGACAAGGAGTTCGGGGACGATAAAGAATTTTTCAAAGGTCTGAATGTCTAGGAAACTTCTTATGAGAATTTATTCTTATGTTTTAAGAGGATAACTAGGGTTTGGAATATCCATTATTGTCAGTACACATAGCTATTTCCAATGATTTTCAGATTGCAATGTTTTTAGATTTATTTATTTAAATTCTAAAGTTTATTTGGAAGATGATTTTGCAGTATTAATCTTTATGGTTTTATAAATTGCAACTTGTTATGGGATATGTGTGTTTGCGTCCGTGAACTATGATTGTCCCATACGTGGTCAAAAGTTAAGTCTTTCATATGTCGGTATGCAAGTATTGATAAAAGATTGAATGAACTTTTGACAAACAAAAGATAAGCCTATTATGTCATTATGAAAATATTTATGGAAGATAGGATGAGCTTTTGGGTACAAAAATTAAGTATATTATATGTCATTGTGCAAATAGTGATGAAGAATAGAATGAATCTTTGTTTATTCGCGGTATTGATCTTCCCTGATCCATATTTTTATAAAAATACTGTGCGGCTCCGTAAGTTTTCTTATGTGAGCATTTCCTATTTAATTAATCATGGGTTCTCTTATGGTTAATTTAAATGAGATTTTTGGATACAAATTCGTATTCTTATGTGATTTGTTAATGTCCAAAGAAATCTTTCTTTTCTTGTGAAAGTAAGGTCGCTCTTGTTGCTCTTTCGGGAATGACATTATATGGGGGAGAGTTCTTAACTGAACTTGTGCTTAATTGCCAAATCTTTGTGGGGAGCGCGGCTGTAGAATATTATAGGGGTTATCTTGTATCTTTATAAACTCCTTGATGAATGCGTTTATTTTCTGCTATATGATTGCATCTAAAAAGTTGATATGTGCTTTTCTTTTGGTCATGAAGTATCTCTATGTAAATTTCATTAGGATCCCACTAATTTTCGTACCTTTGCCAATTTTATTGACAAAAAGGGGGAGAATTAATGTGTAGTTCACACTACAGATACATATGGTTTTCAGATCATTATGTAAGGGGGAGCGATTTTCATGTGAGATGAAGTATTGACTAAGGGGGAGTGATACATATCACCATAGTATTGTTTTCGAAGTTGTGATACAATTGAACTTTGATGCTGAAAAGACGAGGGTACCTAAATATACCTCAATCTTAAACTTTTCCACCTGTAAGTCCTTTCTCTGAAAGTGATTATCTATGGACTGAGTCGAGACAATACAACGAATCGGTTCACACTTCGTGTGATCGTCTATGGATACGAGATCGAGACAATACGACAACAAGATAACTTGCGTGATTGACTATGGATACAAGATCGAGACAATACAACAACGAAGTATGATTACTTGATAATAGGTTCAGACTTAACCAAACACTATAGGATTGCTATAAAGTAATTAGAAATTAACGTTTGTGTATTCTACTTCTACTTATAATAAATCAATTATAATTGCAGAAATAGAAAAGTAAAAGACACAACAAGATTTTGTTAACGAGGAAACCGCAAATGCAGAAAAAACCCCGGGACCTTATCTAGAATTGAATACACTCAGAATTAAGCCGATATACAAAATCTAAACCAACTTCGTATAGTTTAGACCAAGCAACTAAACCTATAGTTCACCTAGTTCCCTCAGTATCCCTGCACCTCCAACTTGCAATAAGTCACGCACTTGGAACAATTCCTTTGGTTCGTATTCCAAACAGTAAAGGAACAAAAAATCTGTTCGGTAACAACTCTTTTCAAACAACGTGATATGAGTTTGACAAAAGGCTCTTCCGTTTAACCAATAAACCCCTTTGTAGGGTTCTTAGATCAATCTATTCAACAACTACCAAAGTAATTGCTTAGACTATGCAATCAATACTATGAATCACAAAGAAATGTATTGATGCCGATCTACGCAACTAATAAATCCAATCTATCAAAAGATAAACCGATTATAGTTGGATCCCCAGCCGATCAAGTTTTGTGCACACCAAAGATTATGAACTCAAATAAGAAATCTTCTTTGTCTTCAAAGCTTCTTAGATCTTCAATAAACACCTGCACACAAGTAACTTGAATCTCTTGTGATCAATCACACACAGAACGGAGTCTGTTAACGATAGATTATCACAAGACGTCTTTAGATCTACAAACAGTCTAAAGATCCCCGTCGATACTTCGATCTAGTTTGAATGAATCTTATATCAGAAGAGAAGATTCTCAAGCATAAACAAACTAGGTGCAATCAAAGTTCAACAACCGTTAGTCAATCAAATCAATCGAAAACTAATAATAAACTGCAATTATCTAGTTTCCAACCAACGGTAATCGTAGAGCTTCTCAATCCCAAAAAAGTCTTTAAAACGAGCGGTCGTAAGAGATTTCGCCTAATTAGGGTACTTTCCTCTCCGAATAGACGGATCCACCAGTAACAAAACAACTAGGTAGTTTTGTTGGCTCTGAGGATTAGTTTGCTCGAAATGCAAACTTCAATATTTATAAACCAAGGATGTTTGGACACCAAGGAATTTCCAAAACCGAATATTCTCAAAGATATGCAATAAAACCAAAATCAGTTTTCATAATTCCTGGAAATGCTCTGTCCAAATATTGACCGAAATCTCAGTAGAAAATCTCCAATTAGTAATGCACATTACCAATTTTTATTTTCTAAAGATATACATTTAATTGCTGGAAATTAAAAGCATATAAAATTAAAAACTTTAATTAAAAGATTCTCAATTTATTTCGATCCGGGATTCTCCTTTAGTTGTTAAGGAATATCTTTGAACAATAATAGATAAGAATTACTTCACATGTTCAAAGTATGTCGACATCTTTACTTTGTAAATCCTTTTTCATATTTACAATCTTGGAACCGATTTGCGACACTTCCAAACGAGTTTAGAATTGGTTCATCAGCTGATTTCCAAGAACTATGTGATTGATCAAAAATATTCAATCACCATTCATGGGTTTAACGGTTCTACCAAAAACAAAGTTCAGTTCTACCTTCAAGTGGCTACTAGGATCGGTCACACTAGTTTCCATAAAATGGCTAACTAAGTACCAGGATCGTTTACCACTATTTATGATACTTACTTGTGATCGGTTGCACAAGTTATAGGATCGGTTACACCAATAACTAAAACTTGTTAACCTACTACAAGGATTGATTACACATCTTGTGATTATTCCCACCAAGTTCTAGGATCGGTTACCCAATGACTAGGAATGGTCACACCAATTACAAATATAAGCATCATATGGATCGGAAGGCATAATAGAATGTCCAAAAGAAGACCAAACATCATCAATGTATTGAACAATGTTCATTGATTCACAGATGGGTTTATCGCCATGAATCAATACAGGAACTTTCTTGTAAACCGGATTTGATTTTAAAAGAAGTTCACTTTTAGTACCATATGGTTGTTCAAGAAATTCATATTTGACTGATTTTATGTTGAGTGCAACTCTTGCCCCAAATTTTGTTTTTGCAGAAATGTCATTTTTTTCGAATTTGGGAACTATAATAATCGGTAGTTAATATTACTTCCGATTATAAAGTTGCCCCAAATTTATTCCTTGACGAAATCACCAATTTTGGGAATTTAGGAGCTACTATAATCGGTAGTCTATTGAGGTTCTTGTTCCTTCCGATTGTTATAGAAGCCATCTCAGGTGATTACTTAAGATTGGTCTCACTAATAAAAGTCAAACCGATACATAAGTCAGGCATTGTGAATAGTTTTACCAAGATACATAAACAAGTTATGAGCGGTTATACTAAACACACATATTGGTAATCCAAAGATTTGAAATGAATACATACCAATAAGCCTAGCGATTTCCCTTTCGATTCATAAAACAAGTTTATGAATTGTACTTCCTTTAAACGAATGTAAAAAATTGTTTCCTAGGACGAAATCTTCACCCATACCCATACATAATCGCAATAGCATTCATACGATTATGTCGATGTCTTATATACGAAGTTCAAAAGATAAGCGTTATTCTTCGTATTATAATTCCTTAATACTACGTCTAACTAGAGTAATCATTCACAGCTTCGCAGTTATGTTTTCAATATAGCACGACTTGAAAGATACGTTAGGAAAGAAACAGTTCAAGTCAAAATATTACTAACCTCAAGAGGAAGGATGATGTCGTCGATGTAGCTCTTTACTTCTTCACATTCTTCAAGTCTTCGAGTAATACTTGTAAGTCTCATATCCTAATAACTTTCTAGCTAACCTATACGAAGTTGACTCTAGTAAATAATCAAGCGACTCTTTAAATGAGTTTTGGTTCACTAAAATATGACAACCAAACTTGAAATACCAACGCTTGGTGGGTTCAACCAAGCTAAGCTCTAACAGATGTTGTGTAATAATATTATGACACTGTATAACAATGATTGAGAGCTATTGTTTTCTCATTGTTATGGCTACGGAATTTCAACAACGATGACGCCGAACTGAACATCTTTAGAATCATTGGAGTGCTTGGAAGTGACGAAGATTTCGAGTAATGTTGAAGAACCAAGGAGATCAAGCATTTGGATGAGAAGCTACAGAGTTTATTTATTTTGTTTTCCATATGTATTGATAGTTTTGTCACTAAAATTGACAAAGGGGGAGATTATTAGAGCACTGCTCGGTCGAACTCGGAAGCGTTGCTATCTCAAGCTTGTTTGTCAAGTTTAGTTGCCAAAACTATGAGTCTTGATTTCTAGTCTACTTATAGCTAAGTCTCGGACTAGGATAGTAAGTGTAGTTGAGCTCTAGACTCCACGACGTTCATCATATTAAGACGAAGAACTACTCAAGGAACTTGTGGAACTTCATCGACAAAAAGGTATGTGGAGACTTGAACTTATCTATCACTCAAAAGTTTATCTACTCTAAATTTTGAGACCAAAGTCGTATTACTATATAGACTTCTATTATACACATTTGCTATTTCGAGCCGAGTTTATATCGCTTATCTATTTCTCGAAATATGTGTTGGTAAGCTTTCGCTTTGGCCAAGTTCATCTCTACTCGTGACGGAAGTCATGTTGATTATTTCAATAACTTGAAAATCGCTTTGATGAAAAATAGTTTGTGAATAACAACTATATAACATCCTCTAAGAAAGTTTCAATGATTGAAATGAGAGTTTAGAACATGTAACCATCTTTGGATATATACATAGTGTGTTCTCACATTTGTGTAAAAGTCCAAACCGGGAACCCAAAGTATGCATACCCGTACGCGTACTAGCACTTGTTAGAAATCCGGGTGAGTATGCCTACCCGTACGCATACTGGCTGAAAGTTCACGTCCGTGAATTTCTGTTGGAGTTTGAAAGTGAAAAACAAACTCAATCTGGTTACTTAAGTACGCGTACATGTTCGCATACTTAGGTAGGTTACTTTCTAAAATCGGTTTGTTCATGAACTAAAACATTTATATAATAAGGAATGCAATCGTTGCAAACCGTGGCTGAAAAAGTGGGGGTACAACAACCTCACCCAATATTTCATTTAGCAATCTGTATGGACTAAATCCAATATACTTTTAAGAGAATCAACTAGACAGTCAGACTCAATCTTAATAAAAAGTATATTAAAGAGTTATATCTCAATTTCTCGATTCAATACTTACTCAAGCAAATAATAATTTGCGAGTCTAATTGAATACAAGAGAAATTAACTTGAACGGTACCAAAGACCAATGTTCTAGGATCAATCAATTTCAATCAACAACCAAAGGTTGGATTTACCAATTGATCGATTCAACGCACAACCTGTGATATTTCAATTATATAACAAAATATAATGCGGAAAGAAATAACACATACACCAGAAGTTTTGTTAACTAGGAAACCGCAAATGCAGGAAAACCCCGGGACCTAGTCCAGATTGAACACACACCGTATTAAGCCGCTACAGACACTAGCCTACTACAAACTAACTTCAGTCTGGACTGTAGTTGAACCCCAATCAATCTCACACTGATCCAAGGTACAGTTGCGCTCCTTACGTCTCTGATCCCTGCAGGATACTACGCACTTGATTCCCTTAGATGATCTCACCCACAACTAAGAGTTGCTACGACCAAAGTCGAAGACTTTAATATACAAATCTGTATCACACAGAAAAGTCTACAGGAATAGATAAATCTGTCTCCCACAGAAATACCTATGAGTTTTGTTCTGTCTTTTGATAAATCAAGGTGAACAGGAACCAATTGATATACCGGACTTATATTCCCGAAGAACAACTTAGAAATACCAATCACCTCACAATAATCTTAATCGACTAGCGAAACAAGATATTGTGGAATCACAAACGATGAGACGAAGATGTTTGCGACTACTTTTCTATCTTGCCTATCGGAGAAATTAATCTCGAGCCAATTTTACAATTATACTCAATACGATAGAAACAACAAGATCAGATCAAGCAACTACAGAGAAGATAGTTGGGTCTGGCTTCACAATCCCAATGAATTCTTCAAGTTGTTAACCTACGGGGTCTCGGTAGAAACCTAAGGTTAAAGGAGAATCGACTCCAGATTATACAACTAGTATCACACAGGAGGTGTGGGGATTATATTTCCCAGTTGCTAGAGTTCTCCTTTATATAGTCTCCAAATCAGTGTTTGCAATCTAAGTTACCTTGGTAACAAAGCATTCAATATTCACCGTTAGATGAAAACCTGATTAGATTCAAGCTAATATCTTTCAACCGTTAGATCGAACTTAGCTTGTTATACACAAATGAAATGCATGTTCATTTAGGTTTGTGTAACCGTACCTAAACGTGTGCACCTTGTTGGTTCAACAGTAGTTAACCACATGGTTAGCCATATGAGCACTTTCATATCAACCTTATTCATCTTCACCGTAACTAGTTCAAATGACTCAAAAGAACTAGCTAGAGAGTTGTTCAATTGCTTAGATCTCATAGAAGTATATAAGACACAATCGAAGCAAAAACGATTTTGATTCACTCGAATCGATTCATGAACATTATAACCACGGTTTGCAAATATGCATTCCTTAGTTTATATATATCGTAGTTCACGAATAAACCGTTTTTAGAAAATAACCCACTCAAGTATGCATACCGGTACGCATACTTAAGTACCCGGTTTGAGTTTGTTTTCAGTTCACAAACTTCAGCCGAAATTCACGGGATGTGAACTTCCAACAGTACGCGTACGGGTACGCGACTTAGCTTCCGGACTTCGTGAACCAGTAAAGTACGCATACTTTAGTTCAAGGATTTTGGACTTACACAAGTATGAGTTCACATACAATGTTTACATCCATTCAAGGTTATATATTCTAAACACTCATTTCAATAATTGAAACATTCTTAGAGGATGTTAAATAGAGGTTATTCACACACTATTTTTCATCATAGCGATTTCAAGATATTGGAATAATCAACTTCACTTGTAAAGATGAACTTGGACAAAGCGAAAGCTTACCAACACATATTTCGAGAAATAGATAAGCGAGATAAACTCGGCTCGAAATAGCAAATGTGTATAATCGAAGTCTATATAGCAATACGACTTTTGTCTCAAAATAGGAGATATAGTAGATAGGCTTTTGAGTGATAGATAAGTTCAAGTCTCCACATACCTTTTTGTCGATGAAGTTCCACAAGTTCCTTGAGTAGTTCTTCATCTTCATATGATGAACACCGTGGAATCTAGAGCTCAATTACACTTATTATCCTAGTCCGAGACTTAGCTATAAGTAGACTAGAAATCAAGACTTATAGTTTTGGCAACTAAACTTGACAAACAAGCTTGAGATAGCAACGCTTGCGAGTTCGACCGAGCAGTGCTATAACAATCTCCCCTTTTGTCAATTTTAGTGACAAAACTATCAATACATATGGAATACAAAATAAATAATCTTTGCAGCTTCTCTTCCACATGCATGATCTCCTTGGTTCTTCAACATTACTCGAAATCTTCGTCACTTCCAAGAACTCCAATTATTCCAAAGATATTCAAATCAACATCATCGTTGTTAAAGATCCGTAGCCATAACAATGAGAAAACAAAAGCTCTCAATCATTGTTACTCAGTGTCATAGTATTATTACACAACATCAAAGTTCAATTGTATCACAACTTTGACAACAATACTATGGTGATATGTATCACTCCCCCTTAGTCAATACTTCATCTCACATGAAAACCACTCCCCCTTACATAATGATCCGAAAACCATATGTATTTGTAGTGTGAACTACACATTAATTCTCCCCCTTTTTGTCAATAAAATTGGCAAAGGTACGAAAACTAGTGGGATCCTAATGAAATTTTCATAGAGACACTTCATGACCAAAAGAAAGCACATATCAACTTTTTAGATGCAATCATATAGACGAAACTTAATGCATTCACCAATGAGTTTATAAAGATACAAAATAACCCCTATAATATTTCACAGCCGCACTCCCTACAAAGATTTGGCAATTAAGCACAAGTTCAATTAAGAACTCTCCCCCATAAAATGTCATTCCCGAAAGAACAATTAGAGCGACCTTACTTTCACAAGAAAAGAAGGATTTCTTTGGACATTACAAATCACATGAAAATATGAATTTGTATCCAAAAACTCAATTAAATCAACCACGAGAGAACCCATGATTAATTTAATCGGAAATGCTCAACATAAGAGAACTTACGGAGCCACACAATATACACATAAAAAATATGGATCAGGGAAAATCAATACTGCGGAATAAACAAAGATTCATTTTATCTTTCATCACTATTTGCACAATGACATACAATAGACTTAATCTTTGTAAACAAAAGCTCATCCTTTCTTCCATCAATATTTGCATAATGACATAAAAGGCTTAACTTTTGATTGTCAAAAGTTCATTCAATCTTTTATCAATACTTGCATATCGACATATGAAAGACTTAACTTTTGACCACGTATGGGACAACCATAGTTCACGGACGCAAACACACATATCCCATAACAAATTGCAATATATAAAACCATAAAGATTAATACTGCAAAATCATCTTCCAAATAAACTTTAGAATTTAAACAAATAAATCTAAAAACATTGAAGATGAAAATCATTGGACATAGCTATGTGTAATCACAATAATGGCTATTCCAAACTCTAGTTATTCTTCTTAAAAACACAAGAATTAAAGTCTCATAAGAAGTTTTCCTAGACATTGAGACCTCTGAAATATTATTTATCGTCCCCGAACTCCTTGTCATCAACAGCCATGGGAACATATGGTTCGTGAAGAAAGGAGTAAATTCCAACAAACCTTATAGGCTGATGATGTCGAACCAGGGCCTTCTGAATTTCAAGAAATCTCATAACAAAAGCCTTTATTTGTTGAATCTCCTTTCTTGTTTCCTTCAACTCTTCAAGAACATCAGAAAACTTCTGAGAATTGGAAGGAGCAACTCTTGGCTTCCTTACATTCCTTCTTTTTCTTTTCAAAGTTGGAGGTATTGGAGATTTTCCTTTTTCCTTCATGATTGATGGCTTAACAATCATATTAACATCTTTTCCATCAAAAGATATGATGCTTGGAGTATCCATATGCGTACGGGTTTGTGAGAGGAAGTCACAAAATAAGCTCAACAAGCACTCTTTGGTTAAAAGAGTTTCAGGGAAGGAAAAAGATATGTAGGGTTACGAAACCTTTAAACACACAGGTTCGTGTATACACAACTCTCAACCCTATAAAAGACAGAATTGTCTATTTTAACCCTCTTTTATTGATTAACCAAGGAAGTCTTTTCCAATATCAATTAGATATGAAAAGCGGCATGAATTCCAGACTTTACAATGCTCTCAGAGCAAAAAACAAAACAAAATCAACACAACTAAAGTTTTTTTTCTTCTTTTCTTAAAGCCTGAGGTGTGCAAAATCTTGTCTCTTTTAATTAGGCACATGAGACAAGATGCACTAATCAACACAATTTAAGTTGTGCTGGGATGCACAATCATCTGTCCACCATATCCCTTTCGATTGGAAATCATAGAGCCCTGTTTCTCATAATTTTTAGACCATAACTTTCTTTCCAATGGTCTTGTCTTATCCTTGGAAACTAACTTATCTAACGAAGATAAAATCTTACATACCTCTGCGGTCTTTTGAACAAGTTTGAGCCTGTTTGCTAATCGATTTGCTCTTCGTAGAAGTTTGTTGACATGTCTCAATTTGTGTTTGTACTTGTAACACTTTGATAGTTCATAACCCTTGAGCGAACAATATGATCATGTCAACCAGGAATATGATTCAGGTATCCGGGATGTGCAAGCTGCTAGATACAAAGTAGAACCTGAAAAATTAGACAGAGAGTTTTCAATGGAAATGTCAATTTTTTCTTCCAGATTGGTTGAGTTCTCTTCTGAAAGAATATCAAGATTGATGTGTGTATTGCTACAATTATCAAAATCAATATTTTCACAAAGAAGTGCAACACTTGATTTTTCATCTTCATTAGGATCATAGTTGTCAGAAATTTCATCAAGAGTTGCAGCAAGACCTTTGTTTCCAGTGTATTTCTTTCGATTTGGACACTTATTTGCAAAATGACCAAGTCATCAGTTTCATCATTATCCCTACTTTTAGGAGGAACACGATTATGAGGTTTATCTGATGACCTGGATTTATCTCTGGAGAACCGTTTACTTCTCTTCAAAAGAAGATCCCTAAACTGTCTTGTGATCAACGAGACTGACTTGTCAAGATCTTTATCTGATGAATCAGCCTCAGAAAGATCATCTTCAGAGATGCAAACACTTTTACTTTTATCAAGTAATTTAGTGTTCTTTTGTGCTTTAAACACAACATCCTTTCTAGATTTGGATGTATGCTCATGATCAAAGATCTTTAATTTCCCAACCAGAGTATTTCTGGAAAGAGTATCAAGGTTATTTCCTTCAACGATGGCATGCTTCTTAGAATCGTATCTGGATGGCAGAAATCTGGGAATCTTCATCACAATGTCCTTTTCAGGAATAGTCTTACCCAATACAAAGGATGCATTAATAATTTCAGACACTTTGTGATTAAACTCATCAAATGTTTCTTCATCTATCATACGAAGGTTTTCCCAATCAAAATTTAGGTTTTGAAGCCTAACTTCTTTTTCACAGGTATTCCCTTCAAATACGGTTTCTAAGATATCCCAGGCATCTTTAGACTTTAAGCACATAGTCACATGATGCTGAAGATCTGGGGTAATGTCATGTATCATAGCATTTAAGCCTTCAGAATTTTCTTTGCAACAAAGATTTCTTCTGGAGTATATCTACCAATATCCTTAGGTCTAGACACATCGCCTTTTGTATGAACTGGGGCAGTATAGACATTAACAACACGTACCCATGTTTGAAATCACGAGCTTGAAGAAAAGCACGCATAACAATTTTCCACCACAAGTAGTTTAAGCCATCGAAGACTGGTGGTATGTTTATGGACATAATTTTCTGTCCATGGAGTCAGATTGCTACAAACACAGACTTATGAGGTCTTTAAACGTGTTTGCCTGCTCTGATACCAATTAAAAAGTGTGGGTACAACAACGTCACCCAATATTTCGCTTAGCAATCTGTATGGATGGACTAACTCCAATATACTTTTAAGAGAATAAACTAGACAGTCAGACTCAATCTTAATAAAAAGTATATTAAAGAGTTATATCTCAATTTATCGATTCAATACTTACTCAAGCAAATGACAATCTGCGAGTCTAATTGAATACAAGAGAAATTAACTTGAACGGTACCAAAGACCAATGTTCAATAATCATTCAATTTCAATCAACAACCAAAGGTTGGATTTACCAATTGATCGATTTAACGCACAACCTGTGATATTTCAATTATATAACAAAATATAATGCAGAAAAGAAATAACACAGACAACGGAAGTTTTGTTAACGAGGAAACCGTAAATGCAGAAAAACCCCGGGACCTAGTCCAGATTGAACACACACCGTATTAAGCCGCTACAGACACTAGCCTACTTGTTTGAGGGTGAAAACCGTTTCTGCTGATTTTGGTAATTTTGGGTGTGTGTAGGTGAGAAACGAATCTAAACCCTAAACAATGTACTGCACGGGAGTACTTTTGATTCGAGAGATCAATCTGTACAATCCTGGCCTAAACCAAGAAATGGACGTTCCAGGCTTGCTTCGGTCACAAAGTGAAGGAGAAGGGTTGGTCTTAGGGAGGGAAGCGAAGAAAGTGTTGAGACCAGAATAGTTGATTCTGGAAGTGTGGGCGTTTTATGACTTGTATCAGAAAGTTGAACTGGCTAGCTAGATGAAAAAGCTATCAGATGATTTCTGGATGTTGTATTGTTCTCCTGACCAAAACTTGTTGTTTGGTGGAAATAGGTGAGACCCATTTATACAAGTCATAGTGAAACGTACCCTGGTCTCGTAGGAAGTGGAAACGATTGAGTGGTTGATCGCTATCGTAGGCGTCAAAAATAATTACACTTTCTTACTACTCAAAATATATTATGAAGCAAGGGCAAGAAAGGATCGTTCCCACAGAGAGGTCTAGGTTGTCGTTTGTTTTGATTTCTTATATAAACAAAGGTAACAAGTGGGTTTCTGATTTTTATAAAGTAAACTAAATAAAAGCAAATGAAGAAAAGTAATCAAATCAAACAAGGAAAGATATTGGTTAAGGATATCATTTTCATTCACTAACATGTTCTTGTCTTAATAACTAGAATTGATATTTAATCTCTCATTATAAAAGGCCCTATGATACCTTGATCGCAAGTATATCCTGCAAATCTCCTCTTGTCATCAATAAATACATTAAAAGATGCGAATATGAATTCTATCTAAGAGAACAACCTAACATGTAAAAGCACTAATCAAGTTTAATTCCCTAGATGCATTAAGTTCTACGAAATCACGCCAATCAAAGCAATCGAACGTGTAAAAGCACTAATCCGATTTAATAAAGGTTATGATTCACTTGTGACTACTAGGATGTATCACTACAAGAAATACTCATAGAGAGTCTCTCCAGATATTTGTCTAATACCACAAATCTCCTTGCGAATCACAGCTGCTTTTGATGACGGAAAATACTTCTCAAGGAAAAACTTCTTCATTCCATTCCATGTGGTTATACTTCCAGAGGGTAAGCAAAAGAACCACTCTCCTGCAGCATCTATAAGGGAGAAAGGAAAAGCTGTCATCATAGCCATATCGGCATCTGCATTTGCTTGCTTCAAACTAGTCACAACATGATAGAATTGTTGTAAGTGACGATTAGGATCCTCTCCCGCTAAACCTCTGAATTCGGGCAGCAAGTGAATCAATTGTGGATTCAACTCAATGGTTCCATTCAGCTGAATACATAAAGGTTGCTGGTCAATGTTTGGAGAAGTGAGCTCCTTGAGTGTTCTTGGAGCAGGTGGTCGACCTCCCATTGTGTTGTTTTCCTCTTTGTCCGAGTCCGAGAATTCACTTGGTGTAGAACTAGGAGGAATTGGAGTATTCACTGCTCGAATCAAATCTTAGTAAAGTGCCGGAACGAAGACGTATACCAATTGGACTTGGTCTGCCCTCTCCACGCATTCACCAAAGAAATAGTACCTGAAAATCAGATTCTAAGAGATTGAATAAGTAAACTGA
Source organism: Papaver armeniacum (assembly GCA_023531295.1). Taxonomy (NCBI): domain Eukaryota; kingdom Viridiplantae; phylum Streptophyta; class Magnoliopsida; order Ranunculales; family Papaveraceae; genus Papaver; species Papaver armeniacum. Next base: position 607,041 of record JAJJWW010007104.1, read on the forward strand.
AATTGAAAATAAAGGCAAAAGTAACAACTAAGAATAAAAATAACAACTAAACTTGCCACTGCCTCCCCTGCAGCGGCGCCAATTTTGACGAGTGGTCACACTCGCAAATAATATTTTCTACTTTTCTTTACACTAGCAAGTAGTACAATGAAAGCAGGATCGTCCCAAGGGAGGTATGAAGCAAAAGTTGTTATGGAAATATTCTTAGCAAAGAAGATTTTTATTATAGATATTCTGAAAATTGTAAAGTTGTATTCAAATATGAGATGGAATTGATTAAGGAATCATTCTCGACCACGAAACATAAACCAAATCGATATATAGCACGTTCTTCGCATTATCTTGTTACTAACAACCCTAGGATAATTAATACGCTCAACTATCTCGTTATTATCTCCTAAGCTCAACGGATACGGAAGCGCTCGACTACCGGATTCTACTTGCCAAGTTTCCTAGAAGTATGCTCTCTAGGTGTGACTTAAACAAATGCTCTAAGTTTTGTGAGATAAGGTTGCTCCTAGTGATGAACTCAAAAGCATGAATCACCTACTAGTGTCAATTTCTACATATAGGTACTTAACAAAGTCCCATCATTAATACCCACATATTGCTACTTGTGTTTAATTCTCTAGACAATTACGGGTCGAAGAAAATATAAACTAGCAATAAGATTGTGACATAACTATTTAATTTCGAACTTAAACAATCAAGGAACAATCCATAAGCATTATTAGCATGGTAGAAATCAAACAATAACTAAACTTGCGAGAAAACGAGCTATTTCATATCAATCATGAGTTCATATTTCGGGCTTTGAAATCACCCTTAATCAAAAATAGTTTTAGTTACTCATAGTTTTGGAGTTCATCATCAATAATAATTGAATAAAGAAGATAAAAGATAAAAACGAAAGCAAACCCTAGATGCGGATCTCTTTCAAAAATCCAAGTAGAATACGTGATCCCCCAAGTTGTAAAAATCCTCCCTTTTATGTCTCTTCCTAGGTCAAGTCTTCAAAGGTCCAATGATAAAAGTTCACCAAGCCCATGTGTGAGAAAAACCAATATGAAAATCTGCCCCAGAAGTGGTCGCCGGAGAACTGGTCCCATCGCCGGTAGTTAGCCGGTAAAGCGCCGGGGAAAGTATATCAGGTGAATGGGGAAGTCAAACTGGCCACTGGTCAAACGATTCAAATCGGGTCAACTGGGTTAACTCGGAAATTCATACCGAGTCAGGTGAATCAACTCAGTGATGTCATGAGGTGAGCCAGGGCTGAGTGGCTTTGGCCTAGGCCAGTACAGTTGCAATCTTGCACGGCACAATGTTGCACCATCATGTCGCTTCATTCCTTCGTTGCCACACATCCAGTGTTGTTGATGCTTGCCATAACTTCCCTGCTCCTAGACATTCATCTAAAGCTTATTTAGCTTCAATTACTTCAGCCAATTCATCCTTTCTCTGCACTACAGCTCACCACTCAGCTGTCAAACACATTCTCTCCCCATTCTACCAGCTGATCCTGCAATGTCAATATCTGTAGCAGCAAACACAGCTCCCTCTCATCTGTTACATGAATGCACTCAGCTGCAACCAACTTTTGTTCAGCTCATTTCCATTTCAACACCACTTGCAACTTATACAACCCATGTGACCTGCTCTCCATCTCAAATCCATTTCAGTGAATATCAAAAACACCACCTTCCACAAACCATTAGCAACACCCATTCCTGCAAATTAACCTCAAATCTCAAACCCCTTGTCACCAGTCTGCATTCAATTAACTGCAGGTCGCTCAACGCTTCACTGCTCCAGTATCTTCAAGCCTTCACAACAGCCAGCTATAAGACCAACTCTGCATTGCAAACATCCTAACAACACAGACCACTACCTATTCGATTCAGTTCACTTGTAGCTTCAAATTCCATCTGCAGCTGCACATCTCTACTGCCCAACACAACTTCATCCTGTCCAGTAGCAGCTGCACTACCCTGTACCAACAACTCCAGCTGCATCTTGTCACATAACTGCACACTAATTCTTTACCCAAGACAACAAATCATCTCCTTCAGTTCACTCTAACCACTTCATATCAGCTTCCCTGTAAACCTAGGCATACATCTATCCCATTTACAACACCAGCTCAGAGTATCTCTGCAAACAGTTGCAAGACCACCTGCAACGCCATTACCTGCAATACAATTACCCAGCACCAATACTGATAACTGCAGCCATTAACCATAACAGCTATCCCCGTCTCTTCCATCCATTGTTTACCAACACACGTCCCAGTAGCAACTTGTTGCTAGCATCACCAGATCCATATCCATTGTAGCCTCAACAATAGCAGTAACTCCATCTCAGGTTCAGCTTCAGCCGCATCACCTTCTATTCTTCTCAGTTCACCAACATAAATTTCAATCCAAACTCAAATCTGAGCTTAACCCATCTTCAATTTCTTCATCTGTTCCTCAAATTCATAACCTAAACTTCTATTTCCATCACAGATACATTCGAATCCGTTTATAGCATAAACCCAATTCTTGCATTTAACTCAAACCCTAATTTGCAGTTTCTGAACCCCTGAATTCATAATTCTTCACTGTAATATCACCAAATCCATTCCAAACCCACCTAATCTTCTCTGGAATTAAATCTTCTCAAATCTCTTCTCAATTCTCTGAATCATTTCAAATTTTCGATCTGATTTTTTTTCCAGCAGCAATAGCTTCTTCTCGATCTCAGACAACATCATCTTCTCCATGTTCTTCTGAATTCCACTATTTCATCTCTAAATTTCTCGATTTCTCCGAGTTTTAGATGCCGCCATTGGTTTCAGGTAGAGAGGAATAAAAGCTAATGATAGGGGAATTGATTTTTAGGTTTACTGTAGGAAAATAAAAGTGGATATAGCCACCCAAGTAGTGTAGATAAGAGCCAACCAAGTAGTGTCTTTTCCTTGCTTCTCTAGACTAAGCTGCAACGGTTGGCTTGGCTCGGCTCCACTCCCAATAGCAGTTGCACATGAGAATTGATGCTTTTGCTCTTCTTCGAATCCTTCCACCAACAACATCCATCTTTTACTTCTCAGATTCACTTCTTCTCTTCAATGTCTCATCATCACTAAAGTTGTCATGCTTTTCAGACAGAATTTGGATCACTAAAGCCGACGACAGAGATGAAGAAATAAAAGCAAATAATGAGAAATAATCCGACTTGCCCTTTTAAGCGACGTTTCTTCTTCTTTTGTTCCAAATGACTCCAAAGTACCTAAAACTCAAAACTAAACATAAGATACATAATTTACAAGAATACATAACAAAGAAAGCATAAACAATAGATAAATATTAAGGTGTTTTAGACACCGATCAGGTTGGCAAGCATGGGCCCAGCCACAACTTGTGTGCGTGTGGCGAGTTTAAAGCGGTCTGATTGGTCGAGATAAATAGGGCCGAGGCGTGGTTAATGGTGCTAGATAGCCTAAGGCATAGCCACGCCTCTCTTTGCTGCTGCGGCTCCATGTTTTCTTATTCTGGGCGAGTTTCTGCACTTGCTAATCCATGGCGGATTAATTACTTAGGCTTAATTTTGACAAGTAAGGTCTGGTACATTGCGCGAGGCACGAAACCCTAACTTCTGTAAGTTAGTCAGGGCGATTGATTGAGTTCTATGTGTTGACACATAGTTCTTTTAAGTTCATTTCCAGAGAGCAACATGCTTTTCTGATTCGAATACCTTATGCAAAGAGCTTATCCTTGATACTGGGAGATTCGTGCTACTCTGCTGCGAGTGAACACAAATCGTCATACCATATCAACATTAAGGGTTCAGCCGGAGAACATGGCATAGAAGGCATTCAGAGGAACTTATATTAAGTGAATATACGCGAGGCGCCGAAATTCACAGAACATCTGGGATGGTTTCTACATTCGCTAGTCTGGATAAATTTCATGTAAGTGTATTGAGTGGTGATGAGTCTTGATTCTTTGGTGAAGTAGTGAGAAGAAAAATGGATGAATAGGGGGTAGGAAAGAGTAATTGAAGTTTGGTTGAGCTCATGGAGTGATGATGACAGAGATGATGACTATTATGAAGTGATGCAGAGATGGAGTTATTGATGAATCGATTGGCCAGAAATGGAGGAGATCGATGTGGGGAAATCAGTTAAAGATGCTCTGTGTCGATTGAGTGAAGATCTGTGTTTAGATTGAATTCAGGGTGATGAAATGGAGGGGTTTTGAGCTTGACTGTGTATGGAGATCGATTGAAGCTGCTTGAGTTAGGGTTTGAGAATGAAGATGAAGCTCAGGGAGAAGATGATTCTGTAGGTGGGTTTGGAGGACAATGCAAGTGTTGGCCTGGTTTTGTTGAGTTGAATCAGCTCTGAGATTTCAGGCTGGTTAAGATGCAATATTAGTGGTGGTGCTGTGCAATAGAGTTGAAGCATATGGAGTTGGTGAAGTAATGGCAGGCTAATGGGACTGGTGATTGATCCTGGAACTCAAGGTGATGAGCTAATTGAATGAGGTACTGTGATGAAGAATAAGGAATGGATGTATGGAAAACTGGTACTGGTACTGGTAGTATGTAAAAGAAGAGAAGAATGGTGGTGCTAGTTGAATCGGGTTTGGAGCTGAAAGCAAGTGTAATGCTGAGAACTGGTGTTGCATCTTGTGCTGTGGCTCAGGGCAAGAAAGCTGGTGTCAGGCTATGGCTGGACTGGGAGAGCAGATGTTGCAGAACAAGGGAGCTGGAATTTGGCTTGAGATTGTGCTGTAGAATGAATGGGTTTGCTATGTGATATGAGTTACAGGGAGAAGGAATTGGAGATGGTGATTTGCAGGCAATGGCCTAAGTCTAGATGATGTTGTTGGGTTGCTGCCTGAATTGATCTCTGGTGTTGGATTGAGTGCTGAGAAGGGGCTGCTGCTGGTCTGAGCTTAATCTTGTTTTGAGTTTAAGTAACAGCTGGAGCAGGTCAGATGGAAAAGAAGCAGGTGCTGAGACAATGAAGTGGGTGATGGCATTGCAAGTTGTCAAGGTGATAAAAAAACTGGTGTGCACTGAGAATTGGTGATATATGGTCTAGTGTGCATTACAGGGGGAGTTGAGATGTTGGCAAAGGCAATTCCGGGTGTTGGTGTTGATGTGGGAGAAGCTGTTATGTGAGTCATGGAGATAACCCAATGAAGAAACCGAGTGAGCTGGGCCTGTGTCAGCTGTGGCTGGAGAAAATGACAGTGAAGCTAGGGATATTGAAGTTGAGAACTGGTGGAGTTCAGATGCTGCAATGCAAATGGAGCTGATAGTTGTGCTGGTGAAGAATGGCTATGGTGGTGCTGGTATAGCAGAATGGAGATGCAGCTGAGTAGCAGGTTATGAATGGCTCAGGTGATGTTTGTGTTAAAGGATGATTGGCAATTTCTGTATATGGAGCAAGTGCTTGTGAAGTGTTGCAGGGGGAGATATGGAGAGTTACAGTAGGGCCATCATGGCTGGGGTTTGAGTTTGCTTTGCAAAGGAAGGAGTAGCCATCAGGGCTGGTAGTAATGCACAAGGATGGTGCTACATACGGTCAGGCCAGTGCAATAGCCCGGTAATGTCGTTCACTGGACCCACACCGACTACAACCTGACACACTTGAATCAGGTTCTTAGCCGATCGGGTCTAACTCGAGACCGACCGATTTTGACCCGGTCTGACTTGAGTTGACTCACCCGATCCTAACTCGGTTTGATCCGACCCGTTGACCCGGCCGTTTTGACTCGTTGACCCGGTGACCGGGCGGACTTTGCCGGTCACCGGAGCTATTTTCCGGCGACTTTCCGGCCGATTTCCGGCCACAATCCCAGACTTCCGGCGACCGTTTTTGGGGCGTATTTTCTACACGGGTTTCTCATCCTTATGGGCTTGGTGGACTCTCACCTAATGGACTTTGAAGACTAGACCTAATTTTAGAAGTTGGAGAAAGTTATAAAAGGGAAGGTCTTCTACAACTTATGATATATCTTTTTCTTGGGAATTCTTTTGGAGAGCCACTTTTGTTTACGCTTCTAGGGTTTGGTTTTGTTCTTCTTCTTCCTTGTTTTATTATTGAATATTGATGATGATGAACTCCATAGCTATGAGTAGCTAAACATCTTATTAGTTATGGGATAAAAGTTGATTTCTCAACATGCTTTTGATTCAATGAATTAGTTTTGTCTCGTAATTATTGTTTGTGATTCACAATTAATAGTGTTATAAGATTTGAAAACTTGTTAGGTTGAGTCCAGGAATCAATCCGATTTGTGTTCATCTCTAGAGCTATATTAGGGTTTTCAATACGAAAAGTTGTTTATCCCCGATTCTAAGTAGCATAATTGTGGTTAGTGCTTGTAGTGATACATCCTATTAGTCACAAGTGAATCATAACTTTTGTTAAAACGTCTAGTGCTTTTACACATTCGTTTGCATTGATGAGTCTTATTCCATAAAACTTAATGCTCTTAGGGAGTTAAACTTAATTGTGCTTTTACACTTTAGGTTGCTTTCACAGAAGAATTCACATATGCATATTGAGCGGCTCAATAAGTATGCCAGTGGATAGCTTGGCACACGTGGCTCTGTTTCCTTGCAGAGTGACGTCACATCAGATGCAAGGTTTTACGATTTTAACCCTAATCTAAAAACCACCATCAACACTACTACAAACTAACTTCAGTCTGGACTGTAGTTGAACCTCAATAAATCTCATACTGATCCAAGGTACAGTTGCGCTCCTTACGTCTCTGATCCAAGCAGGATACTACACACTTGATTCCCTTAGCTGATCTCACCCACAACTAAGAGCTGCTACGACCCAAAGTCGAAGACTTTAATAAACAAATCTGTATCACACAGAAAAGTCTACAGGAATAGATAAATCTGTCTCCCACAGAAATACCTACGAGTTTTTTTTTCCGTCTTTTGATAAATCAAGGTGAACAGGAACCAATTGATATACCGGACTTATATTCCCGTAGAACAGCCAAGAAATATCAATCACCTCACAATAATCTTAATCGACTAGCGTAACAAGATATTGTGGAATCACAAACGATGAGACGAAGATGTTTGTGACTACTTTTCTATCTTGCCTATTGGAGAAATTAATATCGATCCAATTTTAAAATTGTACTAAATATAATAGAAACATCAAGATTAGATCACGCAACTACAGAGAAGATAGTTGGGTCTGGCTTCACAATCCCAATGAAGTCTTCAAGTCGTTAACCTACGGGGTCTCGGTAGAAACCTAAGGTTAAAGGAGAATCGACTTTAGCTTATACAACTAGTATCACACAGGACGTGTGGGGATTAGATTTCCCAGTTGCTAGAGTTCTCCTTTATATAGTCTCCAAATCAGGGTTTGCAATCTAAGTTACCTTGGTAACAAAGCATTCAATATTCACTGTTAGATGAAAACCTGATTAGATTCAAGATAATATCTTTCAACCGTTAGATAGAACTTAGCTTGTTATACACAAATGAAATGCACGTTCATTTAGGTTTGTGTAACCGTACCTAAACGTGTACACCTAGTTGGTTCAACAGTAGTTAACCAAATGGTTAGCCATATGAGCACTTTCATATCAACCTTATTCATCTTCACCATAATTAGTTCAAATGACTCAAAAGAACTAGTTAGAGAGTTGTTCAATTGCTTAGATCTCATAGAAGTATATAAGACACAATCGAAGAAAAAACGATTTTGATTCACTCGTCGATTCATGAACATTATAGCCACGGTATGAAAATATGCATTCCTTAGTTTATATATATCTTAGTTCACGAATAAACCGTTGTTGATGGTGGATTTTCATTTAAGGCTAAAATTGTAAAAGCCAAAATTATGCGCTGATATCCTGCAAAGGATAAAGCCACTGATAAGTGATGAATACTTCTCCACTTTACTAATTCACCTAAAATGGAGCATGTAGCAACAATCCCATATACCCTGTGAATTTATAGCATTATTAATTAATGCATGACCAGCCTTGTATTTCCTGTGTTGTTCCCGCTGAACTCTCATTATTGGTGCGGCATGACGACTGAGTGTTGCTCTCAGCAGAGTAACACGAATCTCCAAGTGTCACTAATGAGGCATGCACGAAATACCCGTACAGGCTACAACTCTCGGTGTGTTATACTAGCCCGATTGAGCATACATCTCTCGGTGTGTTATACTAGCCCGATTGAGCATATTTTGAATCTGGACTGTCCATATCAGTCTCAGAAACAATCATGACCACGCAAGTTGGCCGCACGATTTAACCAGCCTAGACGAACCCTAGCAGGAGCAGGCGACCACAACAATGACCACTAGCGGCCCCTTAGTGCCATGGCCGCTCAAGTACAAGCCACGCCCTCCAAACAACCACTACACCATATCCTGTATTTTCCAACACATCAGTTTCGGAGGTGTGCAACGGATATTGGCGTTGCAACCGTGTGCAACGCCAATATCCGTTGGACACCAAAAAATACGTTGGTTAAAATGGATAATATGAATAGTTAAATAAAATTAACGGACCAACGTTTTGTCTAACGTTATAAAATGTTGTGCATAGTTGACAAATATGTAATATCAGACAATTCCATGGGCTTTTAGTAGTCTCGTTTATTTAGTCTCATTTTTTTTTTACTTATTATTTCTCTCTCTCTCTTATTTCACCCAAAGTTTTATTCTCATCGTTTTTATTCTATCTTTCAGAACCAAAACCCTCAGAAAGCCTTACACCAAAATTTCCAAAATCAAAACCCTTCTCTAACAATGAAACCACAAATAGAAACCTGAATTTCAGAAATCACAACATAGAAATCTCGATCTATTCTCAAAATCTAAAAATCTCGATCCTCTAGAACCTTAAAAAAATTCCTAAACCTAGAATGCAAAATCAATTTTGTTAGTGAAATCTGAAATTAATTCATCTGATAGTTGATTATCATCAGGTATAAACCATTATTTACTAGTACTGTTGTTTAATTTTGAATTTGTTGACCTAATTCTGTGAAGTTCAAGTCTTATTGCATGTACATATATCGGTGATTTGAAGTTAGGGTTCTACGCTTTTTTTTTTTTTTTTTGGTATTATGTAGAATTTCAAGGCATGGGTGTGTTTTGATTTCTGCTTAGTCAACACATTTAGTTTTATTATTATGGTGTTATCAAATGTTTATTTGTGAGCGATTTTTAGGGTTAAATTGCTTTTTTAGTTTTCAATCTCTTGCTGCCTTGAAGCAGCATCAAAGGTCCTCATCTTTCTCTAGCATTTTTTTATACTAGTCATTGTCAAATATGGACATTACTAAAGATTTGAAAGAGGCTAAAAAAGAACTAGTTGCATCTTCAAAAGATGGCCCTTGGTCGGTTGTAAATCCGTCAAATATAATTTCACTTTCTCAATCAACTAGATATAAATATAGTATGCGATAAGAAAGAGTTCGTATCCACAGAGAGGCTTTCGTTGTTATAAAATTTCAGTTTCCAAGTAACCACGGGGTATGTTTGTTGTATCTAAGCAAATAAAAGTAATTGAAAGCAAAGTAAATAATTTGAGAAATCAATAAGGAGAAGATATTGGTCACGGGATAGTATCATTCACAAACATGTATTTTCATCAATGATTAGAATTGGTAATTTAATCTCTTATTTTACTAATAGTCCTAGGATACCTTGATCGCAAGAATAACCCGCTAATTCCCTGATTTCATCACAACCACATTAAAAGATGCATATGTGAATTCTTCTTAGAAAGCAACCTAAAGTGTAAAAGCACAATTAAGTTTAACCACCTAAAAGCAATAAGTTCTACGGAATAAGACTAATCAATCCAAACGAATGTGTAAAAGCACTAGACGTTTTAACAAAAGTTATGATTCACTTGTGACTAGTAGGATATATCACTACAAGCACTACCCACAATTATGCTACTTAGAATCAGGGATAAACAACTTTTTCGTATTGAAAACCCTAATAGCTTTAGAGATGAATGCAAATCGGATTGATTCCGGACTCAACCTAACAAGTATTCAAATCTTATAACACTATTAATTGTGAATCACAAACAATAAAATATTGAGACAAAACTAATTCATAGATTCAAAAACATGTTGAGAAATCAACTTTTATCCCATCACCAATAATATGTTTAGCTACTCATAGCTATGGAGTTCATCATAATCAATATTCAATAATAAAATAATGAAGAAGAAGAACAAAGCAAACCCTAGAAGCGTAAACAAAACGGCTCTCCAAAATTCCAAGAATAAGATATATCATAAGTTGTAGAAGACCTTCCCTTTATAGCTTTTCTCCAACTTCTAAAATTAGGTCTAGTCTTCAAAGTCCATTAGATAAAAATCCATCAAGCCCATAAGGAGGAGAAACCCATGTAGAAAATATGTCCCAAAAGTGGTCACCGGAAATCTGGTATGGTGGACGGAAATCGGCCGGAAAGGTCGCCGGAAAACGTCTCAGGTGACCGGCAAAGTCCGCCCGGTCACCGGATCAGTGAGTCAACTCGGTAGAATCGGCGGGTCAACTCAGTAAGGCCGAGTCAAACCGAGTCAGGGAAAGTCAGATCATGAGTTAGACCCAAGTCAGACTCAGCTGAGCTGAGTGACCTTGGCCTGGGCCAGTTGCATTGGCCAGAGCTCTGTAGCACAATCATTGTGCTTCAGCCATTCATGTTCAGCCAAGATGGCTATACATCCAACAAAACAAAATCCTGGCATTCCTTCCCATCTTTTCCAGTTCTCAGTCATGCACATTCAAGTCATCTCAGCTGCTTACTCACCTGCAATAACCTTTCTCTACATAGCTGCACCTTCCATGTTTTTGCTAACACCACCTACAGCTGCAATTGCAGCATTTCCTTGAGCCTCTCCCTGTAAATCCACAGCCAAGCAAAACCCTGCAATTCCATCTCACTGCAGCTCAAACAATTCCATTAGCAGCATCTCACTGTCACCTTGAGCTCACCATCTCAGAATCATGGCATCAGCTCCACCTGCAATATTACTCCACACTAATTCCATTTCCTTTGTGTCTCAGCTGCTCACAACACTCTGCCAAACAGATCATCACCACTGCCTACTTCATTACCAATTCCCTGTATCATCATCCGAGCCACATTCCACCATTTCTCGCAATCCCGGCTCCTTTCTCAATTTCAACAGAGATATTTGCCTTGCACCTGTGACTCCATTCCCAGCTGTAACCTCATTGCCACCAAACCCTCATACTCCATTTCATCTCCTATCCCTGGCTTCAGTTCTTGTACTACCAGAAAGTGCACAACTCATAAATCCCTGCAACATCATTTCCAACTTCAGCTCCTATCCCTGGCTTCAGTTGAGCTGTAATTCACAGCCAGCATCAAGCATTCATAACACCAGAACCTTCTTCTGTAATAAGCTCAGGCCAACCAAAACCTGCAACCTCAACTCTGATGCACACTAAGTCAAAGGCTTATCACCTGCAATGCCATTTCTTCCCTTCTTCTCAGCTCAAGACCTGCTACATCTTTGCCGTGGCTTCATTTATCTACCTATTCTATGGCATCACAGCAACCAACAGCTTCACCGAACTGCACCTGCAATGTTATTTCTGGTAGCCCCTGCTCCTTCCATTTTTGCCTGCTCAATGCATCGCTGCCTTTGCCATTCACAACCGAGCTGCATCCATAATTGCAACTAACTCCGCACTCAACCACCATCATCGAAGCACCATTACCTTCACCCGCAAAACCATCCGAGTAGCTCCAACAGCTCAATTCCTGCCATTCTAACCATCCTGCAATGTTAGAACCACCACAAAGACCACCAATTCTACAGCTGTAAAGCAGTTCACCTGCACATCATTGATTTTCTCAAGAACAACATCTTCATCTCTCACATACCGAACCCATCTATCAACCACCTCCCTGAGTTCCATCAATCTTCTCTGGCTGATTACCTGAGCTCAGCTGCCCCTTGTAGCTTCTTTCTGCAGTCTCAGATTCAACACATAAACTTCATGAACCTCTCAAGCCCTTAAATCATACAGCCCATCTTCAACATCCATAAGGTAATCATCATCAGCTTCTGCTCAAATTCATCACAGAACCAGAACCCATTTCACCACTGACATAACCCATTCGATCTTGGCTTCAGAAACCCTAGATTTCCTTCCCAAATTTCTTCACAAATCAATCAAAGCCATCTCTGATTTTGCATCAGCACCATACTTCAATCTGAGTTCAAATCTGAGATCCACTTTCCGTTCATGGCTGCAACTCAACCAGACTTGAATTCACCCGAGACCCATTCTCTGATTCCTCTCTTCAAATTACAGGACCGTCCCATCTTTGATTTTCACATCAATTTCTTCACAGCAAGAACCCTAACCTAAATTCCATATGAAACCCAGCTCTCATCCAGCTTCATGCCATTAATCATTTCTTCTTCTCTCGTCTCTGAACTCCAGGACAGCCGCCATATCTCACTCTACCTCTCCATTTTCACCTGAGCTACCACCGAAATTAAGCCGCCCCTGTTTCTCTCGAGTCGAAAAATGATAATGATTGAGAATTTATTTTCTCTGAATCCCAGGGCTTGTGTAGGAATAAAATGGATACAACCACCCATATAAAGTGGATAAAGGGTACCCAAAGTGACCATAAGCACCCACTTATTAGTTAAGGGCCACCAGAGTTCTTTGCTCCATGCTTCTCTAGACTAAGCTGCGGTGTTTGTCTCTTATTGCTGGCTAGGCTCGGCTCTCAATAGCAGTGCATGTGAACTGACAGTTACGCCTTTTTGACTCAATTTGAATGATTTCCGCTTCTTTTCCTCCGTGCGACTCCAGAGTATCTAATAACTCAAAAACACTCGTAAAGTACATAATTCACAAGAAAAATAGCAAAGAAAGCGTAACTACTAGATAGTAATTACGGTGTATTCTACACCTATCAGATTCCCCCACACTTAGACTTTGCTAGTCCTCGAGCAAATCAAACAAAACAATAAAATACAACAACTCCGTGTCGTCGAGGCTACGGTCACTTTTAGCATAAATAACAAGCCTTTAAACCCCTAGGTGTCCCTAGTGGACGAGTTATAGTCTTGTGAGGGTTTACTAGAGATTTACCCACAAAACCTATTTTTCCAACTTACTAGTTCTCCGTAATGATAGCATCCAACGCGCTAAGAAGACATAGAGATTCTGCACACTAGTCATAAGAAGTTAGACACATAAATGAACACAATCTCATTCTTAAAAGTTGAGAGAGAGATAACCATCCCTTCTCGACTAAAATTCGGGTTCGGAGTGATCAAAAGTCTCGACTCTGCCTCACAAAGGGTTTTATGATATTGCTCTCAATAATAAACAGCTCTTTATGGGTCACACATGTGTCCAGGTAGGAATGAAGAGAGAATCCTGAGACACGTTGAATGGTAGGAAGGCAAAACCCTCCGAAGTATTTTGAAAACCCACATCTTTTATATATTTTTGAAAACCCATTTTTCTGACGATCTCTTCGAAAGGAAATCAACCATTTAACGAAGGTGGGAATATGCTTACTTACCTTGTATCCTTTCGGCGTGCAGCTAGCACCACTCTCACAGCATCCATAGAAACGTCTTCAGTCTTCTATCGGTGTCTTCATCTTCGTCTTCGGTCTTCAACTCTTGATGATAACTCTCGAACTTCGTAGAATCTTGACAATATGATTCTTTCCTCAAATTCCTTGTCGCTTGAAACTTCATTATAGATATTCCTTCTTTCCATAGGCTTTATTGAAAGAATACAAAACTAAAAACAAACTATACAAACCCAATTTTTTTTTTTTTTTTTTTGATTTAAAAAATAAAACAAATACAAAAATAAAAATAAAACAAAATAATAAAAACTATTAACAAACCTAAACATTTTTCTCTTCTCTCTTTTTTTTTTTTTTTTTTTTTTTATCAAGAGAAAAATAAATACAAGATAAAATAAAAATTTAAGTACAATGCCATGGTGTAAGTACTTTACCGCTTGAATCTTCACAACTTATATGTCTTGATATCATAGACTTCTCGAATTCTCATCCTTTATAATTTTCACTCTTGTATAATAGTCTTCAACTTATAAAAATTCTGCTCCCTGTTTTGTTGCTTTACTCAAATCTGAAATCTGCCCATTTCTGTACTGTTGCTTGTAAACCTTGAACGTCTTCAACTTTCCTTCAAATTCGTGATGCTCCTCTTGTTGATGATGATGGTGTTTCTATGGACCTGTTGGTGTAGAGAGAGATAAGGTGGATGGTGCTAACTGCGAACAAGATCACAAGTGGTATGTAAGTTAGCAATTCGATGTCACCAACATGGTTGATAAAAATAGCACTCAAGAGATCAAAATAGTGCTTCTATGGTGGGAAATTGGACAGCTCACCATTCTGCCCGGAATTTACGTACGGTGACACACACTCTAAAAGCACAAATTTAGACAGGTACAAAGAATTGAAGGTTGGTGCCTCACATTATGTAACATGGGTAGTCTCCACTATAGGGGATCACTGTTCTAATACCGAATTGATCTGCACCTTATTTGCCACTGGCATGGTTAAATCCAACTTTAACTCTCATACAATTAAGAAACCCGATCATGTTCTCTGTCATCTCTAAGTTCAGTCACTAGTATGAGATTCTCGATGTAATCTTAGCGACATGTATACTATGTGACTCTAAACTAACTACAAGTTGGAGGTTTCTTATTCACTAGTTCACAAAAAAGTTGAAAAATTGCAAAAATTTACAACATAAACCACTCCCCCACACTTAAACTTTACATTGTCCTCAATGTAAATTGAATCGTCCAAAGTAAGTCAAGGTGGGAAATCCTAACAAGAAATCAGAAAAAAAAACAAAGTAAAAACAAAACAAGAAAAACTAAAAACAAGACAAGAAATAAATACAAGACAAGAAATACTCATCCTTTGGGTTGCCTCCCAATTAGCGCTTGGTTTAAAGTCGTCAGCCCGACTATCTCCTTGCTTTCTATGACTCCTCCAGAGGGAGTACATCCACAAAGTTAACTCCTTCCACCACTTCGGAAGTGAAATTCTCATAATATGGTTTCAACCGGTGCCCATTAACTTTAAGTTCTTTCCCTGTAGCTATGCTACGAATTTCCACTGCACCATGAGAAAACACATTAGTAACAATAAAAGGTCCGATCCATCGTGACCTTAATTTACCCGGAAATAATTGCAAGCGAGAATTAAACAAAAGCACTTTACGCCCAATGCAAAATTGTTTCCTAGAAATCATGTTATCATGAAATGCTTTCGTCTTTTCCTTGTAAATGCGCGAGCTTTCAAATGCATCATTGCGAAGCTCCTCTAGCTCTTGGAGTTGTAACTTCCTTTGCTTTCCAGCCCCATCCATCTCCATGTTGCATTGTTTAATAGCCCAAAACGCCTTATGCTCAATTTCCACGGGTAAGTGACAAGGTTTACCATACACAAGCCTAAAGGGAGACATCCCAATAGGTGTTTTATATGCGGTTCTATACGCCCATAAAGCATCATTAAGTCGCATAATCCAATCTTTCCTTGTTGGGTTCACCGTCTTTTCTAGAATGGATTTCACCTCTCGATTAGACACCTCGGCTTGCCCATTTGTTTGGGGATGATAAGGTGTTGCAATCTTGTGCGACACATTGTACTTCGACAACAAGCTTTGTAAAATCCTGTTTTTGAAGTGAGAACCCCCATCGCTAATTATGGCTCTTGGAATTCCAAACCTTGCAAAAATATGAGCTTGCACAAAATCTGAAACCACTTTAGAATCATTAGTTGGGCTGGCTTTAGCTTCCACCCATTTCGAGACATAATCAACCGCAAGTAAGATATAAAAATTCCCATGGGAGTTGACAAAAGGCCCCATAAAATCAATACCCCATACATCAAAAACTTCAATAAATTGAATAAAAGTTTGTGGTATTTGATTTCGGCACCTAGATTGCCGGGTTCTTTGGCACCTATCACAAGTTGTACAAAATATATGTGCATCCTTAAACAAAGTTGGCCAATAAAAACCACTTTCAAGTACCTTGTGCGCGGTTCTCTTACTCCCAAAATGTCCTCCGCAAGCATAAGAGTGACAAAAAGACAAGATAGAGTTAAATTTAGATTCGGGCACGCACCTTCGTATTACTTGGTCACTACCATGTTTCCATAAGTATGGATCATCCCATATGTATTGATTCCCTAACCTCTTAAGTTTGTCTCTCTCAGCACGAGACAAGTTCTTTGGGATTTGTTTAGAAACTAAGTAATTAACAATATCGGCATACCATGGTTCTCCAAAGGCAATTGAGAATAGTTGCTCATCCGGGAAACTTTCACGCAATGGGATAGTCTCCTTGTCCACAGCAAGTCGGCTCAAGTGATCCGCAACGGTGTTCTCAATTCCTTTCTTGTCTTTGATTTCAATATCAAACTCTTGCAAGAGTAAAATCCACCGTATGAGCCTCGGTTTCGCCTCTTTCTTTGTAAGCAAGTATCTAAGTGCTGCATGATCAGAAAAGACAACAACTTTTGTACCAATTAGATAAGAGCGAAACTTTTCTAAAGCAAAAACAATGGCTAATAACTCTTTTTCAGTGGTTGTGTAGTTTTATTGAGCCTCATTTAATGTTCTAGAAGCATAATAGATAGCATGAGGAAGCTTCCCCACACGTTGCCCAAGCACCGCACCAACCGCATAGTCACTTGCATCACACATGAGCTCAAAAGGTTTGCTCCAATCCGGTGGTTTAATGATAGGGGCTGAAATCAAAAGTTCTTTCAAACGATTGAATGCCGCCATACATTTCTCATCAAAGTTAAAAACCACATCTTTTTGCAATAAGTTACAAAGTGGTGATGCTATCTTGGAAAAGTCCTTGATGAATCTACGATAGAAACCTGCATGACCAAGAAAAGAGCGTATCTCCCTCACCGTAGTGGGAGGGGTTAGAGCACGAATCTATCTTAGATTTATCAACTTCCAAGCCTTTAGAAGATATTATATGGCCTAAAACTATGCCATGAGTTACCATGAAATGGCAATTCTCCCAATTTAGCACAAGATTTGTTTCAACACATCGTTCAAGGATTAGAGACAAATTGTTCAAGCAAAGGTCAAAAGAATCACCAAAGACACTAAAGTCATCCATGAACACTTCGATTATGTTTTCAACATATTCCGAAAAGATACTTATCATACACCTTTGAAAAGTAGCTGGAGCATTGCATAAGCCAAAAGGCATCCTTCTATAAGCAAAAGTACCGAAAGTACAAGTGAAAGTGGTTTTCTCTTGGTCCTCCGGCGCTATCACAATCTGATTATAACCTGAATAGCCATCAAGAAAGCAATAGTAAGAGTGTCCAGCTAAACATTCAAGCATTTGATCAATAAAAGGTAAAGGAAAGTGATCTTTTCTAGTGGTGGCATTCAATTTCCTGTAATCAATACAAACCCTCCAACCGGTTTGCACACGAGTTGGTACAAGTTCGTTCTTATCATTCTCCACCACTGTCACACCTGATTTCTTTGGTACTACTTGTACCGGGCTTACCCACTTGCTATCGAATATGGGGTAGATAACACCCACTTCCAAAAGCTTGAGTATCTCCTTTTTCACAACTTCCATCATGGGAGGATTCAAACAACGTTGCGCTTCCCTAGTAGGCTTTGCATCATCCTCCAAACGAATTTTGTGCATACAAACGGCAGGGCTTATACCCTTGATATCGGCGATTGTCCATCCTATGGCCGTCTTGTACTTCCTTAGCACCCTTAGAAGTTTTTGCTCCTGTAAATCATTAAGCTTATTAGAAACAATCACAGGTAACTCTTCATTATCACCCAAGTACAAGTACTTAAGGTGGTGGAAGAGGTTTCAATTCTAACTTTGGAGATTTAACAATTGAAGGTACAAGCTTTTCATCACTGCATGGTAAAGAAATAAAAGAGATATTATGAGTTTAGGGCATCCTTGTAGTGAATTAAGATCACCAAGGGCTTCCTTGACTTCATTACCACACTCTACACCATTATCCATGGATGTAGTTAACACGGTTTCCAAAGCATCATCACCGTTTAATTCAAACATTTGTTGTGCCAATGAATCCATAACATCAATGGAGAAACAAGAGTGGACATCACTAGGATATCTCATCGTCTCGAAAATATTGAAACGTATTGTTTCTCCATCAAACTCCATGGTCAACGTTCCCTTATCCACATCAATTATGGTTCTCGCCGTTTTCATGAAGGGACGCCCAAGTAGCAATGGAAGAGACGAGTCCGGTGATCCTTCATCCATCTCTAACACACAAAAGTCCGCTGGAAATACAAGTTGATTAACCTGCACAAGAACATCCTCAACAATACCCATTGGGTAGACATTAGAGCGATCGGCTAATTGCAATACAATTTTAGCCTTTTTAAGAGGACCAAGATCAAGTGAATTATACATTGACGCCGGCATAACATTAACGGATGCACCTAAATCCAACATAGCTTTGTTAAAAGTTGTGTTACCAATCGTGACGGGAATGTCAAAACTACCCGGATCCTTGCACTTAAGTGGGAGTTTGTGTTGTAAGATTGCCGAGGCATTCTCCCTCACACTAAGAACTTCATTACCTTTGAGCCTTTGTTTGTTGGTACACAAGTCCTTCAACACCTTTGCATACTTTGGAACTTGCTTGATAGCATCAATGAGTGGTATGTTCACATGGATCTTTTTAAGAACGTCTAAAATCTCCTTTTCTAGTTCCGCCTTCTTAGAACTTGCAAATCTGCGAGGAAAAGGTAGAGGAGGAACATAAGTAGAAACCGGAGTTTTAGAGTTAGAAATAGGTACCTCAGAAGTTTGGGGAGAATCCTCATTATTCTCCTCCAAAACAGGTTCCTTTGGTGTGTCCACCTTGTCCGAATCAGTAACCTCGGGTTGCACAAGTTGTGTACCGCTTCTCAACGTAATAGCATTGACACCCTCTTTTGGGTTAATAGGTTGAGAAGGGAGTTTCCCAATATTTTGCGCCTTCAATTGGTTCAACTCAATAGCCATGGAGCCCATTTGTGTTTGCAACTCCTTAATAGCACTCTTAGTCTCTTGTTGACTCTCTTTAAACATGGTAGAAATACCTTGCATCATTGTTTGAAGCTTTGAATCAATATCGGAACCTTGATTTTGCATTGATTGTTGTGCTTGTGGTTGCTGAAATTGTTGTTGTTGTGGTTGAAATCCACTCGGACGGTTGAAAGTAGGTTGTTGAATTGCACCTTGCTTGTTGGCATAGCTAAAATTGGGGTGATCTCTCCATCCAGGATTGTAAGTGTTTGAGTAGGGATCATACCGTCTTTGTTGATTTGGAAAGATCGCATTAGCTTGCTCGTCTTCATAAGATTGAGGAGAACTTGGTATAACCGCGGATGCAACTTGTTGCAACATTGCTGTCATGTTACCCATTTGTTGACGAAGTTCCTCAACCTCGCTCACTTCACTCACCCTTCTTAGAATCACATCCGAACCACGACTCAAGAATTGTTGTGAGCTCGCCGCCATGTTTTCAATTAACTCTCTAGCTTGTGCCACCGTTTTGCTAACTAGTGCACCACCACCCGCAGCGTCAATAAGATTCCTATCACTTGATTGGAGTCCTTCATAGAAGTATTGGATGATCATAGCGTCACTGAATTGGTGGTGAGGGCAGCTTGCAACCAATCTCTTGTATCGTTCCCAACATTCATATAAGGATTCTCCCACGTTTTGCTTCATCCCACAAATCTCCTTGCGAATTTGAGTAGCCTTTGATGCAGGAAAATATCTCTCCAAAAAGAGTTTCTTCAACCCATTCCATGTTGTGACACTTCCGGGAGGTAAATAGTACAACCAATCCTTAGCACTATCAATTAAAGAGAAACGGAAAACTTTCAACATTGTACCATCTGATAGGGCGTAGAATACATCCTATTTACTATCTATTGTTTATGCTTTCTTTGCTATTTTTCTTCTAAATTATGTATTTTACGCTTGTTTTGAGTTTTATAGCTACTTTGGAGTCGCACGGAGGAAAAGGAGAAGAAATCACCCAATTTGAGCAAAAAGGGCAAAAAGGTCATTTTACAGGCAATTGATATATGGAGCCCAGTTGAGGTTAAGGGGCAGCCCAATTGGGAGGAATACTAAATGAAGTCCAGATGAGGTTAAGGGGCTGCCATCAGGTTAGCCCTTATCACAGTGACCAGACACTGAATAACCTATTTCTATAACCCTAGCTCGAGAAGATATTCTCAATCATTTCATTTCAATCATTGTTATGCATCTGAAAGAAGAGAAAAAGAGGTTGTGTATTATTCGAAATCGAACTCGGGGCAAGGAGAGAGGAGAAGGTGAACTTGATACACAGAGTGAGGAAAAAGATAGTCATGGCTGCTGTTATCCAGATCGAGCGAGAAACTGGGAGAGAGATGTCGAACAGAGTGTGGGTGTTTGTCTGGGTCAAGTTTGAGAGAGCAGAATCGATGAGCGACGAGAAGAATCAAAGCTCAGAGAGAAGAAATCAGGGAGTAAAGAAGAGATGAATCAGATCGAGAATGGCTCTAGTGGTTTCTGCTGCTGCTAATCGAGTTTGAATTGGGTTTCGCTGTTGAAATCGAGTAGAGAAAAGGGAATCCGAGAGCTGTTAGTGGTGAGAGTCTGCTGTTAAATTGAAGCTGGTGGTAATTTTGAGATGAATCGAGAATTGAAAAAATGAGAGAAGAAGTAGAGAAGATGAATCGGAAGAAATCAGAGATGGTGTTGATGCCTCAGAGATGAAGAGAGGACGAGTCTGCTACTTCCATAGATGGCAGTGGTGTTGTTAAAAGTGAGCTAGAGGGTTCGATTCGAGTTTGTGATGAAGGAATTGAAGCTCAGGGAGATGGGTCTATGGTCGAGCTGAGATGTTGATGATGGTGGGGATTCGAATTGAGAAACGCAGTCTGGGTTCAAATTGGTTTTGATTTTCATGGGTTGATGTTTGAGAGATTGAAGTCTGGATTATGAGTTGAGCTGCTGCTATTTTGGGTCTGTGTATGAAGAAAATATGGTGCTAATGGTGGTCGCATAAGGTACTGGTGATGAATGATCTCAGACTAGTAATAAACATAGAAGGAATTGGGGGTTTCGCTTCCAGTTTCTGTGAGGTAATGAATCTGAAGATTGTGGAGGAAATTGATGAGGAAGCAGATGGGTTCAGGGGTCAGTATGACAAACCAAGAAATCCAGGGAAGAGAAGTAAGCCGATGCAGCTAAGATTGCTGCTGTTATGAAATGAATGGGTTTGTATAAGGGTTGAACCTGGTGCTGTCAGGGGTTGTGAGTTGAGTTGCTATTCATAAGTCACAGGGAATGAAGATAAAGGTGGTGGTGATGCCTCTGTTACAGGGTATGAGAGAATGGCTGCTCTGATGGTGTTATGGAATGGCATGAAACTAAGCTGCAGGATGTGGCATTGCAGGGAAGAGCTCAATAGATGAATGTATAGGTTCTTAACAGGAGAAGACCCAAGAAAACCGGCCCGAAATCGGCCCGAGAAATGCTCAACAAAATGAATAAACTCGTTGAATTTTTGCTCTGCCGAGTCGACCAAAGTGACTCGTTGAACCTAACTCAAGAAACTCGGTGAGTAAGACCAGTTAGCCGAGTAAGAAGCTGACTCAAAGCTGACTAAGACGCCTCCCTTGACCCGCTGACTAACAGTTTGATTGACGGTTGACTTGTTTGACCGTTAGTCCTAACGGTGGACTGACGGAGAAAATTCTCAGGTGACCGGCGGCGACTATTCCGGTCGGATTCCGGCCATAATACCAGTTTTCCGGCGAGCAAAAATTCCAGAATTTTCTATGGACTTCTCTCATGGGTGTGAAGACTTGGACTAGGAATTGGATGGAGAATTGGATTCAAATTTGGAAAGAGAAGGTGGAAGAGTTGAGAAAAGCTTGGATTTGGAAATTGAATTTCTAAAGGAAAAGGATTCTATTCCTTGGAAGATTTGGAGAATATTGAAGCCTATAAATAGAGAAGTTTTCTACATCTCTACACACACCTCTCTACACACACAACACTTTTCTTTTCTTTATTCTTTGTGTGAACTCCTTAACATGAGTAGCTAATTTAATTATTGATTGAGGATGAATTCCTAGTTCTTAATTTATGTTTTGAGTTTTTGTTTTCAATACTATCTTGAAGTTTTTCACATGATTATCGTTTGTTTTTACTAATAGGAATGATCTTAAAGACATTCATGATTGATTGATAGATTGTTTGGGTGGCCAACTAAATTTATTTGTCGATTTAATCTAATGCTAGTGAAAGTTAGGGGATAAGTAATCGTTTCTTGACTCTTTACATAAGTAGCAAACACGAGACCTTGCGGAGGGATTCCGTGGAGCAATTGTGTGTAGAAACAACGCTAGAAAGTGAACCAAGCGAACCGAGTTTAACTACTAGTACTAAACCTAAATTCATAGATCTTAATGCATTCGTGGAATTACATCTTGTAAGCGAACCTCAAGGTGGTTCTTTTGAATAGAATCGATAACTAAGCGGACTGTTACTCGGTGAAATAAGGGATTTTGGGGCTAGCTAAGCGAACCTGCTATCCTACGGTTAGTGATAATCTGTGACTAATAACAAGTAGAAAAGAACATAACTTTGATTCATTGTTTCGTAACGAAGAAGGATTCCTTGATCTTGTCTCTCTTATTGCTTTCAACTTTATCTTTTAATTGCTTTGTTTATTTTCTTTTGCTTTTTACACCCCCTTTCGTGACAATTTTTACAACTAGAATCTCTTGCTCCTCGTGGGAACGAACTTGACTTCCATTATATTATTTTTAATTGAGTGGAAATATTAATTAATTTGATTGCACCTACGACACGCATCAAATTTTGGCGCCGTACCGGGAGCAGCGGATGATTTTAGTTGTTTTTATTTTTCTTTTTGCTTTATTCTTGCTTTGTTGGATTCTATTTCGTATCTAACTTAGTTTCTGAGAATCTTATTTCAGGTATCGGTTTTCCATGTATGGTTGACAAGAGCAAGCATATTACAACAATCAATACGGTTTTCAACCTCAACATTATGACAACTTCCAACCATCCTTAGGATACAATCAAAACCAATCTTTTGGCTATGATCAAATTCCTACAGAACCTTATGGATATTCTCATACATATCAACAACCTTATGACGGGTATGTAAGTGGACAATCACAAGGATGGGAGGATAGTTTTGTTTATGATCAGAAATTCTCTAGTTTTGCAGATAAGATGTCTGCCATGATTGGGGATCTTCAACAAAATTTGCAAGAATCACATCGAGAAATTCAAAGGAATTCGGAGAAATTATACGAACAAATTACTCAACCTTTGGAGACTTTTGAAGACGCTAGTGTAGCTTACTCGAGCCTTGATCTTAATAATGATCAAGCACCTATTAAAAAGGAAGAGCTTGAGGAAGATGCATTTATTGCTTGGAAAAAATTTCTTAGGGAAAGATATGAGTCTGCGGAAGTGTATGAACGTTGCAACAATGAGGAAGTTATTCCAACTCCGGATCATAATAAAGATCCTTCACCTATTCAAAAGGAGGAGTTTGGATATCACTTGCCTATTGTTGTAAACGAAGTAACACCCTCACAAGAAGATCTTACAATTTATACCGAGGAAGATTATATGAGAGAAGAATGGCCCGATTCCGATGATGAGAATGTTGAAGAGATGATGCTCGTTAATGAAACCGAATTAATTAATTTCGTGGAAGACCCAATTGAACTTGCCAATGATTTTAATGATGCCAAGACTTTGGTTAAGGTAGAAAACGACGAATAATGGTTGCAAGGTTTAATAGAGGACCACGATATACAAGAGGTAAGTAATTCACTTGAATTTTTTAAGGATGAAGAGGATTCTATAATACAAGAGATTGTGCAAGGTTTGTCTAATCCTTTGCATATTGATTCTTCTCCTTTACCTCTTATTGGTTTGAATGTATGTGCTTCGAAAGTATTTTTGGATGATTTTGTTTCTAAATATCCACCATTGGAAACACTTGATGCTAACACCATGCAGGTTTGCCAAGAGGAACACATGGAAATTCCCAAATTCTATGTTCTTTATACACTTCCGAGTGTGGACGAGAATAAGTGTGGGGGAAATTTCTATCGAGCGATAATTTCACTATTGTTTTCTTGTGCTAATATTTGTATGGAGTTATTGTTTTCAAAACATGTATTATGGGTGGATCCTCAAATTTTCAGATTGTTAGTATATGGGTAGTGAATCTTACAAGAGCTAAGTCGGGCCGTCGACTTTAAAACAAGCGCTTAATGGGAGGCAACCCATAGGTTTTGTATTTCTTATCTTTTTGCTTTTTGTTATTTCTTTTTCTTATTCCATATCATGTTAAAATTTCCCACCTTGACTTTACTAGGAAGATTCAATTACATTGAGGACAATGTAAGGTTTAAGTGTGGGGGAGTGGTTAAGCATGTATTTTAAAAAAAATTAAAAAATTAAATTTTTTTTAAAAAAAAAAAAAAAAAGTTTTACATAGAAACTCCAACTTTTAAAGATTTTAGAGTCACTATCATACTTCTAGGTATGTTTACATAGAGATTTTGACCGACATAATTGAACTTGGAAATGTTAGAGAACTACATTCGGATTTCTTGCTTGTTTGAGTGTTAAATAATGGATTTAATCATGCCGGTGATGCGAATTTGGTGCAGGGAGAAATGCGTTATTAGAGTTGCTGATCAATCATTAGTGGAGACTACCCATATTCATATCATGTGAGGCATCGACCAGAAATTAAAGAGCTTTCTTTTGAGTGTGTGTCACCATACGTTAATTCCGGGTAGAATGGTGAGCTACCCAACCTCCCACCAATAGAAGCACTACTCTTTGATCTCTTGAGTGCTAATTTTGTCAATCATGAGGGTGACGTCTATAGATGAAAGCTTCCTTCTTGTAGTTCGATTTGCAGTTAGCACCATTCTCTCTCGCGACAACAAAGGATCCATAGAAACACTCTCATCATCAACAAGGAGCGACATCAAAATCTACAAGGAAAGTTGGAAAAGTTTAAGGTTTACAAGCAACGGAACGAGAAAAAAGAGCAAATTTCAAATTCAAGTAAAGCAACATACAAATGAGCGGATTTTACATATATGTTGAGGACTTACAATACAATGAGGTAATTCTATATCCAAGTATGAAGACTTATTCACAAGAGCGAAGAAAATCAAAAGGTGAGAATTGTTGAAGTTTATGATTTCGAGACGATACAAGTTGTGAAGAATCAAGCGGTAAAATACTTCTTCCACGGCCATGGTTTATTTTGTATTTAATTTCTCTTGTTTTCAAAATAAAAAAAAAAATAAAAAAAAAATAAAACAAGAGAAATATTTGTTTTTTTTAATAAGCCGTGGGGAAGGAAAATCTATAAGGAAGTTTCAAGCGACAAGGATTATTAAGGTAAAGGTTACAAATTGTCAAGGATTTATGAAATTCGAGAGTTTATCATCAATAGTTGAAACCGAAGACGAAGACCAAGAAGATGAAGACGAGAAGCGAAGACGTTTCTATTGGATGCCGTGAGAGTGGTGTTATCATAATTGACAATCGGATGTGAAGGTAAGTAAGTAATCTCATCCTCCATAATAGTGGTTGATTTCCTTTCTTAGAGATCGTCAGAAAAATGGTTTTTCAAAATATTAAAAGATGTGGGTTTTTAAAAAATATTTCGGAAGTTGTCCTTCCCACCATTCAACGTGTTGCAGGATTTCTCTCTTCATTCCTACCGCACACATGTGAGAACCATAAAAAAGCTGTCTTTTTGAGTGCAATTATCATAAAATCCTTTTTGGTGAGGCAGAAGTCGAGGCGAAATGCTTATTGATCGTTTCTCAAACACGCATTCTCTCATTATGGTGTGGTTATTTCTCACTCAACATTTAAGAATGAGAATATGTTCTTTAGTATTTCTAACTTCTTATTACTAGCATGCAGAAACTCTATGTCCTCATAACTCTTTGGATGCTTGTGACGTTTGAACGCTTTGAAGTTATGAGTTTTTAGTTTGATTTGCTCGAGGACTAGCAAAGTCTAAGTGTGGGGGAATTTGATAGGGTGTAGAATACATCCTATTTACTATCTATTGTTTATGCTTTCTTTGCTATTTTTCTTGTAAATTATGTATTTTACGCTTGTTTTGAGTTTTATATCTACTTTGGAGTCGCACGGAGGAAAAGGAGAAGAAATCACCCAATTTGAGCAAAAAGGGCAAAAAGGTCATTTTACAGGCAATTGATATATGGAGCCCAGTTGAGGTTAAGGGGCAGCTCTGAAGGGAGGAATACTAAACGCAGTCCGGGTAATGGTTAAGGGGCTGCCATCAGGTTAGCCCTTATCACAGTGACCAGACACTGAATAACCTATTTCTATAACCCTAGCTCGAGAAGATATTCTCAATCATTTCATTTCAATCATTGTTATGCATCTGAAAGAAGAGAAAAAGAGGTTGTGTATTATTCGAAATCGAACTCAGGGCAAGGAGAGAGGAGAAGGTGAAATTGATACACAGAGTGAGGAAAAAGATAGTCATGGCTGCTGTTATTCAGATCGAGCGAGAAACTGGGAGAGAGATGTCGAACAGAGTGTGGGTGTTTGTCTGGGTCAAGTTTGAGAGAGCAGAATCGATGAGCGACGAGAAGAATCAAAGCTCAGAGAGAAGAAATCAGGGAGTAAAGAAGAGATGAATCAGATCGAGAATGGATCTAGTGGTTTCTGCTGCTGCTAATCGAGTTTGAATTGGGTTTCGTTGTTGAAATCGAGTAGAGAAAAGGGAATCCGAGAGCTGTTAGTGGTGAGTCTGCTGTTGAATTGAAGCTGGTGGTAATTTTGAGATGAATCGAGAATTGAAAATACAGAGAAGAAGTAGAGAAGATGAATCGGAAGAAATCAGAGATGGTGTTGATGCCTCAGAGATGAAGAGAGGACGAGTCTGCTACTTCCATAGATGGCAGTGGTGTTGTTAAAAGTGAGCTAGAGGGTTCGATTCGAGTTTGTGATGAAGGAATTGAAGCTCAGGGAGATGGGTCTGTGGTCGAGCTGAGATGTTGATGATGGTGGGGATTCGAATTGAGAAACGGAGTCTGGGTTCAAATTGGTTTTGATTTTCATGGGTTGATGTTTGAGAGATTGAAGTCTGGATTATGAGTTGAGCCTTTGCTATTTTGGGTACATTTATGAAGAAAATATGGTGCTAATGGTGGTCGCATAAGGTACTGGTGATGAATGATCTCAGACTAGTGATAAACATAGAAGGAATTGGGGGTTTCGCTTCCAGTTTCTGTGAGGTAATGAATCTGAAGATTGTGGAGGAAATTGATGAAGAAGCAGATGGGTTCAGGGGTCAGTATGACAAACCAAGAAATCCAGGGAAGAGAAGTAAGCCGATGCAGCTAAGATTGCTGCTGTTATGAAATGAATGGGTTTGTATAAGGGTTGAACCTGGTGCTGTCAGGGGTTGTGAGTTGAGTTGCTATTCATAAGTCACAGGGAATGAAGATAAAGGTGGTGGTGATGCCTCTGTTACAGGGTATGAGAGAATGGCTGCTCTGATGGTGTTATGGAATGGCATGATTCTAAGCTGCAGGATGTGGCATTGCAGGGAAGAGCTCAATAGATGAATGTATAGGTTCTTAACAGGAGAAGTCCCAAGAAAACTGGCCTGAAATCGGCCTGAGAAATGCTCAACACATAGAATAAACTCGTTGAATTTTTGCTTTCTGCCGAGTCGACCCGGTGACTCGTTGAACCTAACTCAAGAACTCAATTGAGTAAGACCGATTAGCCGAGTAAGAAGCCGACTCAAAGCTGACCGAGACGCCTCCCTTGACCCGGCCGACTAACAGTTTGATTGACGGTTGACTTGTTTGACCGTTAGTCCTAACGTGTGGACGACGGAATATTCCGTCGAATATTCCACCGACGGAGAAAATTCTCGGTGACCGCGGCGACTATTCTGGGTCGGATTAGGCCATAATACCAGTTTTCCGGCGAGCAAAAATTCCATAATTTTCTATGGACTTCTCTCATGGGTGTGAAGACTTGGACTAGGAATTGGATGGAGAATTGGATTCAAATTTGGAAAGAGAAGGTGGAAGAGTTGAGAAAAGCTTGGATTTGGAAATTGAATTTCTAAAGGAAAAGGATTCTATTCCTTGGAAGATTTGGAGAATATTGAAGCCTATAAATAGAGAAGTTTTCTACATCTCTACACACACCTCTCTACACACACAACACTTTTCTTTTCTTTATTCTTTGTGTGAACTCCTTAACATGAGTAGCTAATTTAATTATTGATTGAGGATGAATTCCTAGTTCTTAATTTATGTTTTGAGTTTTTGTTTTCAATACTATCTTGAAGTTTTTCACATGATTATCGTTTGTTTTTACTAATAGGAATGATCTTAAAGACATTCATGATTGATTGATAGATTGTTTGGGTGGCCAACTAAATTGATTTGTCGATTTAATCTAATGCTAGTGAAAGTTAGGGGATAAGTAATCGTTTCTTGACTCTTTACATAAGTAGAAAACACGAGACCTTGCGGAGGGATTCCGTGGAGCAATTGTGTGTAGAAACAACGCTAGAAAGTGAACCAAGCGAACCGAGTTTAACTACTAGTACTAAACCTAAATTCATAGATCTTAATGCATTCAGGGAATTACATCTTGTAAGCGAACCTCAAGGTGGTTCTTTTGAATGGAATCTGATAACTAAGTGGACCTGTTACTCAGTGAAATAAGGGATTTTGGGGCTAGCTAAGCGAACCTGCTATCCTACGGTTGGTGATAATCCGTGACTAATAACAAGTAGAAAAGAACATAACTTTGATTCATTGTTTCGTAACGAAGAAGGATTCCTTGATCTTGTCTCTCTTATTGCTTTCAACTTTATCTTTTAATTGCTTTGTTTATTTTCTTTTGCTTTTTACACCCCCCTTTCGTGACAATTTTTACAACTAGAATCTCTTGCTCCTCGTGGGAACGAACTTGACTTCCATTATATTATTTTTAATTGAGTGGAAATATTAATTAATTTGATTGCACCTACGACACGCATCACCATCCGCCTCAACATTCGCTGGAAGCATAGCCGTGACAATGGTGTGGAAGTCCAAAAGATGTTTGTTTGGGTCTTCATTCACCATGCCATGGAATTTTGGTAATTCTCTAAGCAACCCCGGCTTTATCTCAAAAGTAGAGTTCGTTTGAATACACCCCTGTTGTGTATCAAGCCTATGAGAAGCCAAGTCCTTGAGTGAACGATTTGCATCACCCATTGTTAATTCTTCTTCAAGTTGTAACTCTTCGTCCACTTCTAACTCTTGCTCGTCCGTTGTGTTTCGCCTTGGTTGGAGTATTGTGCCTTTTCGAGTAGCTATCCCGCACCTTGGATAATTCCAATCCTTAGAAGCCAGAGATTAGGTACCTGCAAACAATTCTCGCAAACAAGTGAGAAACAAGACAAGAACCGAAAAGCAAAGATAAAAGCAGAAATTGTAAAAAGAAACTAAAAACTCAATAACAAGCCGTATGCCCCCCCGGCAGCGGCGCCAAAATTTGGTCGGTTGTCAATCCGTCAAATATAATTTCACTTTCTCAATCAACTAGATATAAATATAGTATGCGATAAGAAAGAGTTCGTATCCACAGAGAGGCTTTCGTTGTTATAAAATTTCAGTTTCCAAGTAACCACGGGGTATGTTTGTTGTATCTAAGCAAATAAAAGTAATTGAAAGCAAAGTAAATAATTTGAGAAATCAATAAGGAGAAGATATTGGTCACGGGATAGTATCATTCACAAACATGTATTTTCATCAATGATTAGAATTGGTAATTTAATCTCTTATTTTACTAATAGTCCTAGGATACCTTGATCGCAAGAATAACCCGCTAATTCCCTGATTTCATCACAACCACATTAAAAGATGCATATGTGAATTCTTCTTAGAAAGCAACCTAAAGTGTAAAAGCACAATTAAGTTTAACCCCCTAAAAGCAATAAGTTCTACGGAATAAGACTAATCAATGCAAACGAATGTGTAAAAGCACTAGACGTTTTAACAAAAGTTATGATTCACTTGTGACTAGTAGGATATATCACTACAAGCACTACCCACAATTATGCTACTTAGAATCAGGGATAAACAACTTTTTCGTATTGAAAACCCTAATATAGCTTTAGAGATGAATGCAAATCGGATTGATTCCGGACTCAACCTAACAAGTATTCAAATCTTATAACACTATTAATTGTGAATCACAAACAATAAAATATTGAGACAAACTAATTCATAGATTCAAAAACATGTTGAGAAATCAACTTTTATCCCATCACCAATAATATGTTTAGCTACTCATAGCTATGGAGTTCATCATAATCAATATTCAATAATAAAATAATGAAGAAGAAGAACAAAGCAAACCCTAGAAGCGTAAACAAAACGGCTCTCCAAAATTCCAAGAATAAGATATATCATAAGTTGTAGAAGACCTTCCCTTTATAGCTTTTCTCCAACTTCTAAAATTAGGTCTAGTCTTCAAAGTCCATTAGATGAAAATCCATCAAGCCCATAAGGAGGAGAAACCCATGTAGAAAATATGTCCCAAAAGTGGTCGCCGGAAATCTGGTATTGTGGCCGGAAAGGTCGTCGGAAAACGTCTCAGGTGACCGGCAAAGTCCGCCCGGTCACCGGATCAGTGAGTCAACTCGGTAGAATCGACGGGTCAACTCGGTAAGGCCGAGTCAAACCGAGTCAGGGAAAGTCAGATCATGAGTTAGACCCAAGTCAGACTCAGCTGAGCTGAGTGACCTTGGCCTGGGCCAGTTGCATTGGCCAGAGCTCAGTAGCACAATCATTGTGCTTGACCATTCATGTTCGACCAAGATGGCTATACATCCAACAAAACAAAATCCTGGCATTCCTTCCCATCTTTTCCAGTTCTCAGTCATGCACATTCAAGTCATCTCAGCTGCTTACTCAGCTGCAATAACCTTTCTCTACATAGATACACCTTCCATGTTTTTGCTAACACCACCTACAGTGCAATTGCAAAAAGCATTTCCTTGAGCCTCTCCCAGTAAATCCACACCAAGCAAAACCCCGCAATTCCATCTCACTTTGCAGCTCAAACAATTCCATTACTTTGACATCTCACTTTGTCACCTTGAGCTCACCATCTCAGAATCATGGCATCAGCTTCACCTGCAATATTACTCCACACTAATTCCATTTCCTTTGTGTCTCAGCTGCTCACAACACTCTGCCAAACAGATCATCACCACTGCCTACTTCATTACCAATTCCCTGTATCATCATCCGAGCCACATTCCACCATTTACTGCAATCCCAGCTCCTTTCTCAATTTCAACAGCATATTTGCCTTGCACCTGTGACTCCATTCCCAGCTGTAACCTCATTGCCACCAGACCCTCATACTCCATTTCATCTCCTATCCCTGGCTTCAGTTCTTGTACTACCAGAAAGTGCACAACTCATAAATCCCTGCAACATCATTTCCAACTTCAGCTCCTATCCCTTGCTTCCGGTTGAGCCGCAATTCACAGCCAGCATCAAGCATTCATAACACCAGAACCTTCTTCTGTAATAAGCTCAGGCCAACCAAAACCTGCAACCTCAACTCTGATGCACACTAAGTCATAGGCTTATCACCTGCAATGCCATTTCTTCCCTTCTTCTCAGCTCAAGACCTGCTACATCTTTGATGTGGATTCATTTATCTACCTATTCTATGGCATCACAGCAACCAACAGCTTCACTGAACTGCACCTGCAATGTCATTTCTGGTAGCCCCTGCTCCTTCCATTTTTGCCTGCTCAATGCATCAGTGGCCACTGCCATTCACAACCAGAGCTGCATCCATAATTGCAACTAACCTGCACTCAACCACCATCACTGAAGCACCATTACCTTCACCTGCAAAACCATCTGAGTAGCTCCAACAGCTCAATTCCTGCCATTCTAACCATCCTGCAATGTTAGAACCACCACAAAGACCACCAATTCTGCAGCTGTAAAGCAGTTCACCTGCACATCATTGCTTTTCTCAAGAACAACATCTTCATCTCTCACAGACCGAACCCATCTATCAACCACCTCCCTGAGTTCCATCAATCTTCTCTGGCTGATTACCTGAGCTCAGCTGCCCCTTGTAGCTTCTTTCTGCAGTCTCAGATTCAACACATAAACTTCATGAACCTCTCAAGCCCTTAAATCATACAGCCCATCTTCAACATCCATAAGGTAATCATCATCAGCTTCTGCTCAAATTCATCACAGAACCAGAATCCATTTCACCACTGACATAACCCATTCGATCTTGGCTTCAGAAACCCTAGATTTCCTTCCCAAATTTTTTCACAAATCAATCAAAGCCATCTCTGATTTTGCATCAGCACCATACTTCAATCTGAGTTCAAATCTGAGATCCACTTTCCGTTCATGGATGCAACTCAACCAGACTTGAATTCACCCGAGACCCATTCTCTGATTCCTCTCTTCAAATTACAGGACCGTCCCATCTTTGATTTTCACATCAATTTCTTCACAGCAAGAGCCCTAACCTAAATTCATATGAAACCCAGCTCTCATCCAGCTTCATGCCATTAATCATTTCTTCTTCTCTCGTCTCTGAACTCCAGGACAGCCGCCATATCTCACTCTACCTCTCCATTTTCACCTGAGCTACCACCGAAATTAAGCCGCCCCTGTTTCTCTCGAGTCGAAAAATGATAATGATTGAGAATTTATTTTCTCTGAATCCCAGGGCTTGTATAGGAATAAAATGGATACAACCACCCATATAAAGTAGATAAAGGGTACCCAAAGTGACCATAAGCACCCACTTATTAGTTAAGGGCCACCAGAGTTCTTTGCTCCATGCTTCTCTAGACTAAGCTGCGGTGTTTGTCTCTTATTGCTGGCTAGGCTCGGCTCTCAATAGCAGTGCACGTGAACTGACAGTTACGCCTTTTTGACTCAATTTGAATGATTTCCGCTTCTTTTCCTCCGTGCGACTCCAGAGTATCTAATAACTCAAAAACACACGTAAAGTACATAATTCACAAGAAAAATAGCAAAGAAAGCGTAACTACTAGATAGTAATTACGGTGTATTCTACACCTATCAGCCCTGTATCGGAAGTTTTTCTTAAGGTATTCTAAGTTTGATCAGTTTTCCCTCCATGTTCTCTGACATCATCTTCTATTTTTTGTTGTCTTGGTTTTCAAACGTGCATTGTAGATGATAGCTAGCATCTTATTTTATTCTTTGTTTTGATTTAGTTTAACGGTGGTTAATGGATATAACTTTCTAATGTCCGATTACATCTGTTCGTGTTAGCTAGGCACTAACAAAATTCATTGGATATGCTGAACCAAAAGTAGCATTATTATCATCATATTCCTTTATAGTGGTATGCCTTTTCAAACGATGTCATGTCATTAGTTAATTTCAGATATCTAGTGATGCGCTTTCTTTTTCTTTGCTTACTTTCATTTTGTTTCGTTGGTTTATAGGGCACCAACGCAGATGAACTATTTGCTTATTCGGCAAAGAACCTGCAAGAGACGCATTTGACAAAGGTGACTGTTAGCTTGATTTGCATCACTATCCCTTACCACCATTTTGAAGTAGTGGTTTTAAATTATTTCTATCGATAAAGAATTTAATCTAGTAAATGATGGGAATTATTTTTCCAAAAGACCTATATATTTGATGTGTCCCTCTTTGTGAGCCAAGACCATCCAATCCGAGTTTAAGATGTTTTGTGCTTGCTAGTTCATCTTGATCTTACTCTTTGTACAAATCGCTCTGGTACTTGATTCACATGGAGGTTCATCCTATTAATTATTAGGATACAATCGTACATAGTTCATATTTTGGGAAGCTTACATTTTGGCCTTCAATCATCTAAATCTTTATCTCTTTATATTTGATTTGTTTACATTATTCGAGGATTTGGTGCTTTATTTGATTTGTTACTGCTGGATGTAGCCTCAATTCTGTATCGACATGGTTAATTTATTAGGATTGGTTATTTTCTAGAAAGGTGATGTTCTGTGATACAATGATTACCCTTGAATAGTAATATCGGCTTATGCAGCTGTTGTCGAAATAGATTGAACTATAACTTCTTTATATAGTATTGTCACTCTTTATGTTGTATTCTTATGTGGGTTTCATTTTTAAATTACAGTCACCAGAACAATCTTTTCTGCTACATATTCTGTTTGCACCCTGCAGGTATATAAAAACTCTCTTGAAACGTCCAATTTAACAGATAAATTTTAATTGCACCACCATCGATAGCTTATCTTAATATAAAATAAAATAAAAATGTGAATTTTATTGTACTTTAACCGGTGCTTAATCAGGATGAGACACCACTGCTTTACAGTTTGGTCTTCAGTGAAGGTGTTGTTGAGTAGAGATATTGATTGTAGCTTCTTTTTCTTCTTGTTGTTCTTTAGGAAAAAGCTTTTGTATGAGTCAGATTGAGGAATTATGTGCAAATGTGGGTACGATTGATTCAAATGAGCTTGATTCGAGAATATTATTTTGTTTCTTTCTCGGTCAGAGGAGTTTGAAACTTGTGGATTCGTTTATTCAAATGGTGTCATTGCTGGAGATGAAAAGTAGGACCCGTTAATATTATCTCCATTTTGTAATTCGAATGATACATGTGAAGTCAACTCTCTAAGTTTTTGTGTGCTACCAATTAAGCAACTGGATTGGTTAACATTTTTTTTATTCGAATTTCAATCATAATTACAGCACTATTGATTTACTGCTTGCTGCATTTTCTTGGTGGCAGACAATTGAATTTTTTCTATGAGAGCAGCAAAAATGACTTTGATGACATTTTGGCGGAGATAGAGAAGAAGATGAGCATGGCTGATATTGTCAAGGAACTAGGTTAACTGGCTGTGTATTTTGATTTCAGTTTTTTGGTGTTTTAACTGCTTGTTGGTGGTAGCAATTGGTGGTGTAATGGCTTGAATTTGAGTATAAGAAGAAAGAGCATCCATTTGAGCATATTGGCATAGACGCTTAAAGCAGGGGTCAGCACGGATTTGAAACCAATACAAGCTTCCACTAGATTTAAAAGAGAATTCATTCTCTTGATATTTGTTGTCAGGGAAACAGGAGTCTCACATGTCCGTTTGAGAAGAAAAGGAAGTCAGGTCTCTTTAGAAACCAAATCTGTGAGAAGCTAAAAGAGATAATGCTGAAGGTATCGGTAGGTTCCCTTGTTGGATACATCTAGACCGCTGATATGAAGGAAGGGTCACGACAAAGAAATACTCCCCAAATGCTAACTCAATCTCCTTCTCACAGAAACTCCACCGTACATCTTCGATTCTCTGTATTGGAAATCTGATCGTGTCAGAGAAAACATCCACACGATCAGCTGAAATCAAATGGTGTGGAGTATTCCTGTTGGCTTAGAAATTTGGATTTCACGTTTCTAGGGTTTTGTTTTCACGTGGTGATTTTAACAGGTAAGCATTCGTCAAATCTCTCTTTCTTAATCATTTTTCGCATGTTCTAGATCAATGTCTGTAGCATATATATGGCTGGTTTCAATTCGGTTTTGTAGAGTGTATTCGTCTTTGCCTAAAGATCACATGTTCCTGCATTTGCACCTGCGCCAATCAATTTCAGCCGAGAATTGGCGCATGTGTTTTTGCAGAAACATGGTGGTATCTTTGGCAATCTTTATACATTTGTTACGACATTTTTGTTAATTGAAGTTTTGATCACAATGAGGTTAGTAGTCCATCGATGTTTATGTCGATTACAACGAAATCAATGTGGCAGTCTTTATTTTATCAATGTGATAGTTTTAGTCACTCACTCATTGGTATTTATATACTATGTATAAGGCCTCATCTTCTCTAGGATGCCTTTTGCAACAGAATTCCTCATGATGTAAGCACCACATCTCATGTAGAGCAGTAGCATGGAGGTCTATTGTATCAACTTAGTTTTGTCCGTCACAGAAAATGTCCTTAGTTTTTAAGTTTCTATTAGTTTTAATTTTCTTCAAATTTGATCGATTCTCTCTCAAATTTCTCCAACTTTTAATCAAATCATTCCAGTTTCAATACTAAATATCTTTAGTTGCAACAAATTTGAGAAAATTTAACCTGAAATTGGAGAATTTTGAATCTAAAACTTTTACAGTGTTTTCGGATTCTTCTGGATAGAGAAGATGATGGGTGTGGGTCTGGTTTTTCAATCTGTTAAGTATACCTATCCGACCTTCCTGATAACTTTCTTATATTTCAAATGTTAGCCACTTTTGTTTCTGCAAGTCTTAACCTTATTCCTGCTATCACTTTCATCATGGCAATTTGGTTTTGGTACCTACATAAAAGATTTAAACCATATATTATTATTTTTTTCTTTTTCGTAATTTGATTGATTCGGTTAGAAAAAGTGAAGATTAAGAATATACATATCATGTTCTTCTCAGCTTCTAACTGTCTTGCTTTTCTTTTTTCTTTCTTTCTTCTGGCTTTGTTTTTCTGATTGCTCTTATGTGTCAAACAAGAAGAAGAAAGAAACGATATTGATTCTTGTTTGATAAAATGCCTCGAAGAACTAATTGTCAATGTGCCGAAATTTGATTGTAGTGTTAGGTTTTTAAAGAGGTTTTGATTAGAGTGTTTTGTGTATGCGAGAAAAAGCAAGAGGATCACCGAGCTAAATTACATTTGACATTGGATCGGCAATTGGCTATATTACATCCTGGGAACGACTTGGTTTTCCTACTCACATTACATTGTGAGTGGAGTAGAGAAGGTAAACGAGAATACAATTTCTTACGCGGACATTTTTACTGATGTGCCTGACTTACTATGGAAATATGAACTGTTTGTGTTGTTTTTATATTTGTGGAGTCTTATCTTAAGAATCCACTTGTTTAAATGGATCTATGGGTATTTATTGGGTTTATTGAGTGTGAAGGCTTTATCCTAGCACTTGTGTGTACCAATGATGCAAACATTGAAAACCAGTTGATTTATCAATTGGTAGCAGCCAGATAACCGTAGGGATGTGGTATCCACAGATGACAGGTTTAATTCGATCTGAATTGTCTACTAACCGCATCTCACATATATGATGCATTTTATTCTGCTTTGGTACTGAACTCGGGGTCTTTGCAATTAGCATTGGTATGAACCCAGTGATGTGTCTTGTGTGGATCGTACATCCACATGTGATTTCTTTGTTTTGTCAATTAAAGAGAGTGGGGATACATTTTGATTAAAATACATACTTAGGGTTTGTGTTAAAACAGATAGTGGTTTTTGTCTTCTGAAACATTTGAAATGTCCGCACTTGTGCTTAAAAGTGATCCTTTAATAGCACAATGTTGTATTTATGTGTGGTAGCTATGGCCTTCTTGGGTCTACAACAAGGTTTAGTTCAGACGTGGTTGTTTAGTTGATATTAGAAGGTCAAGACTGGATTTCATAGTTGTATTTGTAAGAGCAGTTTTTCCATAAATGATGTAGAATATGTAGGTGTTTGGTGTTGTAAAACGAGAGCTTTGTAAGCAGAACTAACTGAGAACTATCCCGATTTAGTGAGAGCCCAATGAAGAGTACTATCATCTGCTATGCTAGTTTTGTTGCCGCCAGCCAAGGGTTCGACGGTTATTCATCAGAGATCAACAACTCCACTCAAAACCATCCAAGGGGTACGAGTCTTTGTGGTGTTTATGGACAGAGTTCAATGGAGATTTCGTCAAAAGAAAACTTCACGGGATCTGCTCGTGTGGGCACATTCATTTTCTATCCGTGATCTGAATGATCCAAAATGGGGTAAATTTTCTTCTTCCTGACATTTTCAAACCTTTTCTACAGTTGATACTGATAGAACAGTGTGTAGGCATTCAATGTAATATTTTGGAAAAATGAATCTCTGGAGTTTATATCTTGTTGTTTTCATGAACTCAGATTATTAATTTGTGGAAATTCCAGCCTTGGCAATCGAATACAAGCTGATAAGAGCTAAACTAGATAAGATTATTAGTATAGTTGTTTTGTATCTATTATCACTTTGTGGGTTCAACAACATTAGTAGGACCAATGTAATTCGATTTTAGGATCGACCTATTTGCATACATCATGGGTTTTTTCGAACAGTTGCCTTACTGCTCTGTTTGTATGGTGAGTTTAGGTTTTCTAATGTACATTTTGGTTAGTCCCCGTGTTTGTTTCTTAAATTATTACCTTAGTTTAGCTCAGTCGAATTTGCTGCTTGTGGGGATATTTCTGCATCTGTTTTATGTTATACGCCTTCTTCGTCCTATTTGTTTTTTGTTTATTAGTTGTGCTTTGTAATTAGTAGTTTCTTGTTGGTGATTGTCAGGGATGCTTCTAAGGTTGTTGCTGGAGGTAGCTTTGCCTCTCAATTCTCTACTGGTAAGTTGTGTTGTTGTATTTAAATATATAGGAGTTTATTTTTTAGTGAACTTGCTAGACTCTCAATTCTCTCAGTAACCCAGGTACAAAAGAAAGTGCACTATATGATGATGCTGAGAAACTGGTATGTCTTCTTCTCCAGTTGCGGTCATTGGCAGCTCTAATTTATATTGGATGAGTCATTTAAGTCTAGCTCGTATTTTCAGCTTCAACAAGAAACTAAGAACTGGCCATATAGTTTCCCGGGTTTCCCCGACTACCAGAAAGTGGATCAAAGAGGTTCAGTTCAAGAGAAATTACTTGTCAGAGACAGGTATATCTTTTGACAAAAAATATCATATATAGAGAGAGACATGAATGCATACAGAAAGTGTATAGATATGTAAAACTGAATGATTAACGCACACATACATACAAGCACAAACAAATTTTTGAGTACAGCTTTTTTTTTTTCAGGGAAATAAACAATGTAAATGTACCTGCTAAGGATGCTTATGTCAGATTAGCTTTACCAGGAGAAGTTGGTTGTAACTCAAGATTGCAGGCTGAATTGGGTTCGAAATGATGAACATCTTCTGGAGTTTCAAGATTAATTGAACCAGAGGATGTAAATGGTGCTGCCGGTGGTTAAATGAGGACCAAATGTGAATACGTATGAATGTTAAATATTTGAATTATGGATTTACTGTGAATTGAATTTGCAGGTGTTTGGGTGAGTACAAAAGCTATAGAACTTCAATGCTACTGACAAGATGAGAAAACACATCGGTTGTTCGATAAAAGGCTGAATTGTCATCTTCTTGTCAACCAACGGTTTGTCCGCAAGGGTTGTTCTTTGCAATGGTTTGTGTGGCTGCTTTCAATATTATGGTGTCTGCACTGGATTGAGCTGAGTCATAGAAGTCGCTAAAAAAGGAAGAGGGTTATTGGCAGTTGATACAGAGAAGGACAACTGAGCTGAAATAGGTTTTTGAATCTGAAAAGTGCGGTTTGGTTTGAGAAAAAATGCCCTGCTATGTGAGCTTTTCTTGGTCCAGTAGATGGGTCACAACTGTAGACTTAGTTGGTTGAACATCTATTTACCTTTACGGTTCTTTAATTGAATAATCCTCTTTTCTGTTCGCATCAGAGTACCATGATGCTTCCTTTTATCATTTGCCACTTACTTATATATGTCTACTCTTTTTCTTTAACATGAATATCCAAACTTGGGTATCTTGTCTGCTAGGATGCAAGTCTTCTTGGATGATGCTGATACAAGGCGTGTTGTTCGTTCCCTTAATTTCTTAATGGGAAATAAGGTATCTTTGCTGCACTTTCTTTTGAGTACCCTCCCTGCGGATACTTTTCATGTTTAGGAAGTGGCTAAGATTTTTAGACATATAGAGACAAAAAGTGATACATAGTGGAGTGGTTGAGAATTTGATTTGGAAGTGGTTAAGATTTTTCCTTTTGAGACTTAACTTTGTAATGTCAGCCGATATCATTTTAAAAATGTCTAAAACCAAGCATTATATAGTCATACATTTTCGTGTAGATTATTAATCGCGGATATTTTTGGTGCACACTCGTACATGTTTCTACACCAGCACACCGATCATCTGATTCTTATATATCATAAAACCGATCCAATCCCGATCCTGAATTATGCTTTACATTTAGACTTAGAATTTTGAATGACGACCTCTATTAGCGTTTAGAAAAAGGTTTTACTTTTTTTTTTAAATAATGCACATCCCTTATGTTGATGTTGTTGAGTACTTAGCTGTATGTAGATCTGTTGTTGTGTAGTTTCTTTCGAGACTATGCCTGGTATTAATTAATTTAGTATTGGGTTACTTTTCGACTGTGCGGGACAACATTCTGCCTCAAATTGATTGTTTAAATGATGCAGCTGTCTGTGCTAACTGGAGATTTTCTGCTTTCCCCTATCTTGTGTGGCACTTTCCTCTCTTGAAAATACAGAGGTTAGTCTTTACCTTGTAACAATAACAACTTCTTCTTTGCATCAATGTACCGACTTTGGTTAGTCTTTACCTTGTAACAATAACAACTTCTTATTTGCATCAATGTACCGACTTTGGTGTAGTGTTATATGGGCGTGAACATTATTGTTTTTCAGTTAGTTTTTCTTCTTCTTCAAAGTTTAGTAATAATTCATAGCTGGTGGTGGTGGGTTTGGGAGTGCCCATCTATTCAGTGGTTATAACAAGCTTGTTTCTCTTTTATACGTATGCAGATGTGCTCAGTCGATGATGGCGATGCCCAGCCATTATGGGAAGCAATTGCAGGTCATGTTTCCATATAAGGTGCCAGGTTCTGTGTTATCTCTCATTAACACACTGAATTTTACCATTAACCTTAACTTCCATATAATTTTGGGATATTGATTTTAATGCTCTTAAACCAGTAGTACTTCTGATACAACGTGTATGTAAACAATTGAAGGTATTCTTATGAACTAATTCATATTGTCAAATTCAGAAACTTGGATTCGTGACCGTATTTATCTTTAAATCAACCAAATAATTATATGGTTTATTATTATAGTTTATCTGTTACATGCTGATTCATATATTTATTACAAGATGATATATATGAATATATCTTGATGGATTGTCATATATTGGGTCTTTTAGTTGATCTACAATGGTATATGAATGTGCAAAATATATTTTCGGGTGCAGAAATCCGTCGGAACTATCGTCGGAATTCTATT
Organism: Papaver armeniacum; assembly: GCA_023531295.1. Classification (NCBI taxonomy): domain Eukaryota; kingdom Viridiplantae; phylum Streptophyta; class Magnoliopsida; order Ranunculales; family Papaveraceae; genus Papaver; species Papaver armeniacum. The sequence continues at coordinate 648,378 of JAJJWW010007104.1, forward strand.
TTTCACTTGGAATTATAGTCGGAATTTACTTTTTTTTTATCTGTCAACGGGTTTGCAACGTATATAAGTGTTGCTCAAATTAGAGTAATACGTTGCCTAAATTATTGTAACCGTTGCACAAATTAAAGAATCCGTTGCTCAACAAACGTTGGTAATCTATTTTACCAACGTTTATATACGTTGCACAAATTAATTTGACCAACGGATTTTGGCGTTGCACCAAAATTTGCTACGCCATATTCCCAACAGATATTAGTGTTGGTGAAATTCATTTGCAACGTGTATATCCGTCCCAAATTGGATGTTCAGCCCGAAGTTGGATGTCCAGGCTGGTATGGAGCGGCTTGGAGGAGCTCGTACGAACAAAGGCTGCATGCGGCAGTCTCAAATCCATCACGTCCGTTCATCTTCGCCGGCGCGATTGGACGGCACGGATCGCCCCATTCCCGGTCGGACAAGCACCGTTATGTACACCGGCAGGCCCCCTTTCTACCTGCATAGCCGACCATCTCATGACCAAGCCAGGGAGGAGCAAACGCTCGCCCAAAGTTCGGTCGGCGTGATGCTTTAAGGGTCGCAGGAAATTCCACTAAGTGTCTTAAATTGATCACGGCCATCCAACTTCACCGACATGTTTGGATGGCTTAGATCAAGCCTATAACCGCCAGACAGGTATTGGCGTGATCACCACCGGCCCAATGTGGGTCCTTCATGGTCGGCCTCCCCAAAAGAGGAGCGTAGCTTGCCAATTCGTCCAGCCAAAGTAGCGTGGACATGAAACCCTAATTAGGGTTTGCGGCATATCACATGTGTCGCAAATCAATCATGACCATCCATCTTCGCATGCATAGATGGAGGGTGTAGATGTAGATTCAAAGGGTCCTGAGCATGTCAACACGATCACCGTGGTCCCGTCTACACGCCTGACCAATCGGCCAAGACCGACCATGTCTAGATGCCTCGATTCGTGCGCCCAAACTAGGCATGGTCGCGCGGTCCCGATTCCTTTGCGGCAACGGATTTCTGCCGCAAATCGATCTCAACCACTCAACTTTGCCAGACAAATTGAGTGGCCTAGATTATATCTTCATGGGGTAATGAGGTATGGACGTGTACACCGGCAAGATGTCTACACGCATGCCCGGTCGGTCATTCCTAATACACCTCCCATGCTTGGTTTCGACCAAGCTGAAGAATGATGTTTGCTTACCTCATCAAAACCCTAAAACTTCATCAACGGTCGTAGATGAGCGTCACAGATCATCTCGTCCATCCAACTCTACCAGCTTGGTTAAGCAGCCCTGGTTAGGAGTTAAGAGACCAGCAAGGCATCACCATGATCACCGTCCACCACTCTTCCACATGAGGTGATCGGCCAAATCAGGGCTTGCATGTATAGCCTCCAAACGATCACTCGAAGATGGCTGGACATGATGCTATTTTAAGACGCTTAAATTCGTGACTTACTCCGTTAAGCCTTAAAACATCGATGCTTCACACATACTGAATATATTCGATGCGTTACCTGCATAGAATACACACGATATCTCATAAATATCGGCTTCCTAAATAACTTAGTTATTTAATCCAGCATTACATGCTACTTCATGTGGGTCCCACGATCCACACGATCGAGACATCAATCATGTCACAAACTGGGGGATACTTACTTAGGTATTGGTCTGGCGGTTTACAGTGTGCAGCGCACAACGCGCCATCACAAGAACGTGTCAGGAAGTCATGGACGGTTAGTGATGACGGGAGAAGTGGGCAAGACTGGTCGTGTAACACTAACACACAACTCCGCTACTCCATCACTCTACTTCCTCCATTTCCCATGAGAGACGTGGGTTAGGCTTAATGACTTGTATAAATAGGTTCTCCTCCCTATTTCCACAAGACAAGACAAGACAGAAAACCAAGTGTTGATACAATCGTATCCAAACACCAGAACTGATAGCTTACATTCTGCAAGCCAGTTCAGCTTTCTGATACAAGTCATACACAGCCAACACCTTCATAATCTCAACACCTTCTTCGCTTCCCTCCCTAAGATCAACCTCATCTCCTTCACTTTGTGACCGAAGCAAGTCTGGAACGGCCATTTCTTGGTTTAGGCCAGAGTTGTACAGATTGATTTCTCGAATCACAAGCACTACCGTGCAATGCATTTATTTAGGGTTTAGATTCATTTCTCATCCACACACCCCAAATTACCAAAACCGTCAGAAATAGTTTTTACCCATAAATAATTGGCGACCACAGTGGGAGGTTAATCTCTCGGTTGTAAAGTCAATTCCTTCAAAATCTAATTCAATTTTGTCAATTTCGAAGGGGTAGATCTTAGATTCAATTCAATCATCAATCTGTTTCAAGATGGTAGAACTTAGGTCAGGATCAACAATCAATTTTGATGGAGCTAACGCAGATAACACTCTTGGTATTGATGTACCTGTCAGTGGAGCTTCTGTGGTCAATACATCTCGTGGATCCGTCTCTTCTACCACCAACGCCCGGCGAGCGGGAGATGTTCCGATGAAGTGTAACGCCTCCTATCACCAGATCCAAAGCAGCCGCGAATCCCGACATCTCCTCAAGTGTAACACCTCCGGCGATCACCAGAACAACAACTTCCATTCCTTCATCAGGATGAGGAGCCGGAGGGACAAGAGGAGGACCATCTCCCATCACCATCACAGACTTGATGGAGAGGCAGGAAGTTCTTGCTAAGACTCAAATGGATATGGCTGCAACTCAGAAAGAGGTACTCACTTTCCTCAAAACTTTAACTGAATGATTTCCACAAGATTCACGGCAACCCTTGGAGCCAACAAGGGATGCCTTCAGTACACCCGGAACAGGCGTTTCCACTCGGACCCACATGAGTGAAGAAGCTCGTGTTTCTCCTGAACGCCCAAGGGAAAAGGACCAGCCATCCAACTTCATCACACGTGAGGACCTGGAACGACTTCTCCAAAACCGAGGCAAAGGAAATCTGATGGATGCACACCAGCATCAGCTGCCGTACCCTCAATGCAACGAATCCCTCTTCCAAGAGGATATACCTCTCCTCAGTTCTCCCTCTACGATGGTACTGGTAACGCTCGTGAACACATCTCTCAATTTTTGGAATCCTTGGGGGAGCATGAGTACAATCATGTTCTCTGCCTGAAAGAGTTCTCGAAGTCACTTACGGTGACAACTTTTAAAGCAATTTCTTCAGCAGAGTCTTTAGGATTTACAAAATTTATCTCCTGTTTAGCATCCAAAGTTTGTTTACCTTTGTAGCCCAATCCTCGCGTGTGACGAGGAACTCTAGTTGACTTCAACATTGAGTCAAGTTGTTTTGTGATACTATCGAACTTTTTAAAGTATGCTTTTAGACCCATATTCTCTTTTTCCAATGTTTTTATTTTTTCAAGAGCATTATCTAGATCAACCTTAAATTTATCAATTTGAACTTTATAATCTATTTCAGATTCGGTAGAATTACTTGCGTCAATGTTCTTTAGGTTCTCCAGCTCCGTATGCAGTTTCGCTCCTCGATCATGACCTTCTTAAATTTGTTTTCTGTAACTTTCCAAGACTTCAAGGTAAGTTTGACCATCGCTTACACGTTTTATATCCTTATATAGGATATCAATTTCCTTTTTCAGATATTCATTCTCTTTACAAAGTCTATCACATTCAAGTTCCTTTGACTCTGGAGTTACTGCAGTATCCTTTTCAGGTGTACATTTAACAGTTGCATGAAAAGCTTTGTTCTCTTGATCCTTGGAACAATTAGAGCTATCACCATTTTGTTCTCTATTCTCTACACATTTCTATGTTTTTTGAGAAGGATAAGATGAATCTTTAGAAGAACTCCTTTTCTTTTGTCTTAATAACTTTCTGAATTGTCGTGCGGTTGTATCGACACTACAATTCTCAGTTTGTGTCTCACAAGAATTTTCTGCCGAAGAACTAGTCTTAATTGCAGCTTTAAGGGTAATACCCTCTTCATTCTTGAATTGGTATTCAAGGTCAAAGATCTTTAATTTACCAAATAGAGCACTTCTAGATAGTGTGGAAAGATCATTTGCTTCCATGATGGCATGATTTTTACATTCGTATCTTGGTGGTAAAGACCTTAGAGTTTTACACACAATATCTTTATCTGAAATAGTTTTTCCTAAAGTGTAAAAGGCATTCATTATTTCAGAAAGTTTTTGATCAAAATTATCAAAGGTATCGTCTTCATCCATACAAAGGTTTTCCCATTTAGAAGATAGGGTTTGAAGACTAGCTTCTTTTTCAGAGGCATTCCCTTCAAATACGATATTAAGAATATCCCAAGCCTCCTTTGATGTTTTACACCTGGTTACATGATGATGGAGGTCTCGAGTTACAACATGGATAATGGCGTTCAATCCATAGGAATTTTGCTTCGAAAGCAATTTTTCTTCATTATTGAATTCTTTCAATTCCTTTAGTCTAAACCAGTGTAGTCAAAATCGCTCTCTAAGGACGATTACTCGCTGAGTAATCGCTACAGTCTATATGACCGAGGCGATTCTCGAGTAATCGCTACAGGCTATATGACCGAGACTGACTTTTGAGCAAAACGAGTTAACGATTTTTCCAAGTTGGCCTTGCATGCACTAAAATTAGAAAAGAAAATTTTCGTAACCCCTCGGATGAGAGTTATAAAATTGAAAACCTCTAAATACGTTCAATATAACAATATTACACACTTAATTACACGATGGTATAAATTTTTTTATTTTAATTAGGTAAAAATCATGACTAATGAGCAGCAATATATAAGTTATTAATAATAGATTCCGAGTATTAGACCGAGTTTTGGCGATTTCCAAGTCCGAACTTGTTGCTCCTCGTTCCAAGTTCCCCAACCGAGTAGGACCGAGGAACGATTTCGGCTCTAAACTAAGTGGTTGAGTTGTTGACCAGTACTTTTGGGTGGGCATACCCATTAATAACTAAAACCCAAGTGTTAAAGTCATGAGATTGAAGAAAATACTGCATAGCCATTTTCCACCATAGATAGTTTGAGCCATCAAACCCTAGAGGTACGTTAATTGAATCAACCATTTGATTCAAAACTTTATAGGTTGGATCACGCCAAACACAGATTGTTAGATATTTTCGTGTTTGCCCGCTCGGATACCGATTGAAAAGACGAGGGTACCCAAATACACCACAATCTTTTATTTTGATCACAACTTATACAAGACTCACTGTGTATAAACCTCTTGGAGCAACAATCACTCAAGGAATATTTCAACACAGTGTCCACTTGAAATAGGGTTAGTCCGAACTGGCCTAACACGTGAATAATTATATCACATAAGTGGAGAAATCCAATACACTTTGTGTGATCGTCTATGAATATGAAATCGAGACAATACTACAACAAAGTGTTCACTTGATAATAGTACGGTATAACCGAAACCTTATAAGACAAATATCAAGTACCTAGTTAAATACAAGTGTAATTACTTTAATTATAATATAAAACAATTATAATGTGGAAATAAAGTAAAGCACACACCAGAATTTTGTTAACGAGGAAAACTACAATCTTGTAGAAAAACCACGGGACCTAGTTCAGATTTGAATACTCAATGAATTAAGACGCTACAAAAAGTAAACCTGCAAGTTCGTGTAGACAATACTAAGTAAACTAAAATCCTAGTTACTCAGCTTCAGCAGTATTCTTGTTTTGATAATATCTAGCAGAACCGAAGTTCTCTATAGATATTTGTTTTGATAATATCTAGCAGGACCGAAGTTCTTAATAGATATTTGATACTAGATATCCTAGCAGAACATCCATTCTCTTTAGGACTTAAATCTAATATATCTTCTTAATGGTTCAATCTTTCAATTGTGAAAACAAGATTCCTTTGGATCGTATTCCAAACAGTAAAGGATAAACTGTTTGGTAACAAAACTCACTTTATAATAACAATACTGAAATATATGATATAAGCACAGTTAAGGATCTTTTATTTTTAAGACCTGTTACCAGATCCGAAGTTCCTCGGTTACAAGATCAAACAAGACAATGTTTACCGAAATAATCAGTCTTGATTACAAGGTTTATGATAAAATCACAAACTACTTGTTGATCTTAAAAAGGGTTATGTTTATTGAAAATAAACAACCTCTTTAATCCCGGAAAATCAAGTCACAGAAAGTTACACCAAGATCAAAACACAAGAACAAAAGTGTTCAAATCTTCAAAGTGTTCAATCTTCGATTTAATCTTCAAAGTAACAAACTGCAAAAACAAACTTGATTCCTTATTGATTTGTCGCACAAAACGGAGTCTGTTAACAATGGCAAATCAATGAATCTATCTTACGGATCTAGAAAAACTTAGATCTGTAGAAATGTTAAATCCTTGATGTAGTTTGAGTGAGCCTTATATCAGAAGAGAAGGTTCTCAAGAATAAACAAACTTGGTGCAATCAAAGATTCAACAACCGTTAGTTAATCAAATCAATAATCGGAAACTAATAATAAACCGCAATTATCTAGTTTCCCACCAACGATACTAATAGAGCTTCTCAATCCTAAAGAAGTCTTTATACTGAGCGGCCGTAAGAGATTTCGCCTAATTAGGTTACTTTCCTTTCCGAATAGGCGGCTCCACTAGTAACAACACAACTAGGTAGTTTTGTTGGCTCTGAGGATTAGTTTGCTAGAAATGCAAACTTTGGTATTTATAGACCAATGAAGTTTGAACACCAAGTAATTTCCAAAATCGAAAATATTCTCAAGATATGCAATATATTCCAGATTCGGTTTCCATAATTCCTGTAAATGCTTTGTCCAAACATTGACCGAAAATCTCTTAGAAAATCTCCAATTAGTAAATGCACATTACCAATTTTCATTTTCCAAAAATAAAATTAAAAACCTTAATTAAAAGATTCTCAACTTATTTTTCGATCCGGTATTTTCCTTTAGCTATTAAGGAATATCTTTGAACAATAAAAGATAAGTTTTACTGCACATGTTCAAAGTATGTCGAAATCTTTACTTTGTAAGTCCTCTTTCATACTTACAATCTTGAAATCGATTTGCCACACTTCCAAACGAGTTTAGAATTGGTTCATTTGACTTTCAAGAACTATGTGATTGATTAAGAGCACTCAATCACAAATCATGGGTTTCACGGTTCTACCAAACAAGTTTCGGTTCTACCTCCATGTGAGTACTGTGCATAGTCACACTAGCTTTCAAAAAATTCGGTTGACTAGGTGTTGATGGTGGGTTCTCATTTGAGGTTAAAATTGTAAAAACCAGAAAAATGATGCGCTGACATCTTGTAAAAGATAAAGCCATTTATAAGTGTTGGATACTCCCTCACTTAATTCACCAAGAATGGAGCATGTAGCAACAATCCCATTCTGTGAATACATGAAATTCCTCCAGGTTGGAGCATGTAGCAACAATCCCTCCCTGTGAATTTCATATCAGCCTTGTATTTCCAGTACTCATTATCGGTATGGCATGACGATCGAGTGTTACTCTTACGAGTAACACGAACCTCCAAGCATTATAATGAAACCATGTACGAAATACCCGTACATGCTTGACTCTCGGTGTGTTATACTAGCAGAGCCCCTCTCGGTGTGTTATACTAGCCCGATTGAGCCCCTCTCGGTGTGTTATACTAGCCCGATTGAGCATCGGACTGACCGTGTTCAGTAGGATATGATCTCGATGCAGTCATCCAACTCCATAAGCATGATTGGATGACCCCGGATCAATTCCATCACCCCCAAGCGGTATGGAATACCCACGGCCGACCCCGCATGGTCGGTCATTGGCCTAACCTGCCAAGAAACCGCTCATACCAAGCATTATGGACGGAAAACCCTAAATTAGGGTTTGCGGCATATTACATGTGTCGCAAAACAGTCTCAACCATCCATCTTCGCAGGTATAGATGGAGGGTGTAGATGTAGACTCAAAGGGCCCAGAGCATGTCAACACGATCACCGTGGGCCTGCCTACACACTTGACCAATCGGTCAAGACCAACAATGTTTGGCCGTGACAAAATCATCACCCAAACAAGAGATGACGCACGGCTTGAAAGCCAAAATTAGGGTTTCAAGTCATCACGCGCGTCCATCTTCTCCGGCACGAATGGAGGGTCACAGATTAGATTAAACAAGGGCCGATCATACCAGCATGACCACCATGGGCCCATCTACCTCCTCATGTGTTCGGCCAAGGCATATCATACCTGGTCAATCCAAAACGTGCGTCCAAACTAGCATGGCCGCGCCTCCCAAACCACGAACTGATCTCGACCGCTCAACTTCACCGGATGATTTGAGTGGCTTAGATCACGTTTTCATGGGATAGTCAGGTATAGGTGTGAACACCAGCCTACCACCTACATGCTGGTATGATCGACCAAGACCGACCAAGATGTGTCGTCTTGAAACGCGTGCCCGAACTAGGGATGTCACGCCGGTTTCCAACCATTTTGCGGCATCAATTTCTGCCGCAAACCGATCTCAACCACTCAACTTTACGGTTAAATTGAGTGGCCTAGATCGCGCCTTCATGGGACGGTGAGGTGTAGGCGTGTACACCGGCATGCCGTCTACACACATGCCCGGTCGGCCCTTTCCAAATCCCTTTCCAAGCTTGGTTTCGACCAAGCTAAAGAGTGATGCTTGCGCACCTCTTCATAAACCCTAATATCCATTAACGGTCATGAGATGAGTGTCTCAAAGATCATCTCATCCGTTCAACTTCACCGACTTGGTTATACAACCCTGGTCAGAGTTATTTGGTCGGTGAGGCGTCATTACCCATCACTTTACCACACCATAATGCGATGCACACGCATAAAATACACACGATACTTCACAAGTATCGACTTTCGAATAACACGGTTATTCAATTCAAAGATTACATGCTATCTTTCGTGGATCCACGATCCACACATTCCGAACATCAATCATGTCACTGGCGGGGGGATACATAATGGGGTATTGGTTTGGCGGTTTACAGCGTGCAGCGTGCAACGCGCCATCACAAGAACGTGTCAGGAAGTCATGGACGGTTATAGATGAACAGGAGAAGTGGGCAAGACTGGTCGTGTGGCACCGACGCACAACTCCACTACTCCATCACTCCACTTCCTCCACTTCCCACGAGAGACGTGAATGAGGCTCAATGACTTGTATAAATAGGTTCTCCTCCTTATTTTCAAAGACGGAGAAAAATAGGAGACAAGGAGAAACAACACAAGTTCCAGACGAGACAGAAAACCAAGTGTTAATACAAAACGTATTCAAACACCCAGAGCTTGCTTGCATCAATCATAAGCATGCTCACCTTTCTGTTACAAGTCATAAGCAAGCCAACACCTTCACAATCTCAACACCTTCTTCGCTTCCCTCCCTAAGATCAACCCCATCTCCTTCACTTTGTGACCGAAACAAGTCTGGAACGGCCATTTCTTGGTTTAGGCCGGACTCTGAGATTGATCTCTCGAATCTACAAGCACTCACCGCGCAGTGCATTTGTTTAAGGTTTAAATTCATTCCTCATCCACACCCAAAATTACCAAATTCAGCAGGAGTAGTTTTCACCCATAAATAATTGGCGACCACAGTGGGAGATTGATTTCTCGGTTACAAAAAATCGAATTCTCAATTCTTCGATTTTTCGTCTCACGATGTATCCTCATCCGGAATCCGCAGGTGGTTCAGATATCATGGGAAGCATAGCTGGAATGTTGGAGGATGTCTTGGCAAATCAAGCCGGTATCACCAGAAGGCAGAGCGAGACATTTCGCCTTTTGAATGGTATAACAGCACAACTACAAGAGGGGTCGATAGGCATCAACTCAGACAGTGCAAGAAACGTTGAATCCTTAGCAAAGAGTCACACCTTTACGAGTGGAGAAACAAAAAGAGCACGCAGTCGAAAACGAATCAAGAAAGATGGACAACATGGTCCAGACAGAGGAAAAGACTTGTCCGGAGTACTACAATGTCTGCCAGATAAAGAAAGGGAGACTGCAGCCTATGGAGCCCTGCTAGAGGATTTATATCTCAAAACTCTTGCTGAAGCCCGGAAGACTGTCCAATCCGCGTCGACTTTTCAACCGACTGAAGAAATGCTTGAGGAAGGAGAAATCAATCAGGAAATACCTGAATACAGGGGATGAGAGCGTTCAATTCGATCACTCAGCGGTGATATTACGACACCTTCCACATCCCTTTACCCAGGCAAGCGATCCGCAGATATGATGGCACTCGCAAATCTTCCAACTTCATCTCCGGAACGTGCTCCACATCAAAGCCACGTAGAGAAATCACAACGCCCACTAACGCAGGAAAAGCTAGACTCGAAGTACCTACACTTTCCGTTCCCAATGGAAAGGATTTTGGAGTTCTTTGGAGACGTGGGTACGAAGCAGTGGTGGAACTACCTCTGTATGGCGTCCACCAACCGATCAAGAAATAATTGACCAGGAGAGAGGCTACTTCGGTTGATACAAGTAAAGCTTCGAAAGCAATGGAACTCAGGTCTGGATCAGCAATCAATTCTGATAGAGCTAGTGTATATAACACTCCCGGTGTCGAGGTACCTATCAGTGGAGCTACCGTGGTCAATACATCTCGTGGAGCCGTAACTTCTATCACCAACGCTAGCGGAGCAGGAGATATTCCAGTAGGTGTAACTCCTCCCATCACCAGAGCCAGAGCAGACGCAAATCCCGGCATCTCCTTAAGTATAACACCTCCGATAGTCACCAGAGCAACAACTTCCACTCCTTCATCAGGACGAGGAGCCGGAGGGACGAGAGGAGGAACATCTCCCATTACCATTGCAGACTTGATGGAGAAGCAGGAAGTTCTTGCTAAGACTCAAATGGATATGGCCGTAACTCAGAAAGAGGTACTCAGTTTTCTTAAGACATTAACTGATCGATTTCCACAAGACACGCAACAGCCCCTGGAGCCAACAAGGAATGCATTCAACGCACCGGAAAAGATACTTCAGCGGCGCGGACCTACATGAACCTGATCAAAGAAGCGACATCAGATATGAGTGGTCCTGTCATGGAGACTCCTACACTGGGGACTGATCCTCACAACGATCCTCCTCAAGTCAATAGTTTCACTATGAACCAGAGGCCGGTGGATCGGGAAGCGCTTTCTCTAGTGGAAAGTTTATGCGAACTTTCACACCTCTCGGAAAATCAGCGCACGGAGACATTTTGCTGCAATTAACCAGAGGAAGGTCACAACCGTGCCTTACATGTCACCGCACGCATCAAGGATTCAGAGTTCAATACGGCCCTTACCGACACAAGAGCGTCTTCGAATGTGATTACTCTCAAGACTCTCAGGACATCCAAGGTTCTCCCAGGCAAGGTCGTACGGAAGCCTACCACAATGACGGACTTCGAGGGAAACCAAACCAGCACATACGGGAGAAGCTCCGTGGAAAGAATCAGACAAGTTCGTTGCATCCCACTCCCCATGTGGGCGTCAATTCGGGGAAGAAGACCGACTTGCATCATTGAGGGCTAGTACCCACGATGCATCTTTCGACGAAGCATTCTTCTCCATCTGTGAAGCCACGACCCACGTTCACACGAGGAGGGAACGAACTTTTTATGGTGAGTCGTGACCGAGAAAGGGAAAACGGTATACCGACACTGCCATTATCATCGGGAGACTGTTACCAGTCTCTCCACCTAATGGAATGCTACAACAGACAACGAACCACAAGAGCAAGTGCTAGATGCTCCACAACAGTGCTGCAAGATGGCACCAACTCCACAACTGATGAAATTGAAATCGTTGGGGAATCTCCTAGGCCTATCTCCATCAGCTCAACCTTGAGTACGGATAAACGCACGAAGCTCGTGGAACTTCTCAAAGAGTACCAGGACATATCCGCTTGGAGATATGAAGAAATGCCGGATTTAGATGAAAATTGGTCACCCATCATCTACATGTCATACCTGGATCCAAGTCGGTTAAACAGTTGTAGCTCGGATCGGTGCGCATAGACTTGAGAGACTTGAACAGTCTTGCTCCAAAAATGATCCTCCTTTACCTAACATCGACATGTTAGTAGATTCAACCAATGGACACGGCATGTTCTCCTCCATGGATGTATGTAGCGGCTACAACCAGGATAAGGATGTACGAGCATGACACAAGTAAGATATCTTTTCGAACTCCTCTCGGAAATTTTTATTATACCATATTGCCATTTGGTTTAAGAATACCGGTGCAACGTATCAACGCTCTATGACGGCAATCTTCCACTGGAGCCAATACCTCAAGGGAGCAGCCTCAAGAAGATAACGATTTCCACGCGTCATATCGAATAAGATCCGGGCGAGTCACTTTATCAAACAAGTGGTACATGTCTATCATGCTATGTTGGAGAATCCGCGCTTTTGGTCATCCTCTGGAGCTGTTGAACGCTCATCTACAACAACATATGCCTTGTTAGAAAGAAACAGCTGCCGTGTAATGAAGAGCCTCATAATGTTCGTAGGGACATATATCTCACCGACAGCGATACAACCTTGACCTTACGTAGCGGTTCCTCGAAGCAGCAAGAGGAAAACCACCGAGACACAACATCCTGCGCGTCCGTCAACTTCAACTCCAGTACCACATGCACGACTCCCACAATGATGAAACAATGTCCAAGATATTCCATATCTGGCTCGACAACAATCACTACGAACAAACCATGTAAACCACGCTTGGGGACTGAGGCTCAGCATAAAGTTCCTTCACCGTCAATCAAGGAATTCTTCAGCATGAGAGAGATGGTCAGTCAAGAAGCATGGAATTCGCAAGGGTAAATCGAACTGAAGAGGGAAACACTTCAACGCTCCCTCTAGAAGAAGCTGCTTCAATGGTCTATTCAAGAGCCGCCTCAACGCTCTCTCCGGGACCCACGTTCGCTTCAGAATCCTTCTTCAACACTCTCTCCAGGATCCACCTCAACGTTCGCACCAGAAACCACTTTAACATCCTCTCGAGCCGTTTCAACACTCAAGCTGCATCAATAATCTGCGCTCTGGTCAAGTTATCTTTGACGTACTCATTGCTCAACATACGTCTCATCCATCCTTCATGACGGCCCAGCGGAGCATGAAAAGCCTTGAAGTCGATAGGATAAGGGTTATCTTGTGGAACGGATATTTTCATATAGTTGAAAGGGCACGGTGAACAACTCATCATCAATGTTCGGCATATCTATAAGCTGTCAACACCTCCTGACTTGGCACCAGCATTATCCCCAGAAGACATCTCAACAGGAGTTCTTTTCTTCATTCTACAATAAAAGACAGGAGCAGTACTTGTATAAAAACGCGTGAGATGTGTAGTCACACACGACAGAACACACATTCACTTTGGAGTACACAAGGCTGGTATTGGGTCCAAACACCGGTGTTGATCAAGTCACAAGTCCGGTGTTGATCAAGTCTCAAGACCAGTATTGATCAATTCACAGGTATCACTCAAGTTTCAAGTTCGGTGTTGATCGAGTCACAAGTCCGGTATCACTCAAGTTTCAAGTCCGGTGTTGATCGAGTCACAAGCCCGGTATTGCTTAAGTTTCAAGACCGGTATTGGTCAAGGGCACGAGGCTGGTATAAAGGTGACATTCAGTCAGGCATACACGATATGGGACCCACGTTCAATCAAGCATATATGGCGGGACCATATTTATTTGCACAACACGGTTCTCTTATGTCATGGGAATCATGTTCACGAAATTCAAGCCCACGTTCTATCAAACAGGCGCAGTAGCCCCACAAACGAAGCAGGCGCAGCAGTCCGTCGATTAGGCACAACCCCACGATCGAGCGAAGCAGGCGCAATAGCCCCTCGACCTAATCAGGCATAAACAACGTCGATCTGGCAAGACCGACATTCAAACAGAGCAAGCACGGAGCGGGCCCTCGACTGAAGCAGGCATAACAAGGTCGATCGAAGCAGGCAAGACCGACATCATACTAGGGGAATGCTCTCCTAGATGCCTTTTGAACGTGACATACTCCAAGGACAGGATGACCCGTCTCTCCTGGTAACATCTAACTTTGTCTCATAAAGTTTTATCTTTAACTGTCACCATCTTATGCCTACCCCACAATAGTGTAACCATTGTGTGCTAGGCAGGGGACTTAATGTTGATGGTGGGTTTTCATTTGAGGTTAAAATTGTAAAAACCAGAAAAATGATGCGCTGACATCTTGTAAAAGATAAAGCCATTTATAAGTGTTGGATACTCCCTCACTTAATTCACCAAGAATGGAGCATGTAGCAACAATCCCATTCTGTGAATACATGAAATTCCTCCAGGTTGGAGCATGTAGCAACAATCCCTTCTCGTGAATTTCATATCAGCCTTTGTATTTCAGTACTCATTATCGGTGTGGCATGACGACCGAGTGTTACTCTTTACAGAGTAACACGAACCTCCAAGCACTATAATGAAACCATGTACGAAATACCCGCATGTGCCGACTCTCGGTGTGTTATACTAGCCCGAGCCCCTCTCGGTGTGTTATACTAGCCCGATTGAGACCCTCTCGGTGTGTTATACTAGCCCGATTGAGCATCCGGACAGACCGTATCAGTCCGGATATGATCTGATTGCAGTCATCCAACTCCATAAGCATGATTGGATGACCCCAGATCAATTCCATCACCCCCAAGCAGGTATGGAATACCCACGGCCGACCCCGCATGGTCGGTCATTGGCCTAGCTTGCCAAGAAACCGTTCATACCAAGCATTATGGACGGAAAACCCTAAATTAGGGTTTGCGGCATATTACATGTGTCGCAAAGCAGTCTCAACCATACATCTTCGCAGGTATAGATGGAGGGTGTAGATGTAGACTCAAAGGGCCCAGAGCATGTCAACACGATCACCGTGGGCCCGCCTACACACTTGACCAATCGGTCAAGACCAACAATGTTTGGCCGTGACAAAATGATCACCCAAACAAGAGATGACGCACGGCTTGAAAGCCAAAATTAGGGTTTCAAGTCATCACGCGCGTCCATCTTCTCCTAAGCACGAATGGAGGGTCACAGATTAGATTAAACAAGGGCCGGTCATACCAGCATGACCATCGTGGGCCCATCTACCTCCTCATGTGTTCGGCCAAGGCATATCATACCTGGTCAATCCAAAACGTGCGTCCAAACTAGCATGGCCGCGCCTCCCAAACCACGAACTGATCTCGACCGCTCAACTTCACCGGATGATTTGAGTGGCTTAGATCACGTTTTCATGGGATAGTCAGGTATAGGTGTGAACACCAGCCTACCACCTACATGCTGGTATGATCGACCAAGACCGACCAAGATGTGTCGTTGTAGTTGCAGGAAATCCCACACTACACCCCTCACTCGAATTTGTTTAATTAATCCATTTGAAGATGAGTAACAATATATATTTTATTAATTGTTTTCTTGAAAGGTTTACAAAGAAATGTAGAACAGAGCTAAAGAAATTACAATCACTCTTAATTTTCTCTCTCCTAATGACTTGCTTAACAATTCAAAAAGAATCCCCCTACAACAGACTAACTCAACCCTTTATATAGGGTAATACACAGTGGATGACAGCTAAGCTGTCCTTTATTTTCGGGAATAACTCGCGAAGCGTCGCGAGTGTTATAGACGTTTTTCCTTGCGACACTCCTAAATCTCGCCAAGTCTTCACACTTTTCTCACGTTCTGGCTTTCGTCATCTAATGCGTCATTAAAATCACTTCCTTGCGACGCCTTCGCAACGTAGTTGTTTATTAATCTCTCAAAATACTGATGTCGCGATATTCTGCTCCTACATCTTGCCTCTTCTCATGTCTTCTCTGCGAAGAAGAGAATGTCATGAGAACCAATATTTTAAAGTGCCGCAACTGTTCATCTTTATCTCGCGATGGTTCATTTTTACTCATTTTATTTATGTACGAAATTTATTACAGGTGTTTCTTCTTCCACTCTTTTCTTGACACGTCTCTTTCAACCGTTTATTCTTGACCATTCACGTCCCATCTCGCATTAAATGCATTTGTTTTCTCGAGGATTCTCTTCTCTATATATAGCTTTCTTACCCTTCTCCTTTTCTCTTTTATTTTCTCTCTGCAACTTTCCATTAACTTTCTTCCTCCGCAATTTGCGCTTCTGCTACTGTAATTCTCCCCTTCAATTCTCTCAATCTTCAATTCTTCATTCATTCCCATACTATATCAATGGCTTCGCTAGGTCGTACATATAAACCCCTTTTCGAAGATACCCAAAATAAATTACAAGAGAAGGGTTTCATCTTGTCAACCATTCCTGATCAAAAATCTTCGTCTATTCTCTCTGCAAAACTTTTTTCTGATCATCAATGTGATGATCATAAAATCATAGTCTCGCTAGGTCAACTCCTCGCAGGACTTCCCATTCCCTTATATAATCCCGAGATACCATTATTCTATGAAATTCTTGCTCATGAAAAGTTCTCGCGAGCTGTTTATCAGTTGAGTGGCGACTGCATCCGTTTGATGCTTGAATTCGCAAAATGCATGGCGCTGGCAAAGGATCTTTATATCCTGTTAATGTTAGAGATCCTAAATTCGCAAATTTGGAAATAGTCGCTGAGAAGTATACTGTAGAAAATTTCTTTGCGAATTATTCAGTAATAAACATGAGAAATGATAAATCCCGCTGGGGTGCTCGACTGAAAAGAATAGATAATATTTCCGATGACAAGCTGCTTATGCAAGATATTGATTGGCATTCGGGCAACAATAGCACTCCCGTCATTCCAAAGATGAGAAATGGTGGGTTGTTCCTTTGTTGTTGAGTGGACCTTACATCGCAGGTTCATATGTTCTCCCTACACACCTTGCGAATTATCATCCTTGGGAGTTTAAGTGGCCCGAGGAGACGAAAGAGGTATATTCCTTTTTTTTTTTTTTCAATTTCGCCTTGCGACATTTTCTTCCTCTTTTATTTATTAACTTTCAAAAAAATTTAGATCGCCAGAATGAGAAAGAAGTATAAAGAAGATCCAAAGCCGAGTACCCTGGCGATACTCCGATCGCTCACGGATGAAGTAAGAAACATTTTCTTTTGTTATTTTAAACAATATTGTTGCCTCTGTTTCTTATCTTCATGCGTATGCGTAGGTTGACGTTGAAGAGGCTATAGCTGCGAAGGTTAAAGGCAAGGATAAAATTACTTTTTGCAAGGACAAGTCTTCTGCTCCGCTTTCTAAAAAACGGAAAACCCAGCTCTCTTCTCAAACCAATGAAAATTCTGATGAGGGTGAAAATGAGGTTGGTACTTCCTCCGCGATTGTTATGGCGCAATTGTCCAGTGTCTTCTCCGATTCTATGCAAGGATTAGGAGATGATCATCTAACTGCTACTTGCGGAGCTCTCGCTAAAATTTGCGATGCCCCGCTATTAGAGGATAATGAATCTTTTCGCGGAGTCTCCCGAACGTTGACCTCCAGTCACTTAAATGCTCTCACTGCTTTGGTATGTTCATATTCCTTTGTTTCTCTGTAATTTCGATTACAAGCTTTATCTTAACAATTTCTTTTTTCCTTTATAGTCTGGGAGAGCTTCCTTTGTTGTTGCCTCAGATCTCGAGAGAAGATGCGACAACTTTCGCGAGAAAAATCTCCAACTTAAAGAAAAGATCCGAGAATTAGAAACTGAAGTTGCGATGTCTCGCAAGAAAGATGAAAGAATTCAACAATTGGAAACTGAATCGGCTTCTCAGAAGACTAAGATGTCTACTCTTCAAAGCGCAAACCAAAGAACTTTATGGTATAAATTTTTTATTCTTCAAGTCATCTTTACTTTGTCGGCTATTATTCTTTCCCCGATTTATTATTTTTGCAGACATATATAATCTCTCCGATGAAGCCATTCTTCTCCATTCATTTCCCGAGCCCATGGATAATGATGTTCTTCTCACCCATCTCAACGAGTCTTTAAGTAACTCATCAAACAAAATTGATTCCCTTTCATTGAATGAACTTGAACCAAATGTCGCCTCTTAGAGATTGAGCATAGAGCTAGTTTAGGTTTAGCCAATCGATTTAAACAAATGTATCTTGATTCCCATAGAAAAATCGAGCTTCAAAGGAAGAAAATTAGTGGCCTTATTGATGAAAAAGACCGTGATCGCTAATAGGGGTGCACAGGCATTAGCAACATTTCAAAAGTCTCTTCTCGAAGTACAAATTGAACGAGATGAATCCCTTCGCGAGAATGCCATACTTATCGAGCGAGAAGAACAAGTTCGTTCACTTCTTGTTATAAATAATGATGATGAGTTTGCTTGGGCGCGAAGGTTCTAGATAATGCCAGGAATAATTTAGGTGTTGATGTTAGCCTTCATGCCGAGCATACGCCTTGGTTAAAGACATGATATCCGACGAGAGAAGGTTGTTTATTATACTTTCTTTGTCCTTTATCTCTGTAGTACTGTTATTGTATTGTTAATTGTTATCATATGTTTTGCAGAATCCGAGAAAAGATTTCAAATAAGGATTGAAGAACTTGAGCGAGAAAAAGGGGAACTCGCAGAAGACCTTTCTCTTCGCAATAATAAGTATTCTAAGTTGAAGAAACAACTGCAAGCTACAATGGCGAATTTCAACAATACTGCTGTTCGTTTTCGTAATCAAACTATTGAAATGGTTTGCAATGATCACCGCATTCCTCTTAGTTCATATCCTTGTCTTCGCGGTGATATTCCTGAAGATACGCCTTTCTCATATGTCTCTGATAGTGATGCTAGCGAAGCGTAAGAATGGCGAAGAGAATGATGAAACTGAAGAATCTGACCAAGAAGAAGATTATTCAAAGAAATAACTTCTTTTTCTTCTTTCGCTACTTGTAATATATATACTCTTTCAATCTTCTTGGATTGTCAAATGTGAATTCAATCTTTGTTTTCCTTACTTGCACATATTAATCAAGCAATTCTTTTTTATAATTCGACTAACTAGTATTATGAATGCATAAATTCCTCATATGGAAATGAATAACAAAACTTTATCCTATTCATTCCCATACTTGCCTCTGTTATTCATTTTCAAATGAGAGATTTACCTCTATTATCTGTTTTCGTAAGCATATTGAAGCTCATTATTGCGACAAGATCGCAGAATGTCTCCATAAATGAAGAACTCCATTAATCTTGCCTTATCGTTTTTTTTGTGGTCTTATTTTGCCTTCCTAATTAAAGGTCTTATTTCGCCACCCCTCGTTGCGACAAGATCGCAGGACGTCTTTACATTTTCATGTAATGACCCATTGACCTTGTCTTATCATTTGTTAAGTATTTTTGCCTCTGCAGGATATTTTATCCGCGACAATATGATAGGCTTAAATACTCTTGCGAGTGTAAAATCCCATGACATTATCGTCTCTGCGACGAAATCGCAGGACGTTTTTGCATTTTCATGCAATAACCCATTGATCTCGCCTTATCCTTGCGTCAGTATTATTGCCTCTACAGGATCATTGCACAAATATGACAAGCCTATATTTCCTTGCGAAAATAAAGTCTCATGACATTTGCGTCTTTTGACACTTATCAGCTCCCTAATGGAGGGTGCCGCCCTTATCTTCTCCCCCGGTTGCCCCTTCAAGGAGGCGTACATCGGCCATACAAGACTAGCTCCTCCCATCCGGTCTTAACAACAACTAAGATTATTTTCGTGACCTCTTATCCCTTATACCTATATGGTTTATGGTTACGAGACCGCACCCTAAGTGGAGTTTTCTTCGGGCCGAAAAGATATACCAAGACTTGCCAAGAATGGCCGAGACACTTCAAATGCCCAGGCACTCTTGGCTCAACCGTGTACCCCGGCGCCTTGAGCATACACTGACTCCTTGGAAGAGGCCCTCGGGCGTCCAACCAGGGTATAACCTTATATATATAGTTGGAAATCCAAGGTATCTCCCCCGGATAGGCTTTTATGGGCCCCAAATTCCCATGACTCATGCTTCAGGAGCGGTGTAACCTTCCCCCTGAGCCATGTCAAGAGATACCCCCTTATATGACGTACTTTAGGTCTTACATTTGCCTCTTGCGAAGTATCATTCGCGAACTAGGGTGTACGCCATAAAGGTTCGTCCCATTCACTCACTCATTCATTTTTGTTAATTCAATTAATCATTCATTCTTGATAATCTCATGTTATTTTGCTTGCGATGCTATCGCATAATTTTGCTTTGTTTGCAACATTCTCTTTTCAACTCTTCAATCGGATTTTCATACATTCTTGATCGCGAGATTCTCGTACATTTCTTCTTCAATTATTATTTCTTCCTCCTACTTTTGATATGCCTCTGTCACTTAATTTTGATAACAACAACTATTCACTTCTTATACCTTTTGATCCTACTATTTTCTGCCTCTGCACTATTCAAATCTCTTATCGTTTCTTTTCCATCACAATTTTTCAACTGCCTTCATGCATTCACTTCGCAAAGCGTCTTCAACTACCTTTTATTCTTCTTGTCCTTGACGTGCCTTCGCCACTTAATCTTTGTTACTTCTCGCAATTATTCACTTCTTACACCTTTTACTCCCCGCTTCCCTCCGCCTCTCGTATTATTAAAACCCTCGAATAATTCTTTTCAAAGATGACTTTCAACCGCCTTCATATCTTCACCTCGCACTGTGTCTTCTCTTCTTATATTTATGCTATCTACCATCAATCTTTCTTTTCTTTGTTCCTCTTTTATATTCTTCTTCCATCCCTTCTTTTTGCGGCTCTCTCTTCACAAACTCTCCACATCGATCTCATAACATTTTCCCCTTCTATCCAATCTCCCTTTATAATTCCAACACCACTAGGATGGGGAAACTTTATACATTGATGATACGTTGATGCCACACCAGAATTTCATGCAACCATGGCCTTCCAATCAATGCATTATAAGGGGACTCCACATCGACCACACAAAACAAAATATCGTTGACAATCCTTGCAAAGGTATTCTCATGTGTACTTCTCCTTTGGGCTTGTTCGCGGTACCATTGAAACCATATATTTTGTATGTTGAAGGGATCAAATCTTCATCCTTTCCTCCCATAGTCTTGTAAGTATGGTAAAAAGAATGTTGATTGAGCTCCCGATATCGATTAATATTCTATTTATCGCCCGACAGAATTTTTCTCGCTTCATCATCTTCCCCATCAACAGGTTTTGGATTAATATCCAGTTTTACCACCAACGGGTTATCATGTATTTCTCTACCTTTGGGTATTTCTTCTGCCGAGAAAGAGATAATATGTAATTGCCATTCTTTTAGCTGCGATTTCCTCGCGATGTTCATTACCTCCTTATCATTAACATCCCTCGCAAAAACCCTACTGAGTACGTTATCATGAAAATCTTCAATGGTGTGATATGAATGAACAATGGAGTTGCAAAATAAATTTTTAGCTTTCGCCCCAACTTCTATCATGAAAGTTTCTTTTCCCTTTGATGGTGGCGGCGGTAAATGTTGAACTTTCTCTTCGCTTTTTAAAAAGTGATTCAGCTTCCCCTGATCAATCATTCTAAGGATAATTCTTTTGATGTTTCGGCAGTCATTTGTCGATGTCCATGAAAACGATGGTAAGAGCAGAGTCGTGACTTCTATCACCTGGTGGCGGTTCATTCCCCATGTTCCATGGTGCAGGTATATTCTCTATCAAGAGTATAGCTTCCCATATCTTCTCCACACTAGTATTTAGTGGTGGCATCTTGATTTCTTCCCATACTACTCTATGACGTCGCTGCCCTCCATGATAATTCTGCCTTTGACTTCCATAAGTTTCTTTCGGATGATCAAGTCTTTGAATTTTGTTATTGCCACCACGGTTGTAGTAATTCCTTTCTCTCTCAAATTCTTCTTGATCACGGCTTCCCATGGCTACTATCTTTGGGTGTCCATCATCTGTTATCCTTTCTTGTTGACCTTGCGAAGTACTCGCCACTGTTTGTATTAATCTGGGTAACAAACTTGCATTCGCAGCACTTGAACTTGTATTCGCGACTGGGTACGATTCTACTTCATTTTGTCTTTCCTCCAAAGCAATATATTCCTCTTGCAATTCTCTCAATTCGGTCATCGTGATTGTATTCTTGACTCTGAAAACTTGAACATATAATAAGTTGGTTGCGAACATAGCATTTATGAATGATAGTATGAGGTATCTTTCATCCACTCGTCCATCCATTTCGCTACACATTGTCTTCCATCTTACAGTCAGATGTCTCAAGCTCTCGCCAACTCTTTGTTTTAGCCCAAATACATCTTCAATGCCAGGTCGCGAAGAGTTGTTACTTATATACGCCCCTAAAAATATAGCTTGTAAATGATTGAATGACGTGATTGTATTCCTTGGTAGACCCTCAAACCATTTCAACGCTTCTCCCGTTAAACTCGACGCAAAGTATTTGCACAATATAGCATCATGGTTTTCCCACTGTAGCATACATCTCACGTAAGCCTTGATGTGTTGTACTGCACAAGTTGACCCATCAAAAATGCTAGTTAATGCTGGTAAGTTGCACTTTGGGGGTATTCCTCCTAGCTGCACTTCTAATGTAAAAGGATTTTTCGCAGCCTCTGCGATAGCTTCATCTAACTGTCTTCTCCCTCCTTCTCTTATGTTGTTCAATATTCCTCTCATCTCTGCCAATTCTCGCAGAATTTGTTTATTTGCCTTTAATTTGAATTTATCGGTCTCTTTAATTTCGCTTCCCTCCTTCTTCGTTCGTGTCTACTTATATTTTCTGGTTCATTGCTCTCTTCTCTTCTTTCTCTGCGAGTTTCTCCCTCATCTTCTTCACAAATTCTCACACCATTATATCTGTCACTTTCTCTTCTTGGCTGTCTATTAATTCTTTTTTGTATTCTTTCATATTCTTCGTTGATATCTCCATTGTTGCGATTTCGCTCGCGCCTTCTTTCTCGATTGTCATGATTATTCTGCCGAATCGCCTCTTCCAATTCCCGATTTTCCATTTCTGCTCTCAATCTTTCTCTCTCGCGAGCTAGACGCGCTTGTTCAGTATAATACTTTTCAATGTCATCTTCAATGTCCTTTTGTTTCCTTTGTGTTTCTCTCCCATGTAGTATTCTCCTTCCTTCTTCCTGATTTTCTTCATTAACTGGGTTATTTTGTCCTTGAGGCTGCCTATCTTCTTGATTTCCATCATTTTGATCATTCACCAAAATATAACGATTCTCTACTAATTCTCTCTCTTCGCGACCTCCTTCACCAAAATTTAACTCTCTTTCCAAATTTTCTTCATTAACGTTTTCTCGCAGGTAATGTTCTTCTCACGTTTTCTCTAATCGATCCCGATCTCGATCTCGTTATTACTTCTTGATCTTCTATTTTGCAGCCTCCTATTTTCCATCCTTAATTCGTGGTTTTGCCTTGTTAAATTTGCGCGTTCTTCTGCTTCTAACCGCCTTTCTTCATGTATTGTCTGTCTCAACGCTTCTAATGCTGCAATTCCTTCATTTCCACGAATTATTTCTCCCATCTCTTCTCGATTTCTCTCTTGTTGTCCACTATTCATCAATTGTTGTACTTCTTCTCTTTCTTCCATAGAATCTGATCTCCATGTATGCACGCTCACTCTATCATAATCGATTACTCTATTTAGTGGTTGAATTGGTGGTTGAATTGGTGGTTGAATTCGACCTTCTTCTCCATTTCTTGCATTTATCCTTGATGGTTCACCTACTACATTTCTCCTTTCTCCAACTAATCTTCCACTTCTCCTTACGATCGTTGGTTGTTCTGATGCATTCTTTCTTCTAGCCATTTCTCAATTTTAGTAACTTGTTAAAAATTATTCGAGATTTCTTTCTTGTTACACCTGATTCTTCCAATTCACAAGGTTGATCTTCCACTCAATCCATGTTTCTAGCGCATATGTAGTTGCAGGAAATCCCACACTACACCCCTCACTCGAATTTGTTTAATTAATCCATTTGAAGATGAGTAACAATATATATTTTATTAATTGTTTTCTTGACAAAGAAATGTAGAACAGAGCTAAAGAAATTACAATCACTCTTAATTTTCTCTCTCCTAATGACTTGCTTAACAATTCAAAAAGAATCCCCCTACAACAGACTAACTCAACCCTTTATATAGGGTAATACACAGTGGATGACAACTAAGCTGTCCTTTATTTTCGGGAATAACTCGCGAAGCGTCGCGAGTGTTATAGATGTTTTTCCATGCGACACTCCTAAATCTCGCCAAGTCTTCACACTTTTCTCACGTTCTGGCTTTCGTCATCTAATGCGTCATTAAAATCACTTCCTTGCGACGCCTTCGCAACGTAGTTGTTTATTACTCTCTCAAAATACTGATGTCGCGATATTCTGCTCCTACAGTCGTCTTGAAACGCGTGCCCGAACTAGGGATGTCACGCCGGTTTCCAACCCTTTTGCGGCATCAATTTCCTGCCGCAAACCGATCTCAACCACTCAACTTTACCGGTTAAATTGAGTGGCCTAGATCGCGCCTTCATGGGACGGTGAGGTGTAGGCGTGTACACCGGCATGCCGTCTACACACATGCCCGGTCGGCCCTTTCCAAATCCCTTTCCATGCTTGGTTTCGACCAAGCTAAAGAGTGATGCTTGCGCACCTCTTCATAAACCCTAATATCCATTAACGGTCGCAGATGAGTGTCTCAAAGATCATCTCATCCGTTCAATGTCACCAGCTTGGTTATACAACCCTGGTCAGGAGTTATTTGGTCAGTGAGGCGTCATTACCCATTACTTTACCACACCATAATGCAGTACCTGCATAAAATACACACGATACTTCACAAGTATCGACTTCCTGAATAACGCAGTTATTCAATTCAGCATTACATGCTATCTTTCGTGGATCCACGATCCACACATTCCAGACATCAATCATGTCACAAACTGGGGGATACATACTGGGGTATTGGTCTGGCGGTTTACAGCATGCAGCGTGCAACACGCCATCACAAGAACGTGTCAGGAAGTCATGGACGGTTAGAGATGAACAGGAGAAGTGGGCAAGACTGGTCGTGTGGCACCGACGCACAACTCCACTACTCCATCACTCCACTTCCTCCACTTCCCACGAGAGACGTGAATGAGGCTCAATGACTTGTATAAATAGGTTCTCCTCCTTATTTTTAAAGACAGGATAAAAATAGGAGACAAGGAGAAACAACACAAGTTCAGACGAGACAGAAAACCAAGTGTTAATACAAAACGTATTCAAACACCCAGAGCTTGCTTGCATCAATCATAAGCCTGCTCACCTTTCTGTTACAAGTCATAAGCAAGCCAACACCTTCACAATCTCAACACCTTCTTCGCTTCCCTCCCTAAGATCAACCCCATCTCCTTCACTTTGTGACCGAAACAAGTCTGGAACGACCATTTCTTGGTTTAGGCCGGACTTGCACAGATTGATCTCTCGAATCTACAAGCACTCACCGCGCAGTGTATTTGTTTAAGGTTTAAATTCATTCCTCATCCACACCCAAAATTACCAAATTCTGCAGGAGTAGTTTTCACCCATAAACACTAGGTACCAAGATCGGTTCCCCACATACTTATGGTAACTACTTGTATTTGCTGCACATGTCCATAGGATCGGTTCCCCTTTCACTAAAAACTTGTTTCACATGTTCATAGGATCGGTTCCCCCATCTACTAAAAACGTGTTGCACCTCTTACAATGATCGATTCCCCTCTTGTGATCGGTTGCACCTCTTCATAGGATCGGTTTCCCTTTGCCTAGAGTTGGTCATACCAATAACACTAAATCGATCATACCATCTCAGGTGATTACTTAAGATCGGTTTCACTAATAAAAGTCATACCAATACAAAAGTCAGGCCTTGTGAATAGTTTTACCAAGAACATAAGCAAGTCATGAGCGGTTATACTAATCACACATATTGGTAGTTCAAAAGATATGCAATGAATAACAATACCAATAAGCCTAGCGATTTTCCTTTCGATTCACGAAACAAGTTCATGAATTTACTTTCTTTAAACTAATGTAAAACATTGTTTCCTAGGATGAAATATTCACCTCATACCCATACATAATCACAATAGCATTCAAACGATTATGTCGATGTCTTATATACGAAGTTCAAAAGATAAGTGTTATACTTCGTATTGTATTCCTTACTACTAAGTCTAACTAGAGTATGTTTTCAATATGCACGACTTGAAAGATACGTTAGGGAATGAAACAGTTCAAGTCAAATATCACTAACCTCAAGTGGAAGGATGATGTTGTCGTTGTAGCTCCTTACTTCTTCAAGTCTTCGCAATACTTGTAATGTCTCATATCCTAATACTTTCAAGCTAACCTATACGAAGTTTACTCTAGTACATAATCAAACGACTCTTTAAATGAGTTTTGGTTCACTAAAATATGACAACCAAACTTGACATACCAACGCTTGGTGGGTTCAACCGAGCTATGCTCTAACATAAGTGCCTAAATTACATCATTTGAATATCATTTTCTTATGATTTTCTTTGCATTTATCTTGTATTTTTGTGTATTACGCTTGTTTATAATTTTGTAGGCATTTTGGATTAAATGGAGTAAAAGATGAAGAAATATGTGAAAAAGGGACAAAACTGTCATTTCATAGGCAAATGCTATTATGAGTCCAATAGAGGATAAGGGGCAACCATCTGACAGGTACGCTAAAAACAAACTACTATTCGCTAAGGGGCTACCTCCCTCCTTATAACTCACAGAGGAGAGTCAGGTATAACTTCTCCCTAAACTCAGTTCACAAACAGTTCCACATCGAGTTCTCTGCTTCTGCACTAATTTCTCCTCCCGGTAAACCATGGTCCTTGCAGTGGTTACAACAAGTTTTGAAAGACAAGAAAAACAGGAGTGGTATTCTATTGTATTCTAACAAGGCTTGCAAGCCATGACGTGAAAGAAGACTAGAGCTTCCTACTGTTCAAGATGGAAATTAGTGGAGGAGATATCGAGTGTTCAGATCCCATAAAGGTTCAAGAGCATTGGGTTTTAGTTGAATTGATAGTTGATAGCAAGTAAAGAGTTTCTGTGCCAATTTGGTTTGGATCTGAACTCGAAATACCAGAAGAGGAAAGACGTGAGTTACTGCAGTCGATTGTTGAAGATGAATGAAGGATTATCAAGCTTATATGCGTCTGTGAATGATAGAAGATTGAGTATGTGTTATGTATGAATGAATTTGCAGGGAAGGAGCTAGGATAATTGTGAACACAAGAATTACGATGGCATCCCCGTGTTCACAAACAATATTCACATTTGTAAATACCGACGTTGCAAGACTAAGAACAGAAGTGGAATAATGCTAAATACGATGACCATTGACTCAGAGTCTTCGGACTCGTCATTGTCTAGTAAAGGGGGAATTGATTCAGCGATTCTACGTGGTTACGGTGCACATATCATAAAGTATAATACTAATAACAGAAAATACGGTGCTGAAATGTAAATAAGACAGTGATTTACGTGGTTCATCACTAAGGCTTCCATCCACGGGATTGGTGTTTCACTACGTATTGAGGAATTACAGGGGTAGTCGAATGACTTTAAGTGAATAACGATGCTTAAAAGGGAAATATCCTTCATAATTACTCTTCCTATCTCTCTTTCCTATAATCTTCTCTAGTTAATAGAAACTGGTCGACCCCCTTTCTCTTAGTGAAGAGGGGTATTTATAGGGAAGATACGTGGGGTCCACCGTCAGAGACCGTTAGAATCTTATCTTCTTGTTCTATGTGTTGATCCCGCTGGTGTCCTTGCTCTGAACCGATGTTCCCAGCGGCTGCTCTTGATAACGCTAGGTCGATGCTTGCTCTTCCACAGATTAGTCGACACGTACCCTATGGCTAGAGTACTTAATGCGGGTGGTTGGGCTGTCTGCTCGTGTCAGACAGCTGTCTGCGGCTCCCATCACATCCGTGTCAGCTAGGCTAATCCTCGCCGTTGAACTTAGATCCTTCTAGAGATGGAGTAAAGTGAATCCTTTGGTATTCCTCGGTGCTTCGCGATAGCTCGTTCCTTTAGTGCTCCCTGATCCCTGGCCGTTAGATTAGTTCGATGATGAACATATACCATCGTTGGATGCTTCTTGGGTGTTGGCACGTGGCATCGCGTCTTGATGTATCCAGTTGTGCGTTCTCCACGTGTGATTTCTTAGACACGTGGCGAGTGGGGAATTATGTGTATACAATAATGGCCTACGAAATCAACATCAAGATGATATCTGTATCATCACAAAAATGCACAGAAAATGTTTGAGAAAATGCCTGAGAGACTAGTTTTTTATAAACTCAACTTCAGTCACCACCAGGTGCTGCTCCAGGATTTCCATCAGCTAGACCATGGTTCTAGTTGGTATTTGAGAAGATGTAGGAGGGTATTTTGAATCCGAGACGAATCAGGAAGCAAGGGTATGAGTTTGACAGGCAAGGACAGAGAATCAATGTTACGAGTCATGGGTTATTTGGGTTTGTTTTGAATAAACCAGGAAAGATACAAGTTCTTCCATTTAAAATCTTGATGAACGGAGGAGGTTAAGATAGGGAGCTCGGACCTGAGAAAAAAATGAAGAACGGGTTGGCCTTGAATTCGTGTTTGAAAGAATCAGGAGTTGGTATTGTACAGGTTCAGTTTGTGAAATCAGTTGGACAGTGGGTTGTTAGTTTGTGATGAATGTCTCAGAGTTTTTGTGAACGTTTAATATAGTGGGTTTGTCTGTGTAATCCACATTTGTAGGGAAGAAATTGAATTTGGTAGTCCTAAAATCTGCAGCCATCACACATCCTTCATCAGTTCGTGGAATGCACATTGAGGCCTGGACCAATGCGGCCAAGTTTATGTCATTGTACCAGTGCTTATGCCAAGTTCTACCGCGGGATTTGCGAGTTAGTTACAAAGAGTTGGGAGAATATTTCGTGGTTGAATAGTGATACAATTCAGGTAGAAGAATGGGTTATTCGTGGCTAGTTTTTATGAATGAAGTTTTAGCTGAGAAGTTAGGAAAGAAGATAGAATTCTGCCTTCATTGAATGGATCTGCAGCCATTGAAATAATAGATGAATGGTTGAGATTCTGGAGAGGATTTAGAGGTCGAGATAATTTAGGAAAGATGGGTTCGAATTAGGTTTACACTTATTGGGAATTGAGAGATATAAAAGCTGCGAAGAAGTTACAGGAGATCATCTAATACCCCCTCTCCAGTGCTCACAACCCTAGTGAACTACCACCAGTTCCCTTCCATCATCTGTTCCACCTGCATACACAATCCATCATCATCTGCACCGCATACACCACCTGCATAACCACCAACAACAGCTGCAGTTGCATCTCATAACCCCCCACGACTGTTTTCCACCACCAACAGGGAGGAGATTTGCTCCTCTCCAAAACCCTTCCATCCACCAGTTTGCATTCCACCTGCATCATCTTTTACACACCACCTGCATTATCATCTCCACTGGCATCGTCTTTTTCATCACCACTTGCATATAACCGCCAGCATACATCCCATCTCACCTGCATACACCCACCAACATTAGCAGCTGGAGTTCAGTTCCATATCCGTGTCACAACAGCAACTGCATCCATCTTTTGCATCTCCACCAGTTCTGCACACCACCAGTTCACCAGACCGCCGTAGAAGCTTCCATACATCACCTGTTCGCAGTCGCTACAAGACCATCAGAACTTCTTCATGATCACTACAGCAACAGTAACATGGCAAGTCATACAGTTCACGTTTCCACCTTCACAGCATCAGTTCACTCCACAATATTCACTTCCACTTGCCTGCTTGTTTTGGTTTGCTGAAGTAGTTTCATATTTTATATTTGTTTTTGTGTGGTTTCTAAAACTAGAGAGCGTACTTCTAGGAAACTTGATGAGTATAATCCGGTAGTCGAGCGCTTCCGTGTCCGGTGAACTTAGGAGATATAACAGAATAGTTGAGCGTACTAATTATTCTAGGGTTATTAGTAATGGGTGCTTTGCAGAAACATAGCTATGTCAATAAGATACCTGTTTTGTGACTGAGAAGTAGTCCTTGATTATTCTCATCCTCATATTTGCATTAATATTCAGAAATTAAATCAACGACTTTAGCTCAACTCTCCCTTAGGAACGAACTTGCTTGTCATTGTACTACTAGTTAGTGTAAGAGAAGTAAGAAATTTAGTTTTGCGAATTCGACACCTCGTCAGACAGTCATTTGATGTAGACTCGGAATATTTCGTATTAATCATTCGATCACTTGAAAATCACTTATAAGCTAATAGTTTGTGTGAGACAGCTTTGTCGTCATCTAAGGATGTTTCAATGATTGAAATGGGAGTTAAGAACAAAACCCATGTCTGGATAAATTACGGTTTGTGTACTTAGTGTGCGAACTGTTTTGACAGAATTCATAACCGGAAAATAAGTTTGCGTACCCGTTCGCAAAATGTTTTAACTGTTGAAGTCCGGGAACCAAGTTTGCATACCCGTTCGCATACGGTTTCAACTGAGTTCGGTCCGGAGCCAAAGTTTGCGTACCCATTTGCAAACTGTTGGTTTGAGACCAATGTCCGGAACTTAAGTTTGCGTACCCGTTTGCAAACTTAAGTGGTTGAAGTTCTAAAATCGGTTATGTATGATTTCATACTCATGAACAAATACATTTATATAATAAGGAATGCAATCTTTGCAAACCGTGGCTAAATATTCATGAATTGATTCCAAGAGAATCAACTAGACAGTCAGACTCAATCAAGGAAAATATATCCAAGAGTTATATCTCAATTTCTCAATATAATCTGTAATCGAACAGAAAGAGTTCTGTGAAGCTGATTGATATGAGAAATAACTTGAACGGTACCAAAGACCAATGTTCAAGTGTCAATCAATTTATATCAACAACCAAAGGTTGGATTATCTAATTGATTGAACTACGCACAACCTATGATATTTCAATTATATAAACAAATATAATGCGAAAAAGAAATAACACAGACACCAGAAATTTTATTAACGAGGAAACCGCAAATACAGAAAAACCCCGGGACCTAGTCCAGATTTGAACAACACATTGTATTAAGCCGCTACAGACACTAGCCTACTGCCAATTAACTTCGGACTGGAATGTATTGGATCCCTAACCAATCTCACACTGATCAAGGTATAGTCGCGTTCCTTACGCCTCTGAATCCCAGCAGAACTCTACGCACTTGATTCCCTTAGCTGATCTCACCCACAACTAAGAGTTGTTACGACCCAAAGTCAAAGACTTGATAAACAAATCTGTCTCACACAGAAAAATCTATTGAATAGATAAATCTGTTTCCCACAGAAATTACCTACGAGTTTTGTTCCCTCTTTTGATGAATCAAGGTGAACAGGAACCAATTGATACACCAGTCTTATATTCCCGAAGAACATCCTAGTAATATCAATCACCTCACAATACTCAACCGTATGGTAGTGGAATAAGTTGAAAAAGCGGGGGTCTAACAACCTCACCCAATATTTCGTTTAGGCAATCTGTATGGACAAACTCCAATATAATTCTGAGAGCACCAACTAATAAAGCGTGATCAATCAAGAAATATATCCAAGAGTTGTATCTCTATTTCACAATGTAATCAGCAAA
The DNA here is from genome assembly GCA_023531295.1 of Papaver armeniacum. NCBI lineage: Eukaryota > Viridiplantae > Streptophyta > Magnoliopsida > Ranunculales > Papaveraceae > Papaver > Papaver armeniacum. The sequence goes on from JAJJWW010007104.1 coordinate 680,135, forward strand.
TCAAACAGATAGAAATCCGTGAGCCTGATTATTATGTGAAACAACTTGAACGGTACCAAAGACCAATGTTCAAGTGTCAATCAATTTATATCAACAACCAAAGGTTGGATTATCTAATTGATTGAACTACGCACAACCTGTGATATTTTAATTATATAAACAAATATAATTCGGAAAAGAAATAACACAGACACCAGAAATTTTGTTAACGAGGAAACCGTAAATGCAGAAAAATCCTGGAACCTAGTCCAGATTGAACACCACACTGTATTAAGCCTCTACAGACACTAGCCTACTCCAAGTTAACTTCGGACTGGAATGTAGTTGAGCCCTAACCAATCTCACACTGATCAAGGTACGGTTGCGTTCCTTACGCCTCTAGAACCACCCCGGATTCTGCACACTTGATTCCCTTAGATGATCTCACCCACAACTAAGAGTTGCTACGACCCAAAGTCGAAGACTTAATAAACAAATATGTCTCACACAGAAAAGTCTATTGAATAGATAAATTTGTCTCCCACAGATATACCTACGAGTTTTGTTCCGTCTTTTGATAAATCAAGGTGAACAGGAACCATTTGATAAACCAGACTTATATTCCCGAAGAACAACCTAATAATATCAATCACCTCACAATAATCTTAATCGATTAACGAAACAAGATATTTCGGAATCACAAACGATGAGACGAAGATGTTTGTGACTACTTTTCAATCTTGCCTATCGGAGAATAAATCTCGAGCAAATCTTAAAGAAGATAGTACTCAATCACAATAGAAAACAACAAGATCAGAACACGCAACTACAGAGAAAATAGTTGGGTCTGGCTTCACAATCCCAATGAAGTCTTTAAGTCGTTAACCTACAGGGTTTTAGAAAAACCTAAGGTTAAAGGAGAATCGACTCTAGTCGCAACTAGTATCACACATGAGGTGTGGGGATTAGGTTTCCCAGTTGCTAGAGTTCTCCTTTATATAGTCTCCAAATCAGGGTTTGCAATCAATGTTACCTTGGTAACAAAGCATTCAATATTCACCGTTATATGAAAACCTGATTACATTCAATCTAATATCTTTCAACCGTTAGATCGAACTTAGCTTGTCATACACAAATGAAATGTACCAACATTTAGGTAAAGGTAACCGTACCTAAACATGTACACTTAGTTGGTTCAACAATAGTTAACCAAGGTTAGCCATATGAACACTTTCATATCAACCTTATTCATCTTTATCACAACTAGTTCAAATGACTCAAATGAAACTAGTTAGAGAGTTGTTCAATTGTTTATATTCTCATAGAAGTATACAAGACACAATTGAAACAAAATCGATTTTGATTCACTCGAATCATTTCATGAACATTATAGCCATGGTTTGTAAAAGATTGCATTCCTTAATTTATAAGTGTATTAGTTCACGAACAAACCGATTTTAGATCTGTTGATGGTGGATTTTCATTTAAGGTTAAATTTGTAAGTAACCAGAAAAATCATGCGCTGACATCTTGTAAAAGATAAAGCCGTTTGTAAGTGATGGATACTCCTCACTTAATTCACCAAGAATGGAGCATGTAGCAACAATCCCATTCTGTGAATACATGAAATTCCTCCAGGCTGGAGCATGCAGCAACAATCCCTTCCTGTGAATTTCATATCAGCCTTGTATTTCCTGTACCCATTATCAGTGTGGCATGACGACTGAGTGTTATTCTTACAGAGTAACACGAACCTCCAAGCACTATAATGAATCCCTGTACGAAATACCCGTACAAAGCCGATTCTCGGTGTGTTATACTAGCAGGAGCCCTCTCGGTGTGTTATACTAGCCCGATTGAGCCCTCTCGGTGTGTTATACTAGCCCGATTGAGCATCCGGACTTGACTGTATCAGTCTCCGGGATATGATTCGATCGCAGATCATCCAACTCCACAAGCATGATTGGATGACTACAGATCAATTCCATCACCCCCAAGCGGGTATGGAATACACACGGCCTTAGCACGCCAAATACGATCGATCGCAGTCATCCAACTCCACAAGCATGATTGGATGGCCACAGATCAATTCCATCACCCCCAAGCAGGTATGGAATACACACGGCCGACCCACATGGTCGACCATTGGCCTTTGCTTGCCAAGAAACCGTCCATACCAAGCATCATGGACGGAAAACCCTAAATTAGGGTTTGCGGCATATTACATGTGCCGCACAACGGTCTCAACCATCCATCTTCGCGGTATAGATGGAGGTGTAGATGTAGACTCAAAGGGCCCGGAGCATGTCGACACAATCACCATGTGACCGCCTACACACTTGGCCAATCGGTCACAAAGCCAACCGTGGCTGGTTACAACAAAACCGTCCGCCCAAAAAGAGCATGGCGCGCGGCTTTGAATGCCAAAATTAGGGTTTCAAGTCATCACGCGTCCATCTTCTCGGTACGAATGGAGGGTCACAGATTGGATTAACTAAGGCCGGTCATACCAGCATGACCACCGTGGGCCCATCTACCTCCTCTTGCGGTCGGCCAAGGCACATCATTCCTGGCCAACCCAAAACGCACGCCCAAACTCGTGCGGTTACACTCCCAAATCCTAAACTGATCTCGACCGCTCAACTTCACCGGATGATTTGAATGGCTTAGATCACGTTTTCATGGGATAATCAGGTATAGGTGTGAACACCAACCTACCACCTACACGGTAGTGTGATCGACCAAAACCAACCAATGTTGGTCGCTCAAACGCGTGCCCAAACTAGGGAAATCACGCTAGGTTTCCAACTCCTTTGCGGCAGGGATTTCTGCCGCAAACCGATCTCGACCACTCCTCTTTACCGGTCAAATTGAGTGGCCCAGATCGCGCTTTCATGAGGGAACGGAATACAGGCGCCTACACCATCATGCCGTCAACACGCATGTATGGTCGGTCTTCTCCAAAATCCTCCCCATGCTTGGTTTCGACCAAGTCAAGAGTGATGCTTGCACACCTCTTTAAAACCCTAATTTCATCAACGGTCGCAGAATGAGTGTCTCAAACATCATCTCATCCGTCCGACCTCACCGACTTTGGTTATACAACCCTGGTCAGAGTTATTTGGTTAGTGAGCGGTCATTACACATCACTTTACCACACCGTAATGCAAGCACTGCATAAAATACACACGATACTGCACAAGTATCGACTTTCGAATAACGCGGTTATTCAATTCAGCATTACATGCTATCTTTCGTGGACCCACGATCCACATTCGCAGACATCAATCATGTCACAAACCGGGGATACTTACTCGGGTATTGGTGCGGCGGTTTACGGCGTGCAGCGTGCAACGCGCCATCACAAGAACGTGTTAGGGAGTCATGGACGGTTAGAGATGAACTGGAGAAGTGGGCAAGACTGGTCGTGCGTTACCGACACACAACTCCACTACTCCATCATTCCACTACCTCCACTTCCCACGAGAAACGTGAATGAGGCTCAATGACTTGTATAAATAGGTTCTCCGCCCTATTTTCAAACGGCAGCAAGGAAAACAAGACAGAAAATCGACATCCAGAGCCTCCTTACATTAACCGTAAGCCTGCTCACTTTTCTGTCACAAGTCATAAGCAAGCCAACATCTTCACAATCTCAACACCTTCTTCGCTTCCCTCCCTAAGATCAACCCCATCTCCTTCACTTTGTGACCGAAACAAGTCTGGAACGGCCATTTTCTTGGTTTAGGCCGGACTTGCCGGATTGATCTCTCGAATCTACAAGCACTCACCGCGCAGTGCATTTGTTGTAGGTTTAAATTCATTCCTCATCACACCCCAAATTACCAAATTCGGCAGGAGTAATTTTCACCCATCAACAATTGGCGACCACAGTGGGAGATTAATCTCTCGGTTGTGAAATCAATTTCTTCAATACCCAATCCTGTTTGGCTAAGTTCCGAGATGGTTGGTCTTAGGACTTCCTCAACAAATTCAAATCCCGGTCGAAGTTCCTCCAACGAAGATGCCCCTCTTCCCAATGGCGTATCTGCTGGCGCAACAGGAGGAATCCCAACTATGAGCGAGTTGGCCCGGATACTTGAGACTCAGACGAGGAACATGGAGCTGATCAAAGAAGCGGTAAACGGCATACTTGACCTCCTCATCAAGATGACGTCGGAAATGAGCGTGCCAGAGACCTTTACACCGGGGACTAGTCCCCCTCAGATCAACAGTTTTACTACGAACCAGAGGCCAGTAGAGCAGGAAGCTGTGTCTCTAGTGGAAGACTTGTGTGAACTCTTGCACCTCTCCAAAGATCAACGGGCAGAGACGTTTGCTGCAGTCAATAAAATAGCTCTGGACGCATACCTTGCTCCTTCTCGTCCAGGGGTCTCGACTGCAGCGGAAACATCTATAAATAATGTTACATTCACGGAAGATGACATGATGGCAGAGGAAGGTCACAACCGAGCCCTACATGTTACCGCACACATCAAGGGTTCGAGTTCGGAGGGCCCTCGTCGACACGGGAGCATCTTCGAACGTGATTACTCTCAAGACTCTCGGGACAGCCAAGGTCAGCCCATGCAAGATTGTACGACAGCCCACCACGATGACGGACTTGAAGGAATCAAACCAGCACATACGGGTATGTCAATTTAAATTTATCGGTAGGACTGTTCGAGTCCACGAGCAAAGTTTGAAGTCATAGAAAAGGAGCCGGACTACCACATGATACTAGGGAGACCGTGGCTTCACCACAACAAGGTCATTCCTTCAACGTATCACCGGTGCACCGAAGACCGTGCTAAATGAGGAGGTCGTCCGTATTCCCGCATCATTGTCTCCGTACGCGCCAATATGTGGAGTGGAGCTATTCGAGTCAAAAGATGCCCCGCAGGAAAGTCCGACAAAATCATGTGCACTCCGCTACCCACGTGGGCTTCAATCCCGGGAGGAGGACCGACTTACATCGGCCGGGGGCCAAACACCACGACATACTCTCTCCGACGAGACGTCCATCTCCAACCGGTGAAACTTCAGCCCATCCTCACGCCAAAAGGGAGCGCTCTTTCGAGGCAAGCCGTGATCAGAAGGGGAAGACAATATACGGCGCGCTTGTAGCAATTAGCGGGGAGAGACCATCCAGTCTCTCCGCCCAATTGGATACTTTGCAAGGACGACGGAACACGAGAGGAGGTATTGGACGCCCCGTGAGCTACAAGACGGAACCAATTCCACGGTCGACGAGCTCGAGATTGTTAACATCGGGATCGATGAATCTCCCAGGCCGGTCTCTATCGGTTCGACTTCATCCACGAGACGAACGTACAAGCACAGTTCAACTACTCAAGGAATACCAAGATGTATTCGCCTGGACATACGAAGAAATGCCCGGTCTGGATGAAAAGTTGGTCACCCATCACTTACACGTCATGCCTGGATCCAAGCCAATCAAGCAACCTCCGAGGCAATTCAGACATGAGGTAGAAGAACAAATCAAGAATGAGATTCAGAAGCTGCTAGCTGCTGGCTTCATCAGACCCATTCATCATCCGACCTGGTTAGCCAATGTGGTCCCGGTTAAAAAGAAAAGCGGACAGATTCGATGCTGCGTGGATTTCAGAGACTTGAACAAGTGCTGCCCCAAGGACGACTTTCCCCTGCCTAACATCGACATGTTAGTAGACGCCACTAGCGGGCACGGCATGTTTTCCTTTATGGATGGCTACAAAATGGCTACAATCAAATAAGGATGTATGAGCATGACGCAAGTAAGACAGCTTTCCGAACCCCTCTTGGCAATTTCTACTATCTTTGTTATGCCATTCGGTTTAAAGAATGCCGGCGCAACATACCAACGTCTTTATGACGGCAATCTTCCACGACATGATGCATAAACAAGTAGAAGACTATGTGGATGATATTGTGGTCAAGTCAAAGGCTCGAGCTGACCACACCAACGTCTTACTGACAAGTATTTGAGAGGTGTCGGGAATACAAGTTAAAAATGAATCCTTTAAAATGTGCTTTCGGTGTCTCCTCCAGGTAAATTTCGGGATTCCAAGTGACCGCAGAAGGAATAAAAGTAGACCCGTCCAAGACTCAGGCTATCCTCACAATGCCACCTCCCCGAACCGTGAAAGAGCTCCAAAGTTTCATGGGCAAGGTAAACTACATTCGACGTTTCATACCTGGTTTAGCCCAACTTACCGCCTCATTCACCCCCTTGCTGAAGAAAGGAGCCAGCTTTGTTTGGACCGCAACTCAACAGGAAGCTTTCCGGAAAGTCCAACGAATACTATCATCTCCAACCGTCATGAAATCTCCTGTACAAGGGAAACCATTGGTCCTCTACACCGCCTTCAGTGACACCGCCGTAGGGGCCTTACTCGCTCAGGAAGACGACGAGGGAATCGAACGTCCCATATACTATTTCAGCCGAATATTGAGAGATGCTGAACTCCGATATCCCAGAGCGGAAAAAAGCGTGCTTAGCTTTAATCCATTCCATTCAGAAGTTTAGGCATTACCTGCTATCCAACAGGGTAATACTCGTGTCTAAATCCGATCCTGCAAAGTTTTTGCTTTCAAAGCCGGTCCTGACGGGGAGGACGGGAAAATGGCTTCTCCAAATGTCAGAACTAGACATAACATGCGCATCGCCTAGAGCTATCAAGGGTCAAGCGGTTGCGGACTTCTTGGCAGCATTTCCGGAGAAGGTACTACGGGACTGCATGAAGAACTCCTGGAGAATTCCTGCACGTCTCCATTCGGGAAGAAGAGGTGTGGCTTTTGTATTTTGACGGCTCCGCTACCCCTAGCGATATCTAGGAGGAGCAGGCGTAGTGTTGGTCTCTCCAACCGGAGAAGTATTTTCACATTCCTTCAAGTTAGACTTCGAATGCACCAACAACTCTGCGAGAATATGAAGCTTTCCTCATAGGGCTTTCAATAGCTAAACAAGCGGGAGTCACACGTGCGGAGATAAGAGGTGACTCCAAGTTACTGGTGAATCAAATGAACGGAGTATATGCATTAAAAGAAGTAACACTAGCCCCGTACCGATCAGAAGCACAGAGGCTACTAAACTACTTTGCCGATGCAACCATAACCCACGTCGGTCGCAGCAACAACAAACACGCCGATTGTCTAGCAACATTGGCTTCCAAGGCGAAGTTCGAGGGGCGGAAGAAACTACGGCGGTGAAAAGGAGAACCATAGAATCGACATGGCTACCGCAACACAAAGACACTAAGACCGACGATTGGCGAACTCCGATCATTCAAGAGCTCAACAGCTCACTTTCCCAAGGAAAGGTCGGTCTCAAAACCCCGCAAAACTTCTTCATGCTTCATGGTATCTTTGTATCATCGGAATCCAGACGGCTCCCTGTCAAGATGTCTAGGGGGTGACGAAGCGCAAACTGCACTGGATCGTATTCACAATGAAATTTGCGGGCAATCATTGGTGGTAACACTTTACCGGCGACTTCAACGCTGAGTTATTGCGGCCGAGAAATGGAGGCTCAATCCATCGCTTGAAATCTGCTCGAATTGCCGGACACCACCACACCAATTGGAGATTTTTAATGTGAACCGCAGGGGACCGGAGAGAGCCCTACATTAGTTATCTACGTGATGGGATAATTCTATAGGTCAAAAGGACGCTATTAAGATGAAGCGAGAGAGCCAAGCGGTTCATATTCCACGAAGGGATCTTATACGCAAGAGCTTCGGAGGTGATATGCTACGGTGCCTCGGCCGGAGGAGAAATCCCCGGACATCTTTCAAACAGACACACGAAGGAGAACATCAAGGGAAGAGGAAAGCTGTTTCTCCAAATACACGAGAAATACTATTGGCCGACCATGGAGGATGATGCGGCCGTTTTCGTTCAAAGTCTGTCACACATGCCAAATTCATGGGAACCTTGTTCATGCGCCTTCTACCCTCTCGCATTCTATAAGCAGCCCATGGCCATTCTCTGCTGGGACCGGACATTATCGGGAAGATTAATCCACCGTCATCGAAGCAAAGCATGAGTATATCATAACCGCAACGGAATACTTCACCAAATGGGTAGAGGCCATTCCCCTACGAGGGACTACAGAGCAACAATTGCGGCTTTCATTAAAGAATACATCATTTGTCGTTTTGGCGTGCCCAAGCATATCATCATCGATAATGGCACTCCCTTCGCCAACAAGCGGGTACGGGAGTTACTGGAGGAGTACGGCATTAAACAGTGTCTTCTCCACCGTCTACTATCCTCAAGGGAACAGGCAAGGCGAGAGTACCAACAAGACATTGATCAGGATCATCGGTCCGAACAGTACACGACAATCCTGGGGATGGCATGATCGGTTACCAATGGCACTATGGGCATACCGTACATCACTGGGAAGCTCCATTGGGGTCTCGCCGTACTCACTCGTCTACGGAGCGGACGCCATTCTCCCAGCGAGAGATCGAATCCCATCGACGAGATTGCAAAGCGAAGAACCGGGATCCACTGAACGAGGTGAAATCTCACGACTCTAGAATCGCAGAGTTAGACACTCGGATTTCGGGAAGGAATAAAGCGGAAGAACGCGCTCAGTGTACGGGAATCGAATTTCCGGGCATACGACAAAATTGTGAAACCACGCGTTTTCAAGGTGGGAGATTTGGTTTTGAAAACAGCCAAACACATCCAACAAGACATGTCTGCACCAAAATTCTCACCGAAATGGGAAGGTCCCTACGCGGTCACCAAGGCTTACAGTACCGGCTACTACAAGATCATTAAGGTAGACAGAGGCAAGTTTGAAGCAGTCATCAATGGAAAGTGGCTCAAGGCATATTACACCTGACCACTATCTGCTGTGTCAACAATACAGGCATTTATTTTCATTACATGTTTGAATCATCAACTATATTCAGAGATGTGTCAATGAAAAAACCTGTTTCACCAATCAAAACCCAATGCAATTTATTCCACAAAGATGTTCAAAACTCTTGACATAAACGTCATTAACAATAAGGGAGTACAGCTTAGAAGAGGCCATCTAGAAGATTATAATTCCTTGAGAGCATCATCTGCAGTCTAGCCTGATATCTCTCCGTTCTTTTCTTCAAGTCCTGCACAGCTTGCTCCACCTTCTCTGATTCTGCAGCCAGAGCTTTCTCCTCTTCCAAGATAGCTTTCGTAGCAGGGACAACATTTGCGAGGATACCAACTCGATCAACCTTGATGACATCAAGACGTTGCCGCAACCAGCCCACGTTGAACTTCATGGATTCACAGGTAGATACCATATTCTCCCACTTTTCGAGATTTGATTCAGCAACGTTGCGGATAGAAATACTCTCCATCTCCGCAATCATGGGAAGAAGGCAGTTTACCGCGGTAACCAAGGCAGAGGAGCAATGTCGGACCACATTCCTGGTTGCGATATGACCGTACTTCCTCCACAACTTGGTGTACAAACCCACAAACTCCTTCCGCACCAAGAATCCACCGACATCCTGATAGCTGGAGGATAAGCATTTCATGCGAACATCGAATGAAAGACCTGCATTCGGATATTCATAAGATGAGACACCCAGTTCAGCGTCTTCGAGGTTCGCAGGGGTAGGCATGTCTGAGTTTGAAGAAAGAGGAATGGTTAAGTCATCGTCGTCAATGACCGTCACACATGTTCCGGTAGGATATCTCTGCAAGAATGAAGGGATTATTCACCTGACCGTTATGAAGAACAAACAATGTTTCAAGAAAGAAAGAAGAGACAAACCGGTATGATCTTCTTGACTCGAAGAACACGAACAGGGGACTGATCATGAAGCTCAGACGCGGGTCGTACACGCTTAACGGGAGATCCTGGATGGTATGAGGAAGATGATCCACTGTTGCTAGACATGATGGGAAATAGAGTTTTTGCAAGGAAGCTCTACTGTAAAAACGGATCAAAAAATCTCTTCACCTGCATAAATACCGAGGAAACCCTAAGACGATTACGGCGCCCGATATATGAGGATTCAACGCCGACTAAGTCAGGATTTCTAGACACAACAATTCAACCGGCAATGTGCAAGCACCCACGCCCTAAATCCGGTAGAAGAGGAATCCTATCCCGACTCAAACATACGAAGGAGCGGCCGAACTCATACATATACGAGAGGAACCAAAGCGACTCACGGATCAAGTCCTGCTTCCTTCGCATCCTTAATCAAGACCAACCAGTTCCAGGGAAACGCCTGACAATGTGAAGCTATCCGGTAAATATGTATTCACTCCGGCTTGGTCATTTCTGTATGTCACCATCTCATGCCTACCACACAATAATGTAACCATTATGTGCTAGGCAGGGGACTTAATGTTGATGGTGGATTTTCATTTAAGGTTAAATTTGTAAGTAACCAGAAAAATCATGCGCTGACATCTTGTAAAAGATAAAGCCGTTTGTAAGTGATGGATACTCCTCACTTAATTCACCAAGAATGGAGCATGTAGCAACAATCCCATTCTGTGAATACATGAAATTCCTCCAGGCTGGAGCATGCAGCAACAATCCCTTCCCCGTGAATTTCATATCGGCCTTGTATTTCCTGTACCCATTATCAGTGTGGCATGACGACCGAGTGTTATTCTTACGAGTAACACGAACCTCAAGCACTATAATGAATCCATGTCGAAATACCCGCACAGTGATTCTCGGTGTGTTATACTAGCCCGAGCCCTCTCGGTGTGTTATACTAGCCCGATTGAGCCCCTCTCGGTGTGTTATACTAGCCCGATTGAGCATCCGGACTTGACCGTATCGGTCTCGGATATGATACGATCGCAGTCATCCAACTCCACAAGCATGATTGGATGACCACGGATCAATTCCATCACCCCCAAGCGGTATGGAATACACACGGCCTTAGCCTGCCAAATACGATCGATCGCAGTCATCCAACTCCACAAGCATGATTGGATGGCCACGAGATCAATTCCATCACCCCAAGCGGTATGGAATACACACGGCCGACCCACATGGTCGACCATTGGCCTTTGCTTGCCAAGAAACCGTCCATACCAAGCATCATGGACGGAAAACCCTAAATTAGGGTTTGCGGCATATTACATGTGCCGCAAAGCAGTCTCAACCATCCATCTTCGCAGGTATAGATGGAGGGTGTAGATGTAGACTCAAAGGGCCCGGAGCATGTCGACACAATCACCATGTGACCGCCTACACACTTGGCCAATCGGTCAAAGCCAACCGTGGCTGGTTACAACAAAACCGTCCGCCTAAAAAAGAGCATGGCCGCGCGGCTTTGAATGCCAAAATTAGGGTTTCAAGTCATCACGCGCGTCCATCTTCTCGATGCGAATGGAGGGTCACGATTGGATTAACTAAGGCCGGTCATACCAAAGCATGACCACCGTGGGCCCATCTACCTCCTCTTGCGGTCGGCCAAGGCACATCATTCCGGCCAACCCAAAACGCACGCCCAAACTCGTGCGTTACACTCCCAAATCCTAAGCCGATCTCGACCGCTCAACTTCACCGGATGATTTGAATGGCTTAGATCACGTTTTCATGGGATAATCGGGTATAGGTGTGAACACCAACCTACCACCTACACGGTAGTGTGATCGACCAAAACCAACCAATGTTGGTCGCTTCGAGAAACGCGTGCCCAAACTAGGGAAATCACGCAGGTTTCCAACTCCTTTGCGGCAAGGGATTTCTGCCGCAAACCGATCTCGACCACTCCTCTTTTAGGTCAAATTGAGTGGCCCAGATCGCGCTTTCATGAGGGAACGGAATACGGCGCCTACACCATCATGCCGTCAACACGCATGTATGGTCGGTCTTCTCAAAATCCTCCCCATGCTTGGTTTCGACCAAGTCAAGAGTGATGCTTGCACACCTCTTTAAAAACCCTAATTTCATCAACAGTCGCAGAATGAGTGTCTCAAACATCATCTCATCCGTCCAGACCTCACCAGACTTGGTTATACAACCACAGTCGGGGAGTTATTTGGTTAGTGAGCAGTCATTACACATCACTTTACCACACCGTAATGCGATACACATAAAATACACACGATCTTGCACAAGTATCGACTTTACGAATAACGCGGTTATTCAATTCAGCATTACATGCTATCTTTCGTGGACCCACGATCCACATTCCAGGACATCAATCATGTCACAAACCGGGGATACTTACGGGGTATTGGTCAGCGGTTTACGGCGCGCGGCGTGTAACGCGCCATCACAAGAACGTGTTAGGGAGTCATGGACGGTTAGAGATGAAGCGGAGAAGTGGGCAAGACCGTCGTGCGTTACCGACGCACAACTCCACTACTCCATCATTCCACTACCTCCACTTCCCACGAGAAACGTGAATGAGGCTCAATGACTTGTATAAATAGGTTCTCCGCCCTATTTTCAAACGGCAGCAAGGAAAACAAGACAGAAAATCGACATCCAGAGCCTCCTTACATTAACCGTAAGCCTGCTCACTTTTCTGTCACAAGTCATAAGCAAGCCAACATCTTCACAATCTCAACACCTTCTTCGCTTCCCTCCCTAAGATCAACCCCATCTCCTTCACTTTGTGACCGAAACAAGTCTGAACGGCCATTTCTTGGTTTAGGCCGGACTTGCACAGATTGATCTCTCGAATCTACAAGCACTCACCGCGCAGTGCATTTGTTGTAGGTTTAAATTCATTCCTCATCACACCCCAAATTACCAAATTCGGCAGGAGTAATTTTCACCCATCAACAAGATCATAACCTACTCAAGTACGCAAACGGGTACGCATAGTTAAGTAGCCGGACTGAGTTTGGTTTCGCCAGTACGCGAACGGGTACGCATACTTACAACCTCAGTTGAATTCCGGAACTTGGACCTATGCCATTACGCGTACGTGTACACATACTTAATTCCCGGACTTCCATTAACCAACCAGTACGCGTACGTGTACGCATACTATGGTTCCCGGACTTGGACTTTACACAAATATGAACACTATGTTTATATCCAATCATGGTTACATGTTCTAAACTCTCATTTCAATCATTGAAACATTCTTAGAAGGCAACAATAGATGTCTCACACAACTATTAACTCCAAAGCAATTTTCAAGTGATCAAATGATCAATACGAAACATTCCGAGTCTACACCAAATGATTGCATCACACAAATCATATAAGATTTTACAAGGCGATTTTCACATGATCATCTTTTGACTTTTGTCAAGAATAAAAGATGAACTTGGTTAAAGTGAAAGCTTACGAACACATATTTCGAGAAATAGATAAGCGAGATAATCTCGGCTCGAAATATCAAATGTGTATAATTGAAGTCTATATAGCAATACGACTTTTATCTCAAATAGGAGATAGAGTAGATAGACTTTTGAGTGAAAGATGAGTTCAAGTCTCCACATACCTTTTGTTGATGAAGTTCCACAAGTTCCCTTAAATAGTTCTTCGTCTTCATTCGATAAACGCCGTGAAGTCTAAAGCTCAAATACAGTTTCTATCCTAATCCGAGACTTAGATATAGGTAGAATAGAAATCAAGACTTATAGTTTTGGCAACTAAACTTGACTTAGCTATTATATTGGAGTTAGTCCATACAGATTGCCGAACGAATTATTGGGTGTGGTTGTTAGACCCCCGCTTTTTCAGTTCGTTTATTTAAATAAAATCTCTATCAAATCCAAAAGAAAATCCCCACAACTGTCAATCATCTACTTATCCAAAACCAACCAAAGAATCAAAACCAAATAAAACCTCCCATATCTCAGAAGCTGAAGTATAGAGTTCAAGAGATCATGAAAATGAAACTAAATAAAATTGGCAAAATCTGGTTTCTACTCTTTAGAAAGCGCTATCTTCATGCTTTGCAGGGCGGCCTTCTCCAACTCCAGCTCTTTAGTCATCCTGGAAATCTTCGCCTCGACTCATCAAGGCTAAGACTCATGGTCTAGCCAAGTAAATAATTGACCAATTAAATACACGTCTGCCTGATAGACTCCACATGCATGAGACATCAATCATGTCACATGGGGGGATATTTACTAGGGTTTTGGTCTGACAGCCTACATCACGTGCGATGTAACAGTACATCCACAATGAGAAATATGAGTAAGTCGTGTTAGCAGTCGAAGAAGTTAGCAAAGTAGTGGATGAACCAGGTCTCTTGCGCAATGTGGAACTGGTTCAACCACGATTTCCCACTAATTCCCCATTCTTCCACTTCTCTACAACCGTTCCACTTATTGGAGATCAATGTGTTAACTAATTCTGCAATATAAATAGGTTCATCCAAATATGATTTGTAACTTAACTTACCTCGGCTGAATTGAAATTTAACTCAATCAATATGATCAGAATTTATCGACAGTCCATCAAATTTGCAAAAGTCTCCAACACGGAGAATTCAACACATCCACTATCCATCAATCATTATTGATCTCACACAATTCTCAACTTCCCTCCTACAGATTGACCCTCATCCCTTTTTGTGACCGAATTGACTCTCGAACCCAAAGCACTCCGTGCAAAGTGCATCCGGTAAAGGTTTGAGCAATTAACTTAATTGAGGATCCGCCTACTGCACAACTCTCCATTTTTCTTCAAAAACCAGCAAATCACTTTGTGTATCAACAACCGTGTACAAGTTTTTACACCAATTCAAGATTGATATTTGTTATTTGGAGAATGAATACGAATTTTAATTTGGGGAAATTAGGCTAAGTCCCCAAAAAAATATTGTTCTTATTATCGTGCCCAAGATATATTTCAGTTTTCGTGACACCCAAAATTATTTGAAACTATTAAAAATCCCTCAGTAAATCGTTATGCATCCTATTTTTTCTGGGGTATAATTGGTAAGGAAACTTAAATGTAATACATCTAAAAAACCGCACCTTGAAATTTTACAAATTTTTATCTCTGGAAAGCTTTTAATGAGATCTACACAACGAGTATAAATAATAATATCATATTGTTTATGGGTGAAAACTACTCCTGTTGAATTTGGTAATTTGGGGTGTGTGGATGAGGAATGAATCTAAACCCTAAACAAATGCACTGCGCGGTGAGTGCTTGTAGATTCAGAAGTCAATCTGTGCAAGTCCGGCCTAAACCAAGAAATGGCCGTTCCAGACTTGTTTCGGTCACAAAGTGAAGGAGATGGGGTTGATCTTAGGGAGGGAAGCGAAGAAGGTGTTGAGATTGTGAAGGTGTTGGTTATGAATGACTTGTAACAGAAAGATGAGCAGGCTTACGATTGATGCAAGCAGGCTCTGGGTGTTGGAATACGTTTTTGTATTAACACTTGCCTCTGTTGTTTTTCCCTTGTTCTTGAAATAGGGCGGAGAACCTATTTATACAAGTCATTGAGCCTTATTCACGTATCTCGTGGGAAGTGGAGGAAGTGGAGTGATGGAGTAGTGGAGTTGTGCGTCGGTGCCACACGACCAGTCTTGCCCACTTTTCCTGTTCATCTCTTACCGTCCATGACTTCCTAACACGTTCTTGTGATGGCGCGTTGCACGCTGCACGCTGTAAACCGCCAGACCAATACCCCAGTATGTATCCCCCCAGTTTGTGACATGATTGATGTCTGGAACGTGTGGATCGTGGATCCACGATAGGTAGCATGTAATGCTAATTTGAATAACTGCGTTATTCAGGTAGTTGATACTTGTGAAGTATCGTGTGTATTTTATGCAGGTACTGCATCATGGTGTGGTAAAGTGATGGGTAATGACGCCTCACCGACTAACTAACTCGACCGAGGGGTTGTATAACCAAGTGGTGAAGTTGGACGGATGAGAAGATCTTTGAGACACTCATCTCGCGCCCGTTAATGAAATTAGGGTTTTGAAGAGGTGCGCAGCATCACTCTTGACTTGGTCGAAACCAAGCATGGGATACAACTTTGGCCGGCCGACCATACATTCGTGTAGACGGCATGATGGTGTAGGCGTCTATACCCCATTACCTCATGAAAGTATGATCCGGGTCACTCAATTCATCCAGGTGAAGTTGAGTGGTCGAGATCGATTTGTGACAGAAAACCAGTGCCGCAAGAGCCGCACGTCACGCCCACTTCAGGCACACGTTCCAAGACGACCAATCTTGGTCTGTCTTGGCCGATTGGCCTGGTGTGAAGGTGGTAGGCTGCTGTTCATGCCTATACCTGAATATCCCATAAAAACGTGATTCGAGCCATCCAAATCGTCCGCGAAGTTGAGCGGTCGAGATCGGTTGTGGTTTTGGGAGGTGTGACCATGCTAGTTTGGGCGTGCGTTTTGAATTAGCCGGGCATGATATGCCTTGGCCGTCGGTTGAGGAATAGATGGGTCCACGGTGGTCATCTTTGGTATGACCGGACTCGCTTAATCTAATCTTGGACCCTCCATTCGTGTAGGAGAAGATGGACGCTCGTGATGCTCAAAACCCTAATTCTATATTTCAAAGCCGTAAGGTCACCCCTTGTTTGGGCGCACGAATTTGTTACGACCAAGCATGGTTGGTCTTGACCAGGTTGGTCAAGTGTGTAGGCGGGCCCTCGGTGATTGTGTTGACATGCTCTGGGCCCTTTGAGTTTACATCTACACCCTCCATCTATACCTGCGAAGATGGATGGTTGAGACTGTTTTGCGACACATGTAATATGCCGCAAACCCTAATTTATGGTTTTCCGTCCATACTGCTTGGTATGAACGTTTTTTGGCAAGCTAGGCCAATGGCCGACCATGCGGGGTCGGCAGTGGGTATTCCATACCTTCTTGGGGGTGATGGAATTGATCGGGTCATCCAATCATGCTTGTGGAGTTGGATGATTTGCGTGTCGGGCCTGGATGCTCAATCGGGCTAGTATAACACACCGAGAGGGGCTCAGTCGGCAGTATAAACACCGAGAGTACCGCACGGGTATTTCGTACATGGTTTCATTATAATGCTTGGAGGTTTGTGTTGCTCTGTAAGAGTAACATTCATCGTCATGCCACACCGATAATGAGTACGGGAAATACAAGGCTGATTGCGCATTAATTAATAATGCTAGAAATTCACTGGGTATATGGGATTGTTGCTACATGCTCCAACCTGGATGAATTTCGTGTATTCATAGAATGGGATTGTTGCCACATGCTCCATTCTAGGTGAATTAAGTGAGGGAGTATCCAACACTTATTGATGGCCTTATCTTTTACAAGATGTCAGCGCATAGTTTTCTGGCTTTTACAATTTTAACCTTAAATGAAAATCCACCATCAACATTAAGTCCCCGCCTAGCACGTAATGGTTACACCATTGTGGGGTAGGCATGAGATGGTGACGATTAAAGATAAAGCTTATGAGACAAAGTTAGATGTTACCAGGAGAGACGGTTCATCTGTCCTTGGAGCATGTCACGTTCAAGAGGCGTCCGGCGAGTGTTCCCCTAGCATGATGTCGGTCTTGCCTCGCTTCGATGGACTATTACGCTTTGTTTCGTTCGTGGGGCTCTGCACTGCTTGATCGAACGTGGGCTTGATGTGCATGTTTTGGTTAATCGTGGCTCATTGCGTCGCTTGATCGAACGTGCGACCCGATGTGAGAAGCTTGCTTTTAAAAAATGAACCTTGTGTGCTCAAATGTAAATGTGGGTCCTATAGAAAGCGTTAGGCGGCTTGGAGCGGCCCGAGAGAGCGTTGAAGTGTTGGAGCTGAAACGCCTTCTTACGAGAGAGAGCTTTGATTGGGGACGGCTGTGTTGCCTCGACAAATATGGGGTGGGATCAAGTGGGACCCGCCGCGTGCTCGATCGAACGTCGACCCTGTGTTTCGACTGAAAACCGGCCCTGCTGCGTGCGCATGTTTTATTCGAATACCAGCCTTGTGACTTTCATCAATACCAGACTTGAAACTTGAGCAATACCGGACTTGTGGATTGATCAATACCAGACTTGAAACTTGATCAACACCGGACTTGAGACTTGAGCAATACCGGACTTGTGACTTGATCAATACCGGACTTGTGACTTGATCAACACCGGACTTGAGACTTGATCAATACCGGACTTGAAACTTGAGCAATACCGGTGTTTGGACCCAATACCAGCCTTGTGTAATCCAACGTGAATGTGTGTTCTGTCGTGTGTGACTACACATCTCACGCGTTTTTATACAAGTACTGACTCATGTTTTTTATTGTAGAATGAAGAAAAGAACTCTTGTTGAGATGTCTCCTGGGGATAATGCTGGTGCCAAGTCAGGAGGTGTTGACAGCTTCAAAGATATGCCGAACATTGATGATGAGTTGTTCACCGCGCCCTTTCAACTATATGAAAATATCCGTTCCACAAGATAACACTTCTCCTATCGACTTCAAGGTTTTTCATGCTCCGCTGGGCCCTCATGAAGGATGGATGAGACGTATGTTGAGCAGTGAGTACATCAAAGATAACTTGACCAAAGCATAGATTATTAATGCAGCTTGAGTGTTGAAACGGCTCGAGAGGATGTTAAAGTGGTTTCTGATGCGAACGTTGAGGTGGATCCTGGAGAGAGTGTTGAAGAAGGATTCTGAAGCAAACGTGGGTCCCAGAGAGAGCGTTGAAGTGTTTCCCTCTTCAGTTCGATTTACCCTTGCGAATTTCATGCTTCTTGACTGACCATCTCTCTCATGTTGAAGAATTCCTTGACTGACGGTGAAGGAACTTTATCTTTGAGCCTCGGTCCCCAAGCGTGGTTTACATGGTTTGTTCGTAGTGGTTGTTGTCGATCCGGATATGGAATATCTTGGTCATTGTTTCATCATTGTGGGAGTCGTGCATGTGGTGCTTTGGAGTTGGAGTTGACGGACGCGTGAGGATGTTGTATCTCGGTGGTTTTCCTATTGCTTTGCTTGAGGAATCGCTGCATGAAGGATGAAGGTTGTATCCCCTATTGGTGAGATATATGCTCCTACAAACATTATGAGGCTCTTCATTACGGCAGGCCCTGGTTCTTTCTATCGGGGCATATGTTGTTGTAGATGAGCGTTCAATAGCTCCAGAGGATGACCAAAAGCGCGGATTCTCCAACATAGCATGATCGACATGTACCATTCTGTCGATAAAGTGACTACTTTGGATCTTGCTCGATATGACGCGTGGACATCTTTATCTTCTTGAGGTTGCTCCCTTGAGGTATCGGCTCCAGTGGAAGATTGCCGTCATAGAGAATTGATACGTTGCACCGGCATTCTTTAAACCAAATGGCAGCATGGTATAATAAAAATTTCCGAGAGGAGTTCGAAAAGATATCTTACTTGCATCATGCTCGTACATCCTTATCTGGTTGTAGCCGCTACATCCATCCATGGAGGAGAACATGCCGTGTCCGCTGGTTGCATCTACTAACATGTCGATGTTAGGTAGAGGAGGATCATTTTTGGAGCAGCACCTGTTCAAGTCTCTGAAGTCTATATACGACTTCGATCTATCCATTTTCTTCATGTATGAACTACAACTGTTTAACCGACTTGGATATAGGTATGACATGTAGATAATGGGTGACCAATTTTCATCTAAATCCGACATTTCTTCATATCTCCAAGCGAATATGTCCTGGTACTCTTTGAGAAGTTCCACGAGCTTCGTGCGTTTATCCGTACACAAGGTTGAGCTGATGGAGATAGGCCTAGGAGATTCCTTAACGATTTCAATCTCATTAGTTGTGGATTTGGTGCCATCTTGCAGCTGTTGTGGAGCATCTAGCACTTGCTCTTGTGGTTCGTTGCTGTTGTAGCATTCCATTGGGTGGAGAGACTGGGTAACAATCTCCCTGCTAGTTGATAATGGCAGTGTCGGTATACCGTTTTCCCATTCTGGTCACGACTCGCCACAAAAGTTCGTTCCCTCTTCGTGTGAACGTGGGTCGTGGCTTCACAGGATGGAGAATAATGCTTCGTCAGCAAAGATGCATCGTGGGTACTAGCCTTCAATGATGCAAGCCGGTCTTCTTACTGAATTGACGCCCACGTGGGGAGTGGGATGCAACGAACTTGTCTAATTCTTTCGGCGGAGCTTCTCCCGTATGTGCTGGTTTGGTTTCCCTCGAAGTCCGTCATTGTGGTAGGCTTTCGTACAACCTTGCCAGGGAGAACCTTGGATGTCCTGAGAGTCTTGAGAGTAATCACATTCGAAGACGCTCCTGTGTTGATAAGGGCCGTCTTGAACTCGAATCCTTGATGCGTGCGGTGACATGTAGGGCACGGTTGTGAACTTCCTACGGTTGATTGCAGCAAAATGTCTCCGTGCGCTGATTCTTCGAGAGGTGTGAAAGTTCGCATAAACTTTCCACTAGAGAAAATGCTTCCCGATCCGCCGGCCTCTGGTTCATAGTGAAACTATTGACTTGAGGAGGATCGTTGTGAGGATCGGTCCCAGTGTAGGAGTCTCCATGACAGGACCGCTCATATCGATGTCGCTTCTTTGATCGGGTCCATGGAGGTCCGTGCCGCATTGAAGTACCTTCTCCGGTGCGTTGAATGCGTTCCTTTTTGCTATAGGGGGCTGTCACGGCTCTTGTGGAAATCGATCAGTTAATGTCTTAAGAAAAGTGAGTACCTCTTTCTGAGTTGCGGCCATATCCGTTTGAGTCTTAGCAAGAACTTCCTGCTTCTCCATCAAGTCTGCAATGGTAATGGGGGATGGTCCTCCTCTCGTCCCTCAGGCTCCTCGTCCTAATGAAGGAGTGGAAGTTGTTGCTCACAGTGACTACCGGAGGTGTTACACTTGATGAGATGCCGGGATTTGCGGTCGCTCTCGGCTCACAGTGATGGGAGGTGTTGTAATATCACTTTGAGTGATCGAATTGAACGTTCCCATCCTCTGTACTCACGTGTTCCTTGATTTATCTCTCCTTCCTCAAGCATTTCTTCACGGCTTCGACAAGGATCTTGAGATATAAATCTTCCAGCAGGGATCCATAAGTTGCAGGCTCCATTTGTTTATCCGGTAGACGTTGTGGTACCCGGACAAGTCTTTTCCTCTGTGGAGTTTCCTCGAGTCTTCGTTGTCGGCTGGACCATGTTGTTCGTCTCTCCCGAGTCCCCTGTGATTACGCGCTCTTTCAACATCTCCTTGGTAAAGGTGTGACTCGACTAAGGATCCAACATTTCTTGCCTTTGTTTGAGTAGATGCTGCCGACCCTTCTTGTAATTGTGATGCTATATCATTCAAAAGGCGAAATGTCTCGCTCTCGCCTTCCGGTGATACCGGCTTGATTTGCCAAGACATCCTCCAACATTCTAGCTACACTTCCCATGATATTCGAACCACTGTGGTTTCCGGATACATTGCGAGATGGAAACCGAAAAATTGAGAATTCAATTTTGTGCAACCGAGAGATCAACCTCCCACCGTGGGCGCCAATTGTTTATGGGTGAAAACAACTCCTGTTGAATTTGGTAATTTGGGGTGTGTGGATGAGGAATGAATCTAAACCCTAAACAAATGCACTGCGCGGTGAGTGCTTGTAGATTCGTAAGTCAATCTGTGCAAGTCCGGCCTAAACCAAGAAATGGCCGTTCCAGACTTGTTTCGGTCACAAAGTGAAGGAGATTGGGTTGATCTTAGGGAGGGAAGAGAAGAAGGTGTTGAGATTGTGAAGGTGTTGGCTATGAATGACTTGTAACAGAAAGATGAGCAGGCTTACGATTGATGCAAGCAGGCTCTGGGTGTTGGAATACGTTTTTGTATTAACACTTGCCTCTGTTGTTTTTCCAGTTCTTGAAATAAGGCGGAGAACCTATTTATACAAGTCATTGAGCCTTATTCACGTCTCTTGTGGGAAGTGGAGGAAGTGGAGTGATGGAGTAGTGGAGTTGTGCGTCGGTGCCACACGACCAGTCTTGCCCACTTCTCTGTTCATCTCTTACCGTCCATGACTTCCTAACACGTTCTTGTGATGGCGCGTTGCACGCTGCACGCTGTAAACCGCCAGACCAATACCCCAGTATGTATCCCCCTAGTTTGTGACATGATTGATGTCTGGAACGTGTGGATCGTGGATCCACGATAGGTAGCATGTAATGCTAATTTGAATAACTGCGTTATTCAGGAAGTTGATACTTGTGAAGTATCGTGTGTATTTTATGCAGTGCGCATCATGGTGTGGTAAAGTGATGGGTAATGACGCCTCGACCAACTAACTCGACCGGGGTTGTATAACCAAGTTGGTGAAGTTGGACGGATGAGATGATCTTTGAGACACTCATCTGCGATAGTTAATGAAATTAGGGTGTTGAAGAGGTGCGCAGGCATCACTCTTGACTTGGTGAAACCAAGCATGGGATACAACTTTGGCCAGGCCGACCATACATGCGCGTAGACGACATGATGGTGTAGGCGCCTATACCCCATTACCTCACGAAAGTATGATCTGGGTCACTCAATTCATCCGGTGAAGTTGAGTGGTCGAGATCGATTTGTGACAGAAAACCAGTACCCGAAGAGCCGCACATCACGCCCACTTCAGGCACACGTTCCAAGACGACCAATCATGGTCGGTCTTGGCCGATTGGCCTGGTGTGAATGTGGTAGGCTGGTGTTCACGCCTATACCTGAATATCCCATAAAAACGTGATCTGAGCCATCCAAATCGTCCGGCGAAGTTGAGCGGTCGAGATCGGTTGTGGTTTTGGGAGGTGTGACCACGCTAGTTTGGGCGTGCGTTTTTGAATTAGCCGGGCATGATATGCCTTGGCCGATCGGTTGAGGGAATAGATGGGTCCACGGTGGTCATCTTTGGTATGACCAGGACCTGCTAATCTAATCTTGGACCCTCCATTTGTGCGGAGAAGATGGACGCTCGTGATGCTCAAAACCCTAATTTTAGATTTCAAAGCCGTGCGTCACCCTTTGTTTGGGCGCACGAATTTGTTACGACCAAGCATGGTTGGTCTTGACCGGTTGGTCAAGTGTGAGGCGGGCCCTCGGTGATTGTGTTGACATGCTCTGGGCCCTTTGAGTTTACATCTACACCCTCCATCTATACTGCGAAGATGGATGGTTGAGACTGATTTTGCGACACATGTAATATGCCGCAAACCCTAATTTATGGTTTTCCGTCCATACTGCTTGGTATGAACGTTTTTTTGGCAAGCTAGGCCAATGGCCGACCATGCGGGGTCGGCAGTGGGTATTCCATACCTTCTTGGGGGTGATGGAATTGATCTGGGTCATCCAATCATGCTTGTGGAGTTGGATGACTGCGTGTCAGTCTGGATGCTCAATCGGGCTAGTATAACACACCGAGAGGGGCTCAATCGGGCTAGTATAACACACCGAGAGTCAGCCTGTACGGGTATTTCGTACATGGTTTCATTATAATGCTTGGAGGTTCGTGTTGCTCTGTAAGAGTAACATTGATCGTCATCTTTGCGATAATGAGTACAGAAATACAAGGCTGATTGCGCATTAATTAATAATGCTAGAAATTCAAAGGGTATATGGGATTGTTGCTACATGCTCCAACCTTGGATGAATTTCGTGTATTCATAGAATGGGATTGTTGCCACATGCTCCATTCTAGGTGAATTAAGTGAGGGAGTATCCAACACTTATTGATGGCCTTATCTTTTACAAGATGTCAGCGCATAGTTTTCTGGCTTTTACAATTTTAACCTTAAATGAAAATCCACCATCAACACATATTTAAGATTTTTACGAAAAAATCGGAGGTGATAGTTCTTTTAGGAAACAAATTTGAAAACTGATTACATATTCGTTATGCAGCCACCAAAAAAGATGCATAACACAATATGTAGACACCACAAAATATGCACCCATATTTTTGTTCATACATCCACTAATTTGGTTATGCAACCACTAAAACGTTGTATATGCCTGAATCCAACAGAAAAAACAGACGCATAAAGAATTATGCAACTATTTTCTTGACTCCATAACAAGTTATTTAGCCATTGTTTTGGTTGTTTTTAGTGCGTACTAAAAAAAATTGATGCATAATGCATTATGCAGCCATATTTTGGATGCATATCATGTTATGCATCCATTTTATCGATGCATAAAAGATTAAGCAACAATTTTCTATTCACATCTAATAAAAAAGATGTCGGATAATTCCCATTTTCTCGACTGCATTACAGGTTATGAAGACGTTTTCTCAACTGCATTATAGGTTATGCAGTCATAAAAACATCATCGTCTTCTACTTCGTTCTTCTTCGTTTTCTTCTCCTTAAACTCCTCTTGGCCATAACAACATCATTTTCTTGTTACTTATCGTCTTCCCCGTAACTCGAATCACAAATTCAGGACACCACATACATCCATACACCCACCAGGACCATTACCTTTCTCCAATTTCTCCTTGATTTCATAATCATTTTCATAACCAGAAACCCCAAATTTGTATAATTCATTCTCAAACCATCATCACACCATCACCACCTGCAACCACATAAAAACCATGCAATCAATCAAAGGGAAAACCAACAATCTCATCACATTAGGTAATTACTTAGATTACCACATCAAACCGAATTCCAATTCAAATAAAAACACAAAATCAAGCCTACCATAATCAAATCCCTAATTACCAAGTCATCAGATCGAGATACGAATGGTTTGTTTCGATACTAACACAAACAATGATCGAATCACACAAATTAACGTTCTTATTATAAATCAGAAGATCGGAAAAAGAAAGTTGAAAATTGGATAAGGGTAGAATGGAAACAAAATCATGGATATAAAACCTTGTTAGAACAACTTATTATAGTCTATTGTCTACTTGTCATTGTAAACCAATTATAGTCTGACATGTGTAATGGGTCTTGTGATGTGTCCAGTCTAATCATTCTGTTCGAGTCCATCTGCTTTATATAGCAGCTGTCCTGTATTGTTTTCCTTATCTATTTGGAAATACAATTCACAATTAGTCATAGATCTTACATGGTATCAGATACAGTAGGGGAACCCTCTCTATTCTTTCTGATCCTGTGAAACTCAAACCTCCATTAATGGAGTTTCTTCAAACTTCCGCTACCACTCATTACAACAATCACAACAACTCATCTTCAACATCATAAATCAAAATCAAAAACAACAATGTGTACATACAACAACAACAATCAAAAACAACAACCAACAACAATTTGTAAATAACAACAACAATAACCAACAACAACCAACAACATCAACAACCAACAACCTGAAGGGGAATTTCGACTTCCTCACACAAATTTGTACAATTATAACCTGAAGAGGCATTTCGACTGTTCTCAAACCTTTTTTTTTTTTTTTTTTGGTTTCTTTCAATTTTAATTTTAAGATCTGAACTAGTCATTTCTTGTTTTCGATTTATTCAAGTCTTGCATTCGATTTTGGTTTTAGGATAGAGGAACGATTCAATATCTACTGCTGTACATCAATGTTTGTGGTGGTGATTTGTGAAAATCGAAATTGGGGATAAAATCTACTTCATCCTTCTGTCCAGATTGTCATGTGATGCTTGCATTTCGTTGATTTTTCATCGCATTGGTGAAGACTCGGTTTGGATTTCAGATA
Organism: Papaver armeniacum; assembly: GCA_023531295.1. Lineage (NCBI taxonomy): Eukaryota > Viridiplantae > Streptophyta > Magnoliopsida > Ranunculales > Papaveraceae > Papaver > Papaver armeniacum. Next base: position 705,681 of record JAJJWW010007104.1, read on the forward strand.
AGTTCTATCACCATCTCCTGTTTTAAATTGATCTCCTGTTGTTCAAATATGTTTTGGTGGTGATTGTGGAAATTAAATTTGGCGATCAAGTTTACTTTATATTCCAAATTTGAGATCGTCTGTGAGGTTTACTTTTCCAACGAATGGGATAGTTTTGCACATTTACTCTGAAGAATCCTTCATTAGGTATTTCAGTGATTTTTCATTACTTTGGTGAAAACTCGATGCTAATTTCGGATACGATCATCCTACATCTTCATTTTTTCACTAATCCGGTTCCAGATTAGTGAACATCAATGGAATTATTGTAGATTTATTTCAATTGGAACCGTTATTCTCGGTGGTTTCTTTTCATGTGGTTATATACTGTGCAATCTCTGATCCGTGAGGACAAGGAAGAGTTTCTTCTATATTCAATATTGGATTTCATGGATCCTACAGGTGGTTAATTTCCTAGTGCTCGTTGTATGTCCTGCATCTTATCTTCTTTTGGTCAAGTAAAGTATGTGCAGTTGTTGTGCTTGCCATAGAAAGTGCTCAGGTAATTTTGAACAAGCTTTTTCCAGTGTTTGGTTTAAATGTTGTGATCAGAGATCCTTTTTTTTTGAGATGAGAACCACAACTAGAAGAGGTGATTCATTTGCAATTCAGAAAGGTGCTCTACAAGTATTGCGATAACATCTGCAACTAGTTTCTCAATAAGGCAGTGTCTGGCTAAGGTTACTGGTGGTGAACTCTTTTACTTCAGTTGATGTTCATTGCAGATTTCACAATTGCATACGTCCAGGGCCTTTTGTTTGAGTTCAAAGGCGGTGTGTCTTCAACTAGTGCTTATAAAGCCTATGCAGTAACATGTACCTATTATGCAGTCAGATATGACAAACTTTGCACTACACTAGTGCTCAGTTTGAGGGGGGAAATGGAGCATTTATGCCAATATTTGTTTTGTCTCCATGATTTTCAGATTGGTTTGACTGTCTAGACTTACATATTGGTTTAGCTTAGGATCTTCATTAGGTACTACCTCACCTGTGCAAGAATGATTATCAAGATAGTGTTACTTCTTTCGCATCTGGTTTTCAAGCCTACAGCCTACAAGTGTTGTTGCATCTAAAAGCATTGATGGCGTGACGTTCTTGTTGAGCAAACTGATTCACTTGTCCAGTGATCGTTTTGAGGGGGAATGTTAGAACACCTTATTATAGTATATTGTCTACTTGTCATTGTAAACCAATTATAGTCTGACATGTGTAATGGGTCTTGTGATGTGTCCAGTCTAATCGTTCAGTTCGAGTCCATCTGCTTTATATAACAGTTGTCCTGTATTATTTTCCTTATCTGTTTGGCAATACAATTTACAATTAGTCACAGATCTTACAAACCTAAAACTGAATTCGATCTAAACAACAAAATAAAATCGATTCGAACGAAGATCAGGAAATCGATGAAACTTGAAGAGAATCCAGTTACTCGGTTGAAAGAAATCAGAACTTCCTCTTTTTGCCTCTTTATTTCTCAGTCTCCAATCTCTTGTCAACGATGAAAAAGAAGAAAACACGAAATAACACAATTTCAGAGACTATGAGTAAGTAAGAAATTTTCAACGAGAAAATGGGTGCGCGCATGAAGTTTTCCGCACATGGGTTTCACGGTAAAAAAATCTGAAAAAATGGGTCTGATAGTAGTTTTCGCTTTTAATATCCTTCCACAATATTATTACAACGTATAAATTACATATAAATGTCATAATTAATAAATTCTAAAATAATGAGTTATTTAAATTACAGTAGTCTCCCATCGAACTAGTTTAATCTAATTTAATTTCTCTCTAATAAATGAACCTGCCGAGATTGGGGTATACCCAGATTAATTGAGGTATACCCATTTTATTCCCATCCAAACTAGTGTGTTAAGGGGTGTCTAAAAGGTGTTAAAAGACCAAATTGCCCATACTGAAAAACCATGCCGACTAATACATATTCAAAAAAATTCAAAATCTTTCTTCAAAACTCTAACCATACATGATGAGATCAAAAAAAAAAAAAAACGAAGAATCAAAACGGATCGAAAGTCGGCAAGGTTTTTTTTGTCGACCTTGCCGACTAAAATATAGTCGGCAGGGTATAAGGTTGAATACCGTGCCGACTTTTCATCTCTGGAAATCGATGAGTTACGGAGGTCGGTGACGGTATTCAACCTTATACCCGCTGACTATATTTTAGTCGGCACGATATTCATCCTTATACCTTGCCGACTATAGTTTAGTCGTCAGGTTATGAAATTAATACCTTGCCGACTAATCATGCATTTGTAACACCTCTCTGTATGTCCAAAATCCTATAGTCGGCAGGGTATTTTTTTATCGACCTTGCCGACTATAAAGTAGCCGGAAAGGTAAGAAATCAATAAGATGCCGACTAGTGAAGCATTTACAACAGTCTCTGTGTGTCAAAAATAATAAAGTCGGCATCTTCTTCATTTACAGGCCTTTATAGGCCATAAGTTGTCGGCATGTTCTTCATCCTTGAGACCTTGGGCCGAGATATAATCGGCATGTTCTTCATCCGTCGACCATGACTTTTCATACTTTCGGGCGAAAGTGTTGATTTCGATCTAATTTTGAGTATGATTTCATATAATGACTTTGCAATCCCCTTTTAGAAGTGTTTGGGTAGTGTGCTTTCATTTCCGTTGCAAAAGATTTTCTCAAAAAACTTTTTTTTCCTCAAAAATCTTCCCAAATAAGTTCAATTAAAAACAAAATTTCATTTCATAAGTTTTAATCTACTCAATTAATTAATCTAAACTCAATTAATTAACCTAATCAGAATTTTTAGTGTTAATTAAACAAGGGCATATTAGCCATTTAGAAAATATAAGGTTAAGGGTGGCTTGGTTTTACTTCATAATGACCAGATTTTGTCTTATTGGGTATACCCCAATTAGTTTGGGTATACCGTATACCCAATCTCGCCATGTAAATGAAAGTGTATTTTAACATATACTATATAAGTAAATTCGATATAATGAAAAACGACAACACCTTAGTTACACATAATTTAAAGTTTTGATCAATATGGGCCAGTATTAGTCATATCGTCGTACCCAAATCAGATGAACCGTCATATTAGATGGATACGACACACCGCGAAGCAATTCTACCCAACTGTTTGTACCGTGTATTTTATACACGGAAGGCCCGTAAATCAAGCCCGTGAAGGAAGATTTTAGAAGTTTTCGGAAGGCTTGTTTCCCAAGTTGCTTGCACATCAAGTTTGTACCAGAATTAGGGTTACATAAACACTATAAATACATGTATCCTAAACCCTAAGAAGATATGGAATTTTAGGTTAGCTAACCCGGAGAAAACTATTGTACCCGATAATCAATAAAATATTTCTTTGTTCCTCCGTGGATGTAGGCACAACTTGCCGAACCACGTTAAATCTCTGCCTCTTCTCTTTATTTTGTATATGTTTTCTACCCTAATTCATACCGTCATCATCAAATCATCGTGTTTTGTGCCTAGAATTTATTTTGGGTACAAACATTGGCGCCGACTAAGGGGATTCGTGTAAAACAATCGTGTTTTTCCATTGAGATAGGTGCGTCAAAAAACCTCAAAAAACGTGCACGAATTTTCAGCAAAAATCAGCAAAAGCAAAAAAAAAAGTTAGGGTTGAAGAAACCGTTGCGAGGTTGAAGAAACCGTTACGAAGGTTGAAGAAACCGTTACAAAGGTTGAAGAAACTGTTGCGAAACAGTTGAAGAAACCGTTACGAAGATGAAGAAACTGTTGCGAAACAGTTGAAGAAAGCGTGACCAAAACAACAGCAGCAGAAACTGTTAGCTTGAGTTGCCAAAGGTTTCTGTCATCCAACCATTGGTACACCTCCAGATCCGGCAGAATCGGATCCGTCGGATATAGAAGATCCAAGCCAGACGATGCGTCAGCTACGGGTACACCAGCGATCCAGTGCTTCTCAGCGCCACGTCGGTACCTATGTCCAGTCAGCAACGCCACATCAGCTCTTTTCGCCATGTCAGCAGACCGTGTACGGTCAGCACTGCCACGTATGCAACAGCACGCATGCTTCTTTCGGACCTTGTTTCTCAATAACTTCTTCGTTTTAAGTCTGAATTGAGTGATTTTTGGCGTTAAAATCTTCTTTCAATTCCCTACAACATGGAAACAAAAATTCAGTGTTCGAGAAACTTTGATGTGCACTTCGAGCAGCAACATGATCGAGTTCGAGGTTCATGGATAGCGACATGATCGAGTTCGAGGTTCGTGGATAGCGACATAATCGAGTTGGAGATGAGGATCGCTTAGACCCTTCACTATTTAGCCTTGCATCACATCGCAAGCACCTAAAGCCTCACCTTGCACGTGAGCACATAAGTCTTGCTCTTATCGCAAGCATAAAATCTCGTCTTGCACGCGAGTATGAAAGACTTGCACCTTGGCAAGCACAAAGTCTCGTCTCGACCACGAGCCCAATGCCCGATATTGGTCCAAAGACTCGTACTCAACGCAAACAATACAGCCCAATTGCCCCGAGAAACGAGCGCTACTGACCTTGTTACGTATCGAGCAAAAAGCCTTGTCCCACCCGCAAGCACATTACATTTCACTCAAGAGTCGACTAGCTCTCGAGCATCACAAGTCCACCACGTGGCAAAAGTCTCGCCTAGCACGTGAGCATTTTTATTTTTATTTTATTTTATTTTGTTATTTTTTGCAGGTAATTACAGTTGGGGCGTCTTCGCAATGTCTCTACAAATGCTTGGGGCGAGTTACGTCATCAACGGTCGACGCAGCGGGAAAAACAAACTTCTTAACCCCCAACAAGTTGGAGGTTAAGAGGGGGCGATGTTTGTCTTAGTGTATTTTATACACGGAAGGCCCGTAAATCAAGCCCGTGAAGGAAGATTTTAGAAGTTTTCGGAAGGCTTGTTTCCCAAGTTGCTTGCACATCAAGTTTGTACTAGAATTAGGGTTACATAAACACTATAAATACATGTATCCTAAACCCTAAGAAGATATGGAATTTTAGGTTAGCTAACCTGGGAGAAAACTATTGTACCCGATAATCAATAAAATATTTCTCTGTTCCTCCGTGGATGTAGGCACAACTTGAGAACCACGTTAAATCTCTGCCTCTTCTCTTTATTTTGTATATGTTTTCTACCCTAATTCATACCGTCATCATCAAATCATCGTGTTTTGTGCCTAGAATTTATTTTGGGTACAAACACCAACTTTCTCTGTTTCTCTTGATAAACAAGTATCTCTTCCTTGCTTTGATCAGCCTATGAAATTTGGAAGCAGCAAATACCTGGATTAGTATTAGGTTATATTGACAGCCGTTATAAGCCAGGGTCAACAAAATGTCATGCTATATGATTTCCTAGGGCCCACATGTGCGATTGGATGAGCAGAAACACAGTTCCTTATTTTTAGGGTTATTTTTTTTTTTTGAAAAAGGTATTTTTTTTGGGTTTATTGCAGGTTAACAATAACGATAACGAGCGTGTCACATTGCAACGATGCTACGTTGACCACGGTTTACACGCGATAAGAAATCCCATACGAAAAATGAACAGTCGGATGGGAGTCCTAAGGAAGATTTGCATGGGGTGGGGTTTAGGGTGGGGGCCACCTTTTTTTTTTCTTTCACGCGGTGGTGGCTGCGGGATTCCTCCCCGGTACCCCAAGCATTATTGGTCACATTGCGTTAGACAATACAAACAGGATGTTAGGTTTCATGAAGACAAAGTCGTAATTATACCTGATAAAAATCTGTATGGTAGTTAATATCTGATTCATTCCAAACCGTACACGTGGAAGATACTTAATAGTAAACCCCCCATTCAGAACCAGGAAAGCCAGCCAGGATACCTAACTAATCATAATTACCCCATTTAATATCTCTGACTTTACTTAGTTAGGAGTTTAATGGGTTAATTAAGATTTAGGCTCAAGATAAAGAGAGGAAAAAGAAGAAGCTCAAGATATCTATCACCTACCCAACGTATAAAGGCCACCTAGCTCATTTTCTTTTTGCAACACAAATGATACACATAGCTCATTTAGTTGGTGGGAGGTAGAGTTAAGTCATTTCTTACGTACTTGATCTTCTATTTTTAACAACAATTTATTTGCCATAAAATAAATGAATAGTTTATACTCCGTACAGAAGTAGGCATGCTTCGGCCTTTGTATTCACGGCAGATTGAGTTGGTATCCCTGTGTACCCATCAAAAGCTATATAAATAAACTGATTCTATAGATTGAACACAATCCAAAATGCTTGGTGCCCTAAAATCTTGCCCCCATAATTTGCTTGGGGTTTTTAGGGCGACCCAAAAAAAAAAAAAAGGAAACTTAATAAAACAAAAATTTGGGACGACAATTTTAATAACTACTGATTGTACAATAATAAGCCCTAGATAAACTGAATTTCTTTTATGATCGGCAATTTCGTCAAATTATATATCTACCGATTATAAAAGTAGCCACTAAAATAAATTTTCCGAAACATTAAAAATTCGGATTTTTCTACTTTCATAATCGGTAGTTTTGGCAAATTAATTATATAATTATATAACGAAAAATAAATAAATAATTATATAACGATTATGAAAGTAACCCCTCAAATAAAACTTTGAAAATTTCGAATTTTTCTACTTTAATAATCGGTAGTTTTGGCAAATTAATTACTACCGATTATGAAAGTTGCCCCAGGGACAGACGGGAGTGAGGTACAACAAGGCCATTTCTGTCCACCGCCCTTCTCATTTAAAAATAACCCGATTCATTTATTTTTTTCAGTTTCAATTTTATTTTATTTACTTTTTAGAAATTTTTACAGTAAAAACTCCATATATTGATACTCCATATATTAATAAACTCTATATATTAATAAAAAATCATGGTCCCAACTTGGGCCAGTTACAAATAATAATAAACTCCATATTTTAATATTGATAGATTTTTCTAGTCCCACCTTAATGAATTTACCTCCATATATTAATAAAATCAACATAATAGGAAAATTATAGATCTTGTTACATCAAAATTTAAGATGAAGGAAAATATTTATCTATAGTTGTTTGAGAAAATGATGTAATTTTTTGGATTGTTATGGCATCTTTTGATTTGCGTATGCGTAAGACCTTGTTGCTATGTGCACCATCTTGTTGAAGCCAAAACATTTCCAACTTGTTGAGCATGTTTAAAGCTTCTTGGCATGAAACTTTTGGTATCTTCGTACTATCATCATCGGGATTATCTCCCTCCGCTTCTTGTCTAATTCCATCGATTATTTCTTCTCGGTTGAAGTATATACGACTTGTTGCTCATTGCGATGATTAAGGAAGACGTCCATATCCATTCGATTAGTGTAGTGCAATTACTCATAAGTATCTTTTAACCATTTCGCAAGATCTTTTTGCGTCCAATTTGGATGTGATTTTTTCTTTTCACACAATTCTATACGAATTTTATCACTCATATGAGTTCTTTTCCTAACATTGGATGACATTTTGATTTGGTTGAGAAGAAGAGAATATTAAAAATAATGAATTATCTTCTAATATATCTAGTAATATTTATAGTGTAAAGAAAACTTTAAAATTCTTAATATGATAGATTATTCAATATATTAAAGGATATTCAATACCTCCGTCTCTAAAAGATAGGCAGGTTTGTGTGTAAATTTACACACAAACCTACCTATCTTTTAGAGACGGAGGTAGTATATAATAATGGATATATTATTCAATAAGATATATTTTCAATATATTATTCATTAAGGATATATATCCTTCACATAAAGGATACATTATTCAATATATGTATATACATTATCCAATATCATTTACATACTTTGACATAGCAAAAAAAAAATCATATTTTTTTTGGTATACCTCCCTATATTAATAAAGAACGCGTAATTGGGGGATATGAAATCTAATTGGGGGATATGACTAAATGACAAAATAGGGATCCAAATATCCTAGCTGGGTTACCCCTTATCTAATTAAATTTTTAATTCCTAATTTAACCCT